>CM066316.1:26320103-27520103 GCA_033807775.1 Saussurea involucrata
CAATAGCTACTTTATGCAGTGATGACCTTCACTGACATCCGCGGTTTTTACCTTCGACATGGGTTTCCCGCATCACCAAAATCTTGTGTCTAATTTATTTTCTCGCGATTGTCGTGTGTTTATTGAAAAAAGGTATTTAGTTGTTAAAGTTCCACAACAACCTTAAGTTATTCTTAGGAGTAATTGTTGGCATAAAAAGTTTGGAGCCAATCAGGGACCCCAACTAGAGAATTTCTTCGAAAAACAAGCGTCCTACTAACGATCTTCATCCAGTTTTGTTGTTTTTAGGAACATAGCCTGCAATGGAGCAACCACAATGTCCTGGCTCAAATGAGAGCGGAATTAGAAGTTGCTCGTCAATGTATACGCATGTTGGATGAGCAAAATCGCAAGGCCCAGGAAATCTCTAATTTGAGGCACCAGAATTCCAAAATTCCCTTTGAAAATCCTTGGTCATCAATAAGAACTCAGTTTATCCCTTTGAATTCCCCAAAGCTTCCTCCTTATATGGAATGTCCAACTTTCCGTCCCATAAAGACCCTTACAGTAAGCACCGTGTTTGCCTCCACCATTGTTGGTCCTGAAGAGGTTGAATAAGGGTGAAAGTTTGTAGAAGGGGGGGGGGGGGGTTGAATACAAACACAAAATTTACTTTTCTAAATTGTTTATTGATAAATCAAAATACAATTTACAGTTTGTTGCGGAATAAGATTAAGTAAAACCTAATCTAAACAAACTTGAGAATCACTAAGGTTCTTGCACTTAGAAAATAGAAAGAAAGAATAAGTATAAAAAGAGGTTTTTCTACTTGCACTAAGAAGTCAAGAGATCCTCCAAAATGAAGGATGTTGCTCCTATTTATACCCCATGCATTTAATGCATGGTAGTAGCTCTTTACACGTGCCAGATCTTCATTGGGCACATGCTTCTGACTTTTGTCAAAGACATGCTCTTGGCCGCATGGTGAACAGTGTAGGTAAAGCAAACTTCCTTTTGTACCTTCGTACTTTTGTGCAAGAGGATAAGACAAACATTCCTTGAAGCACAAGCTTCATGATCAGCGATCGCTGATGGGTACTTACATCAGTGAGGCCTGATGTAAGTCAGCTAATCGCTGAAGCCTTGTTTTTGAATTGTCGCGTGTGTGTAGACTTGTCTTGGTTTCACTGATGGCCGCTTCAGATCATGAGTAGACTTGTCCTTGTTCATCAACTTTGTCTTCAATGTCAGCGATGAACTCTTTGGTCATGGGGCTTGTCTTCAGGGATTACATCTAACATATTTACATTATAAGCTATCAACGATACTGAACAAACTCAGCATGTTTATCGCTGATGGGAAAACATTAATACATACAGATGTTAAATACATTTTTGACTAAGTATTCTAAGGGTCGTCGTCAAATCACAGAGAGAGTTTGGATCAACAATCTCCCCCTATTTGATGATGACAAAGCAACAAGAGAAATTTGCTAAGTGTTACAAAGCATAGGGATAAAAAAAGACTCATAAAAGTGTGTGTCCCATTTACTGTTTTGAGGGATATTTTCTAATACTGATGGAGTAAAGTACTTTACTGAAAACTTTCATTAAATCGTAATCTGGTTATAAAGGGAAGTTAAAAGTTTACAAGTACAAGTACTAAAAGTCTAAACTGATAAATTACAAGAAGAGTACAAAAATGGGAATCTATCAGCTAGAGTGGTTCATCCTTGATCAGTTCTTCGTCATATGAGTCTTCTTCTGTGATCATGTAGTCAGGCACTTCTTCTCCTCTTTGTCTTTTGAGCTTAGCATGCCTGTGAATGTGAGATTTGTTGAAGATACCTGGCCTTGTCATATTGCACCAGTATAGAAGATCTCTGAGATGGTTGGTTGGGAACACAGGAATCTCCGAGTCTCGCTGAAATCTTTGAATGCCATCCCATTCATAGACGATGATTCCGTAAGGGACTCCTATCACTTGACCAAGATTAAAAGGTCCTCTAGGTGGTAGTGATAGGTCAAGAGCTGAGAGGTCAGGTGATGGTCCAAGTACTGCTTCTCTTGAAAATTCGATCCCGGTTTCATTTCTGTAAGCAGGTTCTTCTTCAGAGGTATATGCTCGTTTCTTCTTTCTTGATGGTCTTGGGTTCTGAGGTAGAGGATGAGGTATTTTAACCCTCGCTGAGATTCGGTTTATGAGTAATTTCAAGCACTCTTCCACATGGGCTTTATACTTGGACTTAGATCTTTGAAGTGAATCTCTGATCTCTAACATTAGTAGAAGCCAAAGTTCTCCAGCTTTGACATTAACATTGTTTTCGCTGAGCCATCTTTTATGAATACTTGGATGGACACCATCATTGAGTTCTTTATAGTTTTCCCCGATACGGTCACACTTGTAATCCTTTTGGTATTGTATCTTTGTTCGAGTTTCTCTCTGCACCAAACCAATTCTGAATCACTGACGGCTTTCTCTTTTTGGGCTTCCTCCTCGGCTTCTTTCAGTAGTTGAGCTTAAACTCTGATAGGGTTCTTTTTAAGTTTCCTATCAGAGACTGAGCTTTGGGCTACCTTAAGGGCATATTGAGCATCCATTTGGTAGGCCACAAATAGTTTCTCAACCCTGATGGATTCTTCACATTCAGTTGGACTTAGAAATCCAAGCTCATCTTGTTATATTTTAGCGCCTTGTCGAGGAGGAATCTGGATGTGTTGGCTTTCTAGCTGAGAGATTAGTGCTGACATTCTTCTCTTTTGTTCTTCCTCGGGCTATTGAATTGGTCGTGAGGGTCTTGAGGGATGTGTCAGCACTTCTTCTTCTTCTTCTTCTTCAGTCTCTACGAAGGAGACTAGGATTATTGGGTCTTCAGTGATGGATGGGACTATTTGTAGGACGTTTTCTTCATCTCGTCCCTCAAGCAGAGGAGAGAACTAGCTGATTACAAGAAGAAGGAGTTAGGTGTTTTAGATAAAAAAAAATAGGTTAAGTGTGTATGAGAGGTTTTAAGTGGGCATGGGTAGAAAAAAGGAGATGATGGAGAGATATACCTGAGAAGGTTTTTCCCCCCTCAGAAGTGGATAAGATCTTTAAGTTACCCTCAGCAGAAACGCCCTTCTGTTTTCCTTGAGAGTTTTTCTGAGTTGGGGCCTTTTTAGATCTCCCCCATGCTTCGTTGATGGAGATTCCTTTGAGGGAGCGATGGCGGTTTTGGGCCGGAACCATATTTCAGATTCTTTATCATCATCATCGTCGTCGTCAGCTCCCTTGCAATCATTTTTGCCATCATCGATGTCGAGTTCCTCATTATATTCTTCTTCCTGTTCCTCTTCATCAGAGGGAATGGTGACCGTAGCAACTTGAGCTTTAATCTCTAGCACCTTCCTCCCCCTCAGCATGGGGAGGGTCTTCTTCCTCTGTTGGGATAACCCACTCAACATCATCTTGCTGAGAGTCAGCATTAATTTCTTTATTTTTCTTCTCCCCCTTTTTGTCATCATCAGATGGGGGAGGGAGTAAGGTAGAAGCAGCAACAGTAGTGAAGGCATAGATGTGGAAATCGAAGGAGTAGTTTTCAGTTTGTTAACTCTGTCGAATAACTCCCCGATAGCATCAACGGTCTCCAAGACATAGTCTGCTACCATGTCAAGGGACTTATAGTCAGAGGACGTAAAGGAAAGAGAGGATGTGGGGATAGGCTTTTTTAGCAGCTTATTATTTTCTTTGACCTTAGAGGAAACGTCGGTGACAAAAGAGGAGAGTGAGCTGATGGAGGCGGTGTTTGCAGCGAATCCTATTTTTTATTTTATCCACCACCTCTTGTGGTGTTGATAGCTGAGAGATATTAGCTTTATTAGAAAGAGAGGTGGTGAGTTGCTGGAGCGCTGAGTCAGCATTATTGATTATGGTTGTGTTTTGATGAGGTTGGTGGGGAGAGTTGAGATGTTGTTGCTGATATCCTGGATGGAGGTGTTCAACGTCTCAAAAGAAGGACCTGTAAAAACATAAGATTTTTTAGCATAAGAATGCTCAGCCTTTGTCACCGAAGAAATGAGGGGTAGGGAAGATGGAATATCTAATGGTTCATTGAAGGATTCCAAAGGATTTCCTCCAAAGTATGTCCTCATGTCCTGCTCTAGAGAAGTCGAGAACATGGTATGCTGAGGGGCTTGGAAAGGGACATGAGATTGTGGAGTAGATCCACGTGTGTATCAGAGAGGACAGCTGATGCACGAACGAAATGGAAGGAGTTGAGGCAATGGTTGTGAAGATGGCAGTGCACTGTGGCAGTGAGGCACTGGCGGTGCCTAAAGCTACAACTTTAGTGCTTTGACGCACTGAGGTTGTTGAGGTAGAATCCAGCGTAGAGCCAGCGAGTGTCGAAGTCGCTGAAGCGGTTGCAGTTGTATCGGGTGTGGTGGAGCAAACCACAAAAGATTCAAGGGAAGCCTGTGAAGAGGCAATCCCTGAGGTTGGTGTTGTTGTTGTTGCAGCTTGGTGTTTCTCCTTGGGTTGTCTCTCGGTCTTTTAGATTGACCAAGAGGGATTGTAGAAGGTTTCCTCTTTGAAGAGGTGGTTGTAGCAGCTTGGGAAGCCACGGGGGGTTGGACCGTGGGCATCGCTGCTGAAGTCGAAGCAGCTGAGGAGGAGAGAAGGCGTTGGAGGGTTGAGAAACATACCTCATTTTCAGTAGGCTCGACGTCGAGGAGGCGGGATCCAAGCTTGGGTAACTGATAGTTTCCTTCAGTTGGGTAGAGAGGACCCAAGAACTGCTGAAAGAGTACGCTGATAAAACGTACATAGGGAACGTTGATTTCTCTGTCAGACTTCTCGACCTTCGCCATCGGGTCGTTGAAAATCATATGGGCATAGTCAACGTTGCGTCCCGTGATCACTGAGTAGCCCAGGTCTAGAGCAACCTGGCTAGCCTGGTCCATGCTGCCCGTTTTACCGCCCATGCTCTGAATGAAATGAGAAAATATGTAGCAGAGCTCAGTCGGCATTTGTGCCTTAAGGATCTTGGTGAGATTTTTGTTAGGCTTCTGGTTCTTCGTTTTCCAGTCATAGCCCATCAGATCTAGGAAGGAGTAGAGTTCCTCGTCAGTAGGAGTGTCAGCATACGCCTTGTTAACTGGTAGTTGCAGCGACTGGCAGATCTCTGAGGGAGTGATGCTCCCTTCGCCATGTTCAGCTTCATAGGCGATCATTGTCACCTTCTTCCCTGACTTCAGGGTCTTCTCAGTTCGTTCAGCAGTATACCAGAACTGTTGAAGTAAGTTTATGTGCCCTGGAGGGTAGACAGTGAAGGCGTATGAGATAGGAGAGTTCTTGAGGAAAGTGGCAGCTTCCTCTAGGTGGTTTGAGGGTTTCGATTTGGGAAAGTCCAGGAGTGCCAAGTGGTTGTTGGACGTGAACTGAATCGCTGAGAGTTCAAACCTGACGTTTTTGGAGCGAGTGAAGGTGAAAGCTTGAGAGGCCATTTCTGTTTTTGGATAAAAAAATAGAAATGCAAGAAGTTTCATAGAATGGAAGTTTTAAGAAAAAAAAATTGTTTAAAAAGTGACCTTTAAACCTTTTAGGGTTTAAAAAAATAAAGAAAGAGATGATTTTTGAAAAAAAAACTTGTTTTGATCTTATTTAGCAAAGAAGAAAGATAAAAAAAATGGAAAGGTCTAGAAAACCCCAATGGACTTTCCTGTTTGGAATGATTAAGTCATTCGACAATTTTTTAGAACAAATAAAACATTGGACTTGTTAAAACTCATTAATTAAATCCTTAGACTTTACAAACATATCAATTATATCCTTATTAACTTAAATTGTAACCTGTAACCTATACAATAGGTCAAAGTATAAATTAGAAGGAAAAACAAAAAACCCTTAACTAATTGAACGCCGCTTGTCTCCCTCAAACCATCGGCTCATCGCTCCCCACCCTCTCCTTACGCCAGACCCGCTGTACCCCGTCTCCACCGCCGTACATCACAATCCCCGTCGCCACCACCGTACACCACAATCCCCGTCGCCACCGTCGTACCCCGTCACAACCAGTGTCGTTGCCCACCATCGTCGTCAGATCTGCAAGACCTATAAGCACCAAGTTCCATCAGGTGACCCAACAGCCAAATTACTGTTACCTGTAGCTGTTTGATTAAGAAGACAAATCATCACTCATCGATTGTTTGAACCAATTATGTTCACCCCTTTTCTGACTCGGTATTCCCCTTCCCCTTCGAGCTTGGTTAGTTAATTTTACGGTTTACTATGTGCAAATAGATTTTCTTTGTTGCAAATTTATTGGGTTTATCATATTGAATATTTTCGTTATATTCAGATTTGCTTATGTTAGGTGTTATTGAATCCATATTGGGTTTATCATTTTATAGCCTTTGTAGTGTGTTTGCAAATTGTAATAACAATACGTACCCTTGATTGGAAAGCTCTTATCAAGTTCCTGGTTTCTTTAGTTTTGTTTCCTCCAGGTGAATTGCAGAATTTGGTGAATTTATCAGTGAATTTGCCTAATGGGACTAGTGTTTCAGAAGAGTTGCTTTTACAGGTGGGTATGTATTTTCGAAGGATGTCTGAAGTGTTTTATAGGAAACAATCGGTGAAATTTGTGGGAATAATTATCAACAATGTGTGGGTAAGTTCAAGAGTAAAGTTTTAAGGAATCTTGAAAACCAACATCAGTGGATGATTAATCTTTCTTGCCAATTTCAAAGGGTTCATAGTTTGATTAAAGATCCTACTGTATTCAATTTCAAAGAGGTTGATGGAGATCAAAAAGAAGGGTTACAAGAAAGTCAAAAAGTTGTATCTCCACCAGAAATGATGAAAATTAATCATAAATTAGGCGTTACTTTCGTATATTTTAGCGCAACTTTTGGTATATTTTGACGCAACTTGTGGTATATTTGGCGCAACTTTTGTATATTTTGGGAAGAGTAATAAAAATGGTATATTCGTTTAATTTATAAATGCAAGTATTTTTTTCATTCAAAAAATGTCTAGGGACTTGATTGTTCAAAATATGAAAGCTTGCTGGGTTTTTCAGTCTTTTTCCAATATTTTACCAGATGAATCGGTTTTAGATGTCATATGGATGTATCTAACAGGTTTTAGAAAGTTTAAGGATTTATTTAATAGGTTTTAAAAAGTCCAGTGACTTATTTGTTCCAAAAAATTATCCAAGGACTTAATCATTCCAAGCAAGAAAGTCCATTGGGCTTTTTTGGACATTTCCCAAAAAAATATTGTTAACAATGTGTGCATGAAGATTAGAAGAAAAACCTGGAAATCGCAAGGGTTAGAGTATGAGTTCTTAGTGTTCTTGAGGGTTTTTCAATGCTCAAATTGTTCTTGGCTTAGAAAGTTTTGTGCGCGTAAAGTGTGAAAATGAGACGAAGAGTGTATTATATACGAGTGAGGAGAGAGAAAAGAATGATGAGCGGGAAAAGTTTTCATCATTACGTGGACACGTCATACGAATTTGATTGGTCAAGAAGTGTAACAGACGAACGTGTGTCAGAAAAATGTGTGTCATGGGTTATCCTAAAATATGATGTCACAAGAGAAAACGTCTTTTCATTTTTCAAAACATATCACTGATTTTTTAAAAACTCAGTGATAAGATTTTATTTTTAGAAGGATCACTGATATGACATGTCAGTGATGAGTTTTAATTTTGAAAAAAAAATCTTTTAATCATTAAAGGAAAGTAAATGATTAAGTATGAGATTTTTGGAAAATGTCTCTAAAGGAAACTTTAGTGAGAAGAGATAGAAAGACATACCTGATTATCAGAGATCATTTATGCAGAGATAAGGAGATGAATATCAAATATTAAACCTCAATCACTGATCTAATACTTGACCACTGAAGAGTTATCCTTCAAGGTTTAGCATTCCAAGGTCACTGATGAGAAAGTTGAATCTTATCTCATCAAGAGGTTTGGTGAAGATATCAGCAAGCTGATACTCAGTGGGAATGAAATGAAATTCTATATCTCCATTCATCACATGATCTCTCATATAATGATATATGATTTCAATGTGTTTGGTCTTTGAGTGTAGCACAGGGTGGTTTGCTATAGCGATGGCACTAGTGCTGTCGCAATAGATAGGAATATTTGATAGCTGAAGGTCATAGTCTATGAATTGATTTCTCATCCATAAGACCTGAGCACAACAACTACCAGCGGCTACATATTCAGCTTCAGCGGTTGAGGTGGACCCTATGTTTTACTTCTTACTTGTCCAACTCACCAACTTTCCACCTAGGAGCTGACAGCCTCAAGTGGTGCTTTTTCTATCCAGTTTGCAACCTGCAACACCCTAAAATCACTATATGTAACACCCTAAAATCCGGGTAAATTTAGGTCGATTTTTTTTTACGAAATGAGCTACCAAATAAAGATCATTAATTTCCCAAGAGTTTACGAGTAAGGCATTTACAGCAAAAGATAATGAGATACAATAACAACAACCTGCTAATCTAACTTAAGTTTGTTTAGATTATGAACGGGTGTCGCTATCTCATTTCCAAAAACGCTCGACTAAAGTCATCATAAGCCGTTAATCTCTTTCATCCAAAAATGCTATCCCTCCACAACACTTCCCTCAACCCCGGGAAATCCCACCGCTAGGAAGGCCTGCTAAACACAACATTACAATAAGAAGAAGTGTTAACCTAAATCCTAGCAAGAATTTCAGTTGGATAATAAGAATAGAATACACAATAAATAGGATGACGTTCCATTCGTTACCAAATTTCCTTCCATTACATCGTTGCATTCATTA
Source organism: Saussurea involucrata (assembly GCA_033807775.1). Lineage (NCBI taxonomy): Eukaryota > Viridiplantae > Streptophyta > Magnoliopsida > Asterales > Asteraceae > Saussurea > Saussurea involucrata. The sequence continues at coordinate 26,328,887 of CM066316.1, forward strand.
ACGACAACCCAAACCGGGTCTTTAGTCCAACTCGAACATCAACCCAAACTGGGTCTTTAGTCCGCTAAGGCATCAACCCAAACCGGGTCTTTAACCCTTGAAGACATCAACCCAAACTAGGTCTTTAGTCTAATGACATCAATCCACACTGAATCTCTAGTCAGCGAGGACATCAATCAAACCGGATCTATAGTCTAACGACATCAATCCAAACCGGATCTTTAGCCAACGGCATCAATCCAAACCGGATCTTTAGTCAACGACATCAATCCAAATCGGATCTATAGCCCCACCTCCCCCCCAAAGAGAGAAGGTCCAATCTCAATAACATCAACAAGTTTAGTTCTACATTCTTTATCCGCACATAAATTTGTCATAAATAACAATTTACCACTTCCCCATAAACAAACTGTGAAGTTATCATCACATATGGAAAACTAAGGAATAACATCTTTTCCAAAATTACCACATATGTAAAACCCTAGTTTTCAACCCAACTTTTCTTAGCTCCATAAAAGAGAATAAGAGGTGTTCATACTCAAGAACACACCATCATAACAACAAGAATTGAAGGTCTATCTCTTGTCATCATCTTTGACAAGTTCAAAACCCTAAACTTATCATAAATGGAAAGTTAGGTCATTTATTCACAAAATCAAGAAATTAGTAACTAAGCATAAACAAATATAAGTAAAACCTTAAATGATTACTCATATGTAAGTTTAGTGGTTTAGAAAACTTACCTTGGTGATTTCTTAGAAGAAATCAAACCCTAAATGAAGAAGGTAAAGAAATGAGAGCTTGGGGGCTTGCCGCTAGCTAGGTCCTTCACCAAGATTAACCCTAGAACTGCACTAAAAACCCATTAATGCTCAATGAAGCTCATTAAATGAAGGGGGTGGATTTAGGGCAAGGAACCTACCAAAAGCGCAAGAGAAGAAAGTCCCAAATGAGCTCCAAAATCAGTTCCAAGTGACACAAACCCGTAAGTGGTGTTTTTATACCAACAGTCGCACCGCGTCCTGTTACGTGCGAAATATGTGTTTTAATCGTAGTGGGTTGCAAACTGTCCACAGTGGAAAATGCAAGTGTACACTGTCCACTATGATCGTCACAGCAAGTAATAGTTGGTAAAATACCATAATCGAATCCACAGAGACTGGACAATCAAGACAATACGGTTCTCATGAGCTCCTTTTACAAGTTTCAATTAGAGAGGAAAATAATACTTTGGTTTGGTTGGCGAAATAGTTACTTTGACGATTTTACTAAGATTAAAAGGAGGAATGGAGGTTAGATTTTCCCTAGATTTTATACTAAATACTCGGTCCTAAAAGTGGTCCTTGTATTCGAGGTAGGCATTTTCGCTAGAAAAGCCCGGTTACAAAATACTCACACCATTAGATAAAAGTCCCATACTCTTAGTATTTATTGTTTTGTCAATGGTAATCTCAAAAGTGGACCTTTTCAAGTCTCGATGGAATGTGTAGAGACAAATACTCTAAGTGTTTTTAATACACAAATTAGCTTGCCTACTACTCCAGTGGGTTGAGATTTGCTCACTGTGCCGACCTCACTTTCGTAAGTGTCATAAGAATTCTTTCGAATCCCCTAGCATCATTCAAGCTCGTGTCACTACGTTCTACTTATTTCTAAGTTAAGAACTAGACTTTAGATCCTTGCAAGTGATCGGCTTGTTCGCGTCCTTGGGTAAATATCGAGAATGAATGACCAAAACAACAAATATTCTAAGTATAAAGATTACTCAAGCATTTTTAATAAAATCCAGGTACTTCTCCTTCCTACATCCCAAAGGATGTTTAGCTCATAACTAAAGTAAAGAAAGCAAAAGAGTAGAAGTTTCACATATTAAAACTGAAAGTGACTTGAATAGAACTCACAGTGGGGAACGAGGGTTCGTCCCTGTCACTGTGTATTGCGAACTACAATTAAACTAAGAAAGTAAAATACAGAATTTTAAAGCTAGCTACTGCAGTAAATGAAAGACTAACACTTAATGTGGTAGTTGAGAGAATTTTAAGACTAAGCCAAGCATAAGATTGCATGCAATAAATGGCACCCAAGTGCTCCTTTATATACTAGGAGAAAGAGTTGGGTTTTACACAAAGAAGTGGGTTTATTTAATGGGTAAAGACTGCAGTACTATGGCAGAAATCAGCACTTTGGATAATCCTTTTACCCAATAGACCCTTTTCCAAGTCAATCTCTAAGTACAAGAAGGTGTACTTGTTGTCATCTTCAAAGAAACTACTTTGTACATCTCCAGCCCATATTTGTCTGCCATTTGAACCTTCTAAACTCCAGAATAGTTGCATCCCAACTACTAGTTTCTTTTATCTTCTTGCTCTGCTCGAATAGTGGGCAACCGGAGTGGGCACAACAGTGGTCACTGCAGGATAAATCGTGAAAAACACCCAAATTCCACCAAATAATTCATTCAAGACTATGGTTCACTCTTTTTGCTCATTTTCGAGAATTGTTCTAAGAATGGGGGTTTTTAGAAGCGGAGTGGCTAAATTTGACAAAATAAAATAGAAATTTCAAGGAAATAATAACTCTAAAAATAGAAATTAAAATTGTTTTAGGGAGCATCATGAGTGGAAAGCAAAGTTTTAACAAACCATTCAATGGGTTGGGGTTTGTTGCGGTAAACTGTCGCCAAAGTCCTCACTGAAATCATCTTCACTTTCATTGGAGGGGCAAATACCTTCTGGAAATTCAGCGAGCTGTGCGGCCAATCCGGGATTAGCTTCTTGCAACATCTGGTTCATAACTATGTCTCTATCCCTTGTGTACATCCAAAAGGATTCGGTGGCTCGGTTGGCATGCTTCTGCTGGGCCTCCATTAGTTCAATGCGATAGGTGAGAGATGTCAAATCTTGAAAATGGCTGTCAGTGGGTTACTCGTGCTTGCGGTTCCTGCAGTGGGGTTGTGGAGTGGGGTACCATCGCTTCTCACAGTGTGCTCATCAGCGATCCTCACAATGTGCTCTTCAGCGATCCCCACAGTGGGATTGTCAGCGGGATCATCGGTTGGGGCAGTGATTGCTCTTCCCATTTTGCGTATGGTAGCCACGCTGATATTGCTTATGGAAACAAGCCACTGATCATCTGCAGCTGAGGGCACTCCAGCTTCTATTAGCAACATAGTAATGAGACAAGGGAGGGGCAAGATTACCTTCTTACGAGTTCGGGCTTGATGAATGGTGTAAAGCCCGTATCCCGGTATGTAATTTTTTTTAGTCTTAATTATTTTCTTTTAAGTTCGAGTATTGTGGTTTCCGTGAGCGGGGTTAGTCGAGTTGGGTCAAATCGTTAAGTATCAGAATTTTTTTGGCTTTTTGCAAAAGTGTGGATAGTTGAGGGGCCAATCTTGGAAACTTGAGGATTCTTGCATGAGGATCGGCCATAAGTGACCGACCCCCTTCTCCTTTCATTTGGATTCAGCCGCACGCAAAGAAAGAAAAAAAAAGGGGAAACCCTACTACCTGCTCCTTCTCGCTAACCACCGTCGAACCTTCCCAAAACCGCAGCTGCCGCCGGTGTGCTTTTTGCCGGCGAGAGTGAGAGAGAGTTTCAGCGAGAGAGGGAGAGATCGAGATAAAAGGAGGTGCCGGAGTTTAGTGCCACTGCTGTGTCGTTATCGCCGAGGTAAGACTCTCTTCTCGTTGTTTCCTTCTTTCGTTGTCGCCGAAGCATCTCAAGACCATCGCCGCCGCCGCAGCCGTGGCTGCCGGCGGTGTGCGCCACCAGTCCGGTGGCTGTGGCGGGCGGGGCTGTCCAGATTAGTTCGAGGGTGGGTGGGTGCTTGTGGCTCGTATATCGTTTGTGGGATCGTCCCTTGCATCGTCGTTTTCTTTTAGTACCGAATCGTCGCCGCCGGCCGCCGCCGGAGACCACCACTGCCGGAGGTGGCAGTGGGTGGTGCGCGGTCGAGTCCAGACCCTAGTCACCATGGAACTCTAACCCGTGACCTGATCGCGTAAACCCGAATCGAATAAACCTTGAACCGTTTTCATAAATCGTCATTTTATGTGAAAAACGTCCTTTTCTGCCACTGTCTTGCGTTAACCATAACGTTTTCTCCGTAGCTCGGTTTTAGGCGAAACTGGTGCCCACGGTTCACGTTCTGGGTCGGGCACATTTTCCGTGTTTTAGCGGAAATCTGGTTCGGCCTCTAGCTAGGTGAAAAAGTGGTCGTTTTTACAGCAGTTCGTCATTTTATGTAAAAAAACTGCAGTTTCTGTCCCTGTCTTGCGTTAGCCGTAACTCTTTACTCGTAACTCGTATTGGGCTGATTTCGGTGCCAAAAGTTCCCTTTTTGAGTCTACAAACTTTTCTGTGTTTTGTGTAAAATCCAGTTCGGGGCGTAACTTAGGCCAAATCGTCGTTTTATACTGATAAGTGCTGTTTTTCGCTGTTATGCGGGCTGATCTTATAAAATCCGTATTTAATTGTAGAAAAATCGTTAGGAGGCGTATTATATGTCCTTGGAACCCTAACTCAGAGGAATTTCTGGTCATGAATTAATATTGGGATTTTTCTGGGTTTAAAGGGGTCGAAACAGGTCCCGAACAGACCTGTTTTGTGAGAACGCAAATTGGTTTTAGTGACGGTTTAAGCGTGTGTCGTGTCATAGGGTCCGGGTCTCGTATTGACACGTTTTAACATGCGTTTAGGTGCTGGGAAGTGACCGTAACTGTGAAGCTTGATTTGTGTTGTTAAGCTAGGCGCGCATTTGAGGTGAGTTCTCTCACTATATCTAATAATAGTTGTTTTATCATTGCTGTAGTACGTGTGTGGTAGCTTTATGTGATTGTGTTGTGGAACAAGATAGTGGGGTGTCTAGTTGATACTATGTTGCCATGTTAACTCGGTGGGACCGAGGGTCCGGCGGGGCCGGAGGTTTTATACGCGGGTGGCGTAGAGACTCGGTGGGACCGAGGGTCCGGCGGGGCCGGAGGTTTTATACGCGGGTGGCGTAGATACTCGGTGGGACCGGGGATACGGCGGGGCCGAAGATGTTATCATGTGGTCGGTGGGACCGACTTGTGCCTTTTAGGCGGGTGGTTGTGGATATACATGTTTATGATTTGTTCGTAGACCTGTATGATCGTTTATGTGTCACTATCTGTTTTAGGGGTAGTGTGGAATAACTGTATTATTTATGGTGTTTGAATTCACTAAGCTTCGTGCTTACCCTTTCCCAATAGTTTGTGGTTTCAGGTACGGGCGGCTCCAAGGCGTGACGAGTACACACTGGCGCGCGAGGAGAGATGGTTGCTTTATGATTTTAATAATTAAACGTTTATTCCGCTGGTTTCATTTTATAAAGATATTAATTATGTTTTGGGAAACGAAACGTTGGGATCATTTAATGAGTTGTTATAAATGAAATGTTTATCTTAAAAATTTTAATTTGCTTGTAATTTTTGGGACGTTACAACTTGGTATCAGAGCACGGCTTGAGTGAATCAAACGCATTTCGGTGTGTTTGATCTCAAGTTTGCGGCTATAAAAATTTTCTTTAAGTTTTTGGGAAATAAAACGAGGGAAAGATCCGTTTGAGAAACGGTGATCGGAGGCGCAGTGTGTACAGTCAGCCGGAGCCAAAGGGGAAAGGTACAGTACTTAGTGTTTTATTGCTTTCTAGATCATAGAGTATGCATGCTAGATTGCCTGTTGTGGACACTATGCTGTATGTTGAACTACTTGCTATTAAGAATTTATGCTAATTATGATAGGTTACTAAGTGGATGCCCTCTAGGTTGTATGCAGTAAGAGATTTATAGCCTTAGAATATTCGATTTAGTTCTATTGCGCAGCTCTTGTTTGAGTCCAACCGTTCTAGGATAGAGTCTTGTATTCGACTGTCTATTTATTTCGCACTGCATATAATCGGGTATTCGCGAGGTCACCCATTATAATTAGTAGGGATTCGGTAGTAGCAAGGGTAGTGGGATAAGAGGAAGTTCCTAGAGAGCTGGGAAGGGTGTTTATGTATGAGTACGTGTGCTAGATTGCTTTCTAGAACATAGGAGTATGTATGCTAAATTGCTTGGTGCTTATTACACTGTATTGCATGTCTGCTGCTTGCTATTAGGGATTTGGCAGTAGCAAGGGTAGTGGTTTGGATGGAATTCCTAGGGATCTAGGAAGAGTGTGTACATATGCCGGTGCGGGCATATGTGTATAGTTTCGGCGAGAAACTACTTGGACCCCTTGGGATGGAACTCGGAACGGGCGATGATAGGTGTGGATGGTAGTAGTGGAGCTCCTACTACCGGAAGCACAGGATCAATGCTCGAGTCGGGGAAGTCACGAGGAATCCAAGGAGTTGAGCGTGAGTGTTGTTAGTATGAGTTATTATGTGCTAATAACGCGTTGTATTGTCTACCCAGAATAGCCATCACAAGGAGGAACAACTATAGTAAACCTACTAGTACAGGTGTGTACTCGAAGTGTTTTAAGGTGATGATCGTTGGGGGTAGTGATGAAGGTCCTAAACTAGTAGTCGTTGGAATAGAAAGACGATTCTAATATTAGTCACTTGGAGTGACGATAAGGATGATATTTGTTGTAAGCAGATCATTTCAGGCCAAGATGGAAGATTGTGCTAGGGTCATAGGCTCATAGAGCCGACTTTGATTTGAGGAAAACCCGTAAGATGATTTGATGTGATTTCCCAACTTGCATGAAGAGGTTTAAATGTCTGGATGACAATAGTAGACCGGAGAGTTTCGGAGTAGTAGGGGTCGAGACGTTGAATGCCGAATGAGTCATGCACGAAGTTATTTTGAAAATAAGATTGCATTAACTAATTTTTGTGTCTCCAATCCTTATATGGATTGTGCTTTGGAATTTTGGGAAATGTTTAGCACACACACAAGATGTCGAATTATGGTTTTGAAAGTGCATGAAACCTTTTTATAACGAGAGTTACAAATTTTGTTGGTGATTTGTTTAAAATGAGTTTGGAATTCTTGTGTCGCTTAACTTTTCTTTCGAGAGTTTGTGTCACTAAGTATTTTATTGCAAATAGTTCAGTGTGTGGATTGATTCATGCGTGACATAAGTGGTGCATGGAGGAATTTTGGTAACATTTCATAAGGAGTTGTTTAGTGCGCTTTTCAGTCAGCTAAAGGTTTTATTGACATTTCGATTAAAATGCGATTTATCGACTTAGGAGTATGCATACTGGGGTAACCTTCGTTCTCGACATTTTGATAAACGAGTCGTGCATGAAAATGTTTTAGTTCCTTTTTGTCGAAATGAAAGACCATTTGATCCAAGGAGTGTTTTAATGTTGTGAACATCATGCATACGATTACAATATGTTATATTTTGGAAATATATATGCGTAGATTTTTGACATTCGGTTAATTTAGAATTACCGATCATTTCTTTTTGGAAGTTAAAAACTTTTGCTTTGGAGGAAACGAGTATTTTGAGCATTTTCGATAAATACATTTTTAAACTATAATGTTTTGACGTTATATGTCCCAAGTACGAAACTTGAGGAAGTGTTACAAGCTTGCATGCCTGCCCCCAGTTTGAGATTTTATGAGGTTTTAGTCGATATTTCCAATTAATAGAAGCGGACTGGTTTCTGTCTTCAAGTTTGAAACTTACACGAGACAGTTGTGTTTTAACAAAAATATATTCGTAAACCGTGTCATCGTTTTGTGTGATTAGCTGACGCGCGGAAAATTTGTGGCGAACCCTGTGCCACGTCATTTTTATGATTAAAAAGAAGAATTTTTGAATCAAATGTCGTGAAACTTATTTTGAATTATGTGCACACCTTTGTCGCACCCTGTTTAAGGTCAAGCGGTTACTTTAAGTGCACGTCATGAGTCAATCCATACTGGAATCGAGGCGGTTCATTTTAAAGAAATTATTTATTACGCTTGCTTTTGTGTGAGTAAACTGAACTGCAATGGAACGATTTTCAACATGATTTTCCTATGTGGGACGAGCGTGTCCAGTTTTGCGTAACTATCGATCAGGTAATAGTAGTTTTATTACATACGATCTTCTGATATGAAAATCCTGATGTTGAAAATATCTGTAAATGATTTTGTAAACCATTTGGGAAATGTGCTTTTAAGTGTCTTGTGTCATTTCGAGAATTTATAGGGTGTGAGTCCTTTTGGAAAACTCTTTTGTTTAACCCGTGTTGAGTCTGAGACTAAGGTTGATTTCAGAGTATTGCTTGCTTAAACTTTGTTTAAACGCATTTTCCGACCTATGGGTCTAGCAAGCGTGGAGCATTTTGCTCGGTTTTGACTTGGAGTTAGTCATGGGCCAATTGCCCGGTTTTAACGGCTCAATGTGGAGTCTAGTTGATGAGTTGTTTTTGTCGCACCGTTTGGCATTCTTTGCACGTTGAGTGTTTACATGTTTGGGTGAGTGAGTCATTCCGAAATAGGCATGTTGTTGGTAGGCTGTTTGCTTTGGATCCTTAGACACGTTAGTCAGTCGTTGGTAATGGTCGGTTGGGTATCTCGGGGTGGGACCCCGGTATTCATGTGTTTTAACCTAGACTTTCCAGTAGGTACTAGGAGGATATAGTTGTGGGCACTTACCTGGGAGGTAGTTCCGGTGTACTGGGTCTTGAGGCGTTACCTGGGAGGTAGACGTCAAGGTGTATCCTCGATACGGTGTGACTTGGCTTCGTAGAGCAAGTGTGGATGATACGTCGATGGTGGAAGGTAGATATTCCACGCGCGTTAGTACTGTAGGCCGAATAGTATCGGTTAAGGGATTGATGCCCTTTGTTATTAAGAGAATAAATGCGCATCAACCATTTTGAGGTAGGTGGTATATATAGGTGTCGACTTTTGGGCTTGAGGCCAAACACCTTTAGTATAATCGGAGAGTTGTAGCCGATTTTAAGATAATCATGGTGACGGTAGTAGTAACCCTGAAATGATCACTTGTGATGGATGGTTATGGTGGAATGACCTACGTGTGTGTTAGTTGATTTGGTTGTGGGGGATATCTATTTGTGTTAGTGTCTAGGATAATACCACGCTTATGTGAGTTATTGTAATCGGTTGGACCGATGTTCGGCGGGTGGCCGATGTTTGTTATTGTAATCGGTTGGACCGATGTTCGGCGGGTGGCCGACGTTTGTTATTGTAATCGGTTGGACCGATGTTCGGCGGGTGGCCGATGTTTGTTATTGTAATCGGTTGGACCGATGTTCGGCAGGGGGTCGATGTTTTGTTAATATAAGTTATTGAAAATCTTTGGAGTCTATTAGAATTCGTAGAAGTTAATCGTCAATTAATGATGGGAGGGATCGTAATCGAGTATCCTGTGGAGTATACTGGTGAGCAGCTTTAGAGTGGTTAGAGCTTGAGATTTGACTCGGGATGTATGGGATATCTAAGGTTGGGGGACAACCGTAGTCGCTTGGCTAGGAATGATTTCAATTGTCGGGGTGTTCTGCCGATCATAATCCAGTGTCTTAGAAAGAGTACGTTAGTAAGAATAGTATTCGAGAAGTTTAGTAGGGGTTTCAAGTGGACGTAGGAACCTGAGGTTGAGATGAGGGAGAACTACCCGGAGCTATTCGTAGGCAGAGACTTCGAGGACGAAGTCTAATCCAAGTGGGGGAGAGTTGTAAAGCCCGTATCCCGGTATGTAATTTTTTTTAGTCTTAATTATTTTCTTTTAAGTTCGAGTATTGTGGTTTCCGTAAGCGGGGTTAGTCGAGTTGGGTCAAATCGTTAAGTATCGGAATTTTTTTGGCTTTTTGCAAAAGTGTGGATAGTTGAGGGGCCAATCTTGGAAACTTGAGGATTCTTGCATGAGGATCGGCCATAAGTGACCGACCCCCTTCTCCTTTCATTTGGATTCAGCCGCACGCAAAGAAAGAAAAAAAAGGGGAAACCCTACTACCTGCTCCTTCTCGCTAACCACCGTCGAACCTTCCCAAAACCGCAGCTGCCGCCGGTGTGATTTTTGCCGGAGAGAGTGAGAGAGAGTTTCAGCGAGAGAGGGAGAGATCGAGAGAAAAGGAGGTGCCGGAGTTTAGTGCCGCTGCTATGTCGTTATCGCCGAGGTAAGACTCTCTTCTCGTTGTTTCCTTCTTTCGTTGTCGCCGAAGCATCTCAAGACCATCGCCGCCGCCGCAGCCGTGGCTGCCGGCGGTGTGCGCCGCCGCCGTGCGCCACCAGACCGGTGGCTGTGGCGGGCGGGGCTGTCCAGATTAGTTCGAGGGTGGGTGGGTGCTTGTGGCTCGTATATCGTTTGTGGGATCGTCCCTTGCATCGTCGTTTTCTTTTAGTACCGAATCGTCGCCGCCGGCCGCCGCCGGAGACCACCACTGCCGGAGGTGGCAGTGGGTGGTGCGCGGTCGAGTCCAGACCCTAGTCACCATGGAACTCTAACCCGTGACCTGATCGCGTAAACCCAAATCGAATAAACCTTGAACCGTTTTCATAAATCGTCATTTTATGTGAAAAATGTCCTTTTCTGCCACTGTCTTGCGTTAACAATAACTTTTTCTCCCTAGCTCGGTTTTAGGCGAAACTGGTTCCCACGGTTCACGTTCTGGGTCGGGCACATTTTCCGTGTTTTAGCGGAAATCTGGTTCGGCCTCTAGCTAGGTGAAAAAGTGGTCGTTTTTACAGCAGTTCGTCATTTTATGTAAAAAAAACTGCAGTTTCTGTCCCTGTCTTGCGTTAGCCGTAACTCTTTATTCGTAACTCGGATTGGGCTGATTTCGGTGCCAAAAGTTCCCTTTTTGAGTCTACAAACTTTTCTGTGTTTTGTGTAAAATCCAGTTCGGAGCGTAACTTAGGCCAAAGCGTCGTTTTATACTGATAAGTGCTGTTTTTCGCTGTTCTGCGGGCTGATCTTATAAAATCCGTATTTAATTGTAGAAAAATCGTTAGGAGGCGTATTATATGTCCTTGGAACCCTAACTCAGAGGAATTTCTGGTCATGAATTAATATTGGGATTTTTCTGGGTTTAAAGGGGTCGAAACAGGTCCCGAACAGACCTGTTTTGTGAGAACGGAAATTGGTTTTAGTGACGGTTTAAGCGTGTGTCGTGTCATAGGGTCCGGGTCTCGTATTGACACGTTTTAACATGCGTTTAGGTGCTGGGAAGTGACCGTAACTGTGAAGCTTGATTTGTGTTGTTAAGCTAGGCGCGCATTTGAGGTGAGTTCTCTCACTATATCTAATAATAGTTGTTTTATCATTGCTGTAGTACGTGTGTGGTAGCTTTATGTGATTGTGTTGTGGAACTAGATAGTGGGGTGTCTAGTTGATACTATGTTGCCATGTTAACTCGGTGGGACCGAGGGTCCGGCGGGGCCGGAGGTTTTATACGCGGGTGGCGTAGAGACTCGGTGGGACCGAGGGTCCGGCGGGGCCGGAGGTTTTATACGCGGGTGGCGTAGATACTCGGTGGGACCGGGGATACGGCGGGGCCGAAGATGTTATCATGTGGTCGGTGGGACCGACTTGTGCCTTTTAGGCGGGTGGTTGTGGATATACATGTTTATGATTTGTTCGTAGACCTGTATGATCGTTTATGTGTCACTATCTGTTTTAGGGGTAGTGTGGAATAACTGTATTATTTATGGTGTTTGAATTCACTAAGCTTCGTGCTTACCCTTTCACAATAGTTTGTGGTTTCAGGTACGGGCGGCTCCAAGGCGTGACGAGTACACACTGGCGCGCGAGGAGAGATGGTTGCTTTATGATTTTAATAATTAAACGTTTATTCCGCTGGTTTCATTTTATAAAGATATTAATTATGTTTTGGCAAACGAAACGTTGGGATCATTTAATGAGTTGTTATAAATGAAATGTTTATCTTAAAAATTTAAATTTGCTTGTAATTTTTGGGACGTTACAAATGGCAGCGTGCATAACAATTCCCAAATTGATCTTTTGCCCAGTGAGGATGCAAAACAGTAAGGCACACTTATGCATCGAGAGAGTTGTATCATGCGAGGTTGGGGACAAAGAGGCACGGAGGAATTGGAACCACACAGCGGCCTCAGTAGTGAGGGAGCTAGCGTGCAGACACTTCCTCTGCCCATCTTTGTCCCATGTCTTCCCTTCAACTGCTATTTCTCTTAAAATGAGATCTTCGTCGGCCGGGGTCATTTTCTTCAGAAATTGCGAAAAGTCGCAAGCTGTCGGAATCCTTCTTCCCAAAACTCGGTTAATCTCGCCTGGGGTATAGTTCACAGTTCGACCCCGGACTTGTACAACGGGGTCCTTAGCCTGAGAAGCCTCGGCGTAAAATTCCCGTACCAACGAGGCATTTGTGCGGCGATTGGCAGAAGCTAGGCTCGACCAATCTTGCGCTAAAATTATGTTTTTGACAAACGGGTTGGCTTCTATAAAGTCGGGGTCGAAACCCCTCTCTAGGTTCAACTTTTGTGTAGCAATACAATCATAGTGGGCTACTGTTGCTGGAGTAGTGAACTGCCTAGGCACCCCACTGGGGGCATGCTCAGTCCCCACAGTGGATAGATGTGGGTTTGCAGATGGGATTTGCACATCCCCAGCATCAGTCTCAAAAGAAGATGAACTTTGTGAAATCCCAAATTCTAGAAAGTAATCAAGAATGATGTAGAGAGAGAATCTAGAGAGAACTTGTCATCCATATATTGATCTCTAAAGTGTAAATGACAAAATGCTCAAGAGGTTATGAAGTGTTGTCTAGTGTTGTTAAGTTGTGTTCAAGCTAAAGAACTAAATATGCCTATTTATACCCATAACATACAAGGTATAAAGGCAAAGCTAACTAATACAATACATTGACTTTACAGAAAATCTTGAATACAAAAATGCTCTAACAATCTCCCCCTTTGGATTCAAGATTTAAAAAAATATGGCAGCAGTCTTCAGCTCTTTGTAAAGTCAATCTTCTCCAACAGACACTCTATCAAACCATCTTCAAGTCTTGTTCATGAAAATCAGATCTTTGAAGCTTTATCAGACTTTGACAAACATTAACTTCTCGTAACCTTCTTGATGCAAGAACCTTAGTTCTCATATTAACATTAAGGATCCGAAACCATCAATTTGGATGTAGACAGATTCGAAACCAAGGATTCGGATGTAAGAAGGATGCGAAATCATGTGGATTCGGATGCAGGAGGGTGCGAAACCATATGGATTCGGATGCAAGAGGGTGCGAAACCATCCGTTTCGTATCAAGTAGGGTCCGAAACCATGGGAATTCGGATGTAGTTAGGTGCGAAACCATAGGATTCGTATCATGAAGGGTACGAAGCCATGCCAAATTTGAATAAATGCAATCCGAAACCATTTGAAATAGGAATAGAGAGATGCGAAACCATCCATATTGTTGAACTTTTAGGTGTAAGTGCATTCCGAGAACCACTCAGAACTAAGATAACCAAATTCAGCAACATTTGGACTTCACATGATCCTTCTCCCCCTAATTTTCAGTCTTTGTTCACGAATCTTTGACTTGAAATATCTTTGATTTGAAAGCTTTTTGACATGAAATTGAATTAAACATTTCTCCCCCTTTTTCGATGAAAGTGAGCATCATTATCATCGAAAACCTTCTTCAATTTCAGTCGTGTCTCTTAGTATTACTAACAATCTCCTCCTTAGTGGATAACCTTGCTCCCCCTCAAAATAAGAATTCTGGAGCAATTTGTTTTCTCCCCCTGAAAGTAACGTACAGTATTTCAATAACGTACAGTATTTGAAATTGTAGCACAAATTTTAAAACAAATTTACACAAGGAAAATAAAATTCATTGAACTTCATTTTATAACTACTAACATTTGATCATTTGAAAGCTTTACAAAAGAAATTCAACTTAATGAAATTTAACAGATTTTGCAATCAAATGAAATCAAATGCATGTGTTTAGATTCAAATACAAGTCATCATTGTATATCAAGTTAAAAAAAATGTTCAGTTTCAACCCCTTTATTAAATCTATTTGGTGTGCTAGCATGCGAAATATGATTAGCAACAAGCATATGCAATTCTAAAACATATAAGAACACTTTGCTCTACTCACACTATTTGTCCAAAATCAGAATTTCACAAATTTACGGGTTTATCGCGACTTTGTATTTTCCCAAGTTTCAAGAGATGTGTGCTCTTTGGCATCTTTTGATTTTGTGCACATTGGCATCTTTTGATTTTGTGCTCATTGGCATCTTTTGATTCTGTGCTCATTGGCATCCTTTGATTTTGTGCTCATTGGCATCTTTTGATCAAAACGTTTAGTAAGAATAAGATACACCGTTAAACATGACTTTCTATCTGGTTCTATAGCAGGATTTGGGTTAGCAGATCCCAGACCAGTTGGCCTTAGGTGCTAGGTGACGAGCACCCCTTAGAACTTAATTTCCCAAACCAGAAAGGCCACATCGATATATCTTAAACCCATTTGTACCAGTAGAACATGGCTTTCTATCTGGTTCTATTGCAGGATTTGGGTCAGCCGATCCCAGACCAGTAGATCTTAGGGACTAGGTGTCAAGCACCCCTTAGGACTTACTCTCCCAAACCAGAAAGGCCACAGGCACAAACTTTCAAACTAAATGATAGTGCAACAATTTTATCTCAATCACTTGGTTCTAAAATATAGTGCTTCTCCCATATTTTCATTTCCATCCATCATTCTGACATATAGGCTTTTTGAGCATTATATTCTATATAAGAGCAGATTCACATAACTTTGAGCATTCAACATAATTTCATTCATGTTTTGCTGACCTTTCGATTAATTTCAGAGATAACAATTGAAGCAAATCTAACTCAGATAATACAAAGTTTCTTGTAAAATCATCTTTTAGCACACATTTAATTCATTGAGTGAAGATTGAAAATTTCATGTTATTGAATTAAATTTGTTAAAGATTAAAGTATTCAAAGTAGTAGAAACAAAATATAATTCAATGTTACCTTTCACCACTTGTTCCTTGAAGTAAAAGATAGAACAGTTAAGGATATTACTTGAGAAATGTGAGTTCTAAACTGATTTGTTTAGAAGTCTTAGTCTTTTTAAGTACGGGTCCTGAACTGAATTGTTCAGAAGCCATAGTCTTTGAAGAACGGGTTTTGAACTGATATGTCCAAAAGCCAAAGTCGTTGAAGCACGGGTTTTGAACTAATATGTTCAAAAGCCAAAAATATTTGTCTCCCCCTTAATGGTACAAATGTTCTTCAAAAAAAATACGCCGCTTCTCTTCTGTTTTTAGTCATGTGTGTGGTATATATCTACAAATCAGTACAACACATGAAGAACCTACAAAACAGATTAAGCAGATTTTGGTACCCAATGGCATTTGGGTCCTAGTGGGTTAGGTGTAGATTTCTTAAAAGGAATACTGTAAGTACCGTACCAATAAGAAGTATGATTTTTATGCACAAAATCATTTGAACCACAGTAGGAACAACAAATTTTCTTATGTGCCAACCTAATTCGATGATTTACAGAATGAATAGGATTAGGTTGAACAAAAGATTTACCTTTCGGCGCATTGTTCTTTTTGGCATTTGTTGTGGAGACAAATGATTTTGGCACATCTTTCTTTGGAACTGTTGTGCCTTTGACTCTCCATTCCATCTTCACCTTTTTGAAGACTGGAACTTCTTCGGGTTTGGAAGTATTAACTTTAGGCACATTTGTTTTGTTATCATATTTATCAAGCAGAGGATTATAGAAGAGATTTGTTGAACGAATCTGATCTTTTGAGAAATCAGTTGATCTATTAAATTGTTTAGAAGAAATGTTTTTAAAACTTGAACTTGAAGCAGTTTTGAAAGAACATTCAGAATCATTTGAATCAACAAATGGAGTCTGAAAGATAGAATTATGACTGGTCTGCTTTGAGACATCAAATTTAAAAATGACGTCTTCAAGTTCTTTGACTTTGTATATTAAAACATTTTTCTCTTTAGAAATTAGATCAAATTTCTTTTGGAGATCAGATTTGATCAACTGATCCTTCATAATGTCAGCTGATAAACCAGATAATCTTTTGGTAAGATTAAGAATCGTATCTTCAAAATATTCGCGTTCCGATTCAAAATCTTTTTCCAAAAACTTTCTTTTATCAGTAATCTCTTTGAAAATTTCCATATTTTTCTTTTTAAGGGTTTTACTTTCCTTTTCAAAGACATTTTTCTTTTCCGTGAAATCTTTCCTTTCTTTTTCCAAAATCTTTTCTAGTTCAGAGATTTTCACGGAAAGTTCAGAACTTTTGATCTCAAATGATTTTCGTTTAGTGTTAAAAATAGCTCTTTCTTTTTCGAGCTTCTCTTTTTCAAAAAATAAAACTTTCTCAAAGTCAGAAACTTGTTTTGAAAGTTTTATACAATTAAGTTCAATTAATTCCTTTTCTTTATGAATCTTCTCTCTCTTGTCTTCAATGCTTTTCAGATCAGCATTTTCTTTTTCAAGTGTTGTTACTTTCTCTTGAAGTTTCTCGATTTGATCGTGCAGACTTGAGTTGTCTTTCTTTGTTTCAAGACCTGCAATATATACTTCAAAATCAGTAATTCTTTTAGTAAGTTTAGCATTTGAAGAAGAAATGTCTAAAATTTGTCTCTTTAGATCAACATTTTCTTCCTCCATTGCTTTATTTAAAACAGGAAATGAACGATCTGAAGCATTATCTTTGACAATAGTTTGTTTCAAACTTTCATTATTTGATTTAACAAAGATTTGTGGAGTTGGAGGTATTTCTGTTATAATAATTTGTTGCAGAATTTCATTATTTGATTTAACAAAAGATTGCTTCAAATCTTCCCCACTAGAATTAATAATAGTTTGCTTCAAACTCATCTTTAATATTGCTAGAAAATGATCGTTCAGAAAATCAAGCAGAAAAAATTTTATATAATTTTTTTTTGAAAAGCTCTTAAAGTGTATGAAAAGCTCTTAAAGTGTTTGAAAAGCTCTTAATTTGAAAATCAAGCAGAAATTTTTTTTTTTGTTTTTTTTTAAACAACACTGAATTCAGATGTATAAGAGTTCGAAACCACGGAATTCGAATGTAGTTGGATCCGAAATCAATGAATTCGAATGTAGAAGGATTCGAAATCACTCAATTCGGACTTAACTGAATTCGAATTCACTCAATTCGGACTTAACTGAGTTCGAATTCACCCAATTCGAACTTAACACGGTTCGAATTCACTCAATTCGGACTTAACTTGGTTCGAATTCACTCAATTCGGACTTAACTGGGTTCGAATTCACTCAATTCGGACTTAACTGGATTCGAATTCACCCAATTCGGACTTAACAGGGATCGAATTCTATCCTTGGTAAATCAAAACCAACTCAGATTTATCCACAACTTCTCAATTCGAATCTAACAGGGTTCGAATTCAACTCAATTCGAACTTAACAGAGTTCGAATTCAATGAATTCGAAAGCTTCTTGAGTCGAATTCTATACTTGTGATGACCAAGACCACTCCGAATTCTCTTGAAAGATCCGAATTGTGTATGAATGATCCGAATTCACCAAGAATGATCCGAATTCTGCACTTCGAACACGAAAATCACTAAATCAGCCATAACTTTTTCAATTCTTGATCAATTGTTATGAAATTTGCACATATTTGTTCGAAATTTGATTCCACACACTTTCTTAGTTAATCACAAATCCTAATTCGATCAATTTAATCGGATTATGATCCAAAATAGTAAGAAAATGTTTTCGAACAAAAACAGATATAAAATGATCAGATCTGCAAATTATGTGCAGATTTTGGTATAGATCCTTGAATTAAAGATGTTCAGGGATGAAAATCGAGTGCAATGATGTCAAGAATCAATCCAAAAGATCAAAAAATGAAAAAGATGATGATTCTAGATGAACAGTAATCGATGAAGGGTAAGAAATCATCATGAACAGTGATGAATGAAGGATCCGAAATCTTCAAGAACAGTGTAAAAAATCTTCAATTTGCTCTTTGATCTGCTTGAATTTTCTGTTTAGCTCTGATACCAAATGTGAAATCCCAAAATCTAGCAAGTAATCAAGAATGATGTAGAGATAGAATCTAAAGAGAACTTGTCATCCATGTATTGATCTCTAAAGTACAAATGATAAAATGCTCAAGAAGTTATGAAGTGTTGTCTAGTGTTACTAGCTAAAGAGGGTTCGAGACCCTTACCTTTTCCAGAGGACACTCTTGGCTTTTTAGTGGCTGTTCTCTTCGACTGGGTCACCCCAGACCTGGTGACCATGCCCTTATTCCTCAGGGCTCTTCTCATTGGGTTCTCCCCACTGTGGGCAACATTCTTCAGCACCTCCAAGTCAACAGTGCTTGTGACTTGGGGGATTTCCTCAGTTTGAAACTGCCCCTTACCCTTTCTTTTAATCTCCTCCTCTTGTCGGATTTTGTTTGCTCTTCTCTTGCCAATCGCTCATCTTCAGCCTTTTTCATTGCTTCCTCAAGAAGCCTCGCCTTTTCAACCAGTCTCTCTTCCTCCTCTCTTTTCAATCTTTCTGCTTCCTCTCTTTTCAATCTCTCTTCCTCCTCTCTTTTCAATCTCTCTTCTTCCTCTCTTCGCTTTCTCTCGACCTCTTCTTTTCTTTTCTTGATTGCAGATACCCTTTGTTGGTATTCTTCTTGTAATCTCCACATTTCCTCATCATCTTTTAAATCTTCATCTTCAAAAAGGGTCGTACCAGAGTCCGAAACTCTTGATGAAGACTCAGCCTTTAGACTCTCTGGCTTGGATGAACCAGTATCAGGAATGTTGGATATGATCGGAGGTTCGCCGGAGACCGGTGGCGGTTCGTTTAGGTCGCCAGTCACGGTTTCCGGTGGGTGGTCGTCGGTGGTTCTGCGGCGAACCGCCGGACGTGTGGGTGCATCAGGGTGGGTATTAAGCCTTTTGCTTCTAGCCATGGTTTAGGGTTTTAGGAAGGGTTTTTTATTTGTTCGGCTTCGTGAGAGAGAGATGAAGAGTGTAAGTATTTGGTAGAAAGAATGGTTTTGTTTTGAACAGAAAAAGGGTTTTCTTTTGTTTAGTTTAGGAGGGAACGGTTGTTTTTGGAGAGAGAGATGGGAAATGATAGCTTTTCTTGGAAAATGGTGAGATTAGGACAAGTGGCAGGAAAAGTGACCTTTGTGTAAGTAAAAGTTGATAGATGTCAGCCTTGGGCCCCCCAAAAACCGTCCTTTCTTACGTCAGAGCGGAAGTGGGAAGCGCAGGGACTTACACCTGCCCACTGCGAACCTTTTGCTTTCAAAAAGTGACAAATTCTCCTACACACATTAAAACAAACTACCATGCAGAATTAAAAAGACCAAAATAATAAAAAGACAGCAAACAACTGAAATAAAATATTTACAAGTGGTCCCGATGTTTCTTAACCATAGTGGGGTGGAGAGTGGGATGAAATGTGGGCACTCTCATTCAGAAAATGTTTCACCCTCTGCCCATTGACTTTAAAGATTTGACCAGACTGTGGGGACTTCAACTCTACTGTTCCAAAGGGGCTTACCTTGACAATGGTGTATGGTCCCGTCCAACGTGATTTTAGCTTTCCTGGAAAGAGTTTAAGGCGGGAATTGAACAATAATACCTGTTGTCCCTCCATGAACTCCCTATGGTTGATTCTTCGATCATGCCACATCTTGGTCTTTTCCTTGTACAACTTTTCATTTTCATAAGATTGGTAACGCAACTCTTCTAACTCATGCAATTGTAAACTCCGCTTAATTCCTGCAGCATCCTCACTCATGTTAAGCTCTTTAAGGGCCCAAAATGCCTTGTGCTCCAATTCAATCGGTAAATGGCAAGCTTTGCAAAAAACCAATTTAAACGGAGACATTCCCAAGGGAGTTTTGTAGGCCGTGCGATAGGCCCAAAGAGCATCATCGAGTTTGGTTGACCAATCTTTACGGTGCGGTTTAACAACTTTTTCCAAAATTCCTTTGATTTCTCGGTTTGAAAACTCGGCTAAACCGTTGGTTTGCGGATGGTATGATGTGGCCACTCTATGATGTATGTCATATTTAGAAAGGACCGAGGCCATGACTTTGTTTACAAAATGGGTGCCTTCGTCACTAATCAATTCCCGTGGTGTTCCAAATCGAGTGAAAATATTTTTATGCAAAAACTTTACCACGGTATTGGCATCATTAGAATGACACACAGTGGCTTCCACCCATTTTGAAACATAGTCTACCGCAACCAAGATAGAAAAATTATTATTGGAATTTGGAAAGGGTCCCATGAAATCAATCCCCCAAACATCAAAACGTTCTACCTCTAGAATGTTGTTAAGAGGCATCTCGTTCCTTTGAGAAATGTTCCCGGTGCGTTGACATTGCTCACAATTTTTCACAAATTCATACGAGTCTTTAAACACAGTGGGCCAAAAGAACCCACTTTGCAAGATTTTTGCAGCAGTGCGGTTTCCACCAAAGTGGCCACCGTAGTGGGATGCGTGACAACCATGGAGTATTTGATGTTGCTCACTCCCGTGGATACAACGCCTCAATATTTGGTCCGTCCCTATCTTATATAAGAAAGGGTCATCACAAACATATTGTCGTATATCATGTAAAAACTTTTTAAATGGTTGTTGTAACACCCGTAATTTTCGGAGAGGTCCAATGTCGAACCAGTGTGGAAACCGATCTTTAAGAAAATTATGAAAAATAAGATTTTGGGGTCAAAACTTAGATTTTATGGTCTTGTTGGATGAGGAATTCGAATACGAGTCCAACGGTCCTTTCCAGAGCGAAAATGGAGCTAAAACGAGGAGGTTATGGCCAAAACGAGTTTCGGTACACCTTGAGCTATTGTGACCTGGCGATAGTGACACTGTCACAATAGCCAAAGGGAAGGGGTTGAGCTATTGTGCCCCGGCGATAGTGACACTGTCACAATAGCCGTGTCACTATAGCCGAAGTTGTACCGCGAGTGGGAAGGGTTTGAGCTATTGTGCCTTGGCGATAGTGACATTGTCACAATAGCCGTGTCACTATAGCCGACGGGTTCCAAGGTGTTTTAAACCCTTTTTTCTTCTTTTTCCCCATTTCACTCATCTCTCTTAACTCTTTCAAACTCTCTCATTTCTCTCTCTAAAAATCGTCTCTCTCTCTCTCTAGAAACCCTAACACTCCTCCCCTCCCCTCTTCATCTCCTCTACCCAAAATAACCCATTTCCACCATTGTTGAACACTTGGGAGTTTGAGGCTTTTTGGGAGTCTAGGAGCTCTCTTTCGGAAGAATCAAGTGATTGAGGTAATTTCTAGTTAGATTGTTGTTGTCTTTTACTTTATCTTCCTTATTGAAGTGTTTTGGGTGATATTGGTGGTATTTGGTTAAGAAAATCTCCTAATCTCATCACCTATGAAGTTAGGGTTTTGATAATTTGGGTTTGGGTTATAAAATGTTGGAGGATGATTTCTTATGGTTAGATAAGAATATTCATGGTTGGAAACATATAAATCTAGGTTTTGGAAGTTTTGGCTTGAGGATGCAAACTTCATCAAAGGAGCTTACGTTAGAGAAACTCTAGATTTAGCTAAATCTAGCAAGGTGAGTTCAAGTTACTTTACGAAAACTTTGTACATGCCAAAATGAGTATTTTACAAATAATTGTGTATTTTACTTGAAAATGTTTATGGTTGAGTTATTTGGATAGTTTAACTCTTTTTGAAATGTTTATCTTCATAAATGTGTGAAACACCCATATTTGGGGCTTTTGGATATTTGGATGGTTAGGAACCATATTTTGTCTTTAAAAGATTAATTGCTCAAAATGAGGTTTATTTAATGGTTTAATCATGATAGCGTATTTGATTTTAACAAATCATTTGGAAAATGCACTTTTAAGTGTTAGGTGTTATTTTGAGAATTATAAGGGTGTGTGTCATTTGGGAAAACCCTTTTTGTTTAACCGTATTGAGTTTTGGGGATATTTGTCCGATTTTAAAATGGCTCAATGTGGAGTCTTATTTATGGTTTGCATTTATTGCAACTTGATGCATTTTATTGCTCATCATTGTTATTTACACGCTTGGGTACTTCTGTCATTTCGGGTTGAACATGTTTTGTAGACTGTGTTGCATTGGATCCATAGGCAAGTGAGTCAGTCTTTATTTAATGGTCTATCTCTTTGTGCACGAGGAGTGGACTATGGGTACGCATGGTTATAGGCGTAGGCCGTGGGGGCCACTAGCGAGTATGCAATAAGGTCGCCTGTAAGTCCTTGAGGTGTAACTCTACGGGGTATGCAATAAAGGCAATCTATTTATGGTTTGAGGTTGTGATGTCTATATGGCATGGGAACTAAGACCAGGGCTTGAGGTGTAACTCGTCTAGACTGGATACGCAATGGGACCCCATGTATGTCCTTGAGCATAACTCTGCGGGGTATGCAACATTAGGCAAGTTATTTTTGGTCTGATGATGTCTTTATGGCATGGAAGTAATGGTCGGGGCTTGCGTAATCCAGTAACATCCTAAGTGACTTAACTTTGTGTGCCCGTCACTCTCGATGGAATCGGGTCTCCCCCGTCACCGAAAGGTGTTGTTTTTGGGTATATGTTTTTATCCAAATTTTTCGGTGACGCATTTTATTTATATGAAATGTTCTCATGGTTATTGGCAGAGTTCTATGCTTCATACTTATTGGATGTTCTGGAATATTGGAGTTTTGTCCACGTTTGTATTTCTTGGGTTATTTACGTCCAATTACGTTTTGAGTGGGTTGGGTTTGGAATTCATTTTAGAAAACGCTTTATACATTTTGGGAACTTTTCTCCTAGATTTTGGGTGCGTTGGAAAATGAGTCATTTATGCCCGTTTGGGAAACCTTTTGGAAATGATAGACTTTGTCGTGAACTTTCATTTAAAATATTTATTTAAATCATGACTATAACTACTACCTTCCGATTTATGATTTTATATAGTCATGATAAAATGCTTGAACTCACTAGGTGTAAGCCTAACCCTTTTTATTTGTCGGCATGTGCAACAGGCTCAGGTTGGGGTAGCTCTAGCTACATTGTGAAGTGGCGAGTGCTAGTAGTGTGCACGTGAGGTGACTTGAGTAGTGAAGACTTCCGCACTTATTTGGAATTAGCAAATTGTGTTATGTTAAGTAGCACCCGTTTAAGTGACTTTATTGTGGGAATTATAACGTTTTAAATCCCGAGTTATTTTGAGGAATGAATTGTGGAGACGATTTAATGTATTTAGTTATTTTGTCGAAATTTTTAATTAGTTGCTCTTTCCAAATTTTAGGGTGTTACAAGTTGGTATCAGAGCATAAGTTTGAGAGATTTAGGTGTTGATTTCGGATACCTAGACTCAAACTAGCGTTTGTTTAAGTAAACGAGAGTGAAATTCACCTTTAGGCACTTTAAGATAGGATGTTTTGGGATCAATGGATGTTGTTAGAAACGAGAATCACGTCGAGAGTAGCAAGGATAATCATGTATGTTCGTTCATAGTGACACCTGGCCAGTGTCATGGTGAGCCTACTAGTACATGTGCATACTTGAATTACTTCCATGTGATGATCGTAGGGGTAGTAAAGGAGGTTTTAAGATAGTAGTCGTTGGAATAGATGAACGATACTAATGTTAGTCACTTGGAGTGACGATAAGCATGATGTTTGCTTTAAGTAGACCGTTTTGGGTCAAGATTGATGGTTGGACTAGAACCATAGGCTTATTGAGCCGACTTTGATTTGAGGAAAATCCGTAAAGTTAAGTGATGTATTTCCTAACTTACCTTAAGAGGTTTGAATATCCGGATGACAATAGTGGACCGGAGGATTTTGGAGGAGTATGAGTGGAGACGTTGAATGCCGACTAAATCATGCACGAAATTTATTTTGGAAATAAATTGCATCAACTATTTCTTGTGTTTTCAATCCTTATGTGGATTGTGTTATGAATTTTGAGAAATGTTTGGCACACACACAAGATTTCAAATTATGGTTTTAAAAGTGCATGAAACCGTTTTATTGCGAGAGTTGCAAACTCCGTCGGGATTTGTTTTGCCTTATTTCATTGTTGTTCAAAATTTGTTCTGGAAGTAATGACAATCGTATTTTATGATGTTTGAGATGTTGGGCAATAACTACGGCTTGTGACTTTAACATTGGATCTCCTCCACATATGTTAGAGTTTGGACGGAAAGTTATTTTCCATTATGTCTATGTGAAGTTAGTTTGGGGATTTTGTTTAATGAGAGTTGTTAAACAATGTTGTTTATGTGGTGTTACCCTAGAAGGGGATTTTTGAGATTTTGGCGTCTCGTTTATAATTTTGTTAATAGCAATTTGGCTTTGGAAGCATGGTGTTTAGCGCCGTTTTATTGACTTGGAGTCATTGAGTCCATTGAGGTTCATGGAGTTTCGTATAAGACGTTTTGTGTCGTGTGGGTACGATTTTACAATATGCATACTCTATTTGCTTATGTGAAAAGTTTATGAGTTAAGTTGGGCATTTGGTCCCACTTGAGTTTTATTGAGAAAAGTTAATTTTATGCCATAAGACGACTAAGAAAAGTGAGTTTGGAACTCCAGTGTCGCGTAACTTTTCTTTCATAGGTTTGTGTTACTAAGTAATTCATTGCAAATAGTTCGGTGTATGGATTGATTTATACGTGACTTAAGTGATGCATGAAAGAACATTTTTGGTGACATGTCATAATAAATTGCTTGGTGCGCTTTTGGTCAGTTAAATGTTTATTATCATTTTTATGTAAAATGTGTTACATCGACTTAGGGGTATGCATAGCTTGGTTACCGTTGTTTCTCGATACTTTGATAATCGAGTCGTACATGAAAATGTTTTATAGACTCTTGTTTAAATGATGGACATTTGATCAAAGGGGTGTTTTGGTGTTATGAAAATCATGCATAAGTTGAAATGCTTTATATTTTGAGAATATAAATGCGTGAGTCGTCGACATTTGGTTAATTTTGATTTGCCGATTATTTTGGGAAAATTGAAAACCTTTTTGGGTTTTGAAGAAATGTGTATTGGGAGTATTTTGACAAATATATATTTTTAGCATTGGCGTTTTTGACGTTTTATGCACCGAGTATGAAACTTTGAGGAAAATGCTTCGCGAGGAAGATTTTAGAATTTTTTTTTGTATAAATTTATAGTACGCGGGATTTCTTATGTTTTGGGGCATTGATGTTGGTGCAATTCAGGATTTGAAAATAAGTTTGAACCTTTTTGGTGTCAACAAACTATTAACACTTAATTTCCTGTATGTTTTGGAAAACACACTGTGTGTGCAAGTTTGCCAAAAACGTTTTATCCAAATGGCATTATAGGACCGGATGAGAAATTTTGAGAAATCGATTTAAAGAGTTTCCTCTTTTGGAAATTTGGTCGCGAACTGTTTAATGCATGTCTTTTCATTTCAAGAAAATTTCTAATGGAAGTGTTACAAGCTTGCATGCCTACCCCTATTGGAGTTTTATGGTGTTTTAAGTCGATACTTTCAAAGGATGGAAACGGATTGGTTTTTTTTTTCTTTAGATTTGGAGCCTACACCAGATGTTTTGTGTTTTGGCTGAGGTGTAATTAAAAATCGTTTCCTTGTTTCGTATAATAAACTGACGCGCGCAAATTTTGTTGGGGAACCTTGTTCCATACCAAATAAATGGTCGGAAACGAATTTCGAGTCAATGGCCGTTTAGGCTACTTTAGAAATACGTGCACACCTTGTGTTGCACCCCGTTTAAGGTCGAGCAGTCACTTTACGTGCATGTCATGAGTCAATCCATACTAGAACCGTGTCGGTTAAAATTTTGAAAGAAGTTGTTTATTACGCTTTTTGCGTTTTGTGGGTAAACTGAACTGCAATGAAATGAATTTCAACATGATTTTCATATGTGGGACGAGCGTGTCCAGTTTTGCGTAACTACCGAACTGATAGTAGTAGTTTTGTGCGTACGGTTTATTTGATATGAAAATCTTAGTGTTGAAATTTTTTTGTGAATGGTTTTGATTAATTGGCATATTTATTGAATGACGCGCTCGAAAACCTTGAACTCGTTAAGACCTTGGAAAGAGTAAGTAACCCAATTAAGGGTAAGTGCGTGTAGCACTTCGACGATGGAAGGTTGAGTATTCCACCTGTGTTGGTATTATGGGCCGGATGATATCGGTAGCAAAGTAAACGTGTTTGTGGTAATTGAAGAGTTAGACTTGCGGTAACACATTTCGAGGTTGGTATAGCCGCTTTGTTGACAGCCTTAGTTTTGTAGAAACACTCGTTAAACGGAACTCGTGTGTGGAGTTCTGTTAGAGTTCAGAGTTTGGTGGTAAAACTAGGTGTCAACCTTTGTGGTCTTGAGATCGGGAACCGTTAGTGTAAACGGAGGTTTGTAACCGATATTAAAAGAATATTGGTAATGGTAGTGGTAACCTTAAGAGGCTCAGTTGTGACGAGCAGTTTTGGTGGAATAACCTTCGTGCGTGGTTGATGAACCTGTCGGTTGATGATTCATGTGAGATGAATTTTGGAGTCTATTAGAACTCGTTGGAGTTAATCGGCAGTTAATGGTAGGAACGATCGAAATTGATGATTCAGTTGGGTTCATTAGTGAACAAACCTTAGAGTGATTTAGAGTTTGAAACTGAAATCAAGATGTATGGAACTTCTGAGGTTGGGAGACAACCGGAGTCGTCCAACTAGAAGTTATTCCAGTGATTAGAATGTTCTTTCGAACGTAACTGCAGTGTACGTGAAAGGGGTTTTGGTTGATAAGCAAATGTTCGAGGATTTGTCTTTATAGACTGTGTGGGGGAAATTTAGATTCCAGTTAGGAACTGATATATTATAGTCGACGTTGACTCGGTTTGCCTTGGGTTGTAAAGGA
This sequence comes from Saussurea involucrata, assembly GCA_033807775.1. NCBI lineage: Eukaryota > Viridiplantae > Streptophyta > Magnoliopsida > Asterales > Asteraceae > Saussurea > Saussurea involucrata. Next base: position 26,355,774 of record CM066316.1, read on the forward strand.
TATAGATTTCGAGGACGAAATCCTTTTAAGGTTGGGAGGATTGTAACACCCGTAATTTTCGGAGAGGTCCAATGTCGAACCAGTGTGGAAACCGATCTTTAAGAAAATTATGAAAAATAAGATTTTGGGGTCAAAATTTAGATTTTATGGTCTTGTTGGATGAGGAATTCGAATACGAGTCCAACGGTCCTTTCCGGAGCGAAAACGGAGCTAAAACGAGGAAGTTATGGCCAAAACGAGTTTCGGTACACCTTGAGCTATTGTGACCTGGCGATAGTGACACTGTCACAATAGCCGTGTCACTATAGCCAAAGGGAAGGGGTTGAGCTATTGTGCCCCGGCGATAGTGATACTGTCACAATAGCCGTGTCACTATAGCCGAAGTTGTACCGCGAGTGGGAAGGGTTTGAGCTATTGTGCCCTGGCGATAGTGACATTGTCACAATAGCCGACGGGTTCCAAGGTGTTTTAAACCCTTTTCTTCTTCTTTTTCCCCATTTCACTCATCTCTCTTAACTCTTTCAAACTCTCTCATTTCTCTCTCTAAAAATCGTCTCTCTCTCTCTCTCTAGAAACCCTAACACTCCTCCCCTCTCCTCTTCATCTCCTCTACCCAAAATAACCCATTTCTACCATTGTTGAACACTTGGGAGTTTGAGGCTTTTTGGGAGTCTAGGAGCTCTCTTTCGGAAGAATCAAGTGATTGAGGTAATTTCTAGTTAGATTGTTGTTGTCTTTTACTTTGTCTTCCTTATTGAAGTGTTTTGGGTGATATTGGTGGTATTTGGTTAAGAAAATCTCCTAATCTCATCACCTATGAAGTTAGGGTTTTGATAATTTGGGTTTGGGTTATAAAATGTTGGAGGATGATTTCTTATGGTTAGATAAGAATATTCATGGTTGGAAACTTATAAATCTAGGTTTTGGAAGTTTTGGCTTGAGGATGCAAACTTCATCAAAGGAGCTTACGTTGGAGAAACTCTAGATTTAGCTAAATCTAGCAAGGTGAGTTCAAGTTACTTTACGAAAACTTTGTACATGCCAAAATGAGTATTTTACAAATAATTGTGTATTTACTTGAAAATGTTTATGGTTGAGTTATTTGGATAGTTTAACTCTTTTTGAAATGTTTATCTTCATAAATGTGTGAAACACCCATATTTGGGGCTTTTGGATATTTGGATGGTTAGGAACCATATTTTGTCTTTAAAAGATTAATTGCTCAAAATGAGGTTTATTTAATGGTTTAATCATGATAGCGTATTTGATTTTAACAAATCATTTGGAAAATGCACTTTTAAGTGTTAGGTGTTATTTTGAGAATTATAAGGGTGTGTGTCATTTGGGAAAACCCTTTTTGTTTAACCGTATTGAGTTTTGGGGATATTTGTCCGGTTTTAAAATGGCTCAATGTGGAGTCTTATTTATGGTTTGCATTTATTGCAACTTGATGCATTTTATTGCTCATCATTGTTATTTACACGCTTGGGTACTTCTGTCATTTCGGGTTGAATATGTTTTGTAGACTGTGTTGCATTGGATCCATAGGCAAGTGAGTCAGTCTTTATTTAATGGTCTATCTCTTTGTGCACGAGGAGTGGACTATGGGTACGCATGGTTATATGCGTAGGCCGTGGGGGCCACTAGCGAGTATGCAATAAGGTCGCCTGTAAGTCCTTGAGGTGTAACTCTACGGGGTATGCAATAAAGGCAATCTATTTATGGTTTGAGGTTGTGATGTCTATATGGCATGGGAACTAAGACCGGGGCTTGAGGTGTAACTCGTCTAGACTGGATACGCAATGGGACCCCCTGTATGTCCTTGAGCATAACTCTGCGGGGTATGCAACATTAGGCAAGTTATTTTTGGTCTGATGATGTCTTTATGGCATGGAAGTAATGGCCGGGGCTTGCGTAATCCAGTAACATCCTAAGTGACTTAACTTTGTGTGCCCGTCACTCTCGATGGAATCGGGTCTCCCCCGTCACCGAAAGGTGTTGTTTTTGGGTATATGTTTTTATCCAAATTTTTCGGTGACGCGTTTTATTTATATGAAATGTTCTCATGGTTATTGGCAGAGTTCTATGCTTCATACTTATTGGATGTTCTGGAATATTGGAGTTTTGTCCACGTTTGTATTTCTTGGGTTATTTACGTCCAATTACGTTTTGAGTGGGTTGGGTTTGGAATTCATTTTAGAAAACGCTTTATACATTTTGGGAACTTTTCTCCTAGATTTTGGGTGCGTTGGAAAATGAGTCATTTATGCCCGTTTGGGAAACCTTTTGGAAATGATAGACTTTGTCGTGAACTTTCATTTAAAATATTTATTTAAATCATGACTATAACTACTACCTTCCGATTTATGATTTTATATAGTCATGATAAAATGCTTGAACTCACTAGGCGTAAGCCTAACCCTTTTTATTTGTCGGCATGTGCAACAGGCTCAGGTTGGGGTAGCTCTAGCTACATTGTGAAGTGGCGAGTGCTAGTAGTGTGCACGTGAGGTGACTTGAGTAGTGAAGACTTCCGCACTTATTTGGAATTAGCAAATTGTGTTATGTTAAGTAGCACCCGTTTAAGTGACTTTATTGTGGGAATTATAACGTTTTAAATCCCGAGTTATTTTGAGGAATGAATTGTGGAGACGATTTAATGTATTTAGTTATTTTGTCGAAATTTTTAATTAGTTGCTCTTTCCAAATTTTAGGGTGTTACAAGTTGGTATCAGAGCATAAGTTTGAGAGATTTAGGTGTTGATTTCGGATACCTAGACTCAAACTAGCGTTTGTTTAAGTAAACGAGAGTGAAATTCACCTTTAGGCCCTTTAAGATAGGATGTTTTGGGATCAATGGATGTTGTTAGAAACGAGAATCACGTCGAGAGTAGCAAGGATAATCATGAATGGTTCGTTCATAGTGACACATGGCCAGTGTCATGGTGAGCCTACTAGTACATGTGCATACTTGAATTACTTCCATGTGATGATCGTAGGGGTAGTAAAGGAGGTTTTAAGATAGTAGTCGTTGGAATAGATGAACGATACTAATGTTAGTCACTTGGAGTGACGATAAGCATGATGTTTGCTTTAAGTAGACCGTTTTGGGTCAAGATTGATGGTTGGACTAGAACCATAGGCTTATTGAGCCGACTTTGATTTGAGGAAAATCCGTAAAGTTAAGTGATGTATTTCCCAACTTACCTTAAGAGGTTTGAATATCCGGATGACAATAGTGGACCGGAGGATTTTGGAGGAGTATGAGTGGAGACGTTGAATGCCGACTAAATCATGCACGAAATTTATTTTGGAAATAAATTGCATCAACTATTTCTTGTGTTTTCAATCCTTATGTGGATTGTGTTATGAATTTTGAGAAATGTTTGGCACACACACAAGATTTCAAATTATGGTTTTAAAAGTGCATGAAACCGTTTTATTGCGAGAGTTGCAAACTCTGCCGGGATTTGTTTTGCCTTATTTCATTGTTGTTCAAAATTTGTTCTGGAAGTAATGACAATCGTATTTTATGATGTTTGAGATGTTGGGCAATAACTACGGCTTGTGACTTTAACATTGGATCTCCTCCACATATGTTAGAGTTTGGACGGAAAGTTATTTTCCATTATGTCTATGTGAAATTAGTTTGGGGATTTTGTTTAATGAGAGTTGTTAAACAATGTTGTTTATGTGGTGTTACCCTAGAAGGGGATTTTTGAGATTTTGGCGTCTCGTTTATAATTTTGTTAATAGCAATTTGGCTTTGGAAGCATGGTGTTTAGCGCCGTTTTATTGACTTGGAGTCATTGAGTCCATTGAGGTTCATGGAGTTTCGTGTAAGACGTTTTGTGTCGTGTGGGTACGATTTTACAATATGCATACTCTATTTGCTTATGTGAAAAGTTTATGAGTTAAGTTGGGCATTTGGTCCCACTTGAGTTTTATTGAGAAAAGTTAATTTTATGCCATAAGGCGACTAAGAAAAGTGAGTTTGGAACTCCAGTGTCGCGTAACTTTTCTTTCATAGGTTTGTGTTACTAAGTAATTCATTGCAAATAGTTCGGTGTATGGATTGATTTATACGTGACTTAAGTGATGCATGAAATAACATTTTTGGTGACATGTCATAATAAATTGCTTGGTGCGCTTTTGGTCAGTTAAATGTTTATTATCATTTTTATGTAAAATGTGTTACATCGACTTAGGGGTATGCATAGCTTGGTAACCGTTGTTTCTCGATACTTTGATAATCGAGTCGTACATGAAAATGTTTTATAGACTCTTGTTTAAATGATGGACATTTGATCAAAGGGGTGTTTTGGTGTTATGAAAATCATGCATAAGTTGAAATGCTTTATATTTTGAGAATATAAATGCGTGAGTCGTCGACATTTGGTTAATTTTGATTTGCCGATTATTTTGGGAAAATTGAAAACCTTTTTGGGTTTTGAAGAAATGTGTATTGGGAGTATTTTGACAAATATATATTTTTAGCATTGGCGTTTTTGACGTTTTATGCACCGAGTACGAAACTTTGAGGAAAATGCTTCGCGAGGAAGATTTTAGAATTTTTTTTGTATAAATTTATAGTACGCGGGATTTCTTATGTTTTGGGGCATTGATGCGCACCGTTGGTGCAATTCAGGATTTGAAAATAAGTTTGAACCTTTTTGGTGTCAACAAACTATTAACACTTAATTTCCTGTATGTTTTGGAAAACACACTGTGTGTGCAAGTTTGCCAAAATCGTTTTATCCAAATGGCATTATAGGGCCGGATGAGAAATTTTGAGAAATCGATTTAAAGAGTTTCCTCTTTTGGAAATTTGGTCGCGAACTGTTTAATGCATGTCTTTTCATTTCAAGAAAATTTCTAATGGAAGTGTTACAAGCTTGCATGCCTACCCCTATTGGAGTTTTATGGTGTTTTAAGTCGATACTTTCAAAGGATGGAAACGGATTGATTTTTTTTTGTCTTTAGATTTGGAGCCTACACCAGATGTTTTGTGTTTTGGCTGAGGTGTAATTAAAAATCGTTTCCTTGTTTCGTATAATAAACTGACGCGCGCAAATTTTGTTGGGGAACCTTGTTCCATACCAAATAAATGGTCGGAAACGAATTTCGAGTCAATGGCCGTTTGGGCTACTTTAGAAATACGTGCACACCTTGTGTTGCACCCCGTTTAAGGTCGAGCAGTCACTTTACGTGCATGTCATGAGTCAATCCATACTAGAACCGTGTCGGTTAAAATTTTGAAAGAAGTTGTTTATTACGCTTTTTGCGTTTTGTGGGTAAACTGAACTGCAATGAAATGAATTTCAACATGATTTTCATATGTGGGACGAGCGTGTCCAGTTTTGCGTAACTACCGAACTGATAGTAGTAGTTTTGTGCGTACGGTTTATTTGATATGAAAATCTTAGTGTTGAAAATTTTTTGTGAATGGTTTTGATTAATTGGCATATTTATTGAATGGCGCGCTCGAAAACCTTGAACTCGTTAAGACCTTGGAAAGAGTAAGTAACCCAATTAAGGGTAAGTGTGTGTAGCACTTCGACAGTGGAAGGTTGAGTATTCCACCCGTGTTGGTATTATGGGCCGGATGATATCGGTAGCAAAGTAAACGTGTTTGTGGTAATTGAAGAGTTAGACTTGCGGTAACACATTTCGAGGTTGGTATAGCCGCTTTGTTGACAGCCTTAGTTTTGTGGAAACACTCGGTAAACGGAACTCGTGTGTGGAGTTCTGTTAGAGTTCAGAGTTTGGTGGTAAAACTAGGTGTCAACCTTTGTGGTCTTGAGATCGGGAACCGTTAGTGTAAACGGAGGTTTGTAACCGATATTAAAAGAATATTGGTAATGGTAGTGGTAACCTTAAGAGGCTCAGTTGTGACGAGCAGTTTTGGTGGAATAACCTTCGTGCGTGGTTGATGAACCTGTCGGTTGATGATTCATGTGAGATGAATTTTGGAGTCTATTAGAACTCGTTGGAGTTAATCGGCAGTTAATGGTAGGAACGATCGAAATTGATGATTCAGTTGGGTTCATTAGTGAACAAACCTTAGAGTGATTTAGAGTTTGAAACTGAAATCAAGATGTATGGAACTTCTGAGGTTGGGAGACAACCGGAGTCGTCCAACTAGAAGTTATTCCAGTGATTAGAATGTTCTTTCGAACGTAACTGCAGTGTACGTGAAAGGGGTTTTGGTTGATAAGCAAATGTTCGAGGATTTGTCTTTATAGACTGTGTGGGGGGAATTTAGATTCCAGTTAGGAACTGATATATTATAGTCGACGTTGACTCGGTTTGCCTTGGGTTGTAAAGGATATAGATTTCGATGACGAAATCCTTTTAAGGTTGGGAGGATTGTAACACCCGTAATTTTCGGAAAGGTCCAATGTTGAACCAGTGTGGAAACCGATCTTTAAGAAAATTATGAAAAATAAGATTTTGGGGTCAAAACTTAGATTTTATGGTCTTGTTGGATGAGGAATTCGAATACGAGTCCAACGGTCCTTTCCGGAGCGAAAACGGAGCTAAAACGAGGAAGTTATGGCCAAAACGAGTTTCGGTACACCTTGAGCTATTGTGACCTGGCGATAGTGACACTGTCACAATAGCCGTGTCACTATAGCCAAAGGGAAGGGGTTGAGCTATTGTGCCCCGGCGATAGTGATACTGTCACAATAGCCGTGTCACTATAGCCGAAGTTGTACCGTGAGTGGGAAGGGTTTGAGCTATTGTGCCCTGGCGATAGTGAAATTGTCACAATAGCCGACGGGTTCCAAGGTGTTTTAAACCCTTTTCTTCTTCTTTTTCCCCATTTCACTCATCTCTCTTAACTCTTTCAAACTCTCTCATTTCTCTCTCTAAAAATCGTCTCTCTCTCTCTAGAAACCCTAACACTCCTCCCCTCTCCTCTTCATCTCCTCTACCCAAAATAACCCATTTCCACCATTGTTGAACACTTGGGAGTTTGAGGCTTTTTGGGAGTCTAGGAGCTCTCTTTCGGAAGAATCAAGTGATTGAGGTAATTTCTAGTTAGATTGTTGTTGTCTTTTACTTTCTCTTCCTTATTGAAGTGTTTTGGGTGATATTGGTGGTATTTGGTTAAGAAAATCTCCTAATCTCATCACCTATGAAGTTAGGGTTTTGATAATTTGGGTTTGGGTTATAAAATGTTGGAGGATGATTTCTTATGGTTAGATAAGAATATTCATGGTTGGAAACTTATAAATCTAGGTTTTGGAAGTTTTGGCTTAAGGATGCAAACTTCATCAAAGGAGCTTACGTTGGAGAAACTCTAGATTTAGCTAAATCTAGCAAGGTGAGTTCAAGTTACTTTACGAAAACTTTGTACATGCCAAAATGAGTATTTTACAAATAATTGTGTATTTTACTTGAAAATGTTTATGGTTGAGTTATTTGGATAGTTTAACTCTTTTTGAAATGTTTATCTTCATAAATGTGTGAAACACCCATATTTGGGGCTTTTGGATATTTGGATGGTTAGGAACCATATTTTGTCTTTAAAAGATTAATTGCTCAAAATGAGGTTTATTTAATGGTTTAATCATGATAGCGTATTTGATTTTAACAAATCATTTGGAAAATGCACTTTTAAGTGTTAGGTGTTATTTTGAGAATTATAAGGGTGTGTGTCATTTGGGAAAACCCTTTTTGTTTAACCGTATTGAGTTTTGGGAATATTTGTCCGGTTTTAAAATGGCTCAATGTGGAGTCTTATTTATGGTTTGCATTTATTGCAACTTGATGCATTTTATTGCTCATCATTGTTATTTACACGCTTGGGTACTTCTGTCATTTTGGGTTGAACATGTTTTGTAGACTGTGTTGCATTGGATCCATAGGCAAGTGAGTCAGTCTTTATTTAATGGTCTATCTCTTTGTGCACGAGGAGTGGACTATGGGTACGCATGGTTATATGTGTAGGCCGTGGGGGCCACTAGCGAGTATGCAATAAGGTCGCCTGTAAGTCCTTGAGGTGTAACTCTACGGGGTATGCAATAAAGGCAATCTATTTATGGTTTGAGGTTGTGATGTCTATATGGCATGGGAACTAAGACCGGGGCTTGAGGTGTAACTCGTCTAGACTGGATATGCAATGGGACCCACTGTATGTCCTTGAGCATAACTCTGCGGGGTATGCAACATTAGGAAAGTTATTTTTGGTCTGATGATGTCTTTATGGCATGGAAGTAATGGTCGGGGCTTGCGTAATCCAGTAACATCCTAAGTGACTTAACTTTGTGTGCCCGTCACTCTCGATGGAATCGGGTCTCCCCCGTCACCGAAAGGTGTTGTTTTTGGGTATATGTTTTTATCCAAATTTTTCGGTGACTTATTTTATTTATATGAAATGTTCTCATGGTTATTGGCAGAGTTCTATGCTTCATACTTATCGGATGTTCTGGAATATTGGAGTTTTGTCCACGTTTGTATTTCTTGGGTTATTTACGTCCAATTACGTTTTGAGTGGGTTGGGTTTGGAATTCATTTTAGAAAACGCTTTATACATTTTGGGAACTTTTCTCCTAGATTTTGGGTGCGTTGGAAAATGAGTCATTTATGCCCGTTTGGGAAACCTTTTGGAAATGATAGACTTTGTCGTGAACTTTCATTTAAAATATTTATTTAAATCATGACTATAACTACTACCTTCCGATTTATGATTTTAATTAGTTGCTCTTTCCAAATTTTAGGGTGTTACAAGTTGGTATCAGAGCATAAGTTTGAGAGATTTAGGTGTTGATTTCGGATACCTAGACTCAAACTAGCGTTTGTTTAAGTAAACGAGAGTGAAATTCACCTTTAGGCCCTTTAAGATAGGATGTTTTGGGATCAATGGATGTTGTTAGAAACGAGAATCACGTCGAGAGTAGCAAGGATAATCATGAATGGTTCGTTCATAGTGACACATGGCCAGTGTCATGGTGAGCCTACTAGTACATGTGCATACTTGAATTACTTCCATGTGATGATCGTAGGGGTAGTAAAGGAGGTTTTAAGATAGTAGTCGTTGGAATAGATGAACGATACTAATGTTAGTCACTTGGAGTGACGATAAGCATGATGTTTGCTTTAAGTAGACCGTTTTGGGTCAAGATTGATGGTTGGACTAGAACCATAGGCTTATTGAGCCGACTTTGATTTGAGGAAAATCCGTAAAGTTAAGTGATGTATTTCCCAACTTACCTTAAGAGGTTTGAATATCCGGATGACAATAGTGGACCGGAGGATTTTGGAGGAGTATGAGTGGAGACGTTGAATGCCGACTAAATCATGCACGAAATTTATTTTGGAAATAAATTGCATCAACTATTTCTTGTGTTTTCAATCCTTATGTGGATTGTGTTATGAATTTTGAGAAATGTTTGGCACACACACAAGATTTCAAATTATGGTTTTAAAAGTGCATGAAACCGTTTTATTGCGAGAGTTGCAAACTCTGCCGGGATTTGTTTTGCGTTATTTCATTGTTGTTCAAAATTTGTTCTGGAAGTAATGACAATCGTATTTTATGATGTTTGAGATGTTGGGCAATAACTACGGCTTGTGACTTTAACATTGGATCTCCTCCACATATGTTAGAGTTTGGTGGGAAAGTTATTTTCCATTATGTCTATGTGAAATTAGTTTGGGGATTTTGTTTAATGAGAGTTGTTAAACAATGTTGTTTATGTGGTGTTACCCTAGAAGGGGATTTTTGAGATTTTGGCGTCTTATTTATAATTTTGTTAATAGCAATTTGGCTTTGGAAGCATGGTGTTTAGCGCCGTTTTATTGACTTGGAGTCATTGAGTCCATTGAGGTTCATGGAGTTTCGTGTAAGACGTTTTGTGTCGTGTGGGTACGATTTTACAATATGCATACTCTATTTGCTTATGTGAAAAGTTTATGAGTTAAGTTGGGCATTTGGTCCCACTTGAGTTTTATTGAGAAAAGTTAATTTTATGCCATAAGGCGACTAAGAAAAGTGAGTTTGGAACTCCAGTGTCGCGTAACTTTTCTTTCATAGGTTTGTGTTACTAAGTAATTCATTGCAAATAGTTCGGTGTATGGATTGATTTATACGTGACTTAAGTGATGCATGAAAGAACATTTTTGGTGACATGTCATAATAAATTGCTTGGTGCGCTTTTGGTCAGTTAAATGTTTATTATCATTTTTATGTAAAATGTGTTACATCGACTTAGGGGTATGCATAGCTTGGTAACCGTTGTTTCTCGATACTTTGATAATCGAGTCGTACATGAAAATGTTTTATAGACTCTTGTTTAAATGATGGACATTTGATCAAAGGGGTGTTTTGGTGTTATGAAAATCATGCATAAGTTGAAATGCTTTATATTTTGAGAATATAAATGTGTGAGTCGTCGACATTTGGTTAATTTTGATTTGCCGATTATTTTGGGAAAATTGAAAACCTTTTTGGGTTTTGAAGAAATGTGTATTGGGAGTATTTTGACAAATATATATTTTTAGCATTGGCGTTTTTGACGTTTTATGCACCGAGTACGAAACTTTGAGGAAAATGCTTCGCGAGGAAGATTTTAGAATTTTTTTTGTATAAATTTATAGTACGCGGGATTTCTTATGTTTTGGGGCATTGATGTTGGTGCAATTCAGGATTTGAAAATAAGTTTGAACCTTTTTGCTGTCAACAAACTATTAACACTTAATTTCCTGTATGTTTTGGAAAACACACTGTGTGTGCAAGTTTGCCAAAAACGTTTTATCCAAATGGCATTATAGGACCGGATGAGAAATTTTGAGAAATCGATTTAAAGAGTTTCCTCTTTTGGAAATTTGGTCGCGAACTGTTTAATGCATGTCTTTTCATTTCAAGAAAATTTCTAATGGAAGTGTTACAAGCTTGCATGCCTACCCCTATTGGAGTTTTATGGTGTTTTAAGTCGATACTTTCAAAGGATGGAAACGGATTGGTTTTTTTTTGTCTTTAGATTTGGAGCCTACACCAGATGTTTTGTGTTTTGGCTGAGGTGTAATTAAAAATCGTTTCCTTGTTTCGTATAATAAACTGACGCGCGCAAATTTTGTTGGGGAACCTTGTTCCATACCAAATAAATGGTCGGAAACGAATTTCGAGTCAATGGCCGTTTGGGCTACTTTAGAAATACGTGCACACCTTGTGTTGCACCCCGTTTAAGGTCGAGCAGTCACTTTACGTGCATGTCATGAGTCAATCCATGCTAGAACCGTGTCGGTTAAAATTTTGAAAGAAGTTGTTTATTACGCTTTTTGCGTTTTGTGGGTAAACTGAACTGCAATGAAATGAATTTCAACATGATTTTCATATGTGGGACGAGCGTGTCCAGTTTTGCGTAACTACCGAACTGATAGTAGTAGTTTTGTGCGTACGGTTTATTTGATATGAAAATCTTAGTGTTGAAAATTTTTTGTGAATGGTTTTGATTAATTGGCATATTTATTGAATGACGCGCTCGAAAACCTTGAACTCGTTAAGACCTTGGAAAGAGTAAGTAACCCAATTAAGGGTAAGTGTGTGTAGCACTTCGACGGTGGAAGGTTGAGTATTCCACCCGTGTTGGTATTATGGGCCGGATGATATCGGTAGCAAAGTAAACGTGTTTGTGGTAATTGAAGAGTTAGACTTGCGGTAACACATTTCGAGGTTGGTATAGCCGCTTTGTTGACAGCCTTAGTTTTGTGGAAACACTCGGTAAACGGAACTCGTGTGTGGAGTTCTGTTAGAGTTCAGAGTTTGGTGGTAAAACTAGGTGTCAACCTTTGTGGTCTTGAGATCGGGAACCGTTAGTGTAAACGGAGGTTTGTAACCGATATTAAAAGAATATTGGTAATGGTAGTGGTAACCTTAAGAGGCTCAGTTGTGACGAGCAGTTTTGGTGGAATAACCTTCGTGCGTGGTTGATGAACCTGTCGGTTGATGATTCATGTGAGATGAATTTTGGAGTCTATTAGAACTCGTTGGAGTTAATCGGCAGTTAATGGTAGGAACGATCGAAATTGATGATTCAGTTGGGTTCATTAGTGAACAAACCTTAGAGTGATTTAGAGTTTGAAACTGAAATCAAGATGTATGGAACTTCTGAGGTTGGGAGACAACCGGAGTCGTCCAACTAGAAGTTATTCCAGTGATTAGAATGTTCTTTCGAACGTAACTGCAGTGTACGTGAAAGGGGTTTTGGTTGATAAGCAAATGTTCGAGGATTTGTCTTTATAGACTGTGTGGGGGGAATTTAGATTCCAGTTAGGAACTGATATATTATAGTCGACGTTGACTCGGTTTGCCTTGGGTTGTAAAGGATATAGATTTCGAGGACGAAATCCTTTTAAGGTTGGGAGGATTGTAACACCCGTAATTTTCGGAGAGGTCCAATGTCGAACCAGTGTGGAAACCGATCTTTAAGAAAATTATGAAAAATACGATTTTGGGGTCAAAACTTAGATTTTATGCTCTTGTTGGATGAGGAATTCGAATACGAGTCCAACGGTCCTTTCCGGAGCGAAAACGGAGCTAAAACGAGGAAGTTATGGCCAAAACGAGTTTCGGTACACCTTGAGCTATTGTGACCTGGCGATAGTGACACTGTCACAATAGCCGTGTCACTATAGCCAAAGGGAAGGGGTTGAGCTATTGTGCCCCGGCGATAGTGATACTGTCACAATAGCCGTGTCACTATAGCCGAAGTTGTACCGCGAGTGGGAAGGGTTTGAGCTATTGTGCCCTGGCGATAGTGACATTGTCACAATAGCCGTGTCACTATAGCCGACGGGTTCCAAGGTGTTTTAAACCCTTTTCTTCTTCTTTTTCCCCATTTCACTCATCTCTCTTAACTCTTTCAAACTCTCTCATTTCTCTCTCTAAAAATCGTCTCTCTCTCTCTAGAAACCCTAACACTCCTCCCCTCTCCTCTTCATCTCCTCTACCCAAAATAACCCATTTCCACCATTGTTGAACACTTGGGAGTTTGAGGCTTTTTGGGAGTCTAGGAGCTCTCTTTCGGAAGAATCAAGTGATTGAGGTAATTTCTAGTTAGATTGTTGTTGTCTTTTACTTTCTCTTCCTTATTGAAGTGTTTTGGGTGATATTGGTGGTATTTGGTTAAGAAAATCTCCTAATCTCATCACCTATGAAGTTAGGGTTTTGATAATTTGGGTTTGGGTTATAAAATGTTGGAGGATGATTTCTTATGGTTAGATAAGAATATTCATGGTTGGAAACTTATAAATCTAGGTTTTGGAAGTTTTGGCTTAAGGATGCAAACTTCATCAAAGGAGCTTACGTTGGAGAAACTCTAGATTTAGCTAAATCTAGCAAGGTGAGTTCAAGTTACTTTACGAAAACTTTGTACATGCCAAAATGAGTATTTTACAAATAATTGTGTATTTTACTTGAAAATGTTTATGGTTGAGTTATTTGGATAGTTTAACTCTTTTTGAAATGTTTATCTTCATAAATGTGTGAAACACCCATATTTGGGGCTTTTGGATATTTGGATGGTTAGGAACCATATTTTGTCTTTAAAAGATTAATTGCTCAAAATGAGGTTTATTTAATGGTTTAATCATGATAGCGTATTTGATTTTAACAAATCATTTGGAAAATGCACTTTTAAGTGTTAGGTGTTTTTTTGAGAATTATAAGGGTGTGTGTCATTTGGGAAAACCCTTTTTGTTTAACCGTATTGAGTTTTTGGGATATTTGTCCGGTTTTAAAATGGCTCAATGTGGAGTCTTATTTATGGTTTGCATTTATTGCAACTTGATGCATTTTATTGCTCATCATTGTTATTTACACGCTTGGGTACTTCTGTCATTTCGGGTTGAACATGTTTTGTAGACTGTGTTGCATTGGATCCATAGGCAAGTGAGTCAGTCTTTATTTAATGGTCTAACTCTTTGTGCACGAGGAGTGGACTATGGGTACGCATGGTTATATGCGTAGGCCGTGGGGGCCACTAGCGAGTATGCAATAAGGTCGCCTGTAAGTCCTTGAGGTGTAACTCTACGGGGTATGCAATAAAGGCAATCTATTTATGGTTTGAGGTTGTGATGTCTATATGGCATGGGAACTAAGACCAGGGCTTGAGGTGTAACTCGTCTAGACTGGATACGCAATGGGACCCCCTGTATGTCCTTGAGCATAACTCTGCGGGGTATGCAACATTAGGCAAGTTATTTTTGGTCTGATGATGTCTTTATGGCATGGAAGTAATGGTCGGGGCTTGCGTAATCCAGTAACATCCTAAGTGACTTAACTTTGTGTGCCCGTCACTCTCGATGGAATCGGGTCTCCCCCGTCACCGAAAGGTGTTGTTTTTGGGTATATGTTTTTATCCAAATTTTTCGGTGACTTATTTTATTTATATGAAATGTTCTCATGGTTATTGGCAGAGTTCTATTCTTCATACTTATCGGATGTTCTGGAATATTGGAGTTTTGTCCACGTTTGTATTTCTTGGGTTATTTACGTCCAATTACGTTTTGAGTGGGTTGGGTTTGGAATTCATTTTAGAAAACGCTTTATACATTTTGGGAACTTTTCTCCTAGATTTTGGGTGTGTTGGAAAATGAGTCATTTATGCCCGTTTGGGAAACCTTTTGGAAATGATAGACTTTGTCGTGAACTTTCATTTAAAATATTTATTTAAATCATGACTATAACTACTACCTTCCGATTTATGATTTTATATAGTCATGATAAAATGCTTGAACTCACTAGGCGTAAGCCTAACCCTTTTTATTTGTCGGCATGTGCAACAGGCTCAGGTTGGGGTAGCTCTAGCTACATTGTGAAGTGGCGAGTGCTAGTAGTGTGCACGTGAGGTGACTTGAGTAGTGAAGACTTCCGCACTTATTTGGAATTAGCAAATTGTGTTTTGTTAAGTAGCACCCGTTTAAGTGACTTTATTGTGGGAATTATAACGTTTTAAATCCCGAGTTATTTTGAGGAATGAATTGTGGAGACGATTTAATGTATTTAGTTATTTTGTCGAAATTTTTAATTAGTTGCTCTTTCCAAATTTTAGGGTGTTACAGTTGTCCACTTATCCCGTGGGGTTTCAGTCCACTTGCTAAAAAGTTTGCAATGTCAGCATACCAAGGAATATTATTTTCGAGATGTTGGGCTGATAACAATTGTTCATCGGGAAAATTCTCTTTGACCGGAGTGGGATCAACAGTGCCCACTATCTTCTCGAGCCTGGACAAATGGTCAGCTATCTGATTGCTTGTTCCTTTTCTATCAACGATCTCAAGGTCAAATTCTTGCAG
The DNA here is from genome assembly GCA_033807775.1 of Saussurea involucrata. Lineage (NCBI taxonomy): Eukaryota > Viridiplantae > Streptophyta > Magnoliopsida > Asterales > Asteraceae > Saussurea > Saussurea involucrata. Next base: position 26,371,077 of record CM066316.1, read on the forward strand.
CAATAAAACCCACCTAATCAAGTGTGGCTTGGAATCAGCCTTGTTGATCAAGTATTTTATTGCTGCATGATCCGTGTGCACTATGACCTTCGTCCCTATCAAGTATGACCTGAAACGATCAAAAGCAAACACCACCGTAAGTAATTCTTTTTCAGTTACTGTGTAATTAATTTGAGCTTCAATCAGCGTTTTACTTGCATAATAAAAGGGGTGAAAAACTTTGTTCTTTTTCTGTCCGAGAACAGCCCCCACAGCCCAATCGCTGGCGTCACACATCACTTCGAATGGGAGTGACCAGTCAGGAGTGGTCACTATAGGTGCTGTGACTAAGGCTTCCTTGATTGTTTCAAAAGCATTTCGGCATTCTTTTGTAAAAATGAAATCTTTTTCGTGATGTAACAGGTTGCATAAAGGTTTTGTTATTTTCGAAAAATCTTTGATGAACCTCTTATAAAAACCCGCATGACCCAAAAAACTCCGAATGCCTTTTACAGTTGTGGGTTCGGGAAGTTGTGCCACTACCTCAAGCTTGGCTTTATCGACTTCCAACCCACTTTTTGAAACAAGATGGCCTAGGACAATACCCTATTCTACCATAAAATGACATTTTTCCCAATTTAAAATAAGGTCGTGGGTCTCACATCTCACTAGGCTTTTCTCTAGATTTCCTAGGCAGTTGTCAAATGATGTCCCTATCACAGAAAAGTCATCCATAAAAACTTCTATGGTGTCCTCAATCATGTCGGTGAAAATGGCCATCATACAACGTTGGAAAGTAGCTGGGGCATTACACAATCCAAATGGCATCCTCTGGAATGCAAAAGTACCGTAAGGATAAGTAAATGTGGTATTTTCTTGGTCCTCGGGGGCGATATGGATTTGGTTGTATCCGGAGTATCCATCTAGAAAACAATAAAATTCCTTTCCCGCTAACCGATCAAGCATTTGGTCGATGAAAGGTAGGGGAAGTGGTCTTTCTTGGTGGCCAAGTTAAGTTGTCTATAGTCCATGCAAATTCTCCACCCCGTGACAGTCCTAGTGGGGATGAGCTCGTTCTTTTCGTTCTTCACTACGGTTGTCCCTCCCTTTTTAGGGACACATTGGACGGGGCTCACCCAACTACTACTAGCAATGGGATAGATAATACCGGTATCTAACCACTTCAAAACTTCTTTCTTAACTACCTCCTTCATGATGGGATTCAACCTTCTTTGAGGTTGGACTTTCCCAGGGTGGTCACTCTCCAAGTTAATCTTATGTTGACATAAAGAGGGGCTAATACCTCTAATGTCCGCTATGGTCCAACCAATTGCTTTCTTATTCTTCATCAACAAATCAATCAGACGTTGTTCTTGGTTCTCGCTAAGTTTGGAAGAGATAATAACGGGAAATTTATTATTCTTAGCGAGATAAGCATATTTCAAGTGGGAAGGCAATGGTTTAAGCTCTAACTTGGGAGGGTGTTCTACTGAAGGTGGTTGAACATTTCTATCCTTAAAGTCTATGGGTTCAAAGGCTGCTACCATTCCGTTACACTCATCCTCAAAAGTGTCGTCACTCTCTAGGTTAGAGTGCTCACTCTCACTCCCCACTGTGGGCACTGTACTTCCCACTGTGGGCACTGTGTCAAGACTGTAGGATTCATAAATCGAACTTAAAGCAAAGCAGTCTTCGGTGTCTATATACTTAAGGGATTTGAAGACATTGAATGTTACTTCTTGGTCATTAACTCTCATTGTGAGTTCTCCTTTGTGCACATCAATCAAAGTTCGTCCGGTTGCAAGAAACGGACGTCCTAAGATGATTGGGATTTCTTTATCGGCCTCATAATCTAGAACTAGAAAATCGGCTGGGAAGATAAATTTATCCACTTGGACCAAAACGTCTTCTATTTTACCCTTTGGGTAGGCAATGGACCGGTCGGCTAGTTGTAATGTCACTGTTGTGGGTCTATCCTCTCCAATACCTAACTTGTTAAAAATAGACAATGGCATCAAGTTGATACTAGCTCCTAAATCACAGAGTGCTTGACCTACTTCTTGTCCTCCTATTGTGCATGGAATGGTGAAACTACCCGGGTCTTTCAACTTAGGTGGAAACTTGCTAGTAAGGAGGGCACTACATTCCTCGGTCAAAGCCACAGTCTCAAACTCACCCAACTTTCTCTTTTTGTTCAAAATATCTTTTAAAAATTTAACATAGCTTGGCATTTGCTCGAGAGCCTCTACCAAGGGTATGTTAATGTGAAGTTGTTTAAAAATGTCTAAGAATTTTTTAAATTGAACATCGACATTTTTCGGCTTCATTCTTTCAGGAAAAGGGATGCTTCGTGGGTCAATTTAAGCTTGTTGTGGTATTGGCTTTGGAATAGTAGGTTTTGGAACAGGTCCAAAAGTGGGAAGGTCAGGGATGTCGTTCCCCACTGTGGGGATCACAGTGACTTTAGAAGTGCCCACTGTGGGGATCACAGTGGGTATTTGAGGTGAATCATCAGACTTGAAAACGATATCTTTTAGATCCTTTCCACTCCTAAGTGTGATGGACTTAACATGTTCAGATCCTTTTCCTATTCCCCTAGCATGTTCGGTATCACTAGGTAACGTCCCTGGTGGTCTATTCTTAACTTCGACGACTAGTTGTCCTACTTGAGTCTCTATGTTCCTAATGGCTGCTTGAGTTTGATTCATAAAACCCTTGAGAATGGATTCAAGTGATGGTTGAACCTCAGCGGCTTGAGTTCCTCGTGGTTGGAATTGTTGTGAGGACTGTCCTTGGTGAAAGTTCTGTGAGTTCTGCCCACTGTGATGTGGGGACTGCCCACTGTGATGTTGCTGAAATCCAGGGGGTTGTGTGGTCTTTGCTGGGTATGACTCGCCCCGTGGGGTTGGAGTCCTGGATTACCAGCCCAAGAGAAATTTGGGTGATTTCTCCAACCTGGATTATAAGTCTGCGAGTATGGGTTGTTTCTTGGATTTGTCCCTATAACATTAACGGCTTCGGGATTTGCTGGACAATAGTCAAAAAGATGCTCCTCTCCGCAGAGGGAGCAGTTTTCGGCTAGATGAGTTGCAGAATTGACTTGGCCTCTATTTTGGTTCAAAACGATTTTTGTTAAGGCCACTAACTGTGCATTCATGGTTTTGAGCGCTTCGGAATCGATGGTGTTGGTCTTTGTTATTACTGCTCTAGGATTGGACCACTCGGTATTGTTGTTGGATACTTTTTCTAAGATTTGATATCCTTCATTGTAGGTTTTACTCGTGAATGTTCCACCGGCTGTTGCATCTAAGATGATTTTGGCTGCATTAGAAAGACCATTGTAAAAGGTCTCCAATTGGATGCAATGTGGGATGCCATGATGTGGGCACTTTCGAATTAAATCTTTAAATCGTTCCCATGCATCCGAAACAGCCTCATCTTCTTCTTGTCTAAACAAAATTATATCATTTCGAAACCTTACATTCCTCGTTGGAGGAAAGTATTTTTGCAAAAATTTATCGGCAAGTTCTTGCCAAGTGGTTATCGAGTGAGGTGCATGCGAGTTCAGCCATGACTTTGCCTTATCCCTTAGTGAAAAGAGAAAAAGTCTTAGTCTTAATGCTTCATCACTCACACCTTGTAACTGAAAGGAATCGGTCATTTCCAAGAAAGATTTTAAGTGCAAGTGCGGATCCTCAGATGGTGATCCTCCAAACTGACCCATGGCTTGGATCATTTGAAACATCACCAGTTTGAGTTCAAAATGGTTTGCAACAATGTTGGGCCTTAGAATCCCGGAGCTTAAGTCGTTAGCTCCGGAAGTAGCGTAATCCCGTATTTTTCGATATTTTCTATCGGCAATCGTCACTTTGGTCTCCACTATAGGTGGTGGTATTGTTGCCATGTTTACAGTGGGGATCACAGGGGGTTGTCGATTTGTGTTCTTGTTTTTACGTCTTCTTCGAAAAGTTTTCTCTATTTCAAGATCGATTGGTACCAAAGGTTCGTGTTGTTGCCGTGGCATGCAACACGAACAGCTTAGAAAAACGAGTTACTCGGGCTCGAACAAAAACTAATGTCTTGAGATTTAAAATCACGCCAGTCCCCGGCAACGGCGCCAAAAACTTGTTACGTGCGAAATATGTGTTTTAATCGCAGTGGGTTGCAAACTGTCCACAGTAGAAAGTGCAAGTGTACACTGTCCACTATGATCGTCACAGCAAGTAATAGTTGGTAAAATACCAGAATAGAATCCACAGAGACTGGACAATCAAGACAATACGGTTCTCATGAGCTCCTTTTACAAGTTTCAATTAGAGAGGAAAATAATACTTTGGTTTGGTTGGCGAAATAGTTACTTTGACGATTTTACTAAGATTAAAAGGAGGAATGGAGGTTAGATTTTCCCTAGATTTTATACTAAATACTCGGTCCTAAAAGTGGTCCTTGTATTCGAGGTAGGTATTTTCGCTAGAAAAGCCCGGTTACAAAATACTCACACCATTAGATAAAAATCCCATACTCTTAGTATTTATTGTTTTGTCAATGGTAATCTCAAAAGTGGACCTTTTCAGGTCTCGATGGAAGGTGTCGAGACAAATACTCTAAGTGTTTTTAATACACAAATTAGCTTGCCTACTACTCCAGTGGGTTGAGATTTTCTCACTGTGCCGATCTCACTTTCGTAAGTGTCATAAGAATTCTTTCGAATCCCCTAGCATCATTCAAACTCGTGTCACTACGTTCTACTTATTTCTAAGTTAAGAACTAGACTTTAGATCCTTGCAAGTGATCGTCTTGTTCGCATCCTTGGGTAAATATCGAGAATGAATGACCAAAACAACAAATATTCTAAGTATAAAGATTACTCAAGCATTTTTAATAAAATCCAGGTACTTCTCCTTCCTACATCCCAAAGGATGTTTAGCTCATAACTAAAGTAAAGAAAGCAAAAGAGTAGAAGTTGCACATATTAAAACTGAAAGTGACTTGAATAGAACTCACAGTGGGGAACGAGGCTTCGTCCCTGTCACTGTCACTGTGTATTGCGAACTACAATTAAACTAAGAAAGTAAAATACATAATTTTAAAGCTAGCTACTGCAGTAAATGAAAGACTAACACTTAATGTGGTAGTTGAGAGAATTTTAAGACTAAGCCAAGCATAAGATTGCATGCAATAAATGGCACCCAAGTGCTCCTTTATATACTAGGAGAAAGAGTTGGGTTTTACACAAAGAAGTGGGTTTATTTAATGGGTAAAGACTGCAGTACTATGACAGAAATCAGCACTTTGGATAATCCTTTTACCCAATAGACCCTTTTCCAAGTCAATCTCTAAGTACAAGAAGGTGTACTTGTTGTCATCTTCAAAGAAACTACTTTGTACATCTCCAGCCCATATTTTCCTGCCATTTGAACCTTCTAAACTCCAGAATAGTTGCATCCCAACTACTAGTTTCTTTTATCTTCTTGCTCTGCTCGAATAGTGGGCAACCGGAGTGGGCACAACAGTGGTCACTGCAGGATAAATCGTGAAAAACACCCAAATTCCACCAAATAATTCATTAAAGACTATGGTTCACTCTTTTTGCTCATTTTCGAGAATTGTTCTAAGAATGGGGGTTTGTAGAAGCGGAGTGGCTAAAATTGACAAAATAAAATAGAAATTTCAAGGAAATAATAACTCTAAAAATAGAGTTATCACGTCCCCACCCTACGGTACGCTCCTCACGAGAATGACATGCGACAGTGACCCTGGGCATAGTCGTCGGGCACCGTCACTCGACTTGTACCGTAGCCCCACAACCACCCGCGACTTTGCCCTACGACCTTGACCTCGTATCATAGTCGCGGGTATTGTCACCCAAACTGTACCGGGGCACGATTTTTCAACCAACACGATCCGACACGTCATTCCACACACGAGGGTTAGAGTGTTACAGTTTATTTTTGAATAATTGAAATTTTGCATTCCCAATTCACGAAATACTATGAAAGGCCACTAAAGAAAATTATGGGCCTCACACTATCTGAATAGGCAGTTAGATCGAACCTTGAGTCCTTGGGATACCAAAGACCTAGGTTAGGTGTACCCTTCAGATATATGAATATTTGCTTTACATCGATCAGATGTGATTCTTTGGGTTCTGATTGATATCGTGCACATAAACAAGTAAAATATATGATATCAGGTTGACTAGTTGTAAGATATAAAAGAGAGCCGATCATTCCTCTATAGGCAGTGACATTAACAGGTTTCCCATTTGGGTCCTTATTTAGGGTCAACGGAGGTGCCATAGGAGTTTTCATTGATGAGCTATTAGTAAGATCAAACTTTTTCAGCATATCTTTAACATACTTACCATGGTGAATAAATGTACCTTTATTGCTTTGCTTAATCTGAAGCCCAAGGAGGTATGTTAGTTCACCCATCATACTCATCTTATATTCTTTCTTCATTCGTTTAGCAAATCCAGTACACATAGATGGGTTAGTGGATCCAAATATAATGTCATCGACATATATCTGAACAAGTATAATATGACTTGTAACCTTTCTGAAAAACAAAGTATTATCAATCTTTCCACGTTCTAATTTTTCAGCGATAAGGTAAGAAGATAAAGTATCATACCATGCACGAGGGGATTGTTTTAAACCATAAATGGCCTTATCCAGTTTATAAAATAATCTGGATGCTTAGGGTCAGAGAACCCTAGAGGTTGTTTAACAAAGACTTCCTCATTCAGCTTTCCATTTGGGAATGCTGACTTAACATCCATTTGATGAACTTTGAAGTCCTTATGAACTGCATAAGCTAAGAATAATCACATTGCTTCGAGCCTGGCCACAGGGACAACGGTTTCATCATTGTATATGCCTTCTTCTTGTCTGTATCCCTGAGCCACAAGTCTAGCCTTGTTTCGGGTTACAGTCCCATGTTCATCTAACTTGTTACAATACACCCACTTGGTGCCTATAACAGTTTTGTCAGATGGTCTGGGAACGATATTTCAAACCTTTTTTCTTTCAAACTCAGTCAGCTCTTCTTGCATAGCGCTGACCCATTTTGGATCTCTGAGGGCATCATCGGTCTTTTTAGGTTCAAGCAGCGATATGAAGTTTACAAAGAGACAGATGTTACCTGAAATGCGTCGAGTCTGAATACTTGTGTTTGGATCACCTAGAATTTGTTCAATGGGATGATCCATTGTCCATCTCTGAGTTGGACCTTGATGTTCTGGCTCTAAGTGGATTTCTGGGGGTGCTGAAGAAGAAGCTTCAGCAATAGTATTATCAGGCATATCAGGCATCAACTGCAGAGGTTCAGATAATATTTCATTGATTGACTATTGAGGAGAAGTGGATGGGTTTTCAAAATTTGAGGGTTCAGATGGAGGTATAGTGTTTAACGGAACAGCTGATATCCATGAAGAGGACTTAGCTTCACTTGTTTGCATGCTGGGAATGATGATAGGATCATCATCAGCGATTGGGTTGTTAGCTTGAGGATCAAGAGTGAAATAAGCTTCAGGTTCCCCATAATCCACTGATTCAATTCTTCGTTTTCAGCAGTGGGTTTAGAGTTTGTGGACCGGGATTCATCAAAGGTTACATGAATAGTTTCTTCAACAGTTTGTCTTCGCTTGTTGAAGACTCTCAAGGCTTGGAACACTGAGGAGTATCCAAGAAATATTCCAAATCAGCTTTGGGATCGAACTTTCCGAGAGTATCTCTATTGTTTAAGATGTAGCACTGACAACCAAAGATATGAAGAAAGCTGGTAGATGGATTTCTCCCATGGAAAAGTTCGTAGGAAGTTTTCTTGAATCTTTTGACAATCAGCGACCTATTTTGAGTGAAACGGGCAATGTTGACAGCTTTTGCCCAGGATTGTGTTGGAAGATGAGAATCACTGAGCATAGATCTAGCAGCTTCGATGATCGTTCTGTTTTTTTTTTCAGCGACTCCATTTTGCTGAGGTGTTCTCACCGCTGAGAAGTTGTGAGATATCCCCTTAATCTCAAAGAAGTTATCAAGAAAACTGTTTTTGAATTCAGTTCCATGATCACTCCTTATTGAGCGAACTGTCATAATGTTCAGAACTTCCATTTTTCTTACAAATGAAATATTTTCATCTGGAGTGTCACTCTTAGATTTAAGAAACATCACCCAGGTATAACGAGAGTACTCATCTACTATAACTAGAGTGTACTTCTTTCCAACGATGGATTGTATATTGACAGGGCCAAATAAATCCATATGGAGTACTTGAAGACGTGTTGTCACTGATGACACTTGATTAGATTTGAAACTAGCTTTAGTTTGCTTTCCTTTTTCACACGCTGAGCAAAGAGATTCTTGTTGAGGTAAGCCAGTGACTAGTTCCTTTGAGGAGAGAGTGTTCAGCGTTTTGAAGTTGAGATGAGAGAGCCTCCTATGCCGTAGCCAGTTGACATCTGATGAGGCTTTAGATAGAAAACATATGTTCTTAGTGGTTGAGGAATCCATGTTAATGACATAAACATTTTCCAAATGATAACCACTAACAGAAAGTTTTTCCTTCTTATCAGTGACAGAACATGCTTTCTTAGTAAAACATACTTTGTAGTCTTTATCACATAGCTGACTGATACTAAGGAGATTGTGCTTCAGCCCTTCTATGTAAGCGACTCTTCGGAAGGTAGTTGTACCATTAGTGAGTACACCAAACCCTCTGGTATATCCTTTCCCGTTTCCACCAAAGGAAACTGAGGGACCTTTCTTTTCCTTGTATTCAGAGAGCAGTTTCTTTTGTCTAGTCATGTGTCTAGAGCATCCACAATCAAGATACCAGATACCCTTCGAGACCTACAATCAAAAGGAAGATTAAGTTTGAGTTGGTACCAACTTTACAATGGGTCACAAGAGTCAGTGGAGATGGAAGGTTCAACGATCTTCACAGCATCTGATGTTTCAGTGTCAGTGGTAACCTTCACTTTGGTTAATTTCTTAACCTTAGTGGTATTTTTCACCTCGGCAGATTTTTCATCTTTGGTGACCTTCTTTGCCTTGGAGGCATTCATCTTCACCTTAGCTGGTTTCTTAGCATTGGTGGTTGTGGGGCACTTACTAGCAATATGATCAGTAAGTCCACCATTATAATATTTTCCTATAGTTGAAAGTAGCTTTAGGACCATAGGCATCATTATTCGAAAGCCTTAAATGAGCAGGGCTTGTCCAAGAATGCCTTTAGCATCAGATATCGAAAGCCTTAAACTTTGGGTTCTTCAGATTTCTTAGATTTTACATCAACCTTTGTTAGGGTCGTTTTATGTTGATTTAAAGTTCAGGGTTTAAATTGTAATTCTTTATTTTGAGCTCTATTAGTGAACGGGCCGTGGGCTTGTTAACCACGGGCCCGCCATATATAATGCAATCTAGCCTTAGAAAATTAGGTTTCCTACACGTTTATTGTAATCCTCTCAATATTGAAAGCTTAATCAGAGATGACCAGTTGAAATCGTTACATACATTGTTTATCTGTTTGATTTCATTATCGTTGCACGGATCTGGAACTAACAATTGGTATCAGAGCAGACGAACTACATCGATTCAAAGTGCAAAATTCGATTTCTGGTAAGTTTCTTGAAAAATACGGTTGTATTCTTACTTGAATCTCAAAATTTTGATTCTGGAAAAATTGATCGATTTCGCTTATAGGGTATTGTTAGCATCATTACTCTTAGTGATTATGCAAATTTTCGTGCTCTAATTCGATCGTTTAAGTGTGTTTTTAAGCAAATTAAGATCAAATGTTTTGAGTGTGTTCTTGAGAAAAATCATATTTTTAATCATCAAAACTTGTTGTTTTTGCTTCAAAATCGATTTGTGTAGTGTTATTTTTGTGTTTGGTCGAGTTCCTAAACTTTCAGGAACGATTTTAAGCAACCCTAATCGATTCCCAATCGAGTTTATCACTCCAACCGCCGTTTCCGGATAACTGCAGACCTTTCCGGACAATCGCATTCAAATCTATCCGGGTACGTCAAAACTTTCCGGGTAAGTCTTCGAATTCCATACTCTCCGGGTATATTTGTTCCGAAAACCCAAAGTTCCCGGTAAAATAGTTTGTCCGGATAACTAACGTTTCCGGTAACCTATTTTGTCCGGATAACCCGAAGTTTCCGGTTATATTGATTTTACCCGGAAACCCATTGCATCCGGAAAGAATCTCATCCGGAAACTCTTTCCATCCGGTAAGTTTGTGCTTAATTTTTCATTCGGAAACTAGTTTATCCGGTAACTCAGAGCCACCCGCTAACCTTATTTTTCCGGATTCCCTATCCGGAAACCACCCGGATTCCATAATCCGGGAGCTTTCTGAAACCTCAATTTTCAAAAAAATTCTAGGGGCGCTGCCCCCAGACCCCTCAATTTAGCGGGACCCTCGTGCTAAGTCGCTGGAGGGGGACATTTAAGTATCCTTGATACAGTTGCACTTTGAATCGAACCATCGTCCGACGATCACTCCAGTACAACTGAAGATGTCTCCAGCTGACGAAGAAAAGGCAACGACAAGCCAGGTGTGTGATTCTATCCAACAAGATTTCATGAATCAAATGCAATCACTTACTGATCAGGCAAATTCCTTTAAGGCCACCTCTAAAGAACAACTGCTTGAGATTATATCTTTAACCGAAAAGCTAGATGTTCAAAAGAGAATAACTGAAAAATATAAGTCTGAAAATGCTAATCTAAAAGACAAATGCAAAATTCTCTTATTAGCACCTAAGGACTTAAGGGCCAAGTTATCTGAACTTCAGTCTCAGTTTGATCAGTGTCTGAATGAGAAGGCAGAAATTGTTTATCAATGTTCTGCTCTTCAAATTCAACACAAAGAGTTTGTTAATAAAATCACCGATCTTGAAACAAAACTCCACAAAAGGGGCCAAACTGATCAAACCATCTTTATGAATAAACCCAAGGAGTTCACGTACTTTAACAAAGAATGGGGAATCGGTTACGATAACCCACACTATTTGAAAAAGGGAATAGCCAAAAGACCAATATTGTATGACTTTAGTTGTCTTGGAATAGCCAAAGATTATCCGGAATATGCAATTAAATGGACTGGTCCTCTTGAACCTGAAAAGGAAGAGGAAACTGAGGAATACAAGCGCACGCGCATATCCAAAATGCAACTTCCTTTCGGTTATGGATCCTTGAATTATTCCTATAAGAAAGACAAAAAGTACCTCTCGAATGACTACTTCGATTGCTATAAGGTTGCGACGCCCAAGGATTCCTCCAAGAAGGATGAGGTCCAAGCAACCGAAACCAAGACTGAGACGGATGAGTTCAAGCTCTATGTTCCCCCTCTCATCTTGGAAGCAAAGGTAGTCGAGTTGGAGAAGTCACTCGAGAAAGAAAGGTCTAATTTTCAAAACGAAAAGAAAGCGCTAATCTCTGAGATTGAGAAACTCAATTCTGAGAAATTTGAGAACCTACAACCGGTCAACACCGAAGTTGTGGCTGATGAAGGACAGGAAAACCTTCGGGAAGAAATCACGAAACTCACATCAAAGCTGGCTGCTTTAGAAACAGATGCGATGCAAGAGTATGCGAAAAATGGTCAGCTCCAAGAGCAAATTGACCAGCTCAAATCTGAGAAGTAGATTTCACCCGAGTCTTCCTCGAATTCATCTGAGACGTCTTCGTATAAAGCTTTTATTGGTAAAATATCTACCACACAAGACGGTATCGATTCTCAAGATGAGTGTGTTAAAAGGAATTTAAACTCTGATTTTTTCCTAGCTTCCGCACCAAATTCCCCAAAACACACTGACACTAAGTGTTCCACGCCTTCCTCGACCGATCCAAGTCCAGTAATTCTGGAAGTCGATTTTTCAGAATATATGAACTCTGAAGGTAATTCTTATGGAGAGTTTGATTCGTTCCCTTTCGACAAACCTCTTCCGAGTCATTCTGACTTTTTGTCACCAATGGTGAATCGACCGGTCAACTTTGAAAAGGGTGCTTGTTCAAACACAAAGACCCCAGCTGTGATTAAGATTTCCAAATCTAAACCTGTTTCTCAAACCCAATCACAGCCGAGGCAGAAGACCGAGCGATTGCCTATCAAAAATCATGTTTCTTCAAAAGTCACTGACCACGCTGTTAATGTGGGTTCAGATAAAACCGGCCAGCCTAAACAAGATAAACCAAAAAGGCTAGCTAGGGAATCTATTGAGAAAGAGGCATCAAAGTCATTTAACACTGTTTTCTATCATAGGATGCATAAGCATGATTGCGCATGGAATCATAGGAATAATTTTGTTAAACGAGATGTTAATTTTCCAATTAAACTCTACTCCATTCAGCAATTGATTCAATTATCGCATGATTGCTTATGCTGTTCTAGTTGTCGTTGGAATGACTTTGATGATATCAATAACAATGATTGGTTTGGGTCATATCACAGGTATAATCATACACCCAAATGCAAACCCTGTAATAACAAGAGAAAATTTCATAAACAACGGGGTTCTCAAACAGAGGTTAAACCACAGCGGGAGACCAAACCCATTCCAAAACGGGCTACTCCCACTGAGGTTAAACCGGCCCCCAAGAGGCAACCTGCTACAAAACCTGTTCCTCCAAAAGGTGTACAGTCTACACTTAAGAGGCAACATGTGCCAAAACCAGATACTCCAAACGGTGTACAATCTGCACCTAAGGGGAAGTCTGAGTCAAAGCAAGTTCCTCCTCGAGGTGCCAAACCTAACCCTCCCGGACCTAGGCAAATCTGGGTACCAAAGGTCCGCTAATCTTGTTTTGCAGGACGGTCATGTGTGGTTATTACACACTGGATGCTCCACGCACATGACCAGAAGGAGGGAGCTGCTCACAATCTACAAGGAACAATATTACGAAGACGTAAGGTTTGTCTATACATGTGCGTTCACGAGCTGCTCATGTGTTTAGGGGGAGCATGATCAGCTATCAGGTAAGTTTACTCTATTGTTGAGGGGGAGCGTCACACACAGTTTTCCTTAAAAATGCTGAAAAGTTTTTTTATGTGTGTGGATACTCCCGTGTGCACTTCACTCTACGCGCACATTCTGAGGGGGAGCAAAGTCATCCCTATACTCAGTTTGAGGGGGAGCTAGAGAAGGTTCATTTTTAAATCCAAACAGTCCTAATTTGGCAAAATCTACAAGGCCAGAGAAATTTTTGTGAAAATCCCAAACTATCCGGACAGTCCTATTTTTGTCCGGAATGCTCCTCCTTATCCGGAAACTATCTTGCCATCCGGAAACTGTTGCTGTCCGGACACCTTTTGTCCGGATACAATGGCTTGTCCAGAAACTGTTGTTTTCCAATATGTTGTCCGGACACCTCTGTGTTTGTCAGTCCAGTATCTGTTTCATCACTGCCAGTCCTCAATATGTCTCATATTGATCAATTTACAGCAAAGGTACGTGTCGGAACTTGTTTATCCGTCTTGTTTACTAACTTTGGGTCTCTTACAGATATTCCATGGTGGATCAACAATCTCTCACTCCTAGGGGGAGCAAGTCAATCCCCATGCATGTTTTGAGGGGGAGCAGGATAATATCCGTGCTAGAGTTGAGGGGGAGCATAAAATCTTTCATTTTTTGTCATATACCTGAAACCCTACCTGCACCGAGTATGCCAGCATATAGACGAGAGTTAGGGAATCCCATGGTCCAGCCAGCGCCGGAGGGACCTTCCCCAGGACATAGAACATGTGAGACGGAGGGAATTAAGGTCGAAAGCGAACAAGGAAAGATTGAGCCGTAAAGATAACGAGGCACCTGCACGAACCGAACCGAGTGTAATCCGGGTAGCCACATCCACTATCCCGTCTCATTTGTTGGGACGGGGTATTGAAGAAGCCTCCGTGGACCCAGCGGAGCAATTGCACGACCCCCTTATCCACTCATCCGTCTCTCAAAAGACGGATGTTTCAACTTTACACGGGGAAATAGCACAACTTCCACCGGCCTCTCACTCGGAGAGTGCTGGTGTTGAAACAAGCGACCAGCAGCCCCCGGTCGCGACTTCATTTCGTGCACAATCGAGTCTAGAGCCATTTGCTATTGAAAATCCTTTGGCTAGGACACAAGAGGAGCAACACCAAGTCGAGATTCTTTGTGACTCGACCAGAACCACCGTAGTGTCGTCACCTTTAGGTGGCACACGAGGATCGAAGGGAAATCCTACCACAGCTACCGACATGCCAGCTGTGAACGTAGGTGGCTCTGCCTCTCAGGTAGACGCCTCAACGGGTAATCTAAGTGATCCCGGTGTTACTCACCCTGACTTTGTGTCGCAAGGGTCCCTGGACAGCACCCTCAAGGCTGTCCGAGAGGCAATGGAGCAACATGTCGCCGCCGAGCTCGCCAAACTAATCAAAGGCAAAGCAAAGATCGTCGAACCTGAAACCGCACCAACACCTCAACCGACATTCGTTCAGCCAATCTATTCGGTGGATACCCTGAAGACGATGCTTTTGGCTCAGCTACTCCAGCAATCTGAATCCGACGCCTCAACTGAAGCAGACATGATCTCCATTCTGAAAACTCAAGTCACTGCTCCTTCATCATCTATTACCACTCGCCTGGATGCAATTGACTCGACTCTCAAGGACTACAACCAAGCGCTTACAACGCTGTCCGAGAGAGTCTGTTCCCTCGAAGATACCTATAAGAGTCAAGCAGGCGGTCTGAAGCGCAAGCACGATGACCAGGATGATCCTGATCACCGTGAGGGGGAGAAAAGACTACCACCTACCAAGACCGCCCCTATCCTCACAGAATCTACAACTGTGGGCCATCTGGAACCAGCAACAATAACCGAAGCCGAACCTGAAGCCGAGTTGCCATTAGCCGAGATGGTAATAGACATGGACATCTCAGATGATGAAGGCCCGACGGTTGAAAAGCCCGAGGGTTCAACACAGGAACTGGTTGACTTTGACTCATCAGACAGATCATTACTGGATATGATCGATCCAGACTGCGAAGCCAACCCAGAGACCGAAGATGCATGGTACGAAAAAGCCGCCAGTGCCGCAAATCTCCAGGTTAACTTGGTTTTCCCTACTGATGACGATGATAACATTGATTATGATCAGTTCCTGCTACAGAATTTTTATGGTACTTCTCCCGTTCACTATGCTCAACCCACCGGAACTTCAACAAGACCTGAAACTACTACTGCCGACATTCCGACATCCCCTCTTCAACAACAGACAGCTACTGATCTTCCTCCTCCACCTCAACAACAAATCCGTTGGGAGAAGATCACCGTACTTATCCCTCATCTGGAGGAAACCCTGAAGAAGTTGTTTGTACACAAGCTACGCCAGATCGAGCCGACCTTCTGCCTGGGCATTTACAACTACAGTCCCGAATACCAACGTCGATACATCTGCGCAATGAAGCGGTGTCTTCCAGTCAGCCAAGTCAGAACCAATCATCAGATCACAGAGGTAATCAATATTCAGTCAAGCCGTATGATGAAAATTATCTATCCTGTATTCACTGTCCGACGTGAAGATGGGAACGAATGGAAATTTTCTAAAGCCGACTTCCAGAACCTCCGACCGTTTGACTTCCTGGCGATTCTGAAAGACCTACGTTCAAGAACTATCCGACCGCTTCCCGTTACAAAGGCGCTCGAAGCTGTTCGTCGATTCCTGGTCCGCACAATTATGATGTCTTATCTAACGGACTTCCAAATGGCTATCGAGAATAGGGCGAAGAAGGTAAATCTGATCAAGCTGAATCTGCAAGCTCCTGAGTTGAATATGTATCCCGAGAACGCTATGCTTCTAGAACCAGAATTTGGGATCATCTTCATCAATGAACAGAAAGAGAAAAGATTTATGCGATTCAGTTAGGTTGAAATATTCTGCGATGGCACACTCTACAAAGTTCAAAATGCGCTTCGAAAGATCATTCAGCACGAGTCTGAAAATCCAAGGTTCTCATATGTCCCTAATCCGAATGAAATAACTGCTCGAAATGCCTTGGAATTGGTTGAAGATCGCATCGACTACCGCCGTGCTATCAGATGGTTCGAGATTCACTTCGCGCTTCAAAAAAGATATGTCGAGAACTGGCACCAAATCGAACTTCAAATCAAAGGGGAGATTGTTAGGGTCGTTTTATGTTGATTTAAAGTTCAGGGTTTAAATTGTAATTCTTTATTTTGAGATCTATTAGTGAACGGGCCGTGGGCTTGTTAACCACGGGCCCGCCATATATAATTCAATCTAGCCTTAGAAAATTAGGCTAGTTGTCTCATTAGCATTCCTACACGTTTATTGTAATCCTCTCAATATTGAAAGCTTAATCAGAGATGACCAGTTGAAATCGTTACATACATTGTTTATCTGTTTGATTTCATTATCGTTGCACGGATCTGGAGCTAACAACCTTGATTCTAGGGGTGGATCTCTGAACATATTCAGAGACCTTAGTCTTAGAAGTAGAAGGTTGACTAGCTGAAGGTTTCGACTTGGTCTTCTTCAGCGTAGGCACGTTGGTACCCTTTTGAGGAGCTTGGAAAACATATTTCCTTTCTCCATGAGTTTGGGACTCTTAGGAGATTCCTCCGGGTTAGGAGCAGTAGAAGAAGAGCACTGAGATGAAGAAGTGTCATGGATGGAGGAGACAAACATTCCAAACTTAAGCATGGAACGATCTCTACTTGGTTCTTCTTTATCAGAACAAAAACTAAGACCACTTCTGTCATGGACAGGGATCTGAGCACCGATTATCTCAGTGATCTATGCTGAGGATTTGCACCATCCTTCAACAGTAGCTTTCTCAGCCTTCAACTCATCGATAGCTTGGGCGTTCGATGCTGATTAGTTCATTTACATAAACCTGATCTTTTAAACATTCTTCTATATTAGATAGTTCTTGGATCTTTAAATGACATTTTTTAAGTTGTTCAGTTAAATCAAGATTTTGTTGTTCAGCTTGTGTTTTGCCATTCAGGGCATTATATAAATCAATTGTCAGTGAATCGATAGCACGACGTCTATCAGCTTCAATGAGAGCTAGATCAGAAGAGATAGATATTTGAGAAGTATAAGAGGTAGAAGAAATATCAACGGTTTCTTCCTTCACTTCTTGGATTTGGGCCATCGGATAGAGGTTGGCCACATCTTCTTCATCAGAGTCTAATTCTTCATCAGAATCAGCCTAATCTTGTTCTTCAGTGATTAGACCTTTACTTTTTTGCTTAAAGTTTTTCAACTTCAGGTATTTTTCATTCAACTTAAGGTATTTGTCATTCGATACCTACAAGAAAGAGCATCATTCGATTCTTCCAAAGACTAAAATTATCTTTGCTAAATCGAGGAGGTTTTGCAAGAAAACCATTATCTATATAGTTTGTGTTTGAGTTGAATTCCATTTGAAGAATAGCAAGGAAGAGAGATTTAAGCAAGATCTTGTTTATGAGATTAAACAATCTGCTCTGATACCACTTGTTGGTCCCGAAGGGGTTGAATAAGGGTGAAAGTTTGTAGAGAGGGGGGGGGGGGATTGAATACAAACACTAAATTTACTTTTCTACATTGTTTATTGATAAATCAAAATACAATTTACAGTTTGTTGCGGAATAATATTAAGTAAAACCTAATCTAAACAAACTTGAGAATCACTAAGGTTCTTGCACATAGAAAATAGAAAGGAATGATAAGTAGAAAAATAGAGGTTTTTCTACTTGCACTAAGAAGTCAAGAGATCCTCCAAAATGAAGGATATTGCTCATATTTATACCCCATGCATTTAATGAATGGCAGGAGCTCTTTACACGTGTTAGATCTTCATTGGGCGCATGCTTCTGACTTTTGTCAAAGACATGCTCTTGGCCGCATGGTGAAAGTTTAGGTGTTAGAGTGGTTGTACGATTATGGACAAAAGCAAACTTCCTTTTGTACCTTCGTAATTTTGTGCAAGCGGATAAGACAAACAATTCTTGAAGCACAAGCTTCATGATCAGTGATCGCTGATGGGTTCTTACATCAGTGAGACCTGATGTAAGTCAGCTAATCGTTGAAGCCTTTTTCTTGAATTGTCGCGCGTGTGTAGACTTGTCTTGGTTTCACTGATGGCCGCTTCAGATCATGAGTAGACTTGTCCTTGTTCATCAGCTTTGTCTTCGATGTCAGCGATGAACTCTTTGGTCGCGAGGCTTGTCTTCAGGGATTACAACTAACACTTTTACATTAGAAGCTATCAACGATATTGAACAAACTCAACATGTTTATCGTTGATGGCGAAACACTAATACATACAGATGTTAAATGCAATTTTCACTAAGTATTATAAAGGTCGTCATCAAATCACTGAGAGAGTTTGGATCAACAACCACCATCTACGCCGAATATGACGCTGTGTGTCCCAATATGATCAATCAACCAAGAATTCACACAAGATCTAGAGAGAGAGTGTAGAGAGAGAAAGTAGATCTTGTATTATTAGCTCTCTGTATTTTACAAGATATGAGTTATGCTCTCTTAGTTAGTTGATTAGTCAAAACAAAGCTATTTATACCTAAGATCTATACAAGACATTAAGCTAAGTTTGACTTTCACTAACACATAATACATTGACTTTGACTTTGACTTTATCATTAAATCTTGAAGACATATTTTAGACTTAACAATCTCCCCCTTGGATTCAAGATTTAATCATTTTGAGAACAGCAGTCT
This sequence comes from Saussurea involucrata, assembly GCA_033807775.1. Taxonomy (NCBI): domain Eukaryota; kingdom Viridiplantae; phylum Streptophyta; class Magnoliopsida; order Asterales; family Asteraceae; genus Saussurea; species Saussurea involucrata. The sequence goes on from CM066316.1 coordinate 26,389,794, forward strand.
TTGGCTTGTCAAAGTCAACTTGTCACAAAATCTTCAGACGGGGATCTAGCGGAGATTTTCTTTCTTCGATTTGGAGAATTTGTTTCTTCACACAAGGCACTTTGGTACTGATAAACACAAATTTAAGAAAAAGAGATCACAAGATGATCAATCGATTTTTCTTAAACTCTTGAAGAATTCTCCCCTTTTTTCCTTTCTTTGATTTGAGAAATTCTTGCTTCAGTAATGATATTCACAATATAGCACAAGTTTAAGAAAAAGATATCACAGGATGATCAATCGATTTTTCTTAAACTCTTGAAGAAGAATTCTCCCCCTTTTTCTATCTTGAGACGAAATCTTCTTTATTCTCTTTGACATGAAATTGAATTCAACATTTCTCCCCCCTTTTTCGATGAAAGTGAGCATCATGATCATCGAAAACTATTTTCAATTTCAGTCGGGTCTCGGAGTATCACGAACAATCTCCTCCTTAATGAACAATCTTGCTCCCCCTCAAACTAAGAATTCTAGAGCAATTTGTTTTCTCCCCCTGAAAATATGCATATATTTCATTTAGGCACAGTAGTTGAAAATTTTATTCAAAGAAAATAAAATTCATTGAACTACATTTTATAACTACTACCATTTGATCATTTGAAAACTTTACAAAAGAAATCCAACTTAATGAAATTTAACAGATTTTTCAATCAAATGAAATCAAATGCATGTGTTTGAATTCAAATACAAGACATCATTGCATATCAAGTTAAAAATGTTCAGTTTCAACCCCTTTATTAAATCTATTTGGTGTGCTAGCATGCGAAATATGTTTAACTTCAAGCATATGCAATTCTAAAACATATAAGAATACTTTGCTCTACTCACACTATTTGTCCAAAATCAGGATTTTCACAAATTTACGGGTTTATCGCGACTTTGTAATATCCCCAAGTTTCAAGAAATGTGTGCACATTGACATCTTTTACTTTTGTGCTCATTGGCATCTTTTATTTTATGCACATTTGCATCTTTTAATTTTGTGCTCATTGGCATCTTTTAATCAAAAGGTTTAGTAAGAATAAGATACACCGTTAAACATGGCTTTCTATCTGATTCTATAGCGGGATTTGGGTCAGCCGCTCCCAGACCAGTTGGCCTTAGGGGACTAGGTGTCGAGCACCCCTAGAACTTACTTTCCCAAACCAGAAAGGCCACATCGATATATCTTAAACCCATTTGTACCAGTAGAACATGACTTTCGATCTGGTTTTATAGCAGGATTTGGGTCAGCCGATCTCAGACCAGTTGGCCTTAGGGACTAGGTGTCGAGCACCCCTTAGGACTTACTCTCCCAAACCAGAAAGGCCACAGGTACAAACTTTCAAACTAAATGATTTTATTTGTATATATTTGATGCATCTCAATCACTTGGTTTTAAAAACATAGTGCTTCACCTATATTTTCGTTTCCATCCATCATTCTAACATTTAGGCTTTTTGAGCATTATATTCTAAATAAGTCCAGAATTACATAGTTTTGAGCATTCAGCATAATTTCATTCATGTTTTGCTGACCTTTCGATTTATTTCAGAGGTGAAAGTTGAAACAAATATAACGCAGATAATACAACAATACTTGTAAAATCATCTTTTAGCACACATTTAATTCATTGAATGAAAATTGAAAATTTTCATCTCATTGAATTAAATTTGTTGAGATTCAAATTTTCAAAGCAGTAGAAATGAAACATAATGCAATGTTACCTTTCACCACTTGTTCCTTGAATTGAAAGATGTGACAGTTAAGGATATCACCTGATAAGTATGAGTTCTAAACTGATTTGTTTAGAAGTCTTAGGGGCCGTTTACCAACTCTTTTCGGGTAAGTGCTGTCCGGGTAAGAGTGCTGTCTCGGGTAAGTGTTATCCCCGGCAAGTGCTATCCGGGTAAGAGTGTTTACGAAGTCTTTTTTGGTAAGTGCTTACCGACAAAAAATGACCATTTTAACTCTTTTATAATTATATTCTAAATTAAATTTAATTATTTCTATTACAAATCATTTAATGGAAGAAAAAAGCAAACTTCATACTTTAAATAATTTTTTTAACAAAAATATACTCATTTCCATGAAAAAAAGCAATCATTTATTGTCCACTGTTTGTTTTGGTGAGTGGCTTTGGTTTGTATTGTGAGCTCTTATTAATAATATTATCTCCTTGCTGTGCAAAAAAAACGATTGGCTGTAGAAAACCCTAATCGCAAAAAGGGCAAAGTGTGTAGAAACGAAATCTGACCCGGGTAAGCATGATTTTGGTGCTGGCTCGGTAAGATCATAGTCAGCTTCTCGGTCAGATCTCGGTCAGATCCAGAACTTGGTAAACGCTCTGACTGCTGACCGGGTCAGATGTGCTGACCGAGTCAGCCCGGTCAGCAGCTAGTAAACAGGCCCTTAGTCTTTGAAGTACGGGTCCTGAACTGAACGCTTTTTCCACCTCTTTCGGTGGGAATTCCTACAATGCCTATCTCGCTCCTGTCCCTATGCCAACTACTTACTCTTTCCCCATGCCATTGTACCCTATGTTTTCGAAATTTCTTGCTTTGAATGTTACTGTGTCTAGTGATGACACATAGTCAACCTTGCGACCAAATCTTCATGTAACATGGGTCTCACAACTCAAGGCTCAGATGTCATCCCTCCAGTTATGTCGATCCCGATGATGGATAACGGCGTCAATATGGACGACCCTATTGCATGGCATTTAAAGCTATTAGAAGAATATATTAAAATATGCTTTGTTATTATCAAAATTCCAAGGAGTCGTCGTAGCTGTCGACGTGGAACCTCCGAAAGGTTTCCAAGCATCTCCCTTTGCTGAATCCATTGCCTTGGTCGACATACCCAAGAATTATAATATCCCTGCCTTCACCTGTAGCACCACGATTTTAGGAAGATATAATTTCAAGTTAGTACAAGAATCGATCTTTTAAAAGAAATAGAATAAATACTATTTTGGTATTGACTCCTATTTTATTAGTCTTATTGGATAAAAGATTCAAATACGAGTCTAACGGTTCTTTTCAAAGCAAAATCAGAGCTAAAACGAATAAGTTATGGCCAAAACAATGATCGAACGTGAAAAATGAAGAGAACCGGGAGAGCAGTGTTTGGGGTGACTTTCGAGGCGACTTTGAGGGACGCGGGCGGGTTTTGGTATGGGTTTAGCCGTGTGAAAACCCGTGTGAAGCATTGGATCTGCACAAAAAACCGATTTTTAGCCATTCTTCTTCATTTCACCATATCTCCTCCATCCCAAATCATTTTTGAATGATTCTTTTTTCTATGATTTCGTTTTTTAGAGCTCTTCAAGGATAGAGTATTAGTGTTGAAGTTTATTGGAAAATCTAAGTGTATTTTGTGGTGGTAAGCTTCTCATCCCTCATATTGTTAAGCTAGAGTTTGGTGTTTTCACCCCTTTTTGCACACACCCTCCAACTCTAGTGTAACTTTGGTGACTTGTATAGTGAAGGAAATATTGTGGATGTGTTGGATCTAAGATCTAGGGATATTGCTTGGAGATTTCAAGTCTTCGTCAAAGGAGATTCAAAGTTTTGGGGTAAAACATAGATTTAACCTAAATCTAGCAAGGTGAGTTCAAGTTGCTTTGTGAAACTATGTATATGCCAAAATCTGTATTTTGAAGTAAAAATTTGTTTACTTGGTAATTATCAATGTGTTGAGTATTTGACAAAATTTACATATTTTGTAATTTTGAGTTGATAAATCTCATGAAATGCCTATATTTGGGCTTTTGGATATTTTAACGAGTAAATCTCATAAGTGTGTTCTTTTGGTGATTTATTATACAAATGGAGTCTATTAGATGATTTATGCATTTTTGGTGTATACGGGTCTCCCCCGTTGTTGTCACACATTATTTTCGGATATTGTAATATACATGCTTTAATATCTTTTGGGTCTTGTGCAAGTATCTGCGATTTATGACCTTAATATAATAATATTGGACCCCGTCACATATATTAAGGTTTTAAATGAAGGGATATTTTGGTGTTTGGATTATAATCTTATTTGTACTTTATGTGAGTACTGGGATTAGTTCCATGTTTTTTGAATATTTTTATTTAAAACTGGAATTTTTGGAAAGACATTACTATTCATTCTAAACATTTTGCATAATGGAAATTGTGATTTAAATAATATTTTTTTCGTTTTATTGTTTATATATTGAAGAAAACTCTTGAATTCACCGGGAGTTAAATATAACCTTTTTATTTTTTTCGATATTTGCATCATATCCTTGTTAAGAAATGGTACAAGTATATTAAAATAAATGTAATAAGATATTATTTTATACTTTGCCTGTTTAAATCAAAAAAATTAATCATATCAACTTTTCGTACCTACAAAGGCAAAAACACTAACACAATTCCTTTAATATAATTTTGAATTTAATAAATCAATCATAAAACGATATCTTTTAAAATATTTGATATCCTATATATATACAAGTGTGTGAAAGAATATTAATAGAAGAAAAAAAGAGGTAAAAAACCAAAATGACCCTTGATTTAACAGTTAACATATCTATTCCAACAACGTTAGTCAGAAAGATCATGATCAAGATAAATTAAATACTACAAGAATCAAAACCATAATAAACATATTAAAAAAATCTTGGTCTGAGAAAATATCAAAACACAGGACCAAATCCATAATTCAGTCCTATAAAATCATTTATAAAATATTACATGGAATTTATATTACTTAGTTATAAAATATGTCACAATTTTACAATTTTTATAAAAAGAATTAATATTGTGGAACTTTTAGTTACCATTTAATAAAACCGATGTATATTCAGTAAAAATTCAAGTTTATTTAGTATTTTTAGGACATTAGCTAAATTGAATATTCGAAGATGTTCAATACTTTGAATTATAATTTATGTAATTAATGATCAAACATTTTTAGTAAGTTTAGGGCATTCACCAAAACCTCTTTACTCATTAGCATAGAGGTAAGATCTATATATATTATATCCCTGGGATATTTTATGTGATATATATTGGGTTCGTTTAATTAGATTTAAGGGATGTTTGTTTGTGGCTTAATGAGCTGTATAGTGGATATAGCTAATTCGCACACAATTATCCAGGTGTTCAATATTGGCTTATTTGGTCAACCCATAACTGAATCGATCAACTAAAATTTAACTATCCTTTACATTCAGTCGTTCAAAAGACATATCCTACCCCTCCTTCACTCAATGCATTTCCCACCCTCCCTGGAAACCCACAAATCCCATGACTCATGTGCTATCGTCAAAACTCCTCCCTCAAAACTCATCTCAAATCGTACTCTGCTATCGTCAGTCTGCCATCATCAGTCTCCCCTGACGATCGTACTTTGCCATTGTCAGTCTCCTCCGAGATTTTAGATGAGTTTGGTGAATATTCGTTCTTTATTCTTTTGATTTTTTTTTCTTATTTAGGGTTCATAGATTTGGGTGTTCTTCCCGACTCATTCAAAAACCAGATCATCTCCTTCATTTTGGTGTTCTTTTATTTAGGGTTTATAAATTTGATTCTTTTGGTTTCATTTTTGATTGGGTCTTTGATATTAGGTCTGTGGAAGAAAAAAAACGAAATCAGTTAGATTGGATGGACATTGTAATTAAAAAATGTGTTTTATTGATCAAATATAGATTGAGGGGTAAAAGAGTCACTTATGTCATTCAGACTGTTAATTCATAGCAACAATCGAACAACAAATAATATGTTATCATACAATCAAGTTAATCAGTACAGACAACTTTATCCATAGAAGTCTTAACAAAAAAATGTACCAAACAACCCTTAGTTATGTTATGTAAAATACTATTTATATAAATAATTTATATATTGATATTTTCATTAGTTCAAAATATTTATCAAATAATTATTTTTGTTTGTTTTTTTGAGAAGATCACAAGAAATGCACCCTTGTTTGAACATCTTTATTAAATTTTGAAGTATTAACTATTAAATATTGTAACTTCAACTTTGTCGTTTGACTATTGAATTTTGAATATTATAACATCAATTCTCTTTTTGACTATTGAACCTTGAGCATCGTAGCTTCAAACCGATATCATGAACCAACATAAGTACAATTAGTAAGACCTTAAGTTCACTCACCGGTGTGAGCCCGAGGTATCCTAACTTTAAGACCCCATAAAATTAGTCGAGGTAGACACAAGCTGACACATAGACCCACAAAAATATAATACAACTTTTGTCTTGATAATGCAATGCATATCCAACAAACAAGAGTTAGAATGGACATCATCTCATTTGTTTTAATTGGCAAAATCCAAACCTACGACCTCTGTCGTATTACAAAGCTGAAAGGTTCGAAAACGAGTGAGTACATATCCTTGATGTCTCTTTAATCAGTGATCCTCGATCTTCTTCAACCCCTTCATATCTGTTGTTTCCACCCTGCATCGTTTCAACAAAACAACAATTAGCATATTTAAATTTAATTTTCATGACTTCTCATAGGAGTTTCGTGGAACTAGAGGGACTGTTTATTAAACGTTTACTGGGTAAGCACTTATCGGGTGTCACTTACATTACAAAGTGACGGTGGCAAGGACAGAGAATCTTATCCCGTAAACAAGAAAGAAGACTCTTACCCAGTAAGCAGTGCTTATCAGGTAAAAAAAACGACACTTACCAACAATCCATTTTGATGGCTGAGAATGTTACCCGATAAGGTAAGTTGGTATGGTGACTCTTGTAAGTAAGCACTTACCTGGTAAGCATTTGGTAAACAGCCCCTAAGGTAACAAATTTTTACTAGTAGCTACTGTAGATAAGGAAACGGGCATTACGTTGTTCCTTGCAGAATCATCTTTTGGACTTTTGTAATATCAGAACCAGACTGATTGTCTTCAATAAATATCGTCAAGCTGATTCAAATAAACTTTTGTTAGCCTTGTCGTTTATCAAAACTCATTACTCATCTACATAATATATATATATATATATACACACACAAATGGGAATTACCTGCGAACATTTTGAAACTTAACATACTTCAAGATGACAGGCTTTCCCTAAAAAGGACAGAAAACCAAAGATGTAAAACAAACCCAAAATGCAGAAAACCAAATATCTATATCTATGTGGGAAGGACTGTTACAAATAAATAAACTATAATAATAAACAAAGAAGAGATTACATGTTCACCTTGAGATTCTCAGGGGATAAAACAAGTGTGTCACTTGGAGGAAAGTCGCTAACATTACTGCACATACACATACACATACACATATACCAATCACAAACTACTCCACATAACAATAATATAAAACAAGAGAATATTATTATACTTTACCTGAATCCCATATGTTCCTTATTTGTATAAAGCTTTACAGTTTGAGGACCTGCAAAATAATATGCAACCACAACATTTAGAAAAAAAAAATTGGAAAAAACAAATACTGTTCATACTCTCAACACTTGCAACCTAACATTGGCATAAAGTATATTCTACAAAAACGCATGATTCAAGTTTCAAGTTGTCTATAATTTTCAAATTTTATCAACATCTCTCCAGTCTCATTTTCTACCTTACAAATATTTAAGAGTTGTGAAGAGAGAGAAATCAGTTACGGGTAAAGTCGTCATTTAGGTAACTAAAAAGTGTAATATGCATGTCTAAAACTGTGTCCAATTTCTATTGTGAACACTTATTTTGGGACAAAGGGAGTATACACTAGTTAATGTTAATTAACTGTTATTGTTTTATAGATTTTCAACATGTCAAAACTAATTTTGTCACAAAACGAAGAAGTAAACCATTTATATAGCACAAAGCTAATTTTGTTGCTAATAACAATGTTGTCTTGTCTAATCAGTCATCCTTTGTGACTTCACCACATAGCATTACAAAACTGATCATGTGGCAATTATTAAGTATCAGGTCAACAAGTCCACAAAATAACTCGAAACATATTGGTCAAATATATTTAGTGTCATATGCTGATACAAGGGGGATTCACCAGTGCAAGGGTGATCAGTTATAGTGACTTGGACTGGATTATGATTTGTCAATGGGACCCATGTCATCAGCTTAATGAATTGACCAAATCGCAATGGAACAAGGTTATATTGCACTTTTCTAGCAAAAGATAACATATGAAGTATTGTAACTTTCTACAATTGATGGAGTATCTGGACCAAAACTTTGAAACAACTATACAAAAGCCCTACCATCTACAAATATCCAAACCTTTCCACTACACAGTTGCGACCCCAATTTTTATATGATTTGACAGATCTTTGGAAGTCAATCTTAGGAGGACCAGGAAGATGTTGTAGTCTCGGTCAAATAGTCAATACTAGTAAGGAGAGTCAATATTAAGAGAAAGTACAAGTAGTTACTGCAGTAGTGCACATTGTTAATGCAGGCTATTAGGTATAAATAAGTGGGTTGAGTTTAGAAAGGGTATCGATCGGTTTTGTAATCAATTGGGTGTAACCCTAGGGAGAGTTCTTGGCCTCTCGAAAGCCAAGTGTGAATAATAAATTCTTGCCCAGTTTTCTTAATAACCAGTAGAGATTTGTAACAAATGGTATCAGAGCTTTCGATTCTGGAATTGACCAGAAGCATGTTCGTTAACGCTCAGAAGATGATGGAAACTCTTACTTCGATCAAGTCCTCATTGGATGTTGTTCAAAACAATTGGAAAATCATAAAGGAATCAATTCAAGAAGACTTGAATTCTGTCCAAGAACAAGCGATTGATCATGGAGATCGCACCATTAGGGTTTTGGCAGAAACGAGAAAAGGAAAACAAGATGAGAGAAAAAAAGAAGAAAAGACGAATCTGAAGCCAAAATCAAATGGAGAATTGAAGCGACTGATTCCGGCCAGGAGATGTCGGAGACGTTTTCTGGTGGCTGGGCTGCCGTCGTAAGGAAGCCCAAGAAGGAGTCCGTGAAAAAGAAAAAGAAGGCCGTAAATCAGGGGAACATAATTCTTAGTGAGGTCGTGGTTGCTGACTTTGGGGCCCAGGCGTTGGTTTTTAGGGTTTCAAGTTTAAGCCGACAATATCGGTCTAGTTTGGCCCAACCAAAAAAATCGAGAATCACCAAATTGGTATACACTGGACCGATTGGTACACACTGGACCGAAATATCGAACTATATTGAGTAAAAAAAGCTATTCCAATGGCATTCGAGAGGCCATGGTTCTCTCCCAGAGCTACTGCTCAATTACAAGATAACAAAACAGAATACCCCTCAACCCCTTACCCTCATTTATTTATATGCCCTCCACAAGACTAACAGAATTTCCCGCCCAAACTAGCATTCCCCCTCTACTACCTTTAGAACCTTCTAGAATGATCCTCTACTATTCCCACCTCAATTATACGCTAATATTAGGGGTATACCAATACCCGCCCCTCAAACTTCCACCTTGTCCTCAAGGTGGAAAGAAAAAGAACAGAAATTGATTCACCCACCATACCCCTTCTCTCCCATAAGCTTCAATAGTGAGTAAACTCTTCAAAACCACTGACTCCATCCGTTGGTTGTGGCTAGTTGTGCTTGTAGAGGAATGTTGAGGGTACATTATTATAACTCCATACAAACGTTCATGCCCAGAAGCTTTCAAAACCAAAACCAAAAGACCTGGTCTGTTGCAATCCATATTCCTCTCATTAAGTTCCTCAAAGCCAACTCCAAAGGCCATTGAATTCTCCCAGTTATCTTTTACTGTCTTATACCCATCAAAGCATGATAACAACACTCTAAGAGCTCGTTGTTGTTCATATCTCTCTTCCCTTCCACGATCAAAAGGGAAGCTCATTAGAATCTCTTCATCCCCCTCGAAACCTTTTTTAGAGCATTCTATCTTTCGCAGAAAATGAATGAATTCCTCAAACTCTATTCCCTCCTCGTTTACACCTTGTATGCCACCAACTTGAGATTCCCAAGCGTATTGCTCTTCATCATTGTGTTTAGTGATGACGTTCACCATCTTAGCAACAAGATTGACCCCATAAAAACCCACATCCAACAGACCAATCATGCTCACATCTACATCAGTCTCACGTGCCTCCCAGACTTCCCTGATGTCATCAACAATTATGGGCAGGGTCTTATTAACCTTACCAGAAACTAGCCATATAATTTTCAACTGTTGTTGCGCATCACGTTTGCTTTTGCCTGAAAAGCTCTCAAATCGGTCCATAACCAACCCATTAGAAGAGTTGTTAATCAATTCTCGTAGAAAGATTTCTGTGTCGTCGTAGGTCGTATTGGTCATCAAACTAAGCAATTGGTTAAGCACAACCTCATTTCTGTGTTGTGTTCCTGTGTTTCTCTTTCCCAACAATCTTCTTTTCCCCAATGGTGAAACCGAGACGAGCCAAATGCAATTTCCAAATTGCCACTGTCGCTCTAATACTCGGATCAGGTTGGGCTTTGTCAATCCTTCCCACCCCTGTATGTTAGCACTTCCTCTTGCATGATGATCTCGCCCCTCTCTTTCTGCTAAATCATTATTTTCAAGGCCTCTAATATCATCAAACTTAATACCCACACCAGAGGATCGTGAAGTGACAAGAAGATCATCATTTATCTCTTTATACACCTTTAAGATGGGTGCTCTTAAACCCTCACCTTTCTTCTGCTTTTCTAGATTCACCTTCAACAACTCCTCCTTGTCTATAAAACTCGACAAGTCTTCGAAGAATTCCTTCGATTTGTATAACAACAGAATTGGGGCATAGACAGAGAGGGAAAATAGAAGAATGATGCATTTCCTCGTATGTTGATGATATTGCTTAATCAAACGAGAAGAATAACAGCAATAGAGTCGATTATAGAAGCATGGATTTCCGAGGAAATTTGAAGATCGAAATTTAATTAGGATTGTCTTACTGCCGTTCTTCCAATAGACGGAACCATGTGTTGGAGCGGTTAGCGGCGACGACAGTTGTGGACGTGGCAGCGGCGGCAACAATGGCGGGGGTGGTGGTAGCGGCGGTGGCAGTAACGATGGAAGTAGTTTCTGTGGCAATAGTTTATGTCGATTGTACAACCCAATTATCTCAAAGACCGCACATGACACAACTTTTGTCGACCAGAAGATAATCCATCTTAAGTTTGGCAAAGACTTGGGCCGAATTGTAGTAATCGGACTGGACTTGGGCCCTATTGAAACCACTGGATTGGGTTTTGATGATATCCACGTTTTTTCCTTACTGCTCTGAATTCTCTCTATTGATCCTGCGTTGGAACCGTTCGACAATTGAAGGAAAAACTTCAGCGGAATTGATGGTGACGACAGCCGTATTGTGGGTGATTTCAGATGTCGCCGCCGAAGCGGTGGTGACTCTTCACTAACTTCGATTTTAGTCGATTTCGGCGTTCTCTTAGGATTGTAACCCGAAGGTTTCAACAAATTGAAGATCGAGAGTAGTGGTTGCCCCTCTAGATCTGCACGTTCTTCCTCTGTAATTATTTTTCCGTTTTCCTTTTCTGAACCATTTTCTACCTCCGATGTGGTGATCTTCTTCTTCGAATTCTTCTCTGTATTGTCACTCTCCATGGCCACACCCTGTTTTAGGGTTAAAAACGGTTTACCGGATGAACACTCGGTTATTGAACAGAATTGACGTAGAATCATCCACTTCAGATCCACCCATCGTCTAATAGGTCTCCTAAGATTCTCCCTTTGAAATCATCGCAAAGTAACTCCTTCAAATGAACTCACCGCGACTTCCAGTTGTTCTTCGTTGTTCAAACATTTCAAGGCAAAGTGCTTCTCGGCTAATAAAATCCACTCTTCGGGATTATTGCCATTCAAAGTTGGAATGTTTGATTCGCTGCCTTCAAGTGCCCTGGATCGACTAGATACAGCCTCCACTCTTTTCCTCTCTGCATCCTTAATCAGGCTTCCGATCTGCTCCTCCCTCACAGCCTTAAAACGATTCGGATCGGGACCTTCTCCTTTTATTCTTCTTCCACTCGATCCATATGCATCCTCTCTCTCCAACGATGGAATCGAGTTCAATTTACTCGCCACTTCAACCTGCTGTTTGATCATTTTCTCCATTTGTTGCAGAATCTTCTGCATAACTTTCTCAATTGATCCGATGCTACTCTCCAGATCGTCCACCCTCGTATCTATACTTTGAGACGTCATCCTCCCTGGAACGTGGGAACGTGACTGCTCTGATACCAATTTGGTATACACTGGACCGATTGGTACACACTGGACCGAAATATCGAACTATATTGAGTAAAAAAAGCTATTCCAATGGCATTCAAGAGGCCATGGTTCTCTCCCAGAGCTACTGCTCAATTACAAGATAACAAAACAGAATACCCCTCAACCCCTTACCCTCATTTATTTATATGCCCTCCACAAGACTAACAGAATTTCCCGCCCAAACTAGCATTCCCCCTCTACTACCTTTAGAACCTTCTAGAATGATCCTCTACTATTCCCACCTCAATTATACGCTAATATTAGGGGTATACCAATACCCGCCCCTCAAACTTCCACCTTGTCCTCAAGGTGGAAAGAAAAAGAACAGAAATTGATTCACCCACCATACCCCTTCTCTCCCATAAGCTTCAATAGTGAGTAAACTCTTCAAAACCACTGACTCCATCCGTTGGTTGTGGCTAGTTGTGCTTGTAGAGGAATGTTGAGGGTACATTATTATAACTCCATACAAACGTCCATGCCCAGAAGCTTTCAAAACCAAAACCAAAAGACCTGGTCTGTTGCAATCCATATTCCTCTCATTAAGTTCCTCAAAGCCAACTCCAAAGGCCATTGAATTCTCCCAGTTATCTTTTACTGTCTTATACCCATCAAAGCATGATAACAACACTCTAAGAGCTCGTTGTTGTTCATATCTCTCTTCCCTTCCACGATCAAAAGGGAAGCTCATTAGAATCTCTTCATCCCCCTCGAAACCTTTTTTAGAGCATTCTATCTTTCGCAGAAAATGAATGAATTCCTCAAACTCTATTCCCTCCTCGTTTACACCTTGTATGCCACCAACTTGAGATTCCCAAGCGTATTGCTCTTCATCATTGTGTTTAGTGATGACGTTCACCATCTTAGCAACAAGATTGACCCCATAAAAACCCACATCCAACAGACCAATCATGCTCACATCTACATCAGTCTCACGTGCCTCCCAGACTTCCCTGATGTCATCAACAATTATGGGCAGGGTCTTATTAACCTTACCAGAAACTAGCCATATAATTTTCAACTGTTGTTGCGCATCACGTTTGCTTTTGCCTGAAAAGCTCTCAAATCGGTCCATAACCAACCCATTAGAAGAGTTGTTAATCAATTCTCGTAGAAAGATTTCTGTGTCGTCGTAGGTCGTATTGGTCATCAAACTAAGCAATTGGTTAAGCACAACCTCATTTCTGTGTTGTGTTCCTGTGTTTCTCTTTCCCAACAATCTTCTTTTCCCCAATGGTGAAACCGAGACGAGCCAAATGCAATTTCCAAATTGCCACTGTCGCTCTAATACTCGGATCAGGTTGGGCTTTGTCAATCCTTCCCACCCCTGTATGTTAGCACTTCCTCTTGCATGATGATCTCGCCCCTCTCTTTCTGCTAAATCATTATTTTCAAGGCCTCTAATATCATCAAACTTAATACCCACACCAGAGGATCGTGAAGTGACAAGAAGATCATCATTTATCTCTTTATACACCTTTAAGATGGGTGCTCTTAAACCCTCACCTTTCTTCTGCTTTTCTAGATTCACCTTCAACAACTCCTCCTTGTCTATAAAACTCGACAAGTCTTCGAAGAATTCCTTCGATTTGTATAACAACAGAATTGGGGCATAGACAGAGAGGGAAAATAGAAGAATGATGCATTTCCTCGTATGTTGATGATATTGCTTAATCAAACGAGAAGAATAACAGCAATAGAGTCGATTATAGAAGCATGGATTTCCGAGGAAATTTGAAGATCGAAATTTAATTAGGATTGTCTTACTGCCGTTCTTCCAATAGACGGAACCATGTGTTGGAGCGGTTAGCGGCGACGACAGTTGTGGACGTGGCAGCGGCGGCAACAATGGCGGGGGTGGTGGTAGCGGCGGTGGCAGTAACGATGGAAGTAGTTTCTGTGGCAATAGTTTATGTCGATTGTACAACCCAATTATCTCAAAGACCGCACATGACACAACTTTTGTCGACCAGAAGATAATCCATCTTAAGTTTGGCAAAGACTTGGGCCGAATTGTAGTAATCGGACTGGACTTGGGCCCTATTGAAACCACTGGATTGGGTTTTGATGATATCCACGTTTTTTCCTTACTGCTCTGAATTCTCTCTATTGATCCTGCGTTGGAACCGTTCGACAATTGAAGGAAAAACTTCAGCGGAATTGATGGTGACGACAGCCGTATTGTGGGTGATTTCAGATGTCGCCGCCGAAGCGGTGGTGACTCTTCACTAACTTCGATTTTAGTCGATTTCGGCGTTCTCTTAGGATTGTAACCCGAAGGTTTCAACAAATTGAAGATCGAGAGTAGTGGTTGCCCCTCTAGATCTGCACGTTCTTCCTCTGTAATTATTTTTCCGTTTTCCTTTTCTGAACCATTTTCTACCTCCGATGTGGTGATCTTCTTCTTCGAATTCTTCTCTGTATTGTCACTCTCCATGGCCACACCCTGTTTTAGGGTTAAAAACGGTTTACCGGATGAACACTCGGTTATTGAACAGAATTGACGTAGAATCATCCACTTCAGATCCACCCATCGTCTAATAGGTCTCCTAAGATTCTCCCTTTGAAATCATCGCAAAGTAACTCCTTCAAATGAACTCACCGCGACTTCCAGTTGTTCTTCGTTGTTCAAACATTTCAAGGCAAAGTGCTTCTCGGCTAATAAAATCCACTCTTCGGGATTATTGCCATTCAAAGTTGGAATGTTTGATTCGCTGCCTTCAAGTGCCCTGGATCCACTAGATACAGCCTCCACTCTTTTCCTCTCTGCATCCTTAATCAGGCTTCCGATCTGCTCCTCCCTCACAGCCTTAAAACGATTCGGATCGGGACCTTCTCCTTTTATTCTTCTTCCACTCGATCCATATGCATCCTCTCTCTCCAACGATGGAATCGAGTTCAATTTACTCGCCACTTCAACCTGCTGTTTGATCATTTTCTCCATTTGTTGCAGAATCTTCTGCATAACTTTCTCAATTGATCCGATGCTACTCTCCAGATCGTCCACCCTCGTATCTATACTTTGAGACGTCATCCTCCCTGGAACGTGGGAACGTGACTGCTCTGATACCAATTTGGTATACACTGGACCGATTGGTACACACTGGACCGAAATATCGAACTATATTGAGTAAAAAAAGCTATTCCAATGGCATTCGAGAGGCCATGGTTCTCTCCCAGAGCTACTGCTCAATTACAAGATAACAAAACAGAATACCCCTCAACCCCTTACCCTCATTTATTTATATGCCCTCCACAAGACTAACAGAATTTCCCGCCCAAACTAGCATTCCCCCTCTACTACCTTTAGAACCTTCTAGAATGATCCTCTACTATTCCCACCTCAATTATACGCTAATATTAGGGGTATACCACAAATCTACCCGAAGGAGAGAAAACGGAAGCAATGGCTGATTAATCAGCTTAGCAACTTTGATCGACTTTCGAAGAACAAACGTTCGTTGTTGATGCTTGAATCGAACGAAGAACGGGATACAGGGATGCAAAAGAACAAAGAATCTGATGGAACCTGTTGAAGAATCCAAATACAGATTTGAATGTCGATCTGAAACCATATACGAATGCAGAATTTCTGATTCTAAATCCAAAACCTAATCTCTATCCAGGTCCAAATCTGAAAGCAAAAGTCGATTCAATCCCGAATCCAGGTTTGAAAACGGATCCAAAACCCGATTCGAATCTGAAAACGGATCCAAAACCCGATTCGAATCTGAAAACGGATCCCAAACCCGAGCCGAATCCAGATCTGAAAATAGACCTGGAGCCCTACCCAAATCCTGATCTTAAAATGGGTCTAAAACCCTATTCGAATCCAGATTGCAATCCATATCTCCAACCACGTCAAAATTCTGTGCATTTTTGCTTCTGGGTTTTGATTATGAAACTGAGGTGGGAGGGATTACATTCTCCAGAAGAGCACTGGGATGATCATATAATTTGGCAAAATAAATTTCTGTATTTTTTCTTCCCACCTTGAGGACAAGGTGGAAGTTTGGGCGGTGGGTATTGTTGTAGTCTCGGTCAAATAGTCAATACTAGTAAGGAGAGTCAATATTAAGAGAAAGTACCAAGTAGTTACTGCAGTAGTGCACATTGTTAATGCAGGCTATTAGGTATAAATAAGTGGGTTGGGTTTAGAAAGGGTATCGATCGGTTTTGTAATCAATCGGGTGTAACCCTAGGGAGAGTTCTTGGCCTCTCGAAAGCCGTGTGAATAATCAATTCTTGCCCAGTTTTCTTAACAACCAGTAGAGATTTGTAACAGAAGAGATCATTTGGGAGATGCTGATTAGTGAGAATCTTGTAATTGTATAAGATGCTTGTGTTCATGAAGGTTAAAAACGGTTTAGGCTTTGAAAGAATTCATCTACAGTTTGTGAAAAGAATTATCAAGAATAACTGTTAAATTTGTCAATAGCTTATAATTTGATGGTTATGAACACTTCCTTTAGAAAAGTGAGAGACACTAAAGCCTTGTTTTTTTTAAAATAAGCTCTTATTAGCCTCTTATGTCTGATTCGTTAAGAGGTAGGGCCGTTCAGACTGTTTGTTTTTTCCAATTTTTCAGAGCCACTTATGTCTTACCGTCCTCTTATCTGATAAGAGGTAAACCAAGTCACACGCTTTTGAAAACAATGAAACCAACCCCTTATTTGCCTCTTATTGTTCTCAATGGATTAACCTTAATAGATCCTTTCTGTCAATCAATCCACTTGGATTACAATAAAACTCAATTTACTATAATTAGGAACTTTCTAATTTAAATTTATATAATATAAATATATTATTCATTTCTCAATCAATTAACCATATTCGTTTAAATGAATGCTAACTTTATAATTTAGATGTAAATTTCGTAATGATAATGAATAAATATGTGAAATTGTATAAATTTATATATATATATATATAGTCAGATTCAAGGGAAAACCTCTCAAAAAACGGAAAACTAAGAACACTTTGGTAGCCATCCATCTGGACGGTATGCATTTGTGCATACAGGTAATTTGTAACATGCACAAGTGCATAAAACCAAAAAAAACAACTTAACTTACTTGTATGCACAAGTGCATACCGTGTAGATGAAGTGCTATTAGGGTGTTCTTCAGTTTTTCATTTTTTTTGAGGTTTTCCCCTGAACCTCCCTCTCTCTCTCTCTCTCTCTATATATATATATATATATATATATATATATTCAACACTATAATATTCTTATTGGTAAAATAGGCGATAACAGATTCAGACAACTATCAGTTTGCAAAAACAAACAGTCTTAGTGATTCAAATTTCATACTTCAGCGCCACCTCTTATCAATCAGAAGTGAAATAAGACTTCAGACTTCAGCACCTCTTAAAAACCAAACGCCACCTAAGTAACCATCGGTAGAGATGGGCACAAACCGGTCTGGAACTCGTCCAAATAGTCTGCCCTGGTCTAGTCAAACCAGTTCAAAGAAAAGACCAGACCGGTACGTCTAACAAAAATTGAACGAATTTAGCGGTCTGATTTTGTCCAGCCTGATGACGTCATGGTCCAGTCTTGACCAAATGGTCTGGTCCTTATGCCTATCTCTAACCATTTGTAGCTATCAAAAGTCGCCAAGATGGACAGTATCCTCATCATGAAGGGAATTGTGAGTCCCATATAGATTGATGTGTCATATAAGAGTGCATCAACATGTTCATTTTAATGTGAATTAGTGCAAAATGTCTCATTTTCATAGCATCAAATCTGCACATAGCCCACACGTATAGAATATGATGAAGCTTGAAAAATAAATGATCAAAATATACAAGCTCATATCAAAATAAATTAGTGTATTTGCTATCAAGCCCTATGTTGTATCCTACAAATCCTAGAAATATTGAGAAAGACCAATTATAAAACAATAGACAAAGGAGGGAGGAGACGAAATGCATAAAAAGCTAGCAAAAGAAACAAGCGTGGAATATAAGTAAGAAAAAGGGGGGAAAAGAAAGAGGAGATGATGGAATTGGAATCAGAACACCAAAACCCTTTAGTTAATGGCAAAGACCCTTTCCATACCCCAATCTTTTAAACATGCTTCAATTGCTTTGCTTATTGCGTCTCCATTGTGGTTAAAAACTTGACCAAAAAATTCAAAATCTCTTTTTGCGTTTTCACTTATGACCTATAAAATGTTATTAAACAAACATTTTGAATGGAAGACCATGTGCCAGTGATGAGTGATCCAAGAAAACTCATTGTGAATGCTCACTCAAAGTAATCCTTCAATTTTTATTTTCATTGTAATACAACTACATAATGTCCCTAGCAATTGTGATGTGTGATGGCATGCATAACAAACTTAGGCATGTAATGCTACAAAATAACTTAAAAAACCTTCTTGTTTGAGTTGCTTCACAACCCTAAAGAATAATTCATCGATCATTTTAGCACACGCAAACATACAAAAAAATCAATTGAATTTTGTGAAGCGAGGCTGAAATCGGGCAGCGGCAGTAAAGAGTTGCAGAAGGGAGCCGAAAGCGATGGCTAGGGCACAAACAGCAACAAATGATACAAGTATGAACAAAATCTTAAAGGTAAAAAAAAGTAATGAATGATGCATTGAATATTAATGAATAATGTATTAAATTACTTGCAGCCCTATATAATATATAGATATATAATTCAATTATAAAGGCACAATGAGGCATGATTGGTCGCATTACGAGATTGAGGCTTAAAAAGGGAATGGAGCTTATGAATGAACCAAAATAGGACAGAAACACAAGATATATGTAAAACAAAAAAATAAAACAATTTGTCAACCTTTTTGCAGCAGTTGTGGTGGATGATTTAAGGGCTTGGCTGTGCTTATCAAAATTCTGGCTCTGATACCATTTTTAGTAAGGGAAAAGAGTAAATAATATAGTAGATAAGATGGTTGGACAAGTCTCGTAAACATAACAAAACATAACAAAAACCAACCAATTTTTCTTCTTTTTTCCCTTTGAATGGGACAAAACTTTGATTTTAGTACTATCTGCTAACATGTAGGATTAAAGCTAGCCATAATTTTCAGTCTTCTTTGCATATACAACTTTCATCATAATTTTACTGTACTAGATAGGTACACAATACAACTAATCATGTTGTATTTGTATTGATTATGATTAAAAAGAGAATGAAGAAAAAAATAAAAACATGTACATAAGAGGCAAGATGAGAGTTTGGTCACTTACCTTCCTCCTCAGGTCCTTTAATCACAATAGAATGCAGTTTGATAACTTGGGTGAATGGTATGTAAATCAAAAGTTGCTCATCTGCATCACTCTCCAGATTTAGACCCTCGTCTTCCCTATAACCCTGTTCCACAAATAAAAACATTCCAACTATTAGAGCTAAAAGATCACAAAAATGGATGAATAAGAAATTAAGAACGCACAAGGACGAAAAGTATAACTCTAAATATAGAGTGGACACATATGGTGCCAATTTGGCCCCCTAGGAGGGTATATAGTTATTTCATATACACTTATAACTGATACATGCAACCTTAGTTGTACTAAATTAAAGTAGGATTCTCTTGTATGCTTTTTTATTACAGACATCGACTTACATGTTTGGGACAAAAGGCTATTACAAGTACAAGTACAAGAGAATATTCACCAAAACTCATATTAATAGTTTGGTAGGCAACAAAACACCATGCTCAACATGAACCGTTTCCAATATTGCCAAAAGGAAACCTCTTCTTCCCACCCAACACGCCATATTAACATTGTCACATTTACTCGAGGAACTACTTTTCAGACTCATGCTTTCCTAAGTTACCAATGCTACTCTACAACTTCCCCATGCATCCATACCATCTACACCCTACACCTGAATCTAATTCCACTACTATCTGTAAAAGTGATCCATTCTGAGGAAGTTATGTTACTAGTATTTTGATTGAAGCCCGTTTATAAATGAAATGCCTTGATTCCACTTTGTGATCTCCTGCCAATGCTGATCTCATAGAACTTCGAAACTCCAAAACTCCAAATGAATTATACATCATTAATCTATCAAATTTATAAACATATATATGCAAAATGGCCTATCTCCTACAAACTTCAAAGTCTAAGTCTTTATAAGGAAAGATCAAGCATGCAGTCATGCCATGCTCTAGAGGTGAGAACTTCTATTGGCATATAAGAGTTTATGTTATGCTTTTCCGGGAAGTTATTCTTATTACCTTCTATACCAAAAGGATCTTCCCCAATCAACTAGTCACCGAGTTAACATTTAAAGCCACTTCTTCAAGTGGTCCTTGCCACCTAGGGCCTCTCACCAATTAAAAAGAATCAAAGGGAAAACGAAAAGAAAAGGAATCGCCCCATTATAAAAGGATCAAAGTTGTAAACAATGAACAAAATTGTTGGGAATATTACCGTTATTGAAGTTTTACCAAGTCTACTGATTTAAAGTTAAATGGTAAACCACTTTCTAATAATCACCTAGTCTCAAGGGTTGTTGAGACATTTTAGGGATTTCTCTGATTTTTCTAGCTTATCGTTTTTCTGTTTTTCATCAGTTGTAACTTGGCTATTTAAAACCTTCTTCTGCTTCAATAATGAACAAGTGAGTTCACCTTATTTGCTGTGTATTTTGCTTGTCGATTACAGCAACATTTGGTATCAGAGCAAAACTCAACTTCAAGATACAGTGCGAGTGAAACACTAGTGACGAAAAGATGAATTCAGACGGAACAAACTTTGCTCAAGCGTGCATTCCCAAGTTTGATGGGGACTATGAACATTGGACTCTTCTGATGAAAAATCTCCTGTGTTCCAAAGAGTTTTGGGGGGTTGTGGAAACTGAGATTCCGGCTGATAATCAACAACACACAGCAACTCAGAAAAAGACATTGGAAGAATTAAGGTTGAAGGATATGAAGGCCAGGAATTATCTATACGCAGCAATAGATAAATCCATATTGAAGACGATTACTAAGAAGGACACTGCCAAACAGTTGTGGGGTTCAATGAAGCTGAGATACCAAGGGAATGAAAAGGTGAAGAGAGCCCAACTGAACAGACTAAGGAGGTCCTTTGAACTCCTAATGATGAAGAACGGTGAGTCTGTTACCGACTACTTTGGCAGAGTAATGTTGGTCGCAAATGAAATGCGAAATTATGGAGAAGATATGGATGACGTCAAGATTGTAGAGAAAATCTTGCGGACGTTAACTGAAAAATGGAACTTTGTGGTTTGCTCAATTGAAGAGTCAAACAACACGGATGAGATGTCTCTGGATGCATTACAAAGTTCGTTACTCGTACATGAACAGAAGTTCAAGAGAAGCAATGAAGAAGATGAAGAACAAGCATTGAAGGTCTCTAATGAGGTGAGACAAGGAGCAACTCTAGTGTCATTTGAGGGGCGGCAAGGAATGTGTGGCAGAGGCAGATACTCTCCAAGAGGGAGAGGCAGAGGTAGAGGCAGATATACCTACAACAGAGCAACTGTGGAGTGTTACAAATGCCGTAAACTTGGCCATTTTGCAATCGAATGCCCAGAATGGAGTAAAGAAGCAAACTACATCCAAGAGGAAGAAGAGATGCTTTTAACGGCACATACTGAAGTACAAGAGAGAAAGAAAGAAGGCACATGGTTCCTTGATTCAGGATGCTCTAATCATATGTGCGGCAATCAGGCAAGTTTTTCGGATATTGACTATCAATTCACGACAACGGTGAAGCTCGGAAATGATCAACGGTTGAATGTTGCTGGGATAAGTAATGTTAGAATTCGTTTGAATGGCATTATTCATGTTATCACTAATGTGTATTATGTCCCAGACTTGAGAAATAATCTGATCAGTGTTGGTCAATTACAAGAAAAAGGCCTTGCAATTTTCATTAAAGATGGGGCATGCAAGATCTATCATCCAACTAAAGGATTGATTATTGAGACAGCAATAAGCACAAACAGGATGTTTGTTCTCACAGAAACTCAAAAGGAGACAGAAGGGGAAAAGGAACGATGTTTTCTCACCAAAGATCAGGAAGTGACCAGATTATGGCACAGACGGTATGGTCACTTACACTATACAGGTTTGCTGACTTTGGAAACAAAGAAAATGGTACGTGAGAAGACGGCCGAAATATGCCAACATTGCCTCGTCGGAAAGCACCACCGTGAGTCATTCCCAAACAAAAGTACGTGGAGAGCAAAGGAGCCATTAGAACGGATTCATGCAGATATTTGTGGACCGATCAGCCCAGCCTCTGTCAGCGATAAAAGTTACATATTGTGCTTCATTGATGATTATAGTAGAAAATCATGAATGTTCTTCTTAGCAGAAAAATCAGAGGCACTTCTTCAGTTCTTATATTTTAAAAGAAAGGTAGAAAAGGAATCCGGGTTCAATATCAGGTGTCTACGCACAGACAGAGGAGGAGAGTTCAATTCCGCATCATTCAAGGAAGCGTGCAAAGAGCATGGAATCAAAAGACAACTTACAACTGCTTATACGCCGCAGCAAAACGGGGTCGTTGAGCGTAAAAACAGGACCGTGCTGAATATGGTGCAAGCCACGTTGTCAAATATGAAGTTGCCAAAACAATTTTGGGCCGAAAGAACAAACTAGAGCAATTACATCTTGAATAGATGTCCAAATGCATCTCTCAGGAGGCTTGGTATGAAAGAAAGACATCGGTTTCTCATCTACGCGTCTTTGGTTGCATTGCCCATGTGCATGCACCTAAAGAACGTGAAACGAAGCTTGATGACAGGAGCCTAAGATGTGTGTTGTTGGGTTACAGTGAAGTTTCAAAAGGATACAAACTAATCGATCCTAAAACCAAGTAACCAACAAGATATTGATCAGTCGGGACGTAGTGTTTGAAGAAGATCAACAACATAATTGGAACGAAACTCATACAGAAGGGGTGATGATGGAATTAGAATGGGAAGACAAAACCAACAACAATCAGACTGAATCAGAAGTGACCGAAAGTGAAGACGGTCAGAATGAATCAGAAGTCGGTGAAATTGAAAACACCACAGATCATGGGAGGGAAGCTGAGTCAAGTAGACGAAGCAAACAAGTCACTAAGCTCCTAGATGGACAAGGGACTATGTCATCGGTGATGGCTTGGAAGAGACTCAAGAAGATGAAGATGAAGATGAGGCGGTAAATATGGCTATGATGGCAATTTCAGACTCGGTGTACTTTGAAGATGCAGTTAAAGATGAACATTGGAGGAATGCCATGATAGATGAGATCAAATCCATTGAAAAGAACAAGACATGGAGCCTGGTCGAGCTGCCAAATGAAGCAAAAACAATGGGAGTAAAATGGATATACAGGACCAAGTTGAATGAGCTTGGTGATTTGGTCGAGCACAAGGCCAGACTAGTCGCGAAGGGTTACTCACAAAGGTATGGAATTGATTACTTAGAAGTCTATGCTCATGTTGCTCGAATAGAAACTATAAGGACAATTGTAGCCTTGGTTGCCCAACAGCGGTGGAACATCTATCAACTAGATGTAAAATCTGCTTTTTTTCATGGGAAGCTAGATGAAGAGGTTTATGTAGATCAACCACAAGGCTTCGAAGTGAGAGGTTCAGAATAGAAAGTATACAGGTTACATAAAGCCTTGTATGGCTTAAAACAAGCACCCCGTGTTTGGTTTAGCGAAATTGACTCACATTTTGCTGCTGAAGGGTTCGAAAAATGTCCAAGCGAGTAGACTTTGTTCACCAAGAAGAATGAAAAAGGTAATTTAATTATCGTTAGCATTTATGTAGATGATCTAATCTATACAGGCGATAATGAAAGCATGTTGAAAGACTTCAAAGTATCGATGATGAAGGCTTTTGAAGTGACTGATTTGGGGACTATGAAGTATTTCCTTGGTATTGAAGTCATGCAAGGAACTGCAGGCAACTTTATCTGTCAAAAGAAGTATGCAACAGAAGTACTTAAACGCTTTAATATGTGGGACTGCAAGGCTGTGAAGACACCGATTGTTCCAGGTACAAAGCTCAATAAGGATGATGAAGGAATTGCAGTATGTGAATCTAATTACAAGCAGATTGTAGGTTGCTTAATGTACCTCACCGCTACACGGCCAGATCTCATGTATAGTGTAGGTCTTGTGAGTAGATTCATGAGCAAGCCTACTGAATTGCATCTGCAGGGCGTAAAAAGGATACTCAGATACCTTAAGGGGACACTAGAGTATGGGGTTATACCAACCAACCAAAGGAGGACTAAAGGCATACACGGACAGCGACTACGCTCGAGACCTGGATGACAAAAGGAGTACTTCGGGATATGTCTTTATGCTGGTTATCGAAAAAACAACCGATTGTCACACTGTCTACAACAAAAGCTGCAAGGTTGTGCAAGTCAAGCTGTCTGGTTGAAGAGAATCACTGAGAAACTAGGATGCGTGTACACAGAAGGAAACGCCATTCAGTGTGACAACGACCCAACTATTAAGTTATCGAAGAATCACATAATGCATGGTAGAAGCAGGCACATTGATGTGCGTTTCCATTTTCTTCAAGAGTTGAAGCAGAATGGAATAATCAAAATAGTTTACAGTAATACAAAAGGTCAGTTGGCTGATTTGATGACCAAGCCACTACAGGTTGAGACCTTCGAGAAATTCAGAAGCATGATGGGGTCGCCAAGCTTGAAGCGTAAGCTAACTTGTCTTCGATCGTTAGCTTATGAGAGGGATTGTTGGGAATATTACCGTTATTGAAGTTTTACCATGTCTACTGATTTAAAGTTACCTGGTAAACCACTTTCTAATAATCACCTAGTCTCAAGGGTTGTTGAGACATTTTAGGGATTTCTCTGATTTTTCTAGTTATCGTTTTTCTGTTTTTCATCAATTGTAACTTGACTATTTAAAGCCTTCTTCTGCTTTAATAATGAACAAGTGAGTTCACCTTATTTGCTGTGTATTTTGCTTGTCGATTACAGCAACAAAAACCCTAGTCCACTGCAGTGTACCAATTCTAAGGACAACATCACAAGAGCCTCTACCATTAAAACCTAACCCTCCTCATCTTTTAGAAGGTCGAACTATAAAATCTCTATACCAAATCTGAATAACACTAAGCTTAAATCTTTAAAACAAAATGCAAGATCCTTTACCAGAAACGGAGTATTAACACACAAAAAGAGACAATCCATCAGTAATATCAAACGTTAGTCGCAAAACTTTTGAAATCAAAATAAACCTGTTTGACAGCATTGGGGAAAGGGTGACTGGTATTCTGATTGAGGCATTCAACTCCTGTCCAGTCAATGAAATCGAGCAAATCCACCTACTCAAACATCAAAAGTATCATAAAATATACATAAGCATTTGATAAAAACAAACAATCAAGAATCAGAGAAATGAAATTCTGAGAAAAAACAAAGAGGATTAGTACCTGATTCCTTAGAATAGCGGAAGTAGATTCAGTAGACATCGTCCCGGAGGATGAGAGACCGATCGAGAGAATCACTTGGACTTGTAGAACACGAACCTTTGTTTTACACGCATTTACAAGGCGCCGACCAAGTGGCTTATATGAGGAATGGGCCAGCCCACTAATTCTAGCCCGACCCGACAAATCATCAAACCAAATGACTTCTAATGGTTATCTATATCTAGGAATGGCAACGGGCCGGTTTCGGGCCGGTTTTTAGGGTCCCCGTCCCCAAAACCGATAAGCATCCATGTCCCTGTAACCGTACCGATCCCCGTCGGGGATGTTATCGAGGATCCCCATCGGGTCCCTGCGGTTTCCCCGATCCTCGTTGGGGAACCCGTTAAGGGTAAAATTCACCGTTACCCGTTGGTTTTCCCCGAACCCGACCCGAACCGAAATGAAAAAAAAAAGAAACCTAAAATAGTTCATTCGACCAGATACATATAAATGAAATAATCCAAAAACATCACGAACAAAATATCTTAAATTGCAATGTAAAAGATAACAAAAGTTTAGACAATCCATAACATTATCGTTAACCCAAAAGTCGAAACTCCCCAAACGGACAATCCATAACTCAAAAGTCGAAACTCCCCAAACAGACAAACTCGTTAACCAAAACTTGAATTTTCCTTAGCTTCCTACAAAATAAAATGTTCGATGTAAAGAACTAAATAGATAAATATATTATAAATTTATAATCATTCGGTATAGTTAGTTACCTCTTCTACGTCGTAATCATACTCAATAGTCCGACAATATGTTTCGGTCTCATCAGAACAAGTTTCTATATAAACAACACGATAAATTTATCAATAAAAATAAAATGATTAAAATATATAATGAAAATAAAAATTTATACGGTTACCTCGTATTTCATTCAATAGCCAACTTTGAGCACACATTAGAGCCTCCAACGTTTTTGGATGAAGTCGACTACGATGTGGAGTTATCAATCTTCCACCGGCACTGAATGCAGATTCTGAGGCGACAATAGAAATGGGAACGGCTAAAATGTCTCTAGCTATCCTTTGAAATGTCGGGTATTTAAACCCATTCGTCTTCCACCAAAGTAGCAAATCAACCTCTATGTCCTTAGGCAAAAGTTTCTCTTTCAAGTAATTGTCCAACTCAGCCGTAACACCTAAGTCATCATGTTGGTTGGCAATTGAAGCAATGTTTGATAATAGTTTTTTAAATTCAACACGATGACTTGCTGAAGACACTGAACTTAAAGAAGACGAACCACTAACACTTTCATTGTTGTCTCTTACACCGGGATCACTAGATTCATATTCTTGAAACAAAGTATAGACCAATTCCTTGAGCTTTTCAATTTCAATCAATGCTCTGTCTTGTCCGTATAACACACCAAAAAGTAACTCCACAAATTTCAGTTTATATCGAGGATCCAAAACCGCCGCCATTCCCATAATCCCGTGTATAACAGACCAATACTTGTCAAACTTCGAAAGCATTTTGGAAGCCATGGTCCTAAAAAGTTCATTAGGAGAGCATGTCCAATCAAGCAAAGAATATCTAATTTCACATATCGATGGAAAAAAGACATTTGCCGTAGGATACTTTGAACCAGAAAACATTACCGTTACCTAAGGATTGCCAAAAAACCAAAAAACAAATACTAAAGTTACCTCATATCAACAACACAAACGTAAAGATTAATAAAAATTAGAGTTACCTCATAAAATAACTGCAATCTATCACAAATCTCTTTAGCGAACTCCCAATCTCGCTCAGTTGGAAAACTTTTATATTGAGATTCGCGTTGCTTTAAGCGTCGGAAGACGTCCTTGTAATCTATAGCAACAATGATCATCAGAAAAGTAGAGTTCCATCGAGTCTTACAATCAAGTGCCAATTTCTTGGTGGATGGTATTTCCAATTGTCAGGCCGCTTCTTCAAATCTTTCAAGCCTTTTTGGTGTTGCAGTCTGTCACACCCCGCTAAAGCGGAAATACGGGATGTACAGCTCATGTTTCACAGCAAAAGTTACAAGATCACATCAACCATCAAAATACATTTAAAAGTCAACAACCTTGTCTTTACAATCGTTTTTCAGAAAGGGGAAATGACATAATTAAAGATAATTAAAGAAAGTTTCATCACGTGATGCCTTCCTAGATCCCAACCTTAATGATGTTCCCCTGAAAAGCATGTAAATGAGAGGGTCAACTAGTGAACTATTTGGTGAGATCACAGGTTTAACGAGTACAACATTGTTTGTCATAGCAAAATAGTTTAAATCCGCACAAGTGGATAAGGCAAAATAGTTTAAATCCATACAAGTGGATAAATCAAAGTAGTTGAATCCGTACAAGTGGATAAATCAACCGGTTATGAAATACTTGCTCATTGTAATAGTATGTATTATGTTTAAGTAGTGAGCCCGTTACCCGACCTATATGACAGCAGCCCCAACGCATGTTCTATCACCAACAATGCGTACGGAAAACAATAATTATGCACTCAAACAAGCGTTACTTGTGAGTAGGGTGTCAACCAAATAACGTTATTCATAATTACCAACGGCTCACACTCGTGAGTTAAACGGGTAACGTAAGTTAAACGGGGACTTACGTATGATAGAGAGAAAGCTCAAACTTACAACACGCGTAAACTATACATACTATAGAGCATAACTGAGTATAGCAAAGTTTACGTTTTCAATAAAACGAGTTAATCAGTGCGTAAAAGTAATTGTAGTAACGACATGCTTTTCACCCCAAATATGTAAAATATTGAAAAAGGGGCTGTGATAACTCACTTGATAAGCGATAGAGTCCGGGAATCTCCCACAAGTACTTCGAGATGATCTTACTTCGAACCTATAATCGTAAGGTCACTAGTGAGTTTTTGTCTCGAAAGTTCGGTATTAACTATCCAAATCGTCATAAAATGTCTTGTTGTGTTTTAATATTATCAACGTAACAAGTGTATACATTGTTCTTGTTAGATTAAAGTTTCCGCAATTTCGTCACAATAAGTAACGAAAAGGGTTTAAAGAACGTATATATATATATAAACCGAAAATTTTATCGTATGAACGATAAAAAGGGGTTTTGAATGTAAAGACTAAGTATTTAAAGTGCATAAATATAAATAGATATGTTATATATATGTATATTCCACAATTTCATCATAAAATGATGAAATGGGATCAAGAATATATAAAATGAATAAATATATAAACATAAGATATACATATGTATTCCACAATTTCATCATAAAATGATGAAATGGGATTAGAAGTTAGTCCTCAATTATAGTAAGAAGTTTGTCCATTGCTGTCCAGATTTTGGTGTCACTTTGTGTCCATCTTTGGGTAACTTCCAGGTATAGTTAGGTCAAGATATTTTATGTCCAAGTGGTTAAATGAGTTAGGAAACTTTTGGCATAAGTTTCATAATTTTTAGAAGTGTTTAAGTACATAAAAAAATACTTGACGTAAAACTCGACAGAAAACGTTGCTGTTTGCGCACTGTTTTTGTGAAGACTGTTTGGTAGACGAAATCTTTGAGTTTTTGAGTGAAACCACTTGGGTTTGAATCCTAACACATAAAAAGAATTTCCAGAAAAAGAATTACTTAATTTGGAGTAGTATTGAGTGAGATATGACCTTTTGAAAAGAGGTGTGGAATCTGACAGCAAGCTGTCAAAACCACCCTTTGTGCATGTGCACCTATATTGACTTTTTACCCAAAATTCCTATTCCTTTGCATGCAAAATCCGATTTGACCCTTTCCCAAACACTTATTTTCAGTTCCAAAACACATTTTTGAACCATTTAAATTACATGCAAGTTACCCATCAACTCATCTTTTATAAACTCTTGAAAAAGACTCATTTTGAAGAATGTTGATGTTTATGTCAAGAACTTCAACATGCAACTTAAAATTGTGCATTTTGAGCTCATGCATGTTTGTTTAAGTATGTTTTTAGTGGATTTCAAAGATCCACTCATGAAGCTCTTGAACATAAAGATATGGATTTCTCAAGAAAACTACATGCATGTGTTTTAAAAGTTCATCTTTGATCTTAACATGGGTTTGATTTTGGATTCACCACCTTTTTAATAACAAGTAGGTGTTATGGTGGTAAATCTACTGTTAGTCCCAGATGGCTATAACAAGTATTGTAGAAGGGGGGGGTTGAATACAATACTCAAAATTTTCACAATTTTAATTCTTTTTATTGAAAATCTTTCAACAAGAATTACACATAGAAAACTTAAGACTGTTGCGGAAAAGAACAGATAAACTATTCTAACAATCTTACACAAAGTATACAACAAAATAACTAAGAACACTTAGAACAAAGCTATAAAGTTTTTCAAGCAAACTGGAAATTCTTGCACTTAGAGAATTCTTCCAGTTTGCGTAGAATATCAAGAGCTCACAATAATCTTCAAAGTCTCTCAAGATGTGTGTGTGTTCTGTATGGAGAGCTCTTCCTTTTATAGTGACAAGGAGTGTGCAAGCATTGAATGCTTGGGACACTTGTCATCTTCACACTTGCTGAGGATGTTGACTTCTGGAAAGTTGTGAAGTCCTTGTCACCTTTTACAAGGTACAGTCAGAAGAGCCCATGCATGAGAAAAGAGCTTTGCATGGAAATGGATAATAGACAGAATGTCACTTTATCCATGTAGAAAATATCTTCTCAATTTGTCTTCTTATGTCTCTCATTTTTGTCTTCTTTTGCTTCTCAAAATCTCTTTCAACAAATGCACCACCGAAGAAAGGTTGTAAGATTTCTTCCAAGACAAAATGAATTTGCTTCTCATTTTGTCTTATTGTGTCTCTCATTTTTGTCTTCTTTTGCTTCTCAGATTTTCTTTCAAGAAAAGCACCACCGATGGAAATTTGGGATATGTGACACATCTTTGGAGAAAACATCTTTGAAGCTTCTTTGAGGTCCCACCGAAATGTCATTTGGGATATGTGACACATCTTTGAGATATGTGACATCATCTTTGAGATATATGACATCATCTTTGGGAAAAGCTTCTTTGAGACTTGGCCGAAATAGAGAGAAGTTTCGGTGGAGATACCACCGAAATTGTGAGAACAATTTCGGTGAACAATGACTTGTATGTTTGAGAAAAGATCTTTCACTTCCACAATGAGAGAATCTTTAATCTTGACTTTGGTTGATCTTTGACTTCACCAAACATTTGATATCTTGTACAAGCCATTACAAAGAACCATGCATCCAAAATTTCTCTAAGTATAAAATGTTTTTCAAAGTATAAAAGGAGATCATGAGGTCATCTTCAAATCTTGATGACCCAACATCTACAAACATTAAGATTTGTAAAGATGATTTTTAAGAAAGTGTAGGAGATGAAGAACATTCATAAAAGTGCAAGAAAGTGAAATTTAAACAAAAGAGTGTGTGTGGATTTCACCCAGCACACTTGTATTTACCTTGAACTCTTTTGATCTTTTGAAAGGGAGATGATTTAGGGGCTGAATTGTTGGTTGAAGATGGATGAAGGTTTGAAGATGGGATGAAGATTTGAAGATGGAGAGAGAAAAGGGTGAGAGAAATCTCTAGTGAGAGAGAGTGGAGTGTTGTTGTGAATGAATTGTAGAGATTAAAGGAATACATAAGGAGTAGAGAAGGGGGGGGGGCTCTCCATGGGGGGTGGGGGGGTGGGGTAGTGTGATGCAAATATAAAAGTCCAATCATGTCTTTTTGATTAAATTTTAAAATACAAGTATTTTTCTTAATAATTAAAAATACAAAATAATTATATAAAAGTAAAGTATTTTTATATAATATGATTGAAATACATAAGTTGTTAATTATATAAATACTTGTGGTATAAGTGTAGGTTAAGTTGGCATTTTATGAGATTTATGGATAATTTCCTAATTCAAGGGTTTCTTAGGCAAAATTTCTCGAATTTTCCTATCGTACCGCGTTTACTGCTAAAATTGCACTGTGTGAACTATGACATGAGTAAATGAGATATCCAGTGTAGTTCTAACCTGAGGTGTAAATTTGACAGTTGTCACAGTCTCCCCCGGTTAGAAGAATTTCGTCCCGAAATTCAAGTGTTACTAGCGTTATCAGGTTTGCTAGCAAAGAGATGAGGATACTTATGTAACATGTAATCCTCCCGTTCCCAAGTGTACTCAGGCCCACGCCTTGTGTTCCAATGGACTTTTACTATCGGGATTTTGCTTCGCTTAAGACGCTTGACCTCCCTATCGAGTATCTCCATTGGGACCTCTACGATGTGCAGCTTATCGTTGATTTGGATTTCTTCCAAAGGCACGGTTACTGCTTCGTCGGCTAGACATTTCTTTAAGTTTGACACATGAAATGTGTTGTGGATAGTACTTAACTCCATCGGCAATTCCAGCTTGTAAGCTACTGGTCCAATTCTTTCCGCGATCTTGAATGGTCCCACATACCGTGGACTCAGCTTTCCTCTTTTCCCAAACCGAACAGTTCCCTTCCAAGGGGATACTTTCAAAAAGACTCTGTCACCAACTTGAAATTCTAAAGGCTTCCTACGATTGTCCGCATAACTCTTTTGACGATCTTGAGCTGCTTTAAGCCTATCTCTGATTATTGCAATTTTGTCGGTGGTTTCTTGGACAATGTCCGGACTAGATAGTTGTCTATCTCCAATTTCCAACCCACAAAGTGGTGACCGACACTTGCGTCCATACAGAGCTTCATATGGTGAACACTGAATACTGGTGTGATAGCTATTGTTGTATGAAAATTCAACTAACGGCAAGTGGTTATCCCAACTTCCTCCAAAGTCTATCACGCATGCCCGAAGCATGTCTTCCAATGTCTGAATGGTTCGCTCACTCTGACCATCCATTTGAGGATGATAGGCCGTGCTCAAGTTTAATTGCGTACCTAACGCTTTTTGAAGTGACTGCCAAAATCGAGATGTGAAGCGGCTATCTCTATCTGATATGATGGAAACTGGGACTCCATGACGAGTGACGATTTCCTTGATATAGATTTGAGCAAGCTTCTCCATCTTAAAGTCTTCCCGAATGGGCAAGAAATGTGCAGACTTTGTAAATTGATCTACTATAACCCAAATCGAGTCGTGTCCCTTGGCAGTTCTCGGGAGTTTGGTTATAAAATCTATAGTGATTTGCTCCCATTTCCACTAGGGAATCTCTGGTTGCTGCAACAGTCCTGATGGCTTTTGATAGACAGCCTTGACTTTTGAGTAAGTTATGCATTTTCCTACATATGTGGCAATATCCTTCTTCATTCCTGGCCACCAATAGTACTCCCTTAAATCCTTGTACATCTTATCCGCTCTTGGGTGAATTGAGTATTTAGATTTATGAGCCTCCTCCAAAATCATTTCCCGCAGGTGGTCAGCCTTTGGAATCCATACCCTGCCTTTAAAGTAACGTACTCCATCAATCTTAGTTTCAAAACTCGATTCTAAACCATGAAGGGTCTCGTCCTTCAGGTTTTCAGACTTTATTGCGTCGTTTTAAGCTTCGAAAATCCGAGTTTTCAAACTTGTTTGAACCAACGCTCCTAACGCTCGGACTCGTGAAGGTTTTACCCTTTCTTTCCTACTCAGGGCACCGGCTACTACGTTGGCCTCTCCTGGGTGGTAACGTATCTCACAATCGTAGTCGCTGAGTAGTTCTACCCATCTTCTTTGTCTCATATTAAACATATTGTGATCAAAGATGTGCTGAAGACTCTTGTGATCAGTGAAAATAGTGTTAGGGCAGGTTTTAATAGTTGATTTAAAGTTCAAGGGTTGTTTTGTAATAGTTTATTTTGAGCCTTTTAGTGAACGAGCCGTGGGCTTGTTAACCGCGGGCCCATTGTATTTAAAGTTGATTAGCTTGGAAAAAACAAGCTAATCATCTCTTTAGCTTTCAATTCATACTGTAATATTCTCTTTGAAAGTTAATGAAAGGGATGACCAGTTGAAATCATTACGTATACTGTTTATTATTTCGATTTCTTCTTTTGTTGCACGGATCTGGATTCTACAATTGGTATCAGAGCAGACAGACGGATTCGATTCAAAGTCTCATTCATTGATTTCTGGTTAGTTTGACTTTTACTCGTCTGACTTTTCTTGAATTCTTGAAAATTTGATTCTGTCGAAATTGGTTGTTTTTGCTTATTGGGTTGTGTTAGCATTATCATTATAAGTGTTTCTGCAAATTTTCACATCCTAATTCATTCGTTTGATTGGTCAATTTAGCAATTTAAGATCAAAGTTTTTGATAGTGTTCTTCAACAAAAATCGAATTTTTACCATCAAAACGTGTTCTTTTTTCTTAGAAATTGACCGAGTTAGTGTTAGTTTTGTGTTTGGTATTGTTTCTAATCTTTCAGGAACAATCTTGAGTAACCCTAGTTGAGAAATCGATCGAATTGAGAAAACAGCCGACTTGTCCGGACAAACCAGCCGACTTTTCCGGACAACTTCAAGGTGTCCGGACGTTTGTGTTTTCATCCGGATTCTTCCAACTTTTCCGGACAACCAGTTCCTTCCGGGTAAGTCATCCATCCGGGTAAGTATCCCATAATCTCAAACCTATCCGGGTAATATTGTTCCGGATAACTCAAAGTATCCGGAAATCAATTTTATCCGGAAACCCAATTTTTACCCGGAAACTTCGTGGTATCCGGAAACTCCATCGTACCCGGAAACCTAATACTGTCCGGAATCCACAGCATCCGGTAAGCTTCTGTTTGAATTGATCTCTATCCGGTAACTTAAGACCATCCGGTAACCTTGGTTATCCGGACAACTCAAGTTATCCGGACTCCCTTGCTTATCCGGACAACTCTGCATATTTGAACTGCTTTCTTCCATTCTGATCCGGACACTTCCAGATCAGATCACTTATTTGGATTCCTATCCAGTAAACTAAGTTATTGTCTAACCACTCATAGAACCTGCGTTAGGACTCCACTCTTAGTTCCTTGCGTTAGGTTTTAAACTTTGAATCAATCTACACGTCTGACGATCACTCCGTTGCAACCGAAGATGTCTACTTCTCGTGATGCTCTCGCAATTGGCACCGACACCAAGCCACCATATCTCTACCCGAACGAGTACAACCAATGGCTAGACAGGTTTATGATCTTCATAGAGTCCAAGGACAACTATGAGTACATCAAGAGAGCTCTGGATCATGGCCCAATTGCCGACCCAATGAAGGACATAGCTACAACAGCAACTGTATTAGCTCGACGTGAGAAGAAGACTCTTGCTGAGATGACAGATTTTGAAAGAGGCATGACTGAAGGTGAAAAGCATGCAAAGAGATATCTGATTCAAGCCCTTCCTAATTCTATCTACACTGCCATAGGCAGTTACAAAGACACGGCTAAAGGCATGTGGGACCAAGTAGCCAAAA
The DNA here is from genome assembly GCA_033807775.1 of Saussurea involucrata. Taxonomy (NCBI): domain Eukaryota; kingdom Viridiplantae; phylum Streptophyta; class Magnoliopsida; order Asterales; family Asteraceae; genus Saussurea; species Saussurea involucrata. The sequence continues at coordinate 26,424,944 of CM066316.1, forward strand.
TGATGCGAGGAAGCGTTGTAGGAAATCAGCTGAAGATAAATAGCGCGATAACCAAGTTCGATGGGTTCAAGCAGCGCAACGGTGAATCCCTTACCCAGACCTATGAACGTTTTTGTCTACTCCTCAATGAACTGAACAAGAATAAAATTGTTCGTTCCAATACTGAGAATGCACTAAAGTTCCTCAACAACTTGCTACCTGAATGGAAAGTGTATGCTTCTCATGTCAAGCACAACAACTTGATAGAGAACATCAGCATCAATGAACTGTATGAGACACTTCTCCAAGACGAAGATGAAGTGAATGAGCTTCTGGGAGAGAAGAAGAATGAGCCAAAACCATCTGTTGAGCCAATTGCACTCATCACTTCCAAACAAGGGAAATCTTCAAGCAGTCAATCCAGACGCGGTCCACAACACAGCTCCTCAGAGTCAGAACCTGAAAACGAGAAAGACGATGATGATGATGATGATGAAGCATCAGACTTAATGAAAGCTATTGCCCTTCTGACTAAATCCTTTCAACAACAAAAGTTTTACAAGAAGCCGTCTTCCAATAGTCAACGCTACTCCACCTCCTCCAATAAGCGTCACGACTATAAGGACCGGTATGAAGGAAAGAAGAAGGTAGAGGAGCAAGATAGATCTGAGAAGAAGGAGAAGACAGAGAAAGGTGACCGGAAGAAGCGAGATGAACCTGTGAAATGCTACAACTGCGGGAAACTCGGTCACTTCGCTAAAGATTGTCGTCAACCTACAGTGGAGAACTCTCACTATTATGAGGCTAAGCTTGCACTGGCCAGACAGAAGGAGGCTGGGGAGGTAATGTTCGCTGAAAATGAGTATTGGCTAGGCAGATCTGATGATGAGGAAGATTATGAAGGTGCTGATGCTTTCATGGGATATCAATCGTCTACGGATGAAGACAAGGAAACAGCAAATCAGGTATGTGACTCTTGCTTACAAAACTTCATACTTCAACTGCAAACCATCACAGAAAAGGCAAACTCCCTCAAAGCCACAAATGAAGAACAAAAGCTTGAAATTACTTCAATAGCTGAAAAGCTTAATGTTCAAATGAAATTAACTGAGAAGTATAAGTCTGAAAATGCTGATTTAAAAGACAGATGCAAAATTCTTTCATTAGCACCTAAAGACTTAAGGACCAGATTATCTGATCTCCAACGTCAGTTTGATCAGTGCTTGAATGAGAAAGAAGACATTACTTATCAATGTTCTTCTCTTCAAATTCAACACAAGGAGTATGTAGATAAAATTTTAGATCTTGAAACCAAACTCCACAAAAGGGGTCAAACTGATCAAACCATTTTTTTTGAACAAACCTAAAGAGTTCACGTACTTTAACAAAGAATGGGGAATCGGATATGACAACCCACATTATCTGAAAAAGGGAAGGTATCAAGTCCCCACTCTATATGAATTTGCTTGCTATGGATTAGATAAAAAATATCCAGAGTACGCAATTCAATGGACTGGTCCTCTTGAACCAGAAAAGGAGGAGGAAACCGAGGAACATAAACGCACACACAAACGAGGAATTCAACTTCCATTTTGTTATGAACCTTTAAACTACTCATATCAAAAGGACAAAAAGTATCTTTCCGATGACTACTTCGACCCCTACAAGGTAGCTACACCCAAGGATTCCTCCAAGAAGGATGAGGATGTAACACCTGCAACCAAAACTGAGACGGATGAGTTTAAACTCTATGTTCCTCCTCTCATCTTGGAAGCAAAAATTGTCGAGTTGGAGGAGTCGATTGAGAAAGAAAGGTCCACCTTTCAAAACGAAAAGAAAGTGCTCATCTCTGAGATTGAGAAACTCGAATCTGAGAAAACCGACGGTGTGTCAAGTGAGGAAAAGGAAAAATTTCAGTGGGAAATCAATACGCTCTCATCAAAACTGTCTGAAATGACAAGAGAAACGATGAAAGAGCATTTGATAAATAGTCAACTCCGAGTACAGCTTGACTTGCTCCAAACTGCGAAGCAATTTTCACCTGAACTTTCCTCTAACTCATCTGACACATCCTCGTGTAAAGCCTTCATCGGAAATATTTCTTTGCAAGAAAACGAAGTTTCTCAAGATGAGTGTGTTAAAAGGAATTTAAATTCTGATTTTTCATACGCTTCCGCACCGAATTCCCCAAAGCACACAACCGAAAGCACAAAATGTTCCTCGCCTTCCACACATGATCCCATTCCGGAGATTCCAAAAATAGATTTTTCAGAGTACATGAACTCCGAAGGTAATAGTGAAGAAGAGTTTGATTCATTTCCCTTCGACAAACCTCTTCCAAGTCACACTGATTTTTTATCCCCCGTAGTCAATCATCCGGTTAACTCTTTAAAAGAAAGTTGTTCTCAAACAAAGGCCTCAACTGTGATCAAGATTTCCCAGTCAAAACCAACCTCGAAACCTGTTTCCAAAAGGCAATCACAGCCAAGGCAAACTACCAGACCATTGACTGCCAACACTACTATTTCTCCAAGTCAACCTGATTTTTTGTCTCCAGTGGTTAATCGTCCGGTCAATTTTCTAAAGGGCGACTGTTCTCAACCCAAGACTCCGGCTGTGATCAAGATTCTTAAAAATGTTTCCAATTCACAAAAACAGTCACAACCGAAGCAAAAGACCGAACGACCGACCACTAAGACTCCTGTTTCCTCTAAAGTCACTGATCATATTGTCCCTGCTGTTTCAGATAGAAATGGTCGCGCTAATAAAGAAACACCAAAGTGGCTAAAGAGGGAATCAGTCAAGAAGGATGCGTCAAAGTCTTCCCCACCTGTTTTCAATTCTAGAATAGACAAAGACAATTATGCTTGGAATCATTGGAACCATTTTGATGTTTCTTTTCCCGTTAAAGTTAACTCTCTTATTCAATTGATTCAGTTATCGCATGATTGTTTATGTTGTTCTAATTGTGGTTGGAATGATTTTGATGATATTCACAATAATGATTGGTATGCGCCTTACTTTGTTGGTAACCTATTTCATAAGCACAAACCTCATAATAACAAGCAACAACATCATTTCAAAAGGGGTTTCAATCAAACGGTTAAACCACAGCGGGAGACCCGACCCATTCCTACACAGGATACTCCTACTGAGGTTAAACAGGCACCCAGGTGGAAATCTGCCCCAAAATATGTTCCTCCAAAAGGTGTAAATTCTGCACCCAAGAGGCAACAAGTGCCATAACCAGTTCCCTCCAACGGTGTAAAATCTACACCTAAAGGGAAAGCTGAGTCAAAGCAGATTTCCCAAGGCAGTGCCAAATCTAACCCCCCAAGACCCAAACAAATTTGGGTACCTAAACGTCACTAATCTTGTTTTGCAGAACGGTCATGTGTGGTACTTAGATTCTGGATGCTCCAAGCACATGACCGGAAGAAGGGAGCTTCTCACGAATTACAAGGAAGAATACTGCGGAGACGTGAGATTTGGGAATAACGAGAAGTCGCCGATCGTGGGCTACGACGACATCGTCCAAGACAAGATAACAATCAAGAAGTTACCCCACGTCGCATGATTAGGACACAATCTATTCAGCATCGGTCAATTCTGCAACAAGGATCTCGAGGTCAGCTTTAAAGCCACAAGGTGTAGAATCCTCAACAACGACGGAGAGGAACTTCTGGTTGGAACTCGCAAGACCAATCTCTACACCATTGATCTCGCCGCTCTCAAGACAGACAAACCAGTATGTCTCTTGTCAAAAGCCGACTACGACCAAGTTTGGCTCTGGCATAGACGTCTTTCGCACCTCAACTTCAGAAGTATAAATCAACTGGTGCTAGGCAAACACGTCAGAGGCGTGCTCCAACTTCCGTTTGTGAAGGATCGTCTCTGTGGAGCATGCGAAAAGGGAAAGATGATGCACGCATCACATCCGCTGAAGGCAACTCCGAGCACGACCCGGACTCTCGAACTCATTCATATGGATTTGTGTGGTCCAATGTGTGTTCCAAGCATCAATAAACGCAAATACGTGCTCGTGATGGTGGACGACTACTCGCGCTACACTTGGGTGAGGTTCTTACGCTTGAAGGACGAAACTCCGGAGCTCATCATTGATCACCTGAAGACTGTCCAGCAAAACAAGCTTCAACACGTTCAGTCCATCAGAACTGACAACGGGACGGAGTTCAAGAATCAAAAGGTGGATGACTATCTGAGAACGGTGGGCATCACACACACTTTCTCTGCAGCACACACTCCACAACAAAACGGAGTAGTGGAAAGACGGAACCGTACCCTCGTTGAAGCTGCTCGAACGATGCTGTCCCAAGCAAATCTACCGCTGTATCTCTGGGCTGAAGCGGTGTCTATGGCATGCTACACGCAAAACCGCTCTATCCTTCTCAAGCGGTTCAACAAGACACCCTACGAGATCACGAATAATCACGTTCCAACCGTCGGCTACTTCCATGCATTTGGATGCACTTGCTATGTCCTAAACGACAAGGATGATCTCGATAAATTCAACCCCAAAGCGGACGAAGGAGTTTTCATCGGATACTCCATGCAGGCTAAGGCGTATCGCGTTTACAACAAACGGACCAAATCCGTTGTTGAAAGCATAAACGTGACATTCGACGAAGCCGCAGATTTGGCTTCTGAACAACTCAGTTCAGAACCCGGTTTAACTGGAGTGCTAGCTTCCGGACCTTCAAGTTCGGGATCTGCACAAGACACAGTAAATCCGAATCATGCATCTTCATCGAATGCTGACTCTTCTGATTTAGATTTACTGTTTCAATATTTTTATGACGACACTATTAATTCTTCCACATCTGTCTCAGCGCAACCGCGACTTGAGGCTGCTCGCAATACGGATTCGGCCGCTTTATCTGGTCCGCCCCCGTCTACGAGTACGCCGTCAACATCTATAGAGACAGCCCAACCGTCATCACCTGATACGACTGCACCCACTGATTCATCATCTATAGAGACACCTGGTACTGTAACCCCCCCGGCGGAACCCATACTCTCGGAGATCGCTCATACTAATTCGTCATCTCCTACAACCGATGCTCAACCTCTGAACTCCTCGGAACCAGAAGTTGTTCAATCATCGACGAATCCGCCCCCACTTCCTCCAAGAAACACGACTGCTACTCTCGAACAAGTTCAAGACCTTCCATCAGGTTCATACGTGGATCCGGACAAATCTCACTCTACTCAGCAGCCACTTCCGCACTCCACCAAATGGATGAAGGCCCATCCCCTACATCAGATCATCGGTGATCCCTCGACTCCTGTTCGCACACGAGGCGCTTCTGCCAACTTCTGCCTATTCCCGGGCTTCTTGAGCACGATTGAGCCAACGAGCGTACGCGAAGCGCTCGAAGATCCAGACTGGATCATCGCCATGCAAGAAGAGCTAAATCAATTCGAGGCTCTAAGGTATGGCGACTGGTTCCACGTCCTAAGCACAAGACGGTAATCGGGACCAAATGGATCTTCAAGAATAAAAAGGACGAAGATGGTATCGTTGTTCGCAACAAGGCGCGTCTTGTGGCCAAAGGGTACCGACAACAAGAGGGGATTGACTATGATGAGACCTATGCTCCGGTAGCGTGAATCGAGACAATCCGTATGTTTCTCGCTTATGCCGCGCACAAGAACTTCACAGTCTTCCAAATGGATGTGAAGACAGCCTTTCTTTACGGCGACCTCCAAGAAGAAGTTTACGTGTCGCAACCCGACGGATTTGTAGATGACTCGAAGCCTGATCATGTCTACATCTTAGATAAGGCACTATACGGATTGAAGCAAGCACCGCGGGCATGGTACAACACACTATCAAAGTTCTTGTTAGAAGCCGAGTTCACTCGAGGTACAATTGATTCTACACTGTTTATCAAAAACGAAAAGGGTCACATCATCCTAGTCCAGGTATATGTCGATGACATCATTTTCGGTTCTACTAGTCCATTATATGCGAAGAACTTTGCCAGTCTCATGGGAATTTTTTTTTAAATGAGTATGCTTTGTGAGGTGAACTTTTTCCTTGGTCTTCAAGTTAAACAACTGTCGACCGGAATTTTCATAAACCAGTCCAAATACATTCGGGATATTCTTAGGAAATTCCAATTGGACCAGTCCTCACCAATGAAAACTCCCATGGCAACCAATACAAAGCTGGACGCCGATCTTAACGGAAAGGCTGTCAACGCCAAATTGTATCGGGGAATGATCGGTTCTTTAATGTACCTCACTGCCAGTAGACCGGACATCATGTTCTCGACGTTTCTTTGCGCCCGTTATCAGTCAAATCCTAAAGAGTCTCATTACAATGCTGTTAAACGTATTTTTCGTTATTTACGTGGTACTGCTGACCTTGGCCTTTGGTACCCGAAAGAGACAGGTTTTGGACTTTCCGCCTACTCTGATGCGGATCACGCGGGATGCATGATGGACCGCAAGAACACCTCGGGACACATTCAGTTCTTGGGAGATAGCCTCGTGAGTTGGGCATCTAAGAAACATCAATGCGTGTCAACGTCAACGACCGAGGCGGAGTATGTGGCCGCCGCAAGCTGCTGTTCCCAAGTAATCTGGATGCGGACACAACTCAAAGACTACGGATTCACGTATGTCAAAGTCCTGATCTACTGTGACTCAAAGAGCGCAATTGCCATATCAAGCAACCCGGTCCAACACACCAAGACGAAGCACATCGACGTTCGGTATCATTTTATTAAGGATCACGTCGAAAGAGTTACAGTCGAACTCTACTTTGTACATACTGAACATCAGTTAGCAGACCTTTTCACCAAAGCCTTGGACGAAAAACGCTTTAAAACTCTTGTGTTCAAGCTAGGTATGCTAAATCTGAAGACGTAATCCCACTGTGTACCCGTTTCAAGTTCCATACATCTACGAGAAACTGTCTACTCATCATCGGTGTTTAACCTCCTGATGCATGAGCACACACTTCCTCGCACTTGTATTCTACTTGTTCTAGTTACACAGCTAGATTTAGTCTAGGTATTTATTAAGTAGATCTCGCTTGTTTTTTCATTCTTTCTTCGTGTGTTTCCAATATTTCATACTGTCGTCTATATTTTCTCTTTCACTATCTCTGTGCTTTCACCATATTTTCTCGTGTTCAGGGGGAGCAGAATGCAATATCAGGTAAGCTTCCTCATACTTTGAGGGGGAGCGTCACACACAATTTTTCTCTTACATGTCGCAAGTTTTTTGTGTGTGTGGACACTCCTGTGTGCACGTTATGGTCATCGTTTGAGGGGGAGCGGCACAGTTTTCTCTTACAACATCTAAAAGTTTTTGTGTGCCGGAACTCTCCCCTGCACTCTACTGCACAATCCGAGGGGGAGCAAGGATATACCCATGCTCTGCTTGAGGGGGAGCGAGAGGAAGTTCTTTTCCCGTACTACTCAGTACAATTCTTCACAGAACAGAACTACCCAGAGTTATCCGGACACCTCACGAATCCGGACACCTCTCTCATCCGGATAACTCTCTCACCCGGACAACTCACGCACCCGGAATACTCTAGCATCTGGACTTAACCCGGACCGGGTAGATATCCGGGTCGGCTAGTACCCGGACTCCACCCACGTATATATATATATACGTATCCGGACTCACTTATATCCCATATCCGGAAAATCGCGCAAAACCCTAAACCCCAGTTCTATATCTCTCTCGCTCAGAATCTACTCCCGCTCTCGATTCATGGTGTTTCTAGTCTCGATATTCAGGTATGTTCCTTGATTGTCACCACTAGTCATTTATCTGCGAGTCTCACACACATTGCACCACAAACCAACCACTGATTTGGTCGATCCAACAGTGACTGAACCTCTCAAGGCTTGCGTAGTCGATTTCGCACCACTAGGTGCGATTTGAGAGTTGTCACTACTCACAGACGATGCTATTCGCTTATAGACAACTCTCACGCACCCCAAAATGTGATTGGGATCCTCTGCTAGCAATTCTGGACTATTCGCTTTTGGACACCTTCAAACACATGCTGATCCATCCGGAAACCAACATCACCCGGAGACCTAGTTGTCCGGAAACCTTAGGGTTTCCGGTAAGTTCAACTACCGGGTAGTTTGGTGTCAGGACACTAATGTTATCCGGAAGAGGGTTGCACTCGAACACCCTTGACACCCGGACTCTCTTGTCCAGAGTCCCCACTTTATCCGGACACTTGCTTAACTTATCCGGAAAATCCATGTACCCGGACACCATGTGTTGTCCGGACTCCTTGGCACTTTCATCCGGAAAACTCTGCTGTTGTGTCCATTCTGTACCTGTTTTGTCACTGCCAGTCCTCGATCTATCTCAGATTGAGCCGATCACAGCAAAGGTACGTGCCGTCACTTGTTTCTCCAACTTAATTACTAACTGTGCTTTTTTCTACAGATTATCTATGGCGGATCAACAACAACACCCTCACGAACAACCAGGAGACCAACAACCGCCTCCTCAAGAGCAAGTACCCCAAGAGGCGGATATCATTGACGAGGAGGCCGATGCTGCCCTGGTCCACCCTGACCATGGCACTGAACTGGAGGCCAACAACCACCACCTGGACACGACCTTGTTCAGGCCCCAACCACTTCAACGAGTGCTCCTGGACATTCTCACGAATCACCCTCTCCGTGAGGCCCTTACCAGCACAGCCGACGTCCCAGTTCTGTACGTTCTACAGGTATGGCTCACCGCCCGAGTCGTCAAAGCCGGTAACTCGCAGTCGATCACCGCTCATATCGATAACCAACCTTTCATTCTCACACCGGACTCATTCTGCCGCCTTCTGTCTCTTCCGGAAGCCACCGCCAACAATCATGACCGGTACGATCCTGCCGTAAATGATGATACGCTTTGCGCTCAAATTCGCGCACTTGGATACAATCATGACCTAAACCGGCCATCCGCTTTCAATCGCAAGTACCTCGCTCCGATATGGTACACACTCTTTACAATCCTAAACCGCTGCCTTTCATCGAGATGGAGAGGCATTGATCAGTGCACCGGCGACTTCCTGCGCCTAGTTCATGCTGTGTGCTACAACCACCACATAGACTTTGCGATGATTATCTGGAGGGAGCTCGTCGCGGCTATTCGCCAAATCGGAGGTTCCAAACAGAAGAAATTTCTTCCGTATCCGCGTTTCCTTTCGCTGGCTGTGCGTCAACACATGGACGCGAATCCTGCCATTCCTCGCCGCCTGAACCATCCAGTATGTCCCCATCACCACTTACAATTCATGGTTATCCGCAATCCATCTGATGCGGTAGCAATGCCCATCCTTGAACCACTACTAGCCATCGCCGATCCCACTGCACCAGGGGTAGTTGCATATAGGGAAGCGTTAGGTAATCCCATGGTCCAGCCAGCGCCGGAGGGACCTACCCAGGGACTTAGACCCGAGAGACGTGAGGGTCCGAGAGTGAGAGGTGGTTGGGCCCGACAAGCAGGTGCTGTCGGGCGGGGAACGTTAGTTGTGAGAGAAAGGGGAACGAGAGTAGGTGGTGCAGTGGAATCGCAACCCGGTTCCAGCTCAACCCAAGCCGGTCCATCCTCTCGAACGAGACTACATCATTCAACCGAGCCATACATCACCGAACCCCCATCTCCCAGTACACATGTTGAAGACGTGGAATCTGACTCCATGGACTCCGATACCGACCGAAACATACGCCTGAGACAAATTCCTCACGGTATCGGACCCAACCCTGATTTTACCGTTGGAATCCCACTTGACTCACCTCCACATACTGGAACCGAACCCATTAGGACATCTGAGGGAGAACAAGTAGAGGATTTAGGACATGCGAGCCGGAGAGAACTGCGTTCAAAGTTGAACCAGGAAAGATTGAGCCGTAAAGATAACGAGGCTCCTGAGCGACCCCAAACGAGCGATATCTGGGTAGCCACATCTACTACACCGTCTCATCTGTTGGGATGGGGTATTGAAGAAGACTCCGTGGACCCAGCGGAGCAATTGCACGACCCCCTTATCCACTCATTCGTCTCACAACAGACGGATGTTTCAATATTACACGGGGAACAAGCACAACTTCCACCGGCCTTTCATTCGGAGAGTGCTGGTGTTGAAATAAGAGACCAGCAGCCCCCAGTCTCGCCTTCATTTCGTGCACAATCGAGTCTAGCGCCTTTCGATATTGAACATTCTTTGGCTAGGACACTCGAAGCTGAGCAACACCAAGTCGAGAGTCTTCGTGACTCGACCGGAACCACCGTAGTGTCTTCACCTCTTGGTGAAACACAAGGATCGGCGGGAAATCCTACCACAGCTAACATCACGCCAACTGTTAACGTAGGTGGCTCTACCCCTGCGGTAGACGCCTCAACGGGTAACCTAAGTGGTCCCGGAGTTATTCACCCCGACTTTGTGTCGCAAGGGTCCCTGGACAGCACCCTCAAGGCTGTCCGCGAGGCACTGGAACAGCATGTCACCGACGAGATCGCCAAAGCCATCAAAGGCAAAGCACAGATCATTGAAGCCGAAACTGCACCACCACATCCACCGACATTTGCTCAACCTATCTATTCGGTGGATACCTTAAAGACGATGCTTTTGGCCCAACTGCTCCAGGAATCCGATACAACCGCCTCGACTGAAGCAGACCTGATCTCAGTTCTCCGATCCCAGGTCACTGCTCCATCTTCATCTATCACATCCCGCCTTGACTCCATTGACTCGACCCTCAATGACTACAACAAAACGCTCGCCACGCTGTCTGAGAGGGTCCGCTCACTAGAAGACACTTGTAAGAGTCAAGCCGGCGGTCTCAAACGCAAGCACGATGACCAGGATGATCCTGATCACCGTGAGGGGGAGAAGCGTCTACGCCAAACCGAGACCGCCCAAATCATGACTGCCGAAACTACAACAGTGGTTCAACAGGAACCCCCAACGGCGACAACTACATCAGAAGCACCCAAAGCCGAGTTGCCACTAGCAAATATGGTCATAGATATGGAGATTTCAGATGAAGAAGACCCGACGGTTGAAAAGCCCGAGGGTTCAACACAGGAACTGGTCGATTTTGACTCGTCAGACAGACCGTTACTGGACATGATAGATCCAGAATGTGAGACCAACCCGGAGACCGAAGACGCATGGTACGAAAAAGCCGCCAGTGCCGTGAATCTCTAGGTAAATTTGGTCTTCCCTACTGATGAGGACGACAATATTGACTACGATCAGTTCCTGCTCCAAAATTTATATGGAGCAACCCCCGTTCACTATGCTCAACCCGCCGGAACATCATCAACTAGACCCGAGTCTACTACTTCCGATCAACCGACAACTACTCCTCCAACGACAGCTTCTGATCTTCCTCCCCTTCCTCAACAGCAACAAAACCGCTGGGAGAAGATCAAGGTACTTATCCCTCATCTGGAGGAATCTTTGAAAAAGTTGTTCGTCCACAGACTTTGCCCGATCGAGCCAACCTTTTGCCTTGGTATTTTCAAACTCGACCCCGAATACCAACGACGTTATATACTTGCAATGCAGCGGTGCCTTCCAGTCAGTCAAGTCAGAACAAAGCATCAGATCACAGAGGTTCTTAACATCCATTCACGCCGCATCATGAGGATCGTCTATCCAGTCTTCATCGTTCGCCGCGAAGATGGTAATGAATGGAGATTCTCTGAATCCGACTTCAAGAACCTCCGACCGCTCGACTTTCTGGTATTACTGAAAGACTTACGTTCAAGAACCGTCCGACCGCTAGAGATTACAAAGGCGCTCGAATCCGTTCGTCGACACCTGGTCCGTACTATCATGATGTCATACTTAACGGACTTTCAAATGGCTGTCGAGAACAGGGCTAAGAAAGTCAATCTGATAAAACCAAATCTGAAAGCTCCTGAACTGAAGATGTATCCCGAGAACTCTCTACTTCTACAACCTGAATTCGGGATAGTCTACAACAACGAACAGAACGAAAAGAAGTTTCTACGCTTCAGTCAGGTAGACAGATTTTGTGACGGCACGCTTCTAAAAGTCAGAGATGCTCTTCGAAAGATTATTTAACACGAGTCTGAGAATCTAAAGCATTCGTATGTCCCAATTCCTAATGAAACAACTGCTCGGGAATATTTGGAAATGATTGAAGACCGCATCGACTATCGCCGTGCTATCAGATTCTTTGAGGTTCACTTCGCGTTGCGCAAACGATACGTATTCAACTGGCAAGAGCTAGAGCGCGAACTCGAACTTCAAATCAAAGGGGGAGATTGTTAGGGCAGGTTTTAATAGTTGATTTAAAGTTCAAGGGTTGTTTTGTAATAGTTTATTTTGAGCCTTTTAGTGAACGGGCCGTGGGCTTGTTAACCACGGGCCCATTGTATTTAAAGTTGATTAGCTTGGAAAAAACAAGCTAATCATCTCTTTAGCTTTCAATTCATACTGTAATATTCTCTCTGAAAGTTAATGAAAGAGATGACCAGTTGAAATCATTACGCATACTGTTTATTATTTCGATTTCTTCTTTTGTTGCACGGATCTGGATTCTACAAATAGTGCACTTGGTACCATATAGATAATGTCTCCATATCTTCAGAGCGAATACCACAGCTCCGAGTTCCAAATCGTGCGTGGTATAGTTCATTTCATGAACTTTTAATTGTCTCGAGGCGTATGCTATCACCTTATCATTTTGCATCAACACGCAACCTAATCCTTGATGCGATGCGTCACAATACACCACAAAATTTTCCGGCCCTTCCGGTAAGGCTAGTATCGGTGCATTGCACAACTTTTTCTTCAGAAGTTGAAATGCTTCTTCTTGTGAAACTCCCCAAACGAATTCCTTATCCTTTTGGGTTAACGTGGTAAGGGGTTTAGCGATCCTAGAGAAATTCTCGATGAAACGCCGATAATAACCTGCCAAACCTAGAAATTGGCGAATTTCCGTCGGAGTCCTTGGGGCTTCCCATTTCCGAATGGCTTCCACTTTAGCGGGGTCTACGTGAATCCCTTTCTCCCCGATCACGTGACCTAAGAAATGTACTTCCCGAATCCAAGATTCGCACTTAGAGAATTTGGCATATAGCTTCTGCTCCTTGAGAAGTTCTAAAATCACTTTTAGATGCTGCTCGTGATCTTTCTTACTCTGAGAATAGATCAGTATATCATCGATGAACACAATCACAAACTTATCAAGGTATGGTCTACATACTCTATTCATTAGGTCCATAAACACAGCTGGTGCATTCGTCAAACCGAATGGCATTAAAAACTCGTAGTGTCCATAGCGAGTTCTAAAAGCTGTTTTAGGGATGTCCTCCTCTCGGACTCTTAACTGATGATATCCTGATCGAAGATCAATTTTTGAGAAGTAAGTTGCACCCTGTAATTGGTCGAACAAATCGTCTATTCGAGGGAGAGGATATCGGTTCTTGATTGTTATCTTATTCAGCTCCCTATAATCGATACACATTCGAAACGATCCATCCTTCTTCTTGACGAAGAGAATCGGGGCTCCCCAGGGTGATGAACTTGGTCGAATGAATCCTTTATCCAGAAGTTCTTGAAGTTGATTGGACAACTCTTGCATTTCGGCAGGTGCTAAGCGATACGGGGCCTTGGCTACAGGCGCCGCTCCGGGTATAAGGTCAATCCGAAATTCGACTTGTCTAAACGGGGGAAGTCCAGGCAAATCGTCTGGAAACACTTCTGGGTGATCCTTCACCACAGGAATATCTTGGACTCGCCTCTCCTCGGACTTCTTTTCGATTACTTGCGCCAAGAATACAACACACTTCTTTCTCAAATACTAATGGACCTTCATACAAGACACTATCTTTAGGTTTCTCCCAGTTCTATCTCCTTGGACAACAAGGGTTTCTCCGCCTTGTAAGGGTAACCTGATAATCTTTTCAAAACAACTGACCTCTGCTCGGTTCTTAGATAACCAATCCATGCCTATTACTACGTCAAAACTCCCCAACTCAATTGGAATAAGATCAACGCTAAAAAGTTTATCAGCTAAGTTCAAGGTACAACCTAAGATTACATCCTTAGCCTCTAATTCAAATCTGTTAGCAACCTCAACGATATAAGCATTCGGCATTTTCTTAGTTTCTAAATTGATCAAAGGCATAAAGTCTAACGAAACAAAGCTCTTATCAGCTCCAGTGTCGAATAATACGGATGCATAATAACCGTTTAGGAGAAATGTGCCTGTCACTACATTGGGGTCTCGACGTGCTTCTTCTACTCCTAAAACAAATGCCCGTCCTCGAGCTTGTCCTCCTTGGTTTCCCTGATTGGCTTGCCTTGCTTGATACCCAGCATTGTTATTGGTTGATCCCCTTTTTAGCCTTAGGCACGCATTCCGGAAGTGATCTGGGCTTCCGCACTCATAGCATACCCTTCCATCCTTCTTTACATTCTTTCCCATCTTGCAGTACCGGGTGAAATGACCCTTTTGCTTACAATTGCCATAGGTGGGACAGGTTCCCTCATGATGCAAATTGCACTGATTGCATTTCGGGAGGGGTCCATGGTAACGCCCTACTTCCTTAGCGTTCATTCCAAAGTTTCCCACTACCTTCTTGTTCCTACTTGAACTACCTCCAATCGCCTTTCCTGACTGACTCTCTGGCCTTCTCTTACTACTGACACCTTTCTAAGTTAGAGTTCCTGCTCTGACCGCATCCTTGGTCAAACTGGTTGCTAAAGCTACTGCGGCTTGAATTGTGGTTGGACTTGATGACTTAACCATCCCTCGGATCTCCGGGGCCAATCCATACAGATACCGGTCGATCCGTTTGCTCTCCGGGGTAACCATGTGGGGTACTAACTTCGCAAGTTCGTGAAAACGAGCGGTGTATCGATCTATCCCCGAACCAACCATGGTAAGATCCCAAAGTTCAGCCTCCAACTTCTGAACTTCACTCTTGGGACAGTATTCCTCAATGAGTAATTCCTTGAATTTAGTCCAGGACAGCTTGTATGCATCCTCCCTTCCACGGGTTTGGACTTGAATGTTCCACCAGGTCAAAGCTCGCTTTTGAAACTGGCATGCCGCATATTCTACCATGCGATTCTCTGAGCACTTACTGATGTGGAGTACCGACTCCATACTATCAAACCATGAGAGTAATCCTATAGCACCCTCTGTTCCATGAAACTCCTTGGGCTTGCAAGTCATGAACGTTTTGTAGCTGCATCCTCTACTGTCTTGAATGTCATTGGGATTTCCTCCTCCCACATTAACATTCCTATGACTCTCATTGATGCCCGCAGTGACTTGAGTTACAATGTCAGGTATCGCCTCTTGGATACGTTGAGCTATGATTTGGTCGATATCAGGGTTTTGATCATCAGGATTTTCTCCTGTGCGACGTGTGGATCTTCTTGGTGGCATTTTTCTAAAACACATTTGTGAACGTTGATTTGGTTAAAATCTTGTGTAATTAAGTTGGATGTTTTGTAAAGAATATATTTGCAATTGAAATATTGGAAATTTAATAGAAACAACTATCGCATGATCACACATTTATAATTAAAAACATGAAATTGCCTTTTTCATTAAAACCATTAATAATATTTGCTTGATACAAAATTTCTGATGTGTATCACACATCAATACTAGGATATTTTTGAAAGACAGAATTACAAACTTAATACAACGTTTAAACAACTAGAAATAAAGTTCCACATTACGAAGCTTCCACCATCCCTGTCAATATCCTCCCCGGTACATCTCAAACATGATCCAAGCCACCATCAATGTCAGTAGCATCACTACTACTATGCACACAATCTCGGCCCTTAGGGCTATCCTTCGAGCTATCCTTGCTCCACTTAGTGCGTCAGACGACATGTTGGTTAGGAGGTGACTTAACTCTACTAGCTCTGTCGTGACTTGACTCTGACGACTGACCCTCATCTGACATCCGTGCAAATCTGCTGTCACAGCCCTGAGATGCTGTTCCTCGGCCCAGGTCATGCCAGGCGCACGACTTATCGGCACTCCCTCGATCACCCGCGAGGGTTCCGGTGCCTCTCGCTGGTCGGACCTAAAACACACTCGTCTAGGTATAGGGACGCTCTTCCTAGCGGTTAGTTTCGTGCGTGGCCCTCTAGGACTAGGTTGTACCACTATCGGGGTGGGTTGTGGTGGAACCACAGTCGGTGGTATCCTTGGCCCATCGTACGGGTCTTGTTCTCCTCTAGAGGTACGTTCGCTTGACGGCGTGTAGGAGGGTCGTGAGCTTGATGACGACGATGACGATGACATAGTAGTGCTGAAGTAAGAGTGTGATGAGGATGTTGACATAGTGATACTGAAGTAAGAGTGCATAACATTACTTATCGCGTAGTGATAAAGGCTAAACGCACTATACTATTGCATACTATAGGCAATAACTACGTTCATCCTATGCATACGACGTGAGGCATTTTTGTGAGAAAATACACACATGTTCCTAGCATATCCATTTCCGGTCTCGCATTACTCTTCCTTAATTAAACATAGGTGATCAGGCTTTGTTTAATTAAAGATCGATGATGCAATACCCGAATTAGTTATACTAGCAATATGTTGAGTAGTTTGAGTGTTATTTCCTGTTTTTGGCTATAGTTGCAGTTTTTCTAAAGAAAAACCGGTATTCTCTATAACCTTTGGCTCTGATACCAAATCTGTCACACCCTGCTAAAGCGGAAATACAGGATGTACAGCTCAAGTTTCACAACAAAAGTTACAAGATCACATCAACCATCAAAATACATTTAAAAGTCAACAACCTTGTCTTTACAATCGTTTTTCAGAAAGGGGAAATGACATAATTAAAGATAATTAAAGAAAGCTTCATCACGTGATGCCTTCCTAGATCCCAACCTTAATGACGTTCCCCTGAAAAGCATGTAAATGAGATGGTCAACTAGTGAACTAGTTGGTGAGATCACAGGTTTAACGAGTACAACATTGTTTGCCATAGCAAAATAGTTTAAATCCGCACAAGTGGATAAGGCAAAATAGTTTAAATCCGTACAAGTGGATAAATCAAAGTAGTTGAATCCGTACAAGTGGACAAATCAACCGGTTATGAAATACTTGCTCATTGTAATAATATGTATTATGTTTAAGTAATGAGCCCGTTACCCGACCTATATGACAGCAGTCCCAGCGCATGTTCTATCACCAACAATGCGTACGGAAAACAATAATTATGCACTCAAACAAACGCTACTTGTGAGTGGGGTGTCAACCAAATAACGTTATTCATAATTACCAACGGCTCACACTCGTGAGTTAAACGGGTAACGTAAGTTAAACGGGGACTTACGTATGATAGAGAGAAAGCTCAAACTTACAACACGCGTAAACTATACATACTATTGAGCATAACTGAGTACAGCAAAGTTTACGTTTTCAATAAAATGAGTTAATCAGTGCGTAAAAGTAATTGTAGTAACGACATGCTTTTCACCCCAAATATGTAAAATATTGAAAAAGGGGGCTGTGATAACTCACTTGATAAGCGATAGAGTCCGGGAATCTCCCACAAGTACTTCGAGATGATCCTACTTCGAACCTATAATCGTAAGGTCACTAGTGAGTTTTTGTCTCGAAAGTTCGGTATTAACTATCCAAATCGTCATAAAATGCCTTGTTGTGTTTTAATATTATCAACGTAACAAGTGTATACATTGTTCTTGTTAGATTAAAGTTTCCGCAATTTCGTCACAATAAGTAATGAAAAGGGTTGAAAGAACGTATATATATGTATATATATATATATAAACCGAAATTTTTATCGTATGAATGATAAAAAGGGGTTTTGAATGTAAAGACGAAGTATTTAAAGTGCATAAATATAAATAGATATGTTATATATATATGTATATTCCACAATTTCATCATAAAATGATGAAATGAGATCAAGAATATATAAAATGAATAAATATATAAACATAAGATATACATATATATTCCACAATTTCATCATAAAATGATGAAATGGGATCAAGAATATATAAAATGAATACATATATAAACATAAGATATACATATGTATTCCACAATTTCATCATAAAATGATGAAATGGGATTAGAAGTTAGTCCTCAATTATAGTAAGAAGTTTGTCCTTTGCTGTCCAGATTTTGGTGTCACTTTGTGTCCATCTTTG
This sequence comes from Saussurea involucrata, assembly GCA_033807775.1. NCBI lineage: Eukaryota > Viridiplantae > Streptophyta > Magnoliopsida > Asterales > Asteraceae > Saussurea > Saussurea involucrata. Next base: position 26,443,128 of record CM066316.1, read on the forward strand.
GGTAACTTCCAGGTATAGTTAGGTCAAGATATTTTATGTCCAAGTGGTTAAATGAGTTAGGAAACTTTTGGCATAAGTTTCATAATTTTTATAAGTGTTTAAGTACATAAAAAAAATACTTGACGTAAAACTCGACAGAAAACGTTGCTGTTTGCGCACTGTTTTTGTGAAGACTGTTTGGTAGACGAAATCTTTGAGGTTTTGAGTGAAACCACTTGGGTTTGAATCCTAACACATAAAAAGAATTTCCAGAAAAAGAATTACTTAATTTGGAGTAGTATTGAGTGAGATATGACCTTTTGAAAAGAGGTGTGGAATCTGACAGCAAGCTGTCAAAACCACCCTTTGTGCATGTGCACCTATATTGACTTTTTACCCAAAATTCCTATTCCTTTGCATGCAAAATCCGATTTGACCCTTTCCAAAACACTTATTTTCAGTTCCAAAACACATTTTTGAACCAAATAAATTACATGCAAGTTACCCATCAACTCATCTTTTATAAACTCTTGAAAAAGACTCATTTTGAAGAATGTTGATGTTTATGTCAAGAACTTCAACATGCAACTTAAAATTGTGAATTTTGAGCTCATGCATGTTTGTTTAAGTATGTTTTTAGTGGATTTCAAAGATCCACTCATGAAACTCTTGAACATAAAGATATGCATTTCTCAAGAAAACTACATGCATGTGTTTTAAAAGTTCATCTTTGATCTTAACATGGGTTTGATTTTGGATTCACTACCTTTTTAATTCAAGTAGGTGTTATGGTGGTAAATCTACAAACATTAAGATTTGTAAAGATGATTTTTAAGAAAGTGTAGAAGGAGATGAAGAACATTCATAAAAGTGCAAGAAAGTGAAATTTAAACAAAAGAGTGTGTGTGGATTTCACCCAACACACTTGTATTTACCTTGAACTCTTTTGATCTTTTGAAAGGAGATGATTTAGGGGCTGAATTGTTGGTTGAAGATGGATGAAGGTTTGAAGATGGGATAAATATTTGAAGATGGAGAGAGAAAAGGGTGAGAGAAATCTCTAGTGAGATTTTAGTGAGAGAGAGTGGAGTGTTGTTGTGAATGAATTGTAGAGATTAAAGGAATACATAAGGAGTAGAGAGGGGGGGGGCTCTCCATGAGGGGGGGGGGGGTGGGGTAGTGTGAAGCAAATATAAATTGTAATAACCAGGTATGTTATTGGTTTAATTAAGTATTATTTTATTAAGTATTATGGAGTTAGAAGTTAAGGGGTAAGGTTTAATTTTTATTTGGAAGTTTAGGGGTATGTTTTGTCAAATAAGAGAAGTATAGGGTTGGTTTGGTCATTTTAACCAAACCCATATACCACCACCGCCATTAGCTCCTCAATTAGGAAGAGGTGTCAAAAGTTTAGCAACTAAAGATATTTTGTGTGAAGGTGTGTGTGTGTGTTTTCAGTTTAGAGCATGAAAAGAGAGATAGAGTTAAAAAGAGAAAAAGAGTGAAATTAAAGAAGAAGAAGGAGAAAGTTGTGGGTTCTTGCTGGATTATTAGGCACAAAACAAGAAAGCAAAGGTAACAATCATCCTTACAATCCTTCTTTTTATGTTTATTAAGATGTCAATAGGTTTATAAGTGGGTCTTGATATTTTTAGAAAGATATGATAATTTTGGGTTTGAATCATGAATCATTGAATGAGTTTCACTAGATTAATGGTACTTTGATGATTGGTAATTGTGGGGAAAGGTTTAGGACATCCATAATTTCATTTTGGAGGCTTAAAAATCGTTTTGGGATGAATTGGGTTTGAGAAAGGGCCATTTTCGGCTGAATGGAAGTGCAGGTTCTCCGCGCTAGTTTGGTGCTAGTTAACTAGCGCGGGAAGTAGCGCCGTTCTCTGGTCCAGTGTCCCGCGCCTGTTAATGCCAAAAATCGCACCAAAGGGACAACTTAAGGTCGATGTGGACTTAACAACTAAAGAAAGGAACCTCTCGACAAAGCGTGCGACGAAGATAGAAATAAATGAGACAAGTGATTTGATGACGCAGGAAAAACCTCACTCGAGGAAAAAACCTGCGGACGACAGTGGGTGTCGTCGCTGCACTATGGTCGCCAATCAGGGGCGACGTCTTTGGTACTGGCGTCGGTCGTACGATGATTACAATACAAATGAAGGAAATACTTTGAAATGTAAAGTACAAGTGTTTGAATGTAAAAACAGGTGTTTGTCGTGTGTGAATACAAAGTGCAAACAACTGTTGGTCGAAGGCCGTTGTCGTGCGTCGATAGCGATTCTTCAAGAGAAAGTTCTTTGCTTCTGTTGTTCTTGAGCTTGCTGTAGTATTCTGGAATTCGGTGCTAGATGATAGCTTTCTGTATGTGATTTCCAGAGTTTGAGTGTTTTATTTCACTGTTTTCTGTTCTCCCCCCGAATTAGTTGCAGCATAGACTTTTTTATAGCCTCCGTCGGCTATTAATGGTGCCTTTATAGCGCGCTTTATAACCGCTGTCGGGCATTGAATGCTCTTTTGATGATTGGTCTTGTAACGGTCACTGTCTTCAATGTGGGAATAAATGCTCGTTAATGACTTCGTCGGTTATAGCCGTTGCTCATAAAGAGTGTTGACTCCTGCATTAAATATTTAACAAACGTAACAGTCATAGTGAACGTTAGTTGGCCGAGGTCACATGGTTCTATGCGATGATCGTATGGAGCGGGCGACGTCGTGGTCGAGTGTCGAGTGTCGAATGTCGAGTGTCACGAGGAACTCTCGACTTGCCTTTCAGGAGGGACGACAGAGGTTTTCTGGGTCTTCGTCGGGACCTTATCTTAATACAAGATATGGTTCATAACAAGTGTCTTACCTTTTCTGGTCGTGGTCAAGACCTGCATTGATAAACAGAAGAAACGGATTTTTAACGGATAGTATAATCGTAAGACTAGGTCGTAAGACCAGGATGTCAGGATGATGTTGTCGCAGAGCCAGAGTAATATAACACCGATGGCAGAAGACTGTCGACGTAAGATCGACGGGTCATAACTGGCGACACAAGACTAGTGACGTGTGACTGGCGATGTGCGGCGTGCGACACGTGACGTACGATCGTTAGATGTAAAGACACTGTCTTGAGTAACTATTGACACCAGATGTCTTTCAATAAGCAATTATCGTGGTTATTAGCGTATGTCGGGGATATGATAATAACAGGTATTATCCTTGTCGGTCGGGGGTAATCAATGTCCATGGGTTATATCGAGGGTGTTTCCCAGGTCGGTCGAGGGTGTGATTTTTTACCCGAACAGTTAGCCCCCCGAGATTTGAATTTCAGATCTCGTACCAAAACACGTGTCTCTACGGAGACGTGTTACTTTTGCTAAGATCATCCGAGGAAAACTGACTTGGTCAACCAAAGAAGGCGACGCAAGTTGCTCTTGCCCTTCGAGGCCGGGAAAGGAGAAAGAATGCCCCGACAGTTGGGTTGTGAATCTTGAAGAAGACAGGGACGGTAGTCCTGAAGGAACCGTCTTCGAGGGATGTCGTTTCATCGAGAGTTGTCACGCCTACGGAGGCGAGGGCGTCATCCAGCCGTTCTGGCGCGATGGGCGCGATACCAGCAAGTTCGGTGCTTCTGGCGACAGTGACGAAGCTAGTGTCTAAGGTGTTGTCCCCAGTGTCTTCCGACAAGGGGGACAGGTCATCGGCCGATGGTGTCCTAGACGGGACGACGTTGTTTCCTCACCTGAGGAAATATTTGCTCCCATCTTTCAGGGAACGTTTTTCCTATCGAGGAGACAGGGGCACATGTCGCCGGGTTGGCGTTCCCGGTCGACGTGGTCCTGTGATCTGGCGTTCACAGCCGATACGGTCGTTAGAGACATATGTTCTGGCGTTCGGGCCGATGCAGTCGTTAGAGACCTATGTTCTGGCGTTCGAGCCGATGCGGTCGTTAGAGACCTATGTTCTGGCGTTTGAGCCGTCGTGGTCTGGCGTTCACAACCATCGTGGTCTGGTTGTTGGAGACCCGAGTCACGTTGTGTCTAGCTTTTTTAGCTAATTGTAAGTTTAGCGATAATCGGTAAAAAATTACCTTTCTATTGAACCTGCGTATTACACGTCATGGACAGATGTAATATTAACTGAAAAAATTCATTAAGTACAAAAATGAATATGAAGTCGTGCGACTTGGGCATCCAGTGTAATACAACGATTAGAACGTAAGTCATAAGACTTTCATATTTTTGAATCGTATAAGCACGCGTGATTAAAGCATTCATTCAGAACATGAAATTTTTCTAAGTTAAAGAACTTAGATTGTGGGGTCGCTAGACCTTACGATCGTGTGGTTCGATCATACGATGAACTTTGAATCATGTGTTCCTGCGAAATGATAATCAAGTCATAAACCTGATTGTTTATGTCGTACAATCCTGTGAGAGTGTACCAAAGTCGTACGATAGATTTAGCAATATACATCGTGCGATCCTGCGGGACTAAAGTCGTATGCAACTAATGTTGTGCGATCCTTTTCATATGCGTTGCATTCCAGATGCGTGGAATATCTCGACTGTCGAGGGTTTGTAGCCGATATGCATTTTTACCTACGACTTCTGAGATACGATAAGGACCTTCCTACTTGGTAGAAAGTTTACATGCGTTTGAGCTTTTGAGTGCTTTGGAATACTTGACAGGGGATGTAGTCACCTTCTTGAAAGACTTTAGCTTCGACGTTTTTGTTGAAATGTCGCTCGACCGCTTGCCCGTGGGTGTCGAGGTCGTCAGCTTGATGTTGCTGTCTTCACAGAATGGTCGAGTCTCATAGCTTATGAACTGGGATCCATTGTCGTAGACGATTTCGGATGTCGTTCGACCAATTATCTTCTTGGTCTTCCATCTGGATGTCATCGTCATTTTCGATGGACGACGTCGTCAGATTGGAATGTTGTCGAGTATTGGTTCGACCAAAGCAGACGCAAGGTTTGCTAAAGCATCGATTTGAGTATTCTGGTCCCTTGGAATCATGACTGGTGATTTGCGAGTTTCAATGTACGAGTTGTCTTTATTGACGACATATGAAATGACTAGCGATCACGTGATTTCAACATGTGAGTTGCTTTTATTGGCGACCGAAAGTTTTAACCTGTGTTTGCCATGAGTGGCGATCATAAGATTAAAAACGTGGGTCGTCTTTAATTGACGATTATAAGTTGCAAGTCGTAGAGACTTCGTTTCTCACGATATAAATCGTAAGACCTGCGTTTTATATGATCTTGCGAGCCTGCAATGTAAAATCGGGGGTGGTCGTTGGTTTGACCAATGATCCTTTGATGCTTAAATCAACATTCATATGTTAGATCATAATAATTGAACGAGAAGAATATACTTAGAGTATATATATAGAGTTGTTTATACGATATTCCATCCAAGCGGGATGTCACAGTTACCGTAACTTGGAGTCGATAAGCGCCTTTTTCTCCAAGGACTTTTGAAATTGAAATATGGTGTTTTCTATTTTGTGACGGGCGTTCCGAGCCCTTCGGACGATGCGATCCAGGCGATATTTTGACGAAGCATTTTTTTAAGGTTTGAATCTGGCTTCGAGCCGCATTTGATTCCGATTGAAGTTGAATCACAAGATCTTGAAGATTTGTTCGCTTTTGTTTGACAGGCTTGAACGATGGGTCGACATTGAACTTGTGTGAGATGATATCGGGAACAACATATTCCTGCAAAAAAAATATCAGCTTTTCTCGGAGGTTGAGATCGAGGGATGATCCGATGAGGACTTTTTGCTCAGGTTTGCTTTGATCTGGGATGACTTCTTCCATGCGATAATCATTGATTGATTCGAGAGTGCCTTGAGCATTTTTGAATCCTCCAGTCACCGGGATAGCGGTTCGTTCTGGGTTTCCTTTATCCGTCATTTTCCTGCGATAAAAGTAGAGGAAACTCCAAGAAACTGTTAGTAAGGTGCACGTTTCGTCGAGGATTTTCTCTAGATGGGGTCCCACGGATGGCGCCAAACTGTTAATGCCAAAAATCGCACCAAAGGGACAACTTAAGGTCGATGTGGACTTAACAACTAAAGAAAGGAACCTCTCGACAAAGCGTGCGACGAAGATAAAAATAAATGAGACAAGGGATTTGATGACGCAGGAAAAACCTCAATCGAGGAAAAAACTTGCGGACGACAGTGGGTGTCGTCGCTGCACTATGGTCGCCAATCAGGGGCAACGTCCTTGGTACTGGCGTCGGTGGTACGATGATTACAATACAAATGAAGGAAATACTTCGAAATGTAAAGTACAAGTGTTTGAATGTAAAAACAGGTGTTTGTCGTGTGTGAATACTAAGTGTAAACCACTGTTGGTCGAAGGCTGTTGTCGTGCGTCGAGAGCGATTCTTCAAGAGAAAGTTCTTTGCTTCTGTTGTTCTTGAGCTTGCTGTAGTATTCTGGAATTCGGTGCTAGATGATAGCTTTCTGTATGTGATTTCCAGAGTTTGAGTGTTTTATTTCACTGTTTTCTGTTCTCCCCCCGAATTGGTTGCAGCATAGACTTTTTTATAGCCTCCGTCGGCTATTAATGGTGCCTTTATGGCGCGCTTTATAACCCCTGTCGGGCATTGAATGCTCCTTTGATGATTGGTCTTGTAACGGTCGCTGTCTTCAATGTGGGATTAAATGCTCGTTAATGACTTCGTCGGTTATAGCCGTTGCTCATAAAGAGTGTTGACTCCTGCATTAAATATTTAACAAACGTAACAGTCATAGTGAACGTTAGTTGGTCGAGGTCGCATGGTTCTATGCGACGATCATACGGAGCGGGCGACGTCGTGGTCGAGTGTCGAGTGTCACGAGGAACTCTCGACTTGCCTTTCAGGAGGGACGACGGAGGTTTTCTGGGTCTTCGTCGGGACCTTATCTTAATACAAGATATGGTTCATAACAAGTGTCTTACCTTTTCTGGTCGTGGTCAAGACCTGCATTGATAAACAGAAGAAACAGATGTTTAACGGATAGTATAATCGTAAGACTAGGTCGTAAGACCACTAGGTCGTAAGACCAGGATGTCAGGACGATGTTGTCGCAGAGCCAGAGCAATATAACACCGATGGCAGAACACTGTCGACGTAAGATCGACGAGTCATAACTGGCGACACAAGATTAGTGACGTGTGACTGGCGATGTGCGGCGTGCGACACGTGACGTACGATCGTTAGATGTAAAGACCCTGTCTTGAGTAACTATTGACACCAGATGTCTTTCAATAAGCAATTATCGTGGTTATTAGCGTATGTCGGGGATATGATAATAACGGGTATTATCCTTGTCGGTCGGGGGTAATCAATGTCCATGGGTTATGTCGAGGGTGTTTCCCAGGTCGGTTGAGGGTGTGATTTTTTACCCAAACAGCGCCGTTTTTGGCGCGAGTTAGCTAGCACGGGAAGTGGCGCCGGGCACTATTTCGCGTTTTCGGGTTTTGTTTCGCGTGCTGTTTGAGGATATGTTTGTGGTATCACCTAAGGGTTGTTTTTGGGGCTTATTAGGAATGGATTTGGGACATAATTAGATGGTTTAACATCATTCTTATGGCGCCAATTCAGGTGTTCGGGTTGAGCTAAAGTGTATCCCGGAGCGTGTATCGTTGTGCTAAGGTTAATGTGAGTTTTACTTGAAAATGTTTTTAAACTGGAATACATATATGTGTGTATAGAATATGTGATAAATGATGTGTTTATATGCTTATGTTGGAAATATAGTATGTGAAGATTATATTATAATTGCATGAGTATTATACGAGAGTATATTGGCCGGGCTTAGGACCGGTGATATTGGCCGTAGTAGTTGTACGGTGGTGTTGGCCATAGTAGTTGTACGGTGGTGTTGGCCGTAGTAGTTGTACGGTGGAGATAACTTATTAGTTGGCTTGCAACCAACTAATATGGCCATGGGAATGAGAAGAGAAAGTAAATGAAGAGTGAGTTCAAATTGATATATGTGATTGTGTCATATGAATGTAATTTATGTAAATAGAGTTTATATAAATGATTTCAAACTGACAGGGATTTTCTCACTTAGACCACTAGGTCTAACCCTCATTTTGTTTTAAAAATATGTATTCCAGGTGATGGATCGGGTAAGAGCAAATGAATAGAGTAATGGATGGATAGCTTTTGTGAAGACTTTTGTTATGAAGATCATGAAGTGTTTTTGTACTTATGGCTTTGTTGTTAGTCATAATGTAAATTAATTAGTGAAAAAGTTTGTACTGAATTACTTATTATGTTTAGTAAGACTATGGGACCGAATATGAAATATGATGTATCTTTTTGATGAAATTATGTTGTGAAATGTATGATTTTTGTATATATGGAAACCGGGATGTTACAGATGGTATCAGAGCCCTAGTTTAAGGGATTTAGGTATTAGTATCTGTACCTAGACTTAAACTGCATGTGAAGTAGGATGTCCCTATTATTGTAGAACCTTGGGATGTTAAATATAAAAAGGTAGAAGGAACATCATGTAAGGTAATTTCATATTTACACCTGACCAGTGTAATTGTGATTTTACAGGTACATGTTTGAACTGGAATACCTTATTATATGGGGTATGTGCTTATGTGTATAATAACATTGTTTGAATCTACAGAATGGCCAGCGGTACTAGACAAACAAATCGGGGAGGAAAAAGCAACCCTAATAGAACAAATCCCCCGGTCGGAACTAGGGGAAGAGGGGGAGAAAGAGGCAGGGGCAGGACTGGAGGCAGAGTGCAGGGGCGAGGCACAGAGTTTGTTACAAGAGACGACTTGGCTGCTGAGATGGGAAGATTACAAGCCAATATTCAAGCCATGTTTAACCAAACGCATAATACTGAAGCGGAAAGACCAGACCCTAACTTGGAAGACGAGATGCCTATCACACCTAATGTCGTATCAGTACCAAGAAGGTGTGACTATAAGATGTTTTTAAGCTGTAAACCACCAACTTATGGAGGGGATAGAGATCCAGTGAAGGCGATGCGGTGGCTGAAGGAAATTGAAGCTGTATTTAAAACCAGCAAATGTGCGGAAGAGGATAAGGTGTTAAACGGAACTGCAATGTTGAAGGCAGATGCTTTATATTGGTGGGAGGCCCTTATTGACTCTAAGGGATCTGAGGTATACTCAACCTTTACTTGGGGCAAATTCTCAAGGACATTCAAAGAACAGTTTTGTCCTCAAGCAGCAGTCAGACAATTGGAGGAGGAATTCTTGAGCCTACTACAAGGTAATTTATCAGTCAGAGACTATACTGCCCGTTTCCTAGAGAAGTCGCGTTTTGGAGAGTATTATGTTTCCACGGAGAAAATGAAGATGGAAAGGTTCATATTCGGACTGAATTCGGAAATTCGAAAGTTAGCGACTGCAGCGAGACCTGATACCTTCTCAGCCGCAGTAAATGCCACGGAAAATGTGGAGCGGGATAATAAGAGGGATGCCGGTGATAAGAGTATGGGAAAGAGGAAATGAGAAGGACCTCAGTATGATCCGAAAAAGTCCAGGTTTCAAAGATTCGATAATCGCCCGCCTTTCCGACCAGCGGAAAGATCTTGTCCGAAGTGCAACCGTGTCCATCAAGGAAATTGCCAAGTTGAGTCGCGGGTTTGTTATAGGTGTGGGAAGACCGGGCATGTTTCTAAAGATTGTAGAGTAACGCGATTTTGTTTTTCATGTAATTCTCCGGATCACCTACAGTCGAATTGTCCGAGGGGAAGAATACAGTAGGGGGTATGTCAGGGAAACCAACGGTTGGCAGACCAGTAGTACCGAGACTAGAGCCACCAAGAACGAGGGGTCGTACATTCCAGATGACAGCAAAAGAAGCGGAGGAAACTCCGGATGTGGTTACAGGTACATTTTTCATAAACTCTACACGTGCTAAAGTGTTATTTGACTCCGGTGAAAACCGATCTTTTGTATCTCCTGCATTTGCTGCTTATCTGCGTTTGAAGCCTAAAGTGTTAGAACATGCCTTACTGGTAGATACTGCAAATGATAACCAAGTGTCGGTTAAAGAAGTATTTGATAGCTGTGTAATAAATATAGAAGGGTGTGGAGTACCGATACAACTATTTCCTATAGCTTTGATCAAATTTGATGTGGTAGTGGGGATGGATTGGTTAGCTGAAAATCAGGCTAACATAGTATGTGATAAGAAAATAATTAATGTTGTCTTACCTGAAAAGGGGCCGGTAGTGATTTATGGTGATCGTAGAAATCATTAGTCTTGCCTTATATCTATGATAAAAGCCCGTAAGTGTGTGAATAAGGGTTGTCAGAGTTATTTAGCTTATGTGATAGATATTAAGCCAGAAAAGAACAAGTTGGAAGATATTCCGATTGTTAGTGAATTTCCGGAAGTATTCCCTGAAGACTTGAATAGTCTTCCGCCCGTTAGACAAGTAGAGTTTGGTATAGATCTGATTCCTGGAGCCGCTCCTGTAGCCCGTGCACCGTATCGTCTGGCACCTCCAGAGCTGATGACACAACTACAAGACCTATCCAACAAAGGCTTCATCAGACCCAGTTCTTCGCCGTGGGGAGCGCCAGTTTTGTTTGTGAAAAAGAAGGATGGTTCGATAAGAATGTGTATCGACTACCGGAAACTGAATAAGCGCACGATCAAGAACAAGTATCCGCTTCCCAGAATTGATGACCTCTTCGATCAATTGGTTGGAGCCTGCTATTTCTCCAAGATTGATCTAAGGTCTGGTTACCATCAGCTGAAGGTGAAAGAAGAAGATGTTCTGAAAACTGCTTTTCGCACAAGGTATGGTCATTATGAATTCTTAGTGATGCCGTTTGGATTGACGAATGCTCCAGCTGCTTTTATGGATTTAATGAATCGGGTATGTAAGCCGTATCTCGATAAATTTGTAATTGTATTTATCGATGATACACTTATCTATTCTCGGTCCAAAGAAGAGCACGCGCAACATCTTCGTTTGATTCTGGAGTTATTGAAGAAAGAAAAGTTTTATGCTAAATTTTCGAAATGTGAATTCTGGCTACGAGAAGTTCGTTTATGGGGCATGTAGTTTCCGAAAAAGGTATACAAGTTGATCCGATGAAAGTGGAAGCAGTTGAAAAATGGGAACCGCCAAAGACAGCAACGGAAGTAAGAAGTTTTCTGGGTTTAGCCGGCTACTATCGAAAGTTTATAAAAGACTTCTCTCGTATTGCCACGCCTTTGACTAAGCTGACTCGAAAGAATCTGAAGTTTGAATGGAAAGAAGAACAGGATGGAGCATTCCGGATATTGAAAGAGAAACTGTGCAGCGCGCCGATTTTGTCACTACCTGAAGGTTCTGAAGACTTTGTTGTTTACAGTGACGCTTCTAAACTGGGATTGGGATGTGTACTTATGCAGCGTGGGAAACTTATTGCTTATGCTTCTCGTCAACTAAAAGATCATGAACGACAGTATCCAACACACGACATGGAACTTGCAGCAGTTGTTTTCGCGTTGAAGATTTAGAGATATTATCTTTATGGTTCCAAATGTCAAATTTATACCGATCATAAGAGTCTCCAACATCTCTTCGATCAGAAGGAATTAAATATGAGACAAAGAAGATGGCTAGAACTGGTGAATGATTACGACTGTGAAATTCTTTATCATCCGGGAAAGGCGAATGTGGTAGCTGATGCACTGAGTCGTCAAGAAAGGAGTGGAACAATAAAAGCTATTTCACTAAGGGCTGAACTCTTGCCTAACATCTTTGACGAACTGCTGAAGTGTCAAATAGAAGCCTATCAGGAAGAACATTTGAAGTCAGAACGGTTAGTGGGGATATCAGCATTGCTTGTGAAAGATGACCGTGGCTTGTTGTGTCTGGGAAACAGATTTTTGGTTCCTCGTTTGGGTGGATTACGTGACCGTGTATTACAAGAAGCTCATCAATCTCGTTTCTCTATTCATCCAGTCACGAAAAAGATGTATAGAGATCTGAAACAATTCTATTGGTGGTCGGGAATAAAAAGAAGCATTGTTCAACATGTGGAAGAATGTACTACTTGTAAAAAGGTAAAAATTGAACATCAAAAACCGTTTGGTCAGTTACAACGATTGGAAATACCGATGTGGAAATGGGATCAGATTACTACAGATTTCATCACAAAGCTACCAAGGACTCCGAAGGGATTCGATTCTATTTGGGTGATTGTTGATAGATTGACGAAATCTGCTCACTTTTTACCAATAAAGGAAACTGATTCATTGGAACGTTTAGCTAAATTGTACATCAACAAAATAGTAACTCGACATGGAGTTCCGATCTCGATTATTTCAGATCGGGATAGTCGTTTTACTTCAAGGTTCTGGAGAAGTTTTCAAAAGGAGATGGGGACGCAGATAAAGTTAAGTACATCTTATCATCCTCAAACTGACGGTCAGAGTGAACGAACGATTCAGACATTAGAAGATATGCTCCGGGCTTGCATTGTTGACTTTGGGGGATCGTGGGATAAGCATTTACCGTTGATCGAATTTGCCTACAACAACAGTTATCATTCCAGCATTCAAGAGGCACCGTTTAAAGTATTGTATGGTAGAAAATGTCGAACGCCTCTGTGTTGGAATGAAGTGGGAGAGAAACAGTTAGCGGGGCCAGATATAGTTCAGTTAACCGCAGATAAGGTTACTCAGATTCGAGAACGTTTGAAAGTGGCTCAAGACATACAGAAAAGTTACGCTGACCGACGCCGGAAACCGTTAGAGTTCCAAGTTGGAGATTTTGTAATGTTAAAAGTCTCACCTTGGAAAGGAGTCATTCGATTTGGAAAGCAAGGTAAACTTAGCCCAATGTATATTGGGCCGTTTGCAATCACATAAAGGATTGGCGAAGTAGCTTACAGGTTGGATCTTCCGCAAGAGTTAAGCAGGATTCACAACGCGTTTCATGTATCGAATTTTCGGAAGTGTTTGGTTACTCCAGATCAGGCCATTTCTCTACCAGATATACAAGTTGATGAAAAGCTGAATTATGTGGAGGAACCTGAAGCCATAGTTGACCACAAAGTTAAAGTGTTGCGGAACAAAGTAATCAAGCAAGTGAAAGTTCAGTGGAGACATCATAGAGGTCAAGATGCTACTTGGGAATCAGAGTCAGAAATGAGAACCAAATACCCTCATCTTTTCGCTTAACCGAATTCCGGGACGGAATTCTTTTAAGGGGGAGATGTTGTAATAACCAGGTATGTTATTGGTTTAATTAAATATTATTTTATTAAGTATTATGGAGTTAGAAGTTAAGGGGTAAGGTTTAATTTTTATTTGGAAGTTTAGGGGTATGTTTTGTCAAATAAGAGAAGTATAGGGTTGGTTTGGTCATTTTAACCAAACCCATATACCACCACCGCCATTAGCTCCTCAATTAGGAAGAGATGTCAAAAGTTTAGCAACAAAAGATATTTTGTGTGAGGGTGTGTTTGTGTGTTTTCAGTTTAGAGCAGGAAAAGAGAGATAGAGTTAAAAAGAGAAAAAGAGTGAAATTAAAGAAGAAGAAGGAGAAAGTTGTGGGTTCTTGCTGGATTATTAGGCACAAAACAAGAAAGCAAAGGTAATAATCATCCTTACAATCCTTCTTTTTATGTTTATTAAGATGTCAATAGGTTTATAAGTGGGTCTTGATATTTTTAGAAAGATATGATAATTTTGGGTTTGAATCATGAATCATTGAATGAGTTTCACTAGATTAATGGTACTTTGATGATTGGTAATTGTGGGGAAAGGTTTAGGACATCCATAATTTCATTTTGGAGGCTTAAAAATCATTTTGGGATGAATTGGGTTTGAGAAAGGGCCATTTTCGGCTGAATGGAAGTGCAGGTTCTCCGCGCTAGTTTGGTGCTAGTTAACTAGCACGGGAAGTAGCGCCGTTCTCTGGTCCAGTGTCCCGCGCCCTTTTTGGCGCGAGTTAGCTAGCTAGGGAAGTGGCGCCGGGCACTGTTTCGCGTTTTCGGGTTTTGTTTCGCGTGCGGTTTGAGGATATGTTTGTGGTATCACCTAAGGGTTGTTTTTGGGTCTTATTAGGAATGGATTTGGGACATAATTAGATGGTTTAACATCATTCTTATGGCGCCAATTCAGGTGTTCGGGTTGAGCTAAAGTGTGTCCCGGAGCGTGTATCGTTGTGCTAAGGTTAAGGTGAGTTTTACTTGAAAATGTTTTTAAACTGGAATACATATATGTGTGTATAGAATATGTGATAAATGATGTGTTTATATGCTTATGTTGGAAATATAGTATGTGAAGATTATATTATATTTGCATGAGTATTATACGAGAGTATATTGGTCGGGCTTAGGACCGGTGATATTGGCCTTAGTAGTTGTACGGTGGTGTTGGCCGTAGTAGTTGTACGGTGGTGTTGGCCGTAGTAGTTGTACGGTGGAGATAACTTATTAGTTGGCTTACAACCAACTAATATGGCCATGGGAATGAGAAGAGAAAGTAAATGAAGAGTGAGTTCAAATTGATATATGTGATTGTGTCATATGAATGTAATTTATGTAAATGGAGTTTATATAAATGATTTCAAACTGACAAGGATTTTCTCATTTAGACCACTAGGTCTAACCCTCATTTTGTTTTAAAAATATGTATTCCAGGTGATGGATCGGGTAAGAGCAAATGAATAGAGTAATGGATGGATAGCTTTTTTGAAGACTTTTGTTATGAAGATCATGAAGTGTTTTTGTACTTATGGCTTTGTTGTTAGTCATAATGTAAATTAATTAGTGAAAAGGTTTGTACTGAATTACTTATTATGTTTAGTAAGACTATGGGACCGAATATGAAATATGATGTATCTTTTTGATGAAATTATGTTGTGAAATGTATGATTTTTGTATATATGGAAACCGGGATGTTACAAAAAGTCCAATCATGTCTTTTTGATTAAATTTTAAAATACAAGTATTTTTCTTAATAATTAAAAATACAAAATAATTATATAAAAGTAAAGTATTTTTATATAATATGATTGAAATACATAAGTTGTTAATTATATAAATACTTGTGGTATAAGTGTAGGTTAAGTTGACATTTTATGAGATTTATGGATAATTTCCTAATTCAAGGGTTTCTTAGGCAAAATTTCTCGAATTTTCCTATCGTACCGCGTTTACTGCTAAAATTGCACTGTGTGAACTATGACATGAGTAAATGAGATATCCAGTGTAATTCTAACCTGAGGTGTAAATTTGACAGTTGTCACACAGTCCAAAACGCAATACTATCTCTAATCCTTTCAATCCCTTCTCCAATAACAGTCAATCCATCTTGAACTATCAAATTGAGAATGTGTGCACAACATCGCATGTGGAACAATTTCCCACCCATCATAAGTGAACTCAAAGGAAGCTTGTCCAACAATATGTTGATTATTGCATCATTTGTGGTGCAGTTATCAACAATTAGTGTAGACAATTTCCTATCAAGATTCCAGTCCAACAAACAATCGTAAAGTACATCCGCAAGAACTTCAGATGTATGTGGACAAGGCACATACATAAACCTGGTTCAACATTTGATATGTTAATAAGACTTAAAATAATGTAAACAAATTAACATTATAGAATGTGAATAGTAAAGATATACCTCATAATCCGGCTTTGCATATTCCAATTGTGATCAATAAAGTGAGCAGTGACCGCCATAAATCCTTTTTTTTGATTGCTAGCCGTCCACATATCAGTCGTAATTGCTACCCTACTGGTGTTCTTCTCTAATAGCTTCAATGTCTTTTGTCTTTCAAAATCATAAATATTTAATATGTCACTTTTAATGGTATTTCGAGACAGAACCTTAAACAAAGGTTGAAGACCTCCCACGAATTTTTGAAACCCATGATGCTCTACTATTGAAAGTGGATACTCGTGTATGATTATCATCTCTGCGAGATTTCTCCTTTATTGATCCGCATTAAAAGTATAGTTAGAAACATATGAAGTACCATCAACTTTCATCTGCTCCCCTACTAAGATATGTTGGCATATATCTCGCACGGGGCGCCTAACACAAGACTTGAAATGATCATGTAGATGTCTTGTACCATTTTTAGAATTCCCTCCCAATTTTTTCTTGCAATAGTTGCACTCTGCCTTATCATTACCATCCACTTTTATCTTCTTGAAGTGATTCCATACTACTGATCGTGCTTTCCTCTTTTTAGACCCCGACTCAACTTCATCATTATAAAAGTCATCATTAGTTTGAGTTTCATCTTGAGTCACTGAATTAATTATAGGTGATGATCCAATTGGTTGACTATGACTGTTTGACGCGTTCATTGAATTAATCACAGGTGACAATCCAATTGGTTGACTATGAGTGTCTGTAGTAGAATCATTACATTGTCTTTCCATTACACCTATATGACCTATGTAAAGACAAATAGACAATAAATCCAATAGCAAGATTAAGTAAATATTTATGCACATGGTCTACTTGGATTGATAATTTAACCAAATCCAAAATGTTAATAAATCAAGTTGAAAGGAGGCAAGTGAAATCAATTAATAAGTAATTTATTGCTCCCATACTAGTATTCATGTACTATAGCAAGTTGAAAAGATTTACGACATCATTAGAATTGTCTATTAAGACTGAAATCAATAAATCAGTTATTTGATTCAGCTGTTCGTACAGCTGATCTTCGAAAAACAGAATACGATTGGGGCTAAAATAGACACCATAATTTCAAGTTTTTCTCCAATTTCAAGCCAATAATGAATTCACACAATCTCATTACTGTTGAATGTTGATATCGAAAAAACTAAGAATGAGAGGATGATACAATAACCACACACCTCACCATAATAGTACCTCCATATCTCATAATTAAGAATTCAAAGGAAGATAATCATAAGTTAAGAGCAGCAAGTTCTTGGAAGTTTCAATCAAGTTCCAGTGAAGAAAAGGGAATGTGCATTAGTTGGAGATTCTATTGCAAACTAGGGTTAAGTCGCACATATATATAATGAAAACACCATTACAGATTACCTGTAAGTATGGCTGTATCAGCAAGAAGACGGCGGTTGCGACCGTGGGACTCGTCGAAGAGAGAGAGATAGATGGAGACGAGAGATGCACTTGTTTAGGGTTTTTTCTTTTTTGTGGGTCAGTAATAGGATATAACTGGATAAGGCCCAAGTTTAAAAAACCAAATTACAAATATATATATAACTATGTATAATATCGGGCCGGGCCGGGCCGGTGAGAATGGTCCCCGTCCCCGTCCCCGTTAAAATCCCCGAAACTATCCCCGATCCCCGCCCCGTCCCCGTTAAGACGTCCCCGAACCCGACCCGAAAATTTTGGGTTTCGGTTTTCACCGTCGGTTTCGGTTTTTTTTGCCATCCCTATCTATATCTAATACTACATTAAAAATTAGTTAAAACAAAAACTCTTATGTACAACTCATAATGCATAAGGTATTGCTATTTAATGCATAAAGCCTAAAATACTCTTAATTACAACTTATAATGCATTAGGTACAAGTTTTTAATGTCTGATTTTATCCCAAACCAAAGAAGATTGCTTAGACTTGCCTTTCTTCCATCTTGGTTTATTTAGACCCACTTTTACCATCCGGCGGCATCTCTTATAGAAATTCAAAATTCAAACGACACACGAGACTTTGCTAATCTCTTCGCTCTTCGCGCTCTCTTAGGAAATATGGTACGTTGCTCTTCTCTCTCTCTCTCCATATGAAATATGGTACGCTTTCTCTCAATAAAATTGATATGCTCTGTTGGTGAAGTCTCTATCATGATGTGTTTTTCTTTCTCTAAATCGATTTGCATCAGGTAAGGAATTTGAATGTTTTTAAGCTTATAATCAAATTTCAGGGTGTGTGATTTGATTTATGCTCCTTGTGTGAGGAATTGTGTTTCAAGACCAGGGTTCTCTTCAATTCACGCTCGCATCTATCTTCTCCTTTTTGGTATTACTTCATATATGTTGATTTGGGTATCTTTTATTATCTTCAAAACAACCGTAAAATTCTTCTTTTAGACTTGATGCGTAGAGGTTGCATTCATCTATTGTTGTTGAACATTTGAGGCTACATTGTTGACATAGCCTTCATCTATTGTATTAGGTTGTTGTCATGAATCTGATGTTGTCCCTTTTTGTTACATGAATATCATGATCATTGGTTTCAAGTTGGTTACAAGCAAAATTTTGCCTTTGATTTTGTTTACTAAGCATCATCATTTGAAATATTTCATTGATTTTGTTATTAAATATGGGCTTATTGGTGTTTTTCTCTTAGTTTTATGTATTTTTACTTATGGAAAAAGATATCGATTGTCTATATTTGTGGTAGGTTATCTATATTGTTCCAAGATGTTGTTCTTTACATTTTGCAGGTTTTCCCAATTTATGTGGCAAGCATAATTCTTATTTGAATCAAACTATTCATCATATAATGAGTTTATACTTTATTGGAAATTTTGGTAAAGCTACTTATGTTATTATGCAGGAC
This sequence comes from Saussurea involucrata, assembly GCA_033807775.1. Taxonomy (NCBI): domain Eukaryota; kingdom Viridiplantae; phylum Streptophyta; class Magnoliopsida; order Asterales; family Asteraceae; genus Saussurea; species Saussurea involucrata. Next base: position 26,461,645 of record CM066316.1, read on the forward strand.
TATTCGAAGACAAGTTTTAAGGGAGCTTTTCAGTTTGTCACGTATCTTGTAAGCTTCTTCTACTTGTACTTTACAAGGTTATACAAGACATAAATTTTGATATGGATCATGTGGCTTTTGCATAATTTTTTACCAACTATGAGTAAGTATGATTGGTCGTTTTGTAGGCTGATGATTTAAAGATTTTGTTAACCACATTGAAGTTATGGGGAATGTTTAAGAGGGTTGTTAGAGCATTATTGTATTCAAGATTTACTGTAAAGTCAATGTACTGTAATGAGTCTATGCTGCATTGCTTTGCCTTTATACCTTGTATGTTATGGGTATAAATAGGCATGTCTAGTTCATTAGCTAGTATCAATCTAGAACACTTTCATGCTTAATGTCATTTGTAATCCTTGTTCAATATATGGATGACACATTTGCTCTCTAGATTCTCTCTACTAGATATTGATTTACATTGCTAGATTTGGGTTTATCAATTGGTATCAGAGCACAAACAGAAGATTCAAACAAATTTAGACCAAATTGAAGAATTTTTACACTGTTCTTGATGAATTCGGACCCTTCATCTTTCACTGTTCATGATGATTTCTGATGCTCTTTCGATCACTGTTCATCTAGATCCCACATTTTCTACCATTTTTGATCTTTTTGATTGATTTTTGCCATCATAGTACTCGATTTTCATCCCTGATCATCTTTAATTCTTGGATTACTATCAAATTCTGCACAGATTACATCGAATTTGAACATTTTACATCTTGTGTTCGAAAACCCTATTTTCACTGTTTTTGAATCTTAATTCGATTAAATCGATCGAATTAGGATTTGTGATAAAAAAGAAAAGTGTGTGGAATTTGATTTCGAACAAATCGGTGTAAGTCTCATTTCAATTGATCAAGAATCGAAGAAGTTATGGCAGAATCAGTGGTTTTTTGGGTATTAAGTGAAGGTTTCAGATCATTCATAGGGGATTCGGATCATTCATCAGGGTTTCAGATTATTCAAGCTTGATTTCGGATCGTTCAACTTTGATTTTTGGTGTTTAAGCTTGATTTCGGATTTCAAAGAGAAGTGATAATTTTTACAAGTTTGGGTTTCGGATCCCTGAGGATACGAAATCGTTGGTTTCGCATCCAGTGTAGTCCGAATTCAGTGGTTTCGGATCCTTATACATACGAGATCCTTGGTTTCGGATCCTTATACATACGAGATCCTTGGTTTCGGATCCTTATACATACGGGATCTTTAGTTTCGGATCCTTATACATACGGAATCCATTGGTTTCGCATCCAGTTGCATCTGAATCCATTGGTTTCGCATCAAGACCAATCCGAAATCTTGTGATTTGTGTTGAATCCGAATTGTGTCTACTTAATCAGTGTTGATAAAAAAAAGTATTTTGAGAAAATTTTTTATATAGAAATTTTTTGTATAGTGTATTTTATACACTTTAAGAGCTTTTCAAGAAAAAATTTTATATAATTTTTTTTCTATAGTGTATTTCATACACTTTCTGCTTGATTTTCTGAAAGATCCATCTAGCATTCTTTTCAAAATGTTTATCAAGATGAATTATCTAGAGAAGTTAAATGAGAGAAAATGGACTCTTACTGAAGCTAAAGATGAGATCAAGCGTCTTGAATGTTTATCCAATAAATACATGAGATATTTTGATGAAGAAGAAAGAAAAGTCTCTTCTCTTGAGTCCGAACTGAAATATCTGAATGGCAAGATTGCAGCTCTTGAAGATTCTCAAGAGAAGAACAAGACACTTGACATCTCAACTCATCAAGAAAATATAAAAGAGCTTCAAGGGAGTATAAAAGCATTGAAGGAAGAAAATGCTGATCTGAAGAGACAGATTTTAGTCATTTCTTCTTCAAATGAAAAATCTATTTTAAAAGATCAAAATGCTGAACTTACTAAAAGAGTTACTGATCTTGAAGTTTATATTGCAGATCTTGAAACAAAGAAAGACAACTCAAGTCTGCACGATCAAATCGAGAAACTTCAAGAGAAAGTAACAACTCTTCAAAGTGAAAATGCTGATATGAAGAGTAGAGAAGAAAAGAGAGTGAACTGGAACTTACATTTACGAGCTCAATTAAAAGAAGTTCAAGAGAAAAGAACAACGTTGGAAGGTGAAAACGTTGAATTGAAGAAAAAGCTTTCTGAACATGAAAGAGAGTCTCTTTCTTCAAAGAAAATTCTTAAAGAGAAGGAAACAATTGAACTGAAATTCATAAAACTTTTAAAACAAGTCTCCGACTTTGAAAAAGTTTTATATCTTGAAAAAGAGAAGCAAGAAAAAGAAAGAACTGGTTTTGAAACTGAACGCAAATCTTTTGAGATTAAAAGTTCTGAGCTTTCCGTGAAAATCTCCGAATTAGAAAATGTTTTGGAAAATGAAAGAAATTATTTCACGGAAAAGAAAAATCTCTTTGAAAAGGAAAATAAAATCCTTAAAAAGAAAAATATGGAAACTTTCAAAGAGATAACTGATAAGAGAAAGTTTTTGGAAAAAGATTTTGAATCGGAACGCAAATATTTTGAAGATGCGATTCTTAATCTTACCAAAAGATTATCTGCTTTATCAGCTGATATTATGAAAGATCAATTGATCAAATCTGATCTCCAAAAGAAATTTGATCTAGTTTTTAAAGAGAAAAATGTTTTGATAAACAAAGTTAAAGAACTTGAAGACATCATTTTTAAATTTGATGTCTCAAAGCAGGTTAGTCCTGATACTATCTTTCAGACTCCATTTGTTGATTCAAATGATTCTGAATGCTCTTTTAAAACTGCTTCAAGTTCAGGTTTTAAAAACATTCCTTCTAAGCAATTTAATAGATCAACTGATTTCTCAAAAGATCAGATTCGTTCAACAAATCTCTTCTATAATCCTCTGTTTGATAAATCAGATAACAAACCAAATGTGCCTGAAGTTAATACTTCCAATCTTAAAGAAGTTCCAGTCTTCATGAAGGTGAAGATGGAATGGAGAGTTAAAGGCACAACACCTCCAAAGAAAGATGTACCAAAATCATATGTCTCCACAACAAATGCTAAAAAGAACAATGCGCTGAAAGGTAAATCTTCTGTTCAACCTTATCCTATTCATTCTGTAAATCATCTGATTAGGTTGGCACATAAGAAAATCTGTTGTTCTTACTGTGGATCAAATGATTTTGTGCTTAAAAATTATACTTCTTATTGGTACAGTACTTACAGTATTCCTTTTAAGAAATCTACACCTAACACACTAGGACCCAAGTCCCGTTGGGTACCAAAATCTGCTTAATCTGTTTTGTAGGTTCATCATGTGTTATGCTGAATTTTACATATATACCACACACATGACTGAAAACAGAAGAGAAGCGGTGATAATTTTTGAAGAGTACATGTGCCATTAAGGGGGAGCAAAGAAATAATGGCTGCTGAACAATTCAGTTCAGGACCCGTACTTCAAAGACTAAGACTTCTAAACAAATCAGTTTAGAACTCATACTTCTCAGGTGATATCCTTAGCTGTCACATCTTTCTGTTTCAAGGAACAAGTGGTGAAAGGTAACATTGCATTATGTTTTATTTCTACTGCTTTAAATGTTTGAATCTTAACAAATTTAATTCAATGAGATGAAATTTTTTAATTTTCATTAAATGAATGAAATGTGTGTCAAGGATGATTTTACAAGTGTTTTTGTATTATCTGAGTTATATTTGCTTCATCTTTCACTTCTGAAATAAATTGAAAGGTCAGCAAAACATGAATGAAATTATGCTGAATGCTCAAAATTATGGAAATCTGGACTTATATAGAATATAATGCTCAAAAGCCAAATTGTCAGAATGATGAATGGAAACGAAAATATGGGGGAAGCACTATGTTTTAAAACCAAGTGATTGAGATAAAAAAAATATAGTTTGAAAGTTTGTACGTGTGGCCTTTCTGGTTTAGGAGAGTAAGTCCTAAGGGGTGCTCGACACCTAGTCCCTAAGGCCAACTGATCTGGGATCGGCTGACCCAAATCCTGCTATAGAACCAGATAGAAAGCTATGTTTTACTGGTACAAATGGGTTTAAGATATATCGATGTGGCCTTTCTGGTTTGGGAGAGTAAGTTCCAAGGGGTGCTCGACACCTAGCACCTAAGGCCTACTGGTCTGGGATCGACTGACCCAAATCCTGCTATAGAACCAGATAGAAAGCCATGTTTAACGATGTATCTTATTCTTACTAAACTTTTTGATTAAAAGATGCCAATGAGCACAAAATAAAAAGATGCCAATGCGCACACATCTCTTGAAACATGGGGATAATACAAAGTCGCGATAAACCCGTAAATTTGTGAAAATCCTGATTTTGGACAAAGAGTGTGAGTAGAGCAAAGTATTCTTATATGTTTTAGAATTGCATATGCTTGAAGCTATTCATATTTCGCATGCTTTCACACCAAATAGATTTAATAAAGGGGTTGAAACTGAACATTTTTAACTTGATATGCAATGATGACTTGTATTTGAATCCAAACACATGCATTTGATTTCATTTGATTGAAAAATCTGTTAAATTTCATTAAGTTGGATTTCTTTTGTAAAGTTTTCAAATGATCAAATGTTAGTAGTTATAAAATGTAGTTCAATGAATTTTATTTTCCTTGTATAAATGTTTTCATTAAAGTACTGTATTTGAAATGAATAATTTTTTCTAATAAAATATATGCATACTTTCAGGGGGAGAAAACAAATTGCTCCAGAATTCTTATTTTGAGGGGGAGCAAGGTTATTCATTAAGGAGGAGATTGTTAGTGATACTCAGAGATGCGACTGAAATTGAAAAAGGTTTTTGATGATTATGATGCTCACAATCATCGAAAAAGGGGGAGAAATGTTTAATTCAATTTCATGTCAAAGATAATTCAAGATCAAAGAGACGAAGATACTAAGTTCAAGAAATCATTCAAAATACAAGAAGTCCAAAATTCGCATGCTGGATTCGGATTGTTCAAAATTGCATTGGTTTCGGATCATGTGAAGTCTGAAATGTTGCTGAATTTGGTTATCTTAGATCTGAGAGGTATTATTCTCGGATTGTGCTTACACCTAAAAGTTAAAAAATATGGAGATTTCGCATCCAACTTGATCCGAATTGATGGTTTTGCATCTGCCTTGATCCGAATTCACATGGTTTCGCATCCTACATGATACGAATTGATGGTTTCGCATCCTTCTTGTTCCGAATTCTCTTGGTTTCGGATCTGTCTACATCCGAATTCTATTGGTTTCTGATCTGCCTACATCCGAATTGATGGTTTCAGATCCTTTTAATATGAGAAAATTAATATGAGAACTAAGGTTCTTGCATCAAGAAGGATACGAGAAGTTACTGTTTGTCAAAGACTGATAAAGCTGCAAAGATCTATTTTTCATGTACAAGACTTGAAGATGGTTTGATAGAGTGTCTGTTGTAGAAGATTGACTTTACAAAGAGCAAATTGAAGATTATTCTATGTTTGAAGACGGTAAGAGCTTCAACGTCTAAAGCGGTCAAAGTTAAAGTTTTGAAGCTTAAGTGCTGAAGACTGCTGCCATTTTTTTTAAATCTTGAATCCAAAGGGGGAGATTGTTAGAGCATTATTGTATTCAAGATTTACTGTAAAGTCAATGTACTGTAATGAGTCTATGTTGCATTGCTTTGCCTTTATACCTTGTATGTTATGGGTATAAATAGGCATGTCTAGTTCATTAGCTAGTATCAATCTAGAACACTTTCATGCTTAATGTCATTTGTAATCCTTGTTCAATATATGGATGACACATTTGCTCTCTAGATTCTATCTACTAGATATTGATTTACATTGCTAGATCTGGGTTTATCAAGGTTATACATAGATCAAACTAGAATACTTAATTTGAAGCTACCAAGTACTAATGAATAAAGTTTTTTCTTGAAATGGCAAAAGGAATCTCTTGTCGTATGACTCTTAAGAGGAATCAATTATCTTTTTGTTTAGAGTAAATTATGGATTTGGTCCTGTGGTTCTTTAAAATTGGATTAGGTCCCCAATAGGAATTAATTACGATCATGGTCAGTTGGTCACCGTGGTTTTACTTTTGTTTCATATTAGGTCCCTCCCTAATTCCAGTTAAGTAACTCCCGTTAACTCCCCCTCACATGCCTCCCATGTGAGGGCATTTATGTCACTCAAAATAAACCTTATTTTTTATACTTCGTTTTTTACCCTTATCGAATACGTCCATACTCCAGAGTCCAGACTACAGAGATCGAGTGTTTGTGCTTTGCCGGTGGAAGGAATCGAGAACTAGGTGGAAGGAATCGAGAACTAGGGTTAATCTTTAAGCTTATGCGTACTCTCAAACGCAGGTTACATTTTGATTTCAATTTCAGGAGCGATTTCGATTTCGATTTCAGTAGTCGATCTCGACTTCGATTTCAGTAGCCGATTTGGATTTCGATTTCACTCTCCTTTGCTAATTTTGTTCACCATAAAGGGAAAGCCCATGCTTTTTTCAATTTTAATTTCGGTTATACGGCACTGGATCCAGAAAATTTGTTTTCCTTTTTCAATTTTGATTTCAATTTAGTTTGCGAATGGACTCTGTAGTCTCCTATTGGCTATTGTTTTGGAGTGGTACTGTTTTGAATTTCAATTTCATTCCCATGATTTTTTCCAATGGCTACTGTTTTGGAATGTGGAGTTGGTTTCACAATTATCAAATTCATTTGCTTGGAAAATGTGGAGTTGGTTTCACAATTGTCAAATACATGTTTATTTTTGTGATGTTTTCAAATATAAATCACTGTAAAACATAGTGGGCAAATTATGTAGGAACCACATACCACAACCATGAGCAACAACATCAATACATAATTTAAAAACCCATGTCTAAACTATTTTCCTTTATGCCTCTCATTGTTGAATACACACTACAATTAATGTCCACCATGCATATAAGCTTCTGATGGTAGATACAATTAACCGCCACCCTTGCTTACCATACAATAAAATGACCAAAACTCCTTTTAATAAATACAACTGAGAATGTACATAATTTAAGTTAAAGAGCATAAAGTACGGGTCATTTACCAATCAATTATCAGGTAAGCGCTTACGAGATCAATTACCCTACCGGGTGAACATTGAAAGGACCGACAATGTTACTCGGTAAGAGGGAAGGTCAATTTTTTATATTGACTAAATCGCTCAATATGTTGCCATAAATCGATATGCTTGACTGCTTCTAAGAACTGCAACTGCTCAATCTGCTGCCTTAAACGATCTGCTCGTGCCTAAGTCCTAAATATATCTGCTACCTCTTGTCTCGTTGACTTTGGAGTTGTGGAATCACTAATTAGGTATTCTTTCTTGTTTACTGCTTAGAATATAAAAGAAATGGAAACATTTTTTGATTCTTTCTTGATTAAATAGTTAGATACTTGGATGATAAAAAAGTATAAATATCAAATATCTTGCATTTGTCGATTTTTTCTTGCTTAAATGATATAAAAATAGAAATATTGTGATTTGTAATTCACTGATTTGTGAACTTTTAGAAACAAGAAATTAAGAATAGGCAATAGTTGTCATTATTTATGACATAATCTTGCATCACTTGCTGTTGAGTTTATTGAATCAATTTTGATACTTATTCCAGGTTATAATGAGACCCATGTTTGAAGCATTTGCCAAGGATGGAAGCGCTAAATCCATTGCTTTTGTCAATATTGATACTAACTCTAATTTGCTTCTAGAATGAAGCATATGATTATCTGGATTGTTTCTTTGCAACAACTTTGTGAATTCAAGTAACAATGTATTTGCACAATGATCTTGTATAGATTGAGAGAAAGTTACAATATGATGAGTTGAGATCTACTTTCTCTCTAGACTCCCTCTTTAGCCATCTCTCTACAAGATACAAATGATATGTATAACAGAGTCTCCTTACAACTCACTTACAACAAAGGTATTTATACCTTTGACTTTCTCAACACTTTACATTGACTTTGACCTTTAACAACTAATACAAGACCTTTGACTATGTTTGACTTACAACTAAATCTTGAATACATTTATATGCACTAATCTCCCCCTATGGATTCAAGATTTAAAAAAAATATGACAATAGTCTCAAACTCTTTAATCTTCAGATCTTCAACCCTTTAAGCTCTTTGAAATATCTCAGTCGAATCTTCAAATAAGCTTTATCTTCAAAAATCCACTTTGAGTGCTTTAATCTTCATTTGGCTCTTCAAAAACAAATAGTCACCATGTATTGAAACATGAACTTTAAATCTTCGTATCGTTGATCAAAGTCTTGAAAACAAATTCTTCATATCTTCGTATCACTGATCTTTGCAGCTTTGAGTTTTGACAAATTTCTTCAGTCTTTGAGCTATAACTGGCTTTGAGCTTTAAAAACATTCTTGATTGAGCTTTAAAACTTTGTAGCTTTGACCTTCGAATACTTTGTGCAACTTCTTGAACTTTGTATCTTCATCTCTTTGAATTATGTCTCCCCCTTGAACAAAATGTCTTTGACTTATCTCTCGGAAACTCTTTATCTTGAACTTCCTCGACTTTGGCAAATATATCCTATTAAGTCGGAAATTGAAATATCCAAACTCTCTCTCCCTTTTTGATGATTGTGAGCATCATGATCATCAAAACGTTTTTCAATTTTAGCATATTCTTTGAATGTACCAGTAACAATCTCCTTCGTTTTGAACTGTTTAACCGTAAATTCCAAAATATATGTATCCGAATCTTTTCAAATTAAGATAAAATGAAAGTTGTAACCCTGAATCAACGAATGAAACATTTAAAATGCCTGTAAGTTGCACAAAGTCACTTAGTACAACAGATGTACTTTGGAAAGGAGCTTTTTGATGTTCACCCCTAGGGCTTCCATTGTAACATCTTGAATTTCCATTATGTAATGTTTCGATGTAAAGGGGTCGAAAGAGAAATTAGTCAAAGTTTTGGACTAATTGTAAAATGCAAAACTTCAGGGTTGATTTGGTCAATTATTGATAGTGGTTTTGTATTTAAAGAATAGGTCGGTTGAAAGATTGAGAAATATCTCAATTTCTTGGTTTAGTCGGTTGGTAAAGCAGAGAAGAGAAATCCAAATTTGCAGGATTGATTCAGTAAGGAAATTCAATCGATTTCTCTGAGTTAGTAATTATAAATTTATCTGCTTATTATCTAGGTACTGAGTTGTTGGTAAAATCAGGTTTGGAATTAGGTTTAGTATCGATTGAGTTTGGCAGACTTGAAGTTCGAACTCTTAATCAGGTGAGCTCATCTACTCCATGTGTTTTACAAATTAAAATTTACCTGTTGAGTAGAAACAACTTATTAGATTGTTTGATATACCTTTGAAAGGATTATTAAAGTGTAATTGGGAAGTTTTGGAGTAAAAATAGTATGAATGGAACTGGGTGTCGAAGAATCCGGAAGATGAGTTTTCCGGATTGGTTCCGGATTCCGGATAAATGTACCGGATACCGGATGATTCCGGATTCCGGAAAGGTGTCCGGATGTTTTTATCGGATACTAGATTGTTCCGGATTCCATATATGTTCCGGATAGAATATCGGATTTGATCCCGGATGGTTCCGGACTTTGAGTCCGGATACTTTTCCGGATTGTACCGGATTACTTTATTTTCCGAGTATATCCGGATAGATGTTCCGGATTTAATTTCCGGATAGAATTCTGGACTGTTTTCCGGACTTGATTCCGGATTAGTTTACTGGACAAGTTCTCTGGTGTATTTCCGTGTAAACTTTTACTGTTAAAATATTCTATGATTACGAAACGTATTTTGATTTTACAGTACAAATATAAATATAACTCGACTGAAAGTGTGATACGAGATGTTATATGTTTGAGTTATTATGCACGTATGCTAGTAAGTGTAATGGATCCATAGGCACTAGCATTATATTTGATTAATGTGGAATGGGCAAGGGATGATTGATATTCCCATTATATTTGATAAATGTGGAATGGGCAAGGGATGATTGCTATTCTCGTTTATATTTGATTAATGTGGAATGGGCACGGGATGATTGCTATTCCCATTATATTTGATAAATGTGGAATGGGCAAGGGATGATTGCTATTCCCGTTTATATTTGATTAATGTGGAATGGGCAAGGGATGATTGATATTTCCATTATATTTGATAAATGTGGAATGTGCAAGGGATGATTGCTATTCCCATTATATTTGATAAATGTGAAATGGGCAAGGGATGATTGCTATTCCCGTTTATATTAGGAGATGAGGAATAGGCAAGATATAACTGCTATTTCTATTTCCACTCCAAGAAATAGGTATTGGACTAATTGTAATTTCTTGGACATGCGCAATGATCTAGAATCCGTGGTGATTCGTAGTAGGCTCTCGAACATGATATTATGACTTACTTAGTGTTTGTCATATTCATGGAATCGAGTATATTCCCGTCATCGAAAGATGACAATCAGGTTTGTTTATATGCTTTGTTTACAATTGGTTTTCAAAGCTTATAAAGTTTTAATTTGAAAACTGGATGTTCTCACTAGGCGTAAGCCTAATCTTTTCAAATTAAATTTTCTTACCAGGTACTAGCTCGGGAAGGGATATGAAGGGATGAGTGACGAGTGGTACCAGAATCCTACTTTTGGTGATGTAATGGAGAAGTTAGCATATACGAAGATGTTTTTGATTAATGGCCTAGACAACCAATATAATATGATCTTAGTGTTAAGGATTAGATTAGCAGGTTGTTTTGATAGTTCAATTTTATATGTGAACCTTCATAACTAATTCTCCATTTATGTATAAAAGTTTGGTCGATATTGTGGTTACTCTGATAAGTTTTAAGGTTTAAATTTGTTGTGGGTTTTGGACGTTTCAGTTTGGTATCAAAGTTGTAGTTTAAGTGAACTATGTATGATCATGAGATACCTAGACTTAAGATGAGATGATTAAGTTATGATCTGTGAGATTGGGTAGAAGTACTAAGACGGGATAGTCTTAGAGTCGACGAAAATACGTGAATTGAGAACTGTGATGATGGTAACGAGGATTGTTATGTATAGTATGTTCATAATTTCAATTAGCTACTGTTATTATGAATATATTGTTACGTAAGCATGGTTGTTTCTAAATTGTTATGGCAATTAATGAACGTTATAGTACGTTTCCTGTGTTCGGGTATGTATAGTCATTTCTTATGGTTATCTTTTTGTGCTTCGACAGAATACGATGGTGAATACACCAACCAGATCTCCTAATTCTTCAGAAGAGAGGGCAGTAAATGAATGGGTGGTGGAGAAGCAACCCGAAAGGGTTGGAACTTATGAGAGTCCACCAAGGCAAATGTTAGGACATTTTATGTTAGAAAGTTTTGTAAAGCAAAGGCCTTGGGCCTAATGGGTTTTAAATATCTAATGGGCTTGGGCTTACTTGTTGTAACAAGGGAGGGGGACTATAAATAGGACTTGTTATGTAGTTTTTTTAATTAACAATTCATAATTCAAGATGTAGCTCTCAAATCATATTGTGTTCTCTCTAGATTAGTTTTTCATGTCAATAAATAATTAGTCCTCTCCTACCTCATCTTGTTACTAATACTTGATATGTTGAAGATCATGGACCTAACATGTGGTATCAGAGCCAAATCGACGAATTTTTCCTCGATACGATCATCGGATCTCGACATTTCAAGTAAACTTTTGCCCGATCTATATGTAAGTGTGTTCAAATCTCTTATGCTCTTGAAGATCTGCTCGTTATTTGATTCCAGATCATCTCCAACTTTTCGAATCGAATTTCGACAATTCTTTGGTGTTTTTCGATTTTTTTTGAGATTTTCGGTGTTCTTCGTGAAGATCTTTAGATCCGGAAAGTTTATGTTGCATGATTCGATTCTATCTACTCGGATCTGTTTCTATATTGTTTTTGGAGAGCATTCATCATTCAGATATGAAAATCTTGTCAAATTCAGCGAGTTTTTTTGACTTTTGAAAGTCAACAGCATCATGTGTTCTCGATGTTCAAGAAGTTGTTAATCGATGTAGAATGTTTGGATGTGCTTTGATGTTAATCTCCACAGATCGATTTTATTGGTTATTGATAACGTATAGCAACTTTCAGATATGAATTCGGTTAAAAATTCTGTTAGATCTCAGTTTTAAGAATCGACAGATCTCTTCACTGGAAAAACGAGAGATCGTCGGAGTTACTGTTCGATCTGGTTGATTAAAGTGTTTTTCTCGAGCATTCTTCCACAAATCTGTTTGTTATTAAGCTTAGAGCAGAATGCAACCAACGAATTTGAATTTTATTGAAATATGAGTGATGAATGTCGATCGCCGGAAACAACTACAAATCGCCGGGAAAACGGATCTGCCGGAATCTGAGTATTTCGCTGGAGTTTTGTTGTTCTTTCACTACATATCTATTAGTTATGTTTTTCGATGATTTTGCAAAAGTTTGACATAAACATCCAGCAAGAAATCACATCTTTCAGAGTTGTTGGATGTCCAGATCGGAAATTCGCAAATCTCGCCGGATTCTGCAAATCTCGCCGGAAAATCGTGCAACATGCTCAAATCTGGTTTTTATCGTTTGGTTTGTCTCTCACCATTAAACACAGGTCATCACGTTGATTGTTACTGATTTTAATTCACTATTTTTGATCGACGGAGTACCTCGCCGGAAAAATGTTTTCGCCGGCGGTGAGGTTAAAGCTCTTCTACAATCTAGTTTTTCACGCTGAATTTTATTGAAAAACATTTGGTGTTGATTATTAAGCATAAAGGAGCAACATACAACTGATTTGATCATGAAAAATAGAAGAGAAATGAAGTTGAATATCTCATATCGAGATTTCTCCGGAGCCGCCGCTGTTGTTTTTTTCTCGATGCATGATATTCATTTTTTGGTTGATATTCATTACTTGGTAATCCGTGAGCCATAATGGAACAAAAGAAGCCATATTGAATGTGGAAAGTCAAAGAAAATGAGTGGATAAATCAACACATTGTTGATATGGAAGATGATGAATTGTAAAAAAAAATGAAGGCTGTAATCACGATGCATGCTCATTTTTTTTATCAAAAATCATTTTTGATGGTCAATGAAGGCTAAAGGAATGAATGGAAGCTGAGTTGATCTTGAAGATTAAAAAAAATAGTGGAAGAATGCATCAATACGTTGTTGGTGAAGAAGGTGAATAGGACTAACGGATTCCATTAGTGGCCAGTTAGTTTTCTAACAATTTTGGTCCAAATGCCGTTAGTTTGTAAAAATTTGAAGTTTTTGTCTACGAAACCCTTGTGATATCACTCCTACATTTCGTTTGTCACACATCTATCTTCACGACATCGATTTTTGATCGATTCCTCGAAACCTCTACCGTGTAGTGCGTGCTTCTTACAGTTCCTCCTTCGAGCAAATTCGGACCAAACTATTAAGCCGAATTCCTACTCAACTCGTGGTCTAATAACAGATTCTTTGTTTTAAACTAAGAATGCATTTGGCTTGTCACTCAAAACTCACTCGTTATCATTCTTGTGGGTTTATCGGAACGAGCTCGAGTTTCTACATTTTGGAGATGTTTTTTTGTGCACTTAGTCGGGGTTATGGAGTACATTGAATCTGATTTTTCAAGGTTGAAAATATGATGAGTGTTAATGCCAAAAATCGCACAGAAGTACAACTTGAGGTTAGTGTGGACTTTTAACAACTAAAGAAATGTATCTCAAGACCAAGCAACACAATCGCGGTAAAAAGTAAAAGAGACAAGAGATTTGGTGACGCGGAAAACCCCAAAACGAGGGAAAAAACCGCGGTCGACTTGTGAGAGTCGACGGTGCACTATAGTCACCAAACAGGGGCGAAAGTCCTTTTGTAACAGGTGATTTGTGTACAACAGATTACAAGTAAATGTAAATATAAACTTAGTCGTGTGCAAATGACGTGTGTCGTGTGAAAAAGAGATGCCGTCGTGCGGTTCGAACTGCTGTCGTGCGAAGATGCTTCAGCGATATTTGTTCGAGTGCCTTGCGAATTACTGCGTTTCTGGTGTAGAATTGCTTAGAAAGTAGATGGAGCGGAGTGAAATAGCTTGGAGTGGATTGAATCAGATAAAATCCGGATGCCATTTTCGGTTGCTGCACAAGCTCTTTTATAGCTTCTACTGGCCATTAATGGTGCCTTTATGGCGCACTTCGTAACCGCTGTCGGGCTTTGAATGCCATTGATGAGCTGATCGTTACTGACCGTTTGCACCATGAATGCTATTTAGACCTGCATTAATGAACAAAAGAAAACGGGTTTGACTGTTAACGGTTAGTATAGTCGTACGACCGTCTTAAGTCTTATACGTCGGTCGTACGGAACGTACGACCAGCATGGAAACGTACAACCGAGCATACGTCCGTGAATAACTTGTAAGACCGTATCTTAATACAAGGGTGGTCTTATGGAAATGTCATCTGAGTTTTCTAGCGTCGGTCGTGAGGTGTGATTTTTTATCCAAACAATTTGCCCCCAATGTAACATCCCGGTTTCCATATATACAAATAACATACATTTCACAACATAAATTCATCAAAAAGATACATCATATTTCATAATTGGTCCCATAGTCTTACTAAACATAATAAGAATTTCAGTACAAACTTTTTGACTAAATAATTTACATTATGACTAACAATAAAGCCATAAATACAAAAACACTTCATGATCTTCATAACACAAGTCTTCCCAAAAGCTAAGCAACGACTATCCTTCTTATTTGCCCTTACTTGATCCACGACCTGGAATACATATTTTTAAAACAAAATGAGGGTTAGACCTAGCGGTCTAAGTGAGAAAATCCCTGTCATTTCACAATCATTATAAAACCCATTTATATAAAATCCTTTATATAAACACACATATATCATACGTAATTAAATACCAATCAAGACTCGTGCACTGTGTTCAACTCATCCTCTTTCTCATTCTCATTTCTCCTGGCCATGTTAGTTGGTTGCGAGCCAACTAATCCACTGTACAACAACTACAGCTAACACTGCTGTACAACAACTACAACAACACCGCTGTACAACAACTACAACAAACACCGCTGTACAACAGCTACAACAAACACCACCGACTATAGTTTTGGCTAACATATCCTCGTGTAGTGTAATGCACATATGAATACAATATACATATCTCAATATATCATATTGTCATTTATGAACATCTAATCACATTATCTATCACCTTTTCAATCTACACGTATATGTATTCCAGTTTAAAAAACATTTTGAAGTAAAACTCACCTGCTTGCTTATCAACACGTTTCCAAGCCTTCTAAACAGGTTCAGTCCTTTACCCAGAATTTACAGGATCTATAACAAATAGATACAAATATCTCTTTACCACATAAAACACATAAGTCTTACTAAGGCTAAGAACTCCAAAGAACTCAAATCCTCAAATGTTGCCCCCAAACCCGTACTCAAGTCAAGACCACAGAATAGTCAGTTCTCATTCATTCCTTATCTAAGGGTTAACAAAATACAGGTTACGGGATACCCGACATCATCTAAACTCTCAATATTGGCCAAATAGCAAAAGTATCCGGACACCTCAAATTATCCGGACAACACAACTTTTCCGGACAGCGTGACGTTTCCGGACAACATGGACTATCCGGACAACATCGTAACCCGGACACATCACAATCCGGATAATACCCAGACACTTATGGAAAAGAGGAACTTACCGGGTAGAAGACCTGTCCGGATACCACTATAATACTTCCGGACACCATCATAAAAATCTATCCGGATACCTTTATTCTATCCGGAAACTACTGTCGGTTTACCCAATTTTTGCCCAGATTTGACAGATTTTAACCTCAAGCCCAGATTAAACGATTCTACTCCGATAGAAACTATTAACTAGCAATTATAGACATAATTTACAAAGGAAACATACCTCAATTCACTTCCAAGTACCCAATTGATGCCTTAACCTAGCTTTCCCCTCTTTTCTCCTTCTTGCTCTCAAAACACACACTATCACGATCAGAAATGATCGAAATTGGAACTCCATGTCGAGTTACTATTTCATCAATGTACAACTTGGCTAATCGTTCCAACGAATCAGTTTATTTCATTGGTAGGAAGTGAGAAGACTTGGTCAACCTGTCAACGATCACCCAAATAGCATCAAACCCTTTCGGAGTTCTTGGTAATTTCGTGATGAAATCTGTAGTAATTTGATCCCACTTCCACATCGGTATTTCTAAACGCTGTAATTGCCCAAACGGCTTCTGATGTTCAATCTTCACCTTCTTGCAAGTAGTACAACCTTCTACATACTGAGCAATGCTTCTTTTTATTCCCGGCCACCAATAAAATTGTTTTAGATATTTATACATCTTATTCGTACCTGGATGAATAGAGAATCGAGATTGATGAGCTTCTTGTAGTACACGATCACGTAAACCACCCAAACGAGGCACCTAAATTCTGTTCCCCAGACACAACAACCCACGGTCATCTTTTACTAGCAATGCTGATAGCCCCACTAACCGTTCTGATTTCAAATGTTCTTCCTGATAGGTTTCTAATTGACACTTCAGCAATTCGTCAAAGATGTTGGGTAGAAGTTCAGCTCGTAGTGCAATGGCTTTTATTGTCCCGCTTCTTTCTTGACGACTCAGTGCATCAGCTACCACGTTTGCCTATCTCGGATGATAAAGGATTTCACAGTCGTAATCATTCACCAGTTCTAGCCATCTTCTTTGCCTCATATTTAGTTCCTTCTGATCGAAGAGGTGTTGGAGACTCTTATGATTAGTATAAATTTGACATTTGGAACCATAAAGATAATGTCTCCAAATCTTCAACGCAAAAACAACTGCTGCAAGTTCCATATCGTGGGTTGGATACTGTCGTTCATGATCTTTTAGTTGACGAGAAGCATAAGCAATAACTTTCCCACGCTGCATAAGTACACATCCCAATCCCAGTTTAGAAGCATCACTGTAAACAACAAAGTCTTCAGAACCTTCAGGTAGCGACAAAATCGGCGCGCTGCACAGTTTCTCTTTCAATATCCGGAATGCTCCATCCTGTTCTGCTTTCCATTCAAACTTTAGATTCTTTCGAGTCAGTTTGGTCAAAGGCGTCGCGATACGAGAGAAGTCTTTTATAAATTTTCGATAGTAGCCGGCTAAACCCAGGAAACTACGTACTTCGGTTGGCGTTCTCGGTGGTTCCCACTTTTCAACTGCTACTACTTTCATTGGATCAACTTGAATACCTTTCTCAGAAACTACATGTCCGAGAAACTGAACTTCTCGTAGCCACAATTCACATTTCGAAAATTTAGCATACAACTTTTCTTTCTTTAGTAACTCCAGAATCAGACGAAGATGTTGCACGTGCTCCGATTCATTAAATCCATAAAAGCAGCTGTAGCGTTCGTCAATCCAAACGACATCACTAAGAATTCATAATGACCATACCTCGTGCGAAAAGCAGTTTTCAGAACAGCTTCTTCTTTCACCTTCAGCTGATGGTAACCAGACCTTAGATCGATCTTGGAGAAATAACAAGCTCCAACTAACTGATCGAAGAGGTCATCAATTCTGGTTAGCGGATACTTGTTCTTGATCGTGCGCTTATTTAGTTCCCGGTAGTCGATACACATCCTCATCGAACCATCCTTCTTTTTCACAAACAAAACTGGTGCTCCCCACGTCGAAGAACTAGGTCTGATGAAGCCTTTATCGGATAAGTCTTGTAGTTGCGCCATCATCTCTTTCATCTCTGGAGGTGCCAGACGATACGATGCACGGGCTACAGGAGTGGCTCCAGGAATCAGATCTATACCAAACTCTACTTGCCTAACGGGCGGAAGACTATTCAAGTCTTCAGGGAACACTTCAGGAAATTCACTAACAATCGGAATATCTTCCAACGTATTCTTTTCTGGCTTAATATCTATCACATAAGCTAGGTAACTCTGGCAACCCTTATTAACACACTTACGGGCTTTTATCATAGATATAAGGCAAGACTGATGATTGCTACGATCACCATAAATCACTACCGGTCCTCTCTCAGGTAAGACAACATTAATTATTTTCTTATCACAAACTATGTTAGCCTGATTCTCAGCTAACCAATCCATTTCCACTACCACATCAAACTCAATCAAGGCTATAGGGAATAATTGTATAGGTACTTCGCATCCCTCTATATTTATCACACACTTATCAAAAACCTCTTTAACCGTCACTTGGTTATCATTTGCCGTATCTACCATCAAAGCATGATCTAATACTTTAGGGTTTAAATGCATATAAGTAGCAAATGAAGGAGACACAAACGATCGGTTTGCACCGGAGTCAAATAACACTTTAGCACGTGTAGAGTTTATGAAAAATGTACCTGTAACTACATCCGGAGTTTCCTCCGCTTCTTTTGCTGTCATCTGAAATGTACGACCCCTTGTTCTTGGTGGTTCTAGTCTTGGCACTACTGGTCTAACAACCGCTGGTCTCCCTGATGTACCACCCTGCTGTATTCTTCCCCGCGGACAATCCGACTGAATGTGATCCGGAGAATTACACAAGAAACAAAGCCGCGGTACTGGACAATTTTTAGCAATATGCCCGGTCTTCCCACACTTATAACAAATCCGAGGGTCAACTTGACAATTTCCTTGGTGAACACGGTTGCACTTCGAACAAGGTTTTTCTGTTGGTCGAAACGGCGGGCGATTATCGTATCTCTGAAACCTGGACTTCTTCGGGTCATACTGTGGTCCTTCCCACTTTCTCTTCCCCATACCTTTATCACCAGCATCCCTCCTGTTATCCCGCTCCACATCTTCCGCGACATCTACTGCGGCTGAGAAGGTAACGGGTCCTTTTGCAGTTACTAGCCTTCTGACATCTGAATTTAACCAGAAGATAAACCTTTCCGTCTTCATTGCCTCCGTGGCAACGTAGTATTCCGCGAAATGAGATTTTTCTAGAAAACTAGTGGTGTAGTCCCGAACTGATAAGTTTCCTTGATGTAAGTTCATGAATTCCCCTTCTAATTGTTTAATCGCTGCATGAGGACAAAATTGTTTCCTGGAAGCTATAACAAATTCCTCCCAAGAGAAGGTAAAGTATATGTCAGGCCCTCCTGATGAAATATAAGCTTCCCACCAGTATAAAGCATCGCCCTTCAACATCGCGGTTCCATAAAGTACTCTGTCTTCTTCAGCACACTTACTAGTTTTGAAGATAGCTTCTATTTCCTTCAGCCATCTCATCGCTTTCACTGGGTCCCGTTCTCCTGAGTATGTAGGAGGCTTACAACTGAGAAACATTTTATAGTCACACTTTTTAAGCACGGGTGCGACAGTAGGTGTAATGGGCATCTCTCCTTCTAAACCAGGATCTGGTATTTCGGTTTCATGGTGATGAGTTTGGTTAAACATGGCTTGAATATTTGCTTGTAACCTTACCATTTCGACCGCTAGATCATCCCTGGTTACGAATTCAGTACCTCGTGGTTGAGTTCTGCCGCCTGTTCTACCTCTACCTCTTTCTCCCCCTCTTCTCCTTGCCCCGACAATTGGATTTGTTCTTTCGGGATCTCCTCTTCCCCCTCGATTCGTTTGCCTAGTACCACTTGCCATTTTGTGGATTCAAACAAGGTTAATATACACATAAGCACATACCCCATATAACAAGGTATTCCAGTTCAAACACGTACCTGTAAGATCACAATTACACCGGCCAGGTGTAATAATGAAATTACCTTACATGATGTTCCTTCTACCTTTTTATATTTAACATCCCAAGGTTCTACAATAATAGGGACATCCTACTTCACATGCAGTTTAAGTCTAGGTATAGATACTAATACCTAAATCCCTTAAAGTAGGGCTCTGATACCATTTGTAACATCCCGGTTTCCATATATACAAATAACATACATTTCACAACATAAATTCATCAAAAAGATACATCATATTTCATAATCGGTCCCATAGTCTTACTAAACATAATAAGAATTTCAGTACAAACTTTTTGACTAAATAATTTACATTATGACTAACAACAAAGCCATAAATACAAAAACACTTCATGATCTTCATAACACAAGTCTTCCCAAAAGCTAAGCAACGACTATCCTTCTTATTTGCCCTTACTTGATCCACGACCTGGAATACATATTTTTAAAACAAAATGAGGGTTAGACCTAGTGGTCTAAGTGAGAAAATCCCTGTCATTTCACAATCATTATAAAACCCAGTTATATAAAATCCTTTATATAAACACACATATATCATACGTAATTAAATACCAATCAAGACTCGTGCACTGTGTTCAACTCATCCTCTTTCTCATTCTCGATTCTCCTGGCCATGTTAGTTGGTTGCGAGCCAACTAATCCACTGTACAACAACTACAGCTAACACCGCTGTACAACAACTACAGCAACACCGCTGTACAACAACTACAGCAAACACCGCTGTACAACAACTACAACAAACACCGCCGACTATAGTTTCGGCTAACATATCCTCGTGTAGTGTAATGCACATATGAATACAATATACATATCTCAATATATCATATTGTCATTTATGAACATCTAATCACATTATCTATCACCTTTTCAATCTACACGTATATGTATTCCAGTTTAAAAAACATTTTGAAGTAAAACTCACCTGCTTGCTTATCAACACGTTTCCAAGCCTTCTAAACAGGTTCAGTCCTTTACCCAGAATTTATAGGATCTGTAACAAATAGATACAGATATCTCTTTACCACATAAAACACATAAGTCTTACTAAGGCTAAGAACTCTAAAGAACTCAAATCCTCAAATGTTGCCCCAAACCCATACTCAAGTCAAGACCACAGAATAGTCAGTTCTCATTCATTCCTTATTTAAGGGTTAACAAAATACAGGTTACTGGATACCCGACAGCATCTAAACTCTCAATATTGGCCAAACAGCAAAAGTATCCGGACACCTCAAATTATCCGGACAACACAACTTTTCCGGACAGCGTGACGTTTCCGGACAACATGGACTATCCGGACAACATCGCAACCCGGACACATCACAATTCGGATAATACCCGGACACTTATGGAAAAGAGGAACTTACCGGGTAGAAGACCTGTCCGGATACCACTATAATACTTCCGGACACCATCATAAAAATCTATCCGGATACCTTTATTCTATCCGGAAACTACTGTCGGTTTACCCAATTTTTGCCCAGATTTGACAGATTTTAACCTCAAGCCCAGATTAAATGATTCTACTCCGATAGAAACTATTAACTAGCAATTATAGACACAATTTACAAAGGAAACATACCTCAATTCACTTCCAAGTACCCAATTGATGCCTTAACCTAGCTTTCTCCTCTTTTCTCCTTCTTGCTCTCAAAACACACACTACACACTGAATTTTTCTGGATAATACTGAATTAGGAAATATCTAAATCCATTAAGGGTAATATCTAATCCAATTTACCACTTTAGTCCTTAAGTTATTCATTAATGACCAAATACACCCTTTACTTATAAATCTACACAAACTTACCTTTAACTTCACATTTTAAAGTTAACAAAATTTAACGGAACTAACGAACTTACCCGGGGTATTACATCATCTCCCCCTTAAAAGAATTCCCTCCCGGAATTCGGTTAGGCAAAAAGGTACGGGTATTTAGTTCTCATTTCTGACTCCGATTCCCAAGTAGCATCCTGACCCCTATGATGTCTCCACTGAACTTTCACTTGTCTGATTACTTTGTTCCGCAACACTTTAACTTTGTGGTCAACAATGGCTTCTGGTTCTTCTACATAATTCAACTTTTCATCAACCTGTATTTCGGGTAGAGACACTGCCTGATCTGGCGTAACCAAACACTTTCGGAAATTGGATACGTGGAACGCATTGTGGATTTTGCTTAACTCTGGCGGAAGATCTAACCTGTAGGCTACTTCACCAATTCTTTCTGTAATTGCAAACGGTCCAATGTACCTCGGGCTCAGTTTACCTTGTTTCCCAAATCGGATGACTCCTTTCCAAGGCGAGACTTTTAACATCACAAAATCTCCAACTTGGAATTCTAACGGCTTTCGGCGTCGGTCGGCGTAGCTTTTCTGTCTGTCTTGAGCCCCTTTCAATCTTTCCCAAATCTGAGTAATCTTATCCGCGGTTAACTGAACTATATCTGGCCCTGCTAACTGTTTCTCTCCCACTTCGTTCCAACACAGAGGCGTTCGGCATTTTCTACCATACAGAACTTCAAACGGTGCCGCTTGTATGCTGGAATGGTAACTATTGTTGTAGGAAAATTCTATCAACGGTAAATGCTTATCCCATGATCCCCAAAGTCAACAATATAAGCCCGGAGCATATCTTCTAAGGTCTGAATCGTTCGTTCACTCTGACCGTCAGTTTGAGGATGATAGGCTGTACTTAGTTTTATCTGCGTCCCCATTTCCTTCTGAAAACTTCTCCAGAATCTTGAAGTAAAACGACTATCACGATCAGAAATGATCGAAATTGGAACTCCATGTCGAGTTACTATTTCATCAATGTACAACTTGGCTAATCGTTCCAACGAATCAGTTTATTTCATTGGTAGGAAGTGAGAAGACTTGGTCAACCTGTCAACGATCACCCAAATAGCATCAAACCCTTTCGGAGTTCTTGGTAATTTCGTGATGAAATCTGTAGTAATTTGATCCCACTTCCACATCGGTATTTCTAAACGCTGTAATTGCCCAAACGGCTTCTGATGTTCAATCTTCACCTTCTTGCAAGTAGTACAACCTTCTACATACTGAGCAATGCTTCTTTTTATTCCCGGCCACCAATAAAATTGTTTTAGATATTTATACATCTTATTCGTACCTGGATGAATAGAGAATCGAGATTGATGAGCTTCTTGTAGTACACGATCACGTAAACCACCCAAACGAGGCACCCAAATTCTGTTCCCCAGACACAACAACCCACGGTCATCTTTTACTAGCAATGCTGATAGCCCCACTAACCGTTCTGATTTCAAATGTTCTTCCTGATAGGTTTCTAATTGACACTTCAGCAATTCGTCAAAGATGTTGGGTAGAAGTTCAGCTCGTAGTGCAATGGCTTTTATTGTCCCGCTTCTTTCTTGACGACTCAGTGCATCAGCTACCACGTTTGCCTTTCCCGGATGATAAAGGATTTCACAGTCGTAATCATTCACCAGTTCTAGCCATCTTCTTTGCCTCATAATTAGTTCCTTCTGATCGAAGAGGTGTTGGGGACTCTTATGATTAGTATAAATTTGACATTTGGAACCATAAAGATAATGTCTCCAAATCTTCAACGCAAAAACAACAGCTGCAAGTTCCATATCGTGGGTTGGATACTGTCGTTCATGATCTTTTAGTTGACGAGAAGCATAAGCAATAACTTTCCCACGCTGCATAAGTACACATCCCAATCCCAGTTTAGAAGCATCACTGTAAACAACAAAGTCTTCAGAACCTTCAGGTAGCGACAAAATCGGCGCGCTGCACAGTTTCTCTTTCAATATCCGGAATGCTCCATCCTGTTCTGCTTTCCATTCAAACTTTAGATTCTTTCGAGTCAGTTTGGTCAAAGGCGTCGCGATACGAGAGAAGTCTTTTATAAACTTTCGATAGTAGCCGGCTAAACCCAGGAAACTACGTACTTCGGTTGGCGTTCTCGGTGGTTCCCACTTTTCAACTGCTGCTACTTTCATTGGATCAACTTGAATACCTTTCTCAGAAACTACATGTCCGAGAAACTGAACTTCTCGTAGCCACAATTCACATTTCGAAAATTTAGCATACAACTTTTCTTTCTTTAGTAACTCCAGAATCAGACGAAGATGTTGCGCGTGCTCCGATTCATTTAATCCATAAAAGCAGCTGGAGCGTTCGTCAATCCAAACGACATCACTAAGAATTCATAATGACCATACCTCGTGCAAAAAGCAGTTTTCAGAACAGCTTCTTCTTTCACCTTCAGCTGATGGTAACCAGACCTTAGATCGATCTTGGAGAAATAACAAGCTCCAACTAACTGATCGAAGAGGTCATCAATTCTGGTTAGCGGATACTTGTTCTTGATCGTGCGCTTATTTAGTTCCCGGTAGTCGATACACATCCTCATTGAAACATCCTTCTTTTTCACAAACAAAACTGGTGCTCCCCACGTCGAAGAACTAGGTCTGATGAAGCCTTTATCGGATAAGTCTTGTAGTTGCGCCATCATCTCTTTCATCTCTGGAGGTGCCATACGATACGATGCACGGGCTACAGGAGTGGCTCCAGGAATCAGATCTATACCAAACTCTACTTGCCTAACGGGCGGAAGACTATTCAAGTCTTCAGGGAACACTTCAGGAAATTCACTAACAATCGGAATATCTTCCAACGTATTCTTTTCTGGCTTAATATCTATCACATAAGCTAGGTAACTCTGGCAACCCTTATTAACACACTTACGGGCTTTTATCATAGATATAAGGCAAGACTGATGATTGCTACGATCACCATAAATCACTACCGGTCCTCTCTCAGGTAAGACACCATTAATTATTTTCTTATCAGAAACTATGTTAGCCTGATTCTCAGCTAACCAATCCATTTCCACTACCACATCAAACTCAATCAAGGCTATAGGGAATAATTGTATAGGTACTTCGCATCCCTCTATATTTATCACACACTTATCAAAAACCTCTTTAACCGTCACTTGGTTATCATTTGCCGTATCTACCATCAAAGCATGATCTAATACTTTAGGGTTTAAATGCATATAAGCAGCAAATGAAGGAGACACAAACGATCGGTTTGCACCGGAGTCAAATAACACTTTAGCACGTGTAGAGTTTATGAAAAATGTACCTGTAACTACATCCGGAGTTTCCTCCGCTTCTTTTGCTGTCATCTGAAATGTACGACCCCTTGTTCTTGGTGGTTCTAGTCTTGGCACTACTGGTCTAACAACCGCTGGTCTCCCTGATGTACCACCCTGCTGTATTCTTCCCCGCGGACAATCCGACTGAATGTGATCCGGAGAATTACACAAGAAACAAAGCCGCGGTACTGGACAATTTTTAGCAATATGCCCGGTCTTCCCACACTTATAACAAATCCGAGGGTCAACTTGACAATTTCCTTGGTGAACACGGTTGCACTTCGAACAAGGTTTTTCTGTTGGTCGAAACGGCGGGCGATTATCGTATCTCTGAAACCTGGACTTCTTCGGGTCATACTGTGGTCCTTCCCACTTTCTCTTCCCCATACCTTTATCACTAGCATCCCTCCTGTTATCCCGCTCCACATCTTCCGCGACATCTACTGCGGCTGAGAAGGTAACGGGTCCTTTTGCAGTTACTAGCCTTCTGACATCTGAATTTAACCCGAAGATAAACCTTTCCGTCTTCATTGCCTCCGTGGCAACGTAGTATTCCGCGAAATGAGATTTTTCTAGAAAACTAGCGGTGTAGTCCCGAACTGATAAGTTTCCTTGATGTAAGTTCATGAATTCCCCTTCTAATTGTTTAATCGCTGCATGAGGACAAAATTGTTTCCTGAAAGCTATAACAAATTCCTCCCAAGAGAAGGTAAATTATATGTCAGGCCCTCCTGATGAAATATGAGCTTCCCACCAGTATAAAGCATCGCCCTTCAACATCGCGGTTCCATAAAGTACTATGTCTTCTTCAGCACACTTACTAGTTTTGAAGATAGCTTCTATTTCCTTCAGCCATCTCATCGCTTTCACTAGGTCCCGTTCTCCTGAGTATGTAGGAGGCTTACAACTGAGAAACATTTTATAGTCACACTTTTTAAGCACAGGTGCGACAGTAGGTGTAATGGGCATCTCTCCTTCCAAACCAGGATCTGGTATTTCGGTTTCATGGTGATGAGTTTGGTTAAACATGGCTTGAATATTTGCTTGTAACCTTACCATTTCGACCGCTAGATCATCCCTGGTTACGAATTCAGTACCTCGTGGTTGAGTTCTGCCGCCTGTTCTTCCTCTACCTCTTTCTCCCCCTCTTCTCCTTGCCCCGACAATTGGATTTGTTCTTTCGGGATCTCCTCTTCCCCCTCGATTCGTTTGCCTAGTACCACTTGCCATTCTGTGGATTCAAAGAAGGTTAATATACACATAAGCACATACCCCATATAACAAGGTATTCCAGTTCAAACACGTACCTGTAAGATCACAATTACACCGGCCAGGTGTAATAATGAAATTACCTTACATGATGTTCCTTCTACCTTTTTATATTTAACATCCCAAGGTTCTACAATAATAGGGACATCCTACTTCACATGCAGTTTAAGTCTAGGTATAGATACTAATACCTAAATCCCTTAAAGTAGGGCTCTGATACCATTTGTAACATCCCGGTTTCCATATATACAAATAACATACATTTCACAACATAAATTCATCAAAAAGATACATCATATTTCATAATCGGTCCCATAGTCTTACTAAACATAATAAGAATTTCAGTACAAACTTTTTGACTAAATAATTTACATTATGACTAACAACAAAGCCATAAATACAAAAACACTTCATGATCTTCATAACACAAGTCTTCCCAAAAGCTAAGCAACGACTATCCTTCTTATTTGCCCTTACTTGATCCACGACCTGGAATACATATTTTTAAAACAAAATGAGGGTTAGACCTAGCGGTCTAAGTGAGAAAATCCCTGTCATTTCACAATCATTATAAAACCCATTTATATAAAATCCTTTATATAAACACACATATATCATACGTAATTAAATACCAATCAAGACTCGTGCACTGTGTTCAACTCATCCTCTTTCTCATTCTCGATTCTCCTGGCCATGTTAGTTGGTTGCGAGCCAACTAATCCACTGTACAACAACTACAGCTAACACCGCTGTACAACAACTACAGCAACACCGCTGTACAACAACTACAGCAAACACCGCTGTACAACAACTACAACAAACACCGCCGACTATAGTTTCGGCTAACATATCCTCGTGTAGTGTAATGCACATATGAATACAATATACATATCTCAATATATCATATTGTCATTTATGAACATCTAATCACATTATCTATCACCTTTTCAATCTACACGTATATGTATTCCAGTTTAAAAAACATTTTGAAGTAAAATTCACCTGCTTGCTTATCAACATGTTTCCAAGCCTTCTAAACAGTTTCAGTCCTTTACCCAGAATTTACAGGATCTGTAACAAATAGATACAGATATCTCTTTACCACATAAAACACATAAGTCTTACTAAGGCTAAGAACTCTAAAGAACTCAAATCCTCAAATGTTGCCCCAAACCCATACTCAAGTCAAGACCACAGAATAGTCAGTTCTCATTCATTCCTTATTTAAGGGTTAACAAAATACAGGTTACTGGATACCCGACAGCATCTAAACTCTCAATATTGGCCAAACAGCAAAAGTATCCGGACACCTCAAATTATCCGGACAACACAACTTTTCCGGACAGCGTGACGTTTCCGGACAACATGGACTATCCGGACAACATCGCAACCCGGACACATCACAATTCGGATAATACCCGGACACTTATGGAAAAGAGGAACTTACCGGGTAGAAGACCTGTCCGGATACCACTATAATACTTCCGGACACCATCATAAAAATATATCCGGATACCTTTATTCTATCCGGAAACTACTGTCGGTTTACCCAATTTTTGCCTAGATTTGACAGATTTTAACCTCAAGCCCAGATTAAATGATTCTACTCCGATAGAAACTATTAACTAGCAATTATAGACATAATTTACAAAGGAAACATACCTCAATTCACTTCCAAGTACCCAATTGATGCCTTAACCTAGCTTTCTCCTCTTTTCTCCTTCTTGCTCTCAAAACACACACTACACACTGAATTTTTCTGGATAATACTGAATTAGGAAATATCTAAATCCATTAAGGGTAATATCTAATCCAATTTACCACTTTAGTCCTTAAGTTATTCATTAATGACCAAATACACCCTTTACTTATAAATCTACCCAAACTTACCTTTAACTTCACATTTTAAAGTTAACAAAATTTAACGGAACTAACATTTAACTAACGAACTTACCCGGGGTATTACACCCAAAATTTGAATTTTAGGCGTGAAATTCGAATTTTAAATCCTACGACGGTATTTCGACACGTGTCGTCCGGGGAGAGGGTCTGGTCGAATCCCAACCGTCTTGGTTTGCTTTGGACCGAAGGAAGTGAGGTAGTCGTGACGTCACGACGGCGTGCCAGAGGTGAAAATACGTCTATAGGACAGGTGTCGCCCATCGGCATGATGCATGTGAAAAGTCGTTTGACAGGTGTCGACTATCGAGCGGGTCGACCTGACATGATCGTTGCCGTAAATAGCGTGATTCTGGGAATCGTTTCCTCTTTACGCTCACTCTTGTTTTTAGGAAAGATTTCAGAGAGATTCCCTTGCCATTGTTACGTGCGTTTCAAGCTTTATAAATTTTGGCAGAGAAATTCGGTGTTCTTCAAGTTATTAGAAGAAAATGTCGATAGAACCAACAAGTACCATCGATAATCCGGAAAGCTTAGGGGTTTTCAGGACGTTGTCCGGCATCCCGGATGCCGTCCATATATACTCGCCGGGTCAATTTCGACCGGTGGATTGTCTGAATGGACAATTTGTCCTGTACGAATACCCATTCAAGGCAGGTTTTGAATGGCCATTTTCTTCCTTAGCCAGAGATTTTCTAGCTAGGTTTTCTTTATCTCCTGCCCAGAGGATGCCGCAGTTCTGGCGGATTATTTTCGTGATCGATAGTAGGGGTGAGTAACACCGGGTACCCGCCCTTTTTTCATGGACCGGAACCGGAACCGGAACCGGCGGTTCCTAGAAAGAAAGAACCGGAACCGGAACCGCTCCCGTCGGTTCTCTTTTTTTTGGAACCGGTCCCGGAACCGCTGGGAACCGGTTCCGGTTCCGGGTACCCACTGGCAATTTTTTTTTACATTTTTTACAATAAAACATAATTTTAAAACACTTGCAAAGTAGAAAAAAACAACTTAAACTTAAAGTACCAACGTAGTTTTCAATTTTTCATACAACAAACGATTAAAACTAAAAACTAATCCAATAAAAATAATTATTACATAACCAAATTAGAAAATAATTATTACATAACCAACTTAAACTTAAACTTAAGTCTTGATACGACATCAACAAAAGTACAAAACGAATAAAACGCTTCATGTCTTCACGGCACTTCACGACTTCATGGAACTTCACGTCAAGTCGTCAACACCTAACAAATATAACACTTGGATCAAAGTCAAAACAAATAAAATACCTAACTAAACCAATACCATGCCATTTTATAAATTGTCACTACAATAAATATAAATTAGAAAATTACCTCAAAAAGAAATTAGTTGATGTTAACAAATGTCTCATCAAGATCAATACAACCAATTTCTGAAATTAACAAATAAAAAACGCAAATTAGAATGTTACATATGAAATTAACAAATATAAATATATATGAAAAAAGACAATAAATAAGTAAATTACCTTCCTCGTATTTTTGCACATCCTCCAAATATTGTTCCATGTCCAAACATATTGATGATCTTCTCAACCAATCTTGAGCACATATCAAAGCTTCCACCATCTTTGGACCCAAACTACTCCGAAACTCATCTACCACCCGACCGGATGTACTAAAAGCAGACTCACTAGCAACCGTAGAAACCGGAATGGCTAGAATGTCCTTTGCCATTGATCCCAATACCTTATATGTAGTACACTTTTCACTCCACCACCTCAAAAATTCAAACTTCTCAACATCCATTTTTTTCAGGCGGAGCCTCCAGATATTCTTCCAACTCAGATTTCTCAATAGCATCCCCAACATCATTTTCATAAAACTCATCATAGATTTTTCTCATCTGTTTATTCTTCACCGTCCCAACAAAATTTTGGTCACCATCATCATTCACAAAGAAAATAGAAGAATCATCCTTTGATGATGAAGAAACATTAGCATAATGGTCATATAATTTTTTCAAAACATCATATACTTGACCATATATATCACTAACTTTATCGGAGTCCGAAGGAAAGATTTTTCTTAATGAAAACTTTACAAACCTCATCTTATAACGTGGATCAAGAGCCACTGCAACTAAAACCATCACATTTGTTCTACCAAAACCTCCATAATATTTGTCAAACTTTTTTCTCATTTCATCACCCATACGCATAATACTAGGTTCATCATCCTCTCTCCACTCTAACAAAGAAGCAAGGACACCCAAGATCTCATGAAAATGCATATTAGCTGTAACATATAAAGTGCCGGAAATCCTTTTCGTGGCCTCGTAAAATTGTTTCAAACAAAGTGATAACGCTTTGGCATTTTCCCAATCTTGTTGGGATGGAAATCCATCTTTGAGTTCTTTTACAAAATCAGGATCTTCTTGTTTCATTCTTTTAAAAGCTTTCTCAAATTTAAGAGCCAAATCTAACATAATGTAAGTGGAGTTCCACCGTGTTGGCAACGGCAACATCATTAGAACTTGCATTATCTACAGTAAGACAAGACAACTTATCTTCTATACCCCATTGAAGAACACATGATTCCACAACTTTTCCAATTTCCTTCCCTTTATGACTATCCATTAACTTGAAACTCAAAATCCTTTTATGCAATCTCCAATTATCATCAATAAAGTGTGCAGTCAAACAAAGATAATTATAATTTTGCACAAAAGTCCAACAATCAGTTGTGAGAGCAATTCTAGAGTTCAAACTTTTGAAAGTATTTATTAGTATCTCCCTTTCACTAAGAAATAGTTTACTACAATCTCTAGCAACCGTGAATCGTGATGGAATACAAAATTGTGGCATGCCGGCACTACAAAAACCTCTAAATCCATCACGTTCGGCGATAGAAAATGGTTGCTCATCAAAAATAACCATTTTAGCTAAAGCAAGTCTAATAGAATTTTGATCAAACTCCCAATTAGAAATAGTGGCAGTATCACTTTGACTAGTTCTAAAAGTACTAATTTTCATTTGTTTTTTATCGAGATTTTTCGGGTATTTTGGACAAGAACCAAGATGTTTTGAGAGAGAAGATGTACCGTTCTTTGTGCACCCGTTTAATAACTTTGAACAATACTTGCATTTTGCCTTCACAACCTTGCCCGTGGTTGGATCTCTAATGTCTTCGTAATGACGCCAAACACTTGATTTCCTTTTGTCTCCGACTTGGGGCATGCTTTTTTGGCTTTGGTTTTGATCAACCGCCTCACTTTCATCCACGTCAATTGGAGGTACATCCATTATTAAACCTGACAAAAAAGGGAATTTAATATAAATACGGACTATGACATGTAGTTACCAACAACAACTAAAAACAGCAACTATATTAAACAGCAACTAAAAAACAGCAAGCAAAAACAGCAAAATGAGAAGTGAGAACAAAATGAGATGACATAAAAATGTGCTTTTGCTTCATCTGGTGGTAAATCATTAGGTTCAAGACCTCCATTTATGTTTAGATGTCTACCGCTAATAATTTCCTTATTTTAGAAGAAATTATGTTGACATATGTTCCACTGAGAATCTTTGTAGTTATTTTATTAGGCTTGGAGCTTCCCTCACCTGCAATATGTGGAAGGTGGGTTTCAGACCGTTGGGTTTCAGACCTGATGCTGGTTTTAGTTATTTGCTTTGGGTAAGGTGTGGAGATGACATTTTTTCAACCTCAATCACAACTCCAGATCAAACAAAATGAGAAGTGAGAACACATACCTTACAGACAGCAGACGGCGGCTGGCGGACGGGGACGGTGGCCGGCGGCTGGCGGACGGGGACGGTGACTTCGTGAGGTCTGTGTGCGTGTTCACTGTGAAGACAAGAGATGAAGAGATTAGAGAATACAATGTATGCGGCGCTAGTTGGTGTGAAATGTGAATGGAAACCTAAACCCTAAAAAGAAATTTTATTAGTTTATTAACTTTTTTATTTAGTTTAAATAAATATTTATATGTAAATACTTAATATGTACCGGGTACCCAACGGTTCCGGTTCTGGGTACCCAGCGGTTCCGGGTACCCGGTCCCGGCGGGTACCCAGCGGGTAGCGGTTCTAAAAAAATGAGAACCGGAACCGGACCCAGTCACATCGGTTCCGTTATTTTAGGAACCGGAACCGGAACCAGTCACATCAGTTCCGGTTCCGGAACCGGAAGTTCCGGAGCGGTTTCGGTTCCAAAGGCGGGTACCCAGTTCCGCTGCTCACCCCTAATCGATAGGATCACTATGGCGTGGGCGCCGTCGTTCAGTGTGGACGACTTGTTGGCGGCGTATACGGTGAAGGTGGATAGTTACCACCGTTATAGTTTATCTTCCAAGCACAGAGGTGCTTTGGTGCTTGTGCAGAACACCCAGGTCAACGACCGCAGGTGGAACGCGAGGTATGTTTTCGGAAAAACATAGTCGCTTGAGCTCCTGCAGGAGGATACGACGTGGGTCGTGGCCGGGTGGAACACTGCTTGTAAGTTTTTCCTTAATATTGCGTATTCTTTATTTAAATCGTGCGTTTTAGCTAACATATCTGGCTGTTGTTCCAGCCATCACGTTCCCTGACGCTGATCTTCTCGATTCTGTGGCGAAGATAGATATGTTTCGAGACCGCTCTCTAGAAGAGAGGTCTTTTTAGCGGATTCCCAGGGATGATGACGAAGTCATCGTCCTTAAGGGAGTAGAGGTCCCCATCGAGGAAGAGTCGGAGAGAAGAGAAGAGGAAGAGGAGGCGATAGGTAGTAATTTGCTATTCAACTTTTGTCGTATGATTTCCGTTATTTCCTCTTACTCTGATTTTTGCGCTTTTTGTAGATACGCCTTCTCATGGTTTGTCGAAGAAGGAGTCTCAGCTCCTTTTGGCCCGTTAGGCCAAAAAATTGAAATGACAGGTTACCCCACCCCCGTCGCCGGGGGTGAAGAAACAGCGGATGACCATCCAGAGGGGTGGTGACTCGTCTGGGGTCGCTACCGCCGAGAAGGCGAAGACGCCACCGATTGCGGTCGACATGACACCGGTGAGCGTGGCTACTCCTCTGACAGGGGAGGTTGCCTCTTCTCTCCCCTCAGTCGACAAAGGGAAAGAGAAGGAGACGGGGGAATCCGTCGATTTTACACCGGTGAACTTCACCCTGCCGTCAGACTTCATGGTCGGGGAGGAGATGGATAGCGAAAAACTCTTCCCTGACTTGGGGAAGTTTCTCCTTCCTTGATTTCAAGAGCGGCTGGAGGGAGTTACGGTTGATAACCTAGGATCATACATCGCAGGGTTATCTTTTAAGGTACGTACGACCCATTTTATGTAATGTTTTATTTCGTCCTTTGTTTTCTGAAGTTCTTATGTGTTCGTGCACTACAGACGTTCCAGACGTCTCTCTACTTGTATGCCCATTTGGAAAGAATCCGTAAGGTTACGCCCGCTGCCTTAGACAAGATGCGCGAGGCGCAGGAGAAAACTCGTGTGGCACGAGAGCAGGAGAAGACGGCAATGGAGAAGGCGGAGGTCCTCTACGACAAATTCTGCAAAGCACAGGTTTTGTACAGATAATCGTCGAAGGAAAAGGAAGACCTTCAACGCCGTTTGCGGGAAGCCCTAGAGAAGTCCTCTGCGGCGGAGGCGGAATTAGGAGCGACTAAGGCTTCCCTGGCCAAGAGCGAAAAATAGGCCAGGGACCTTAGATCGCCCGTCGAGGCGCGCGAGGGGGAGATCACATCCTTAGAGGAGCGTCTTCAGTCTTATGAAGCTCTGACCCGTCTGAGGGTTCGAGCGGCGATCATGCGTCGCCATTTACGGGGGTTAAACCCTATGGCCGGAGCCGAGGAAGAGGTCAAGATCTTCTTAGAGCAAGTCAGGGACGAGGATGAACTCGACCAGGAAGACAAGCTGGAAGAAGAGGACCCGACAGACGCAGCGGTCGTAACTGGCGACGAGGAGGTCGCGGAGGACTCCCCTCTGCCTTGATTTTTGTTTTTGTATTGTCTCAAATAGGGGGCGACTGTAATCGGTCATGCCCTCTATTTGTATAGTTTTGATTGTATAATAAGAGGTACTTTTGTTATGCTTTTTCGTATATTTTACTTTGTTGCAATTGAACAAAAAAACACGAAAAAATTGAACAAATGTACGAGGCGTAAAAAATGTACGACTTCGACGTTTATGGTTGCGAAGTAATCGGGCGTCTAAGGCCGAAGAAGTATTCTAAGTGTGGAATTTAAGTCATAGGACTTGTGTATCCGATACTTAGTCTAAAGAACACCTGTGATGGTCGTAAGACCCGTATGATGAATCATAAGATTCCTGTGGTTTAAGTCTCAGGGACTTCGTTCCTCACGATGAAGATCGTAAGATTTTTCATTTAAGTCTTGGAGACTTTGGTTTTTCATAAGACCGAACCATAAAACCTATGTCTCGATTGTCACACGACTTGTGCTTTAAGTCGTGTAGGCTCTGTTTGAAGAACGACTTCGGAAGTAATCGGGCGATTGAGCCGAACATACGTCCCAAGTTACAAATTGTAAGTCATAAGACTTTGAATTCGTGACACCTGCTGTGATCATAAGATCCATATGCTGAATTGCGAGATTTATATCCCATCGTATGAGTCATGAATCATAGGTCATGACTTTGTTTTCTCACGATATAGATCGTGGGACTGGTATTTTTGCGATCCTGTTAACCTGCAATATTAGATACAGGGGCGGTCGTTGGTTTGACCAACGACCCTCCGATGCTTAAGTCAGTAATCGTTCGTCGAAGTAAATCGAAAGTAAAAAATGAAATAAAAGGCATAGTAATCCAGCTACGTGGGGGGTGCAGTCGTAGATTTGATAATACGTTCTTCGGACATACGATCATTTAGGGATCGTTGTCGCGTACGATCTCGGAAGGAGTTCCGAATCTGCATAGAATATTGGTTTGGATAGAAGAGAGGACCCTTTAGTCCCAAACCTGGGAATAGGCGTCTGCTTCTACCCATTCATAGGAAGATTTTGAAAAGACTAACAGAATAAAATTTCTTGCCCTGGGGGCAGGATGTCCATTACTTACCTTATGAAGGGTCGTGGAATCAAGGACGTAAATAAAACTTTAGAAAGTTGGTATACCGTACCTAGGTGCCGTTTGACGGGCGTTATGTACCTGGTGACGTTTTTCGTTAGCTATTGGAGAATTACCTCTGTCGTGGGGTCTGGTTGCCCTTGAGTCGTGAGCTAAATTTTTACTTGCCCATGACTGGTCGTTGAAAACTGTAGAGTTGTATAGGGTACAACATTCTGCCCCCTGTGGTGACTGTAAGACGATACCCGGATTTGCCTTTTCTGGCGCAAGGGTAAATTAGATCAAATCGTGTACAGTCGCCACAATGCTGGTTTCACCTTTGAGGCTTCATTGTTGCTTTATAGCAATCACGGGCGGTCTTCTGCTCGCTTTTGATCTCTTGCACTCCCCATGGCGTTGGGAACTTGATCGTCTGATGATAGGTCGAGGGTACCGCTTTCATGTCGTGGATCCAAGGTCGACCAAGTATAACGTTGTATGCTGATGAACAATCAATAACGTTAAATCTTGTTTGCTTGTTGACCCCTTTAGGATACACCTGGAGGATGATCTCTCCTAGAGTGGTGGTAGAATCACCATTGAATCCTATCAGGGTCGTCGACCGACGGGTGATCTCCGACTTGTCGATTCCCATAGCTTTGACAGTGCTTAGGAAAATGATATTGGCCGAACTGCCCCCATCGACCAGTACTCTTTTGGGCGAGCAGTTGCCAATAGTGAGCTGGATGATCAAGCCATCGTGATGTTTTTGCCAACTCTCCTGGAGGTCGTCTTGATCGAACGTTATTGGCATCGCCTCCAGCTCCAGCTCTTGCTTTGGTCGGGACGACCTGGGAATGGGATATTCTCCCGACGATTGACTGGAGTGCCTCTTGGCCGCCGAGTAAGTCAAACCACAGACGTCTGACCCGCCTGTTACACAATTGACGAATTTTTCGTGGACAGGGGATGTCGGTCTTATATTGTCGACTGGCGTAGATTCTTTATTGACCAATCTCTGCAGATGGCCCTTGGGGACGATCCAGGCTAACTCCTTCTGTAAAGCAAGGCAGTTATCCGTCGTATGACCATGGTCGCTATGGAAATCGCACCATTTGGTCTTGTCCATCTTGTCATCATATTTGTCGCTTTTCTTGGGCCATCGGACAGACGACTGAACGTTTCTAAGAGCGTCGACTAGCTCTTTCATCGTTCCCTTAAATCTATAAGAAGAAATCTTAGGATATTGGGGAAATCGAGGCGTTGGATTGCTTTTCTTCTTATCGAACCTAACATTCGATATCTGGCGCGACGGCTCTGATTTGACGCTCAGTTTGGATTTGAAATATGTTTTTTTGATTCCGAGCACCTTTTTATCAGTGGAATGCTTACGGCGAAAGAGTAGGTCGTCTTCGACCCTCATGTAAGCTAGAGTCCCAGCTCGTACGTCTTCGAAATTCTCAGGCGGATATTTCGTAAGGTCGACGTACAATCCGGTAGTGCTGTCGTCGATACCACGCTTATAAGCTTCGATTGAAATAACTACGGATAGACTCTCCAGACTTTTGTACGATATAGTACAGGTCGATGGTCTGCTTCTCTATGTTGCGACTACTGGCGAACTGTTGCGAGAATTGGTTGACCAATTCTACGAAGTTACTAATGGACTTAGGCTTGAGGTTGATCAACCATTGGAGAGCAGGACTTGTAAGAGTTGCCCCGAAGCTCTTGCACATTCACACCTCTTGGTACTGCTGTAGAATTGAGACCGTCCACATCAAATGCTTATATTGCGCAATATGCTCCGCCGGGTCGGTTATTCCTGAATATTTTAGAGTAAAAGCAGGAATATTATATTTCTTTGGGACGTCGACAGTCGCTACCGTGTCAACGAAAGGTGATGCTTGAAACCCTGTGCGGGGTTCGACGTCAACATGGACGGCAACACCTGGCAACTTAGAGAGCAGTGACAGCATCTTTTCGTTCTGATCCTCCAATAATCTGAGTCGCTGGGCGACGGGGTCATTAGGATCAGAACTTACACCTGCTTGAGGGTTGATGCCTGGATTTGTAGCCGTTGCTGTACCGCTTCCATAAGAAGAACCATTGGCGTCCCCATTGAGAGGGACGAAGTATGGCGTGGTTCCATTATGCAAATGTGGTGGTCTCAGGTACTGAGGGGGATATTGTCCTTGATGAGGATTGTTGACAAATGGCCCCGGACCTATGTTATTGACGAATGGACCTGGACCTGCATTGTTGAAGAATGGCCCTGGACCTGCCTGGAATTTGGGCCTTATGATAGGTGCACCCATAGGTCGGGGACCGTTCTGAGTTCCAAAGGAATTGCCCATCACTCCATTATGAGGACCAGAAGGATTGCCCACCGTTGGATTTTAAGGACCAGGGGGATTGCCCAACGTTGGATTCCTCAGAGAAGCGATCTCCGCGGCTGCTTTCTGATTCTGCTCATGCAAGGCCTGAATCTGGCTTCGAGCCGCATTCAATTCTGATTGCATCTGAATCATGGGATCTTGATAATTTTCCATTTACCTGAAAACAGCAAAAAACTCCACAAAATCGTTAGAGCGATATATGCGTTGGCTTGAGATTTTCTCTAAATGGAGTCCCACGGATGGCGCCAAACTGTTAATGCCAAAAATCGTACAGAAGTACAACTTGAGGTTAGTGTGGACTTTTAACAACTAAAGAAATGTATCTCAAGAACAAGCAACACAATCGCGGGAAAAAGTAAAAGAGACAAGAGATTTGGTGACGCGGAAAACCCCAAAACGAGGGAAAAAACCGCGGTCGACTTGTGAGAGTCGACGGTGCACTATAGTCGCCAAACATGGGCGAAAGTCCTTTTGTAACAGGTGATTTGTGTACAACAGATTACAAGTAAATGTAAATATAAACTTAGTCGTGTGCAAATGACGTTTGTCGTGTGAAAAAGAGATGTCGTCGTGCAGTTCGAACTGCTGTCGTGCGAAGATGCTTCAGCGATATTTGTTCGAGTGCCTTGCGAATTACTGCATTTCTGGTGTAGAATTGCTTAGAAAGTAGATGGAGCATAGCGAAATAGCTTGGAGTGGATTGAATCAGATAAAATCCGGATGCCCTTTTCGGTTGCTGCACAAGCTCTTTTATAGCGTCCGCTGGCCATTAATGGTGCCTTTATGGCGCACTTCGTAACCGCTGTCGGGCTTTGAATGCCATTGATGAGTTGATCGTTACTGATCGTTTGCACCATGAATGCTATTTAGACCTGCATTAATCAACAAAAGAAAACGGGTTTGACTGTTAACGGTTAGTATAGTCGTACGACCGTCTTAAGTCTTATACGTCAGTCGTACGGAACGTACGACCAACATGGAAACCTACGACCGAGCATACGTCCGTGAATAACTTGTAAGACCGTATCCTAATACAAGGGTGGTCTTATGGAAATGTCATCTGAGTTTTCTAACGCCGGTCGTGAGGTGTGATTTTTTACCCAAACAATGAGTAAGAGCAACTTTCAAGGGGGAGCCGAGCCTACATTTGAAGAAATGCATCGCTAAAGTTTTTCAAGAAAATCAAGGGGGAGAGGAGCTAAAGATTTCAAGATGATTTTGCTTTCCAAAACTTTAGGGGGAGAATGTTAGGACATTTTATGTTAGAAAGTTTTGTAAAGCAAAGGCCTTGGGCCTAATGGGCTTTAAATATCTAATGGGCTTGGGCTTACTTGTTGTAACAAGGGAGGGGGACTATAAATAGGACATGTTATGTAGTTTTGTTAATTAACAATTCATAATTCAAGATGTAGTTCTCAAATCATATTGTGTTCTCTCTAGATTAGTTTTTCATGTCAATAAATAATTAGTCCTCTCCTACCTCATCTTGTTACTAATACTTGATTTGTTGAAGATCATGGACCTAACAAAATTGAAGTTCAGGGACCATTTATGCTATTTCTTGTATCTATCCCTAATGGGATATAAATAGCTTGCTTTTATTTAGAATTAGGGTGAATGACCTAATTGCTATTAGCTAATTACCTTGTACGACAACTCCATATTCATCTTTTCTGCTATTTAATCAAAGTGAGATTTATGACATTCATATGCTATTGTGTTGATTCTATTCATTGCACTTGTTAATCTGGGATCCACAGTATGATAGGGTGACTTTTGTACTTAACAACTAGTAGATCAGACATAATGTTTGCAACATGTCTCTGTGCTAGATATCAAGCTAACCCAAATGAATCTCACTTATCTGTTGTGAAAAGAGTCTTTAGATACCTCAAAGCAACTCAATTCTTGGGTCTCTGGTATCCAAAACACTCTGGTTTTGAACTAATAGCATACACAGATGCAGATCATACAGGATGCAAGCTTGACAAGAAAAGTACTTCACGGAGTTGTCAACTTCTTAGGGGATAACCTAGTGAGTTGGACATCCAAAAAAACAAAATTGTGTGTCAACCTCTATAGTAGAGGAAAAATATGTTGTTGTTGTTGCTATTTGTTGCTCACAACTCATCTGGATGAAAACTCAACTCAAGGACTATGGTCTTGAGTTTGATAAAATTCCAATTCTTTGTGATTGAAAAGTGCAATTGCCATATCTGTCAATCCAGTGCAGCATTCCAAAACAAAGCACATGGATTTCAGGTACCACTTTATCAAGGACCATGTTGAGAAAGGTACTCTTGAAATGTACTTTGTCTCTACAGATTATCAACTTGCGGATATGTTCACCGAAGCCCTTGATGAAAGAAGATTCAACTTTTTGATCAGTAAGTTGGGTATGCTCAATATGTCTACCTGATCTCAAATCAAGAGATCATAGCCTTTGAGCGTACTACTCAAGAGATAGCATATTTTTCCTTTAAAACTCAGAGCTAATCAGAGTCTCTGTATCGTTTTCGAGCATATTTTTTCTTGTCCTTGTATTCTTGTCAACCATAGCCTTTGATTACATTGATCCAATCTTGTATAAGGGGATCAGAGAAAGAGTCACATTCAAGGGGGAGCAAGTGCAAAACTCAAAGCCTCTAAGTGTATTGAACAGAGTCTTTGATTTCATACTCAGAGCCTCTGACTCTACTACTAAGTACCTCTAATATTCGAGAAAGGTATAATTTTACTTATTGTGGACAGAGCAAAATGTTTTGGATGGGAAAACCTATTTCTGATTCAAAAATCTTTGAACATATTCTTTAACATTGTATTCAAAATCTCAGAGACTCTTAATGTATTGTCTAGAGCCTCTGTTCTTTTATTCAGAGCCTCTAACTTCTAGAATATTAAGTTTTTGCATTATTCCTTAATCAGATTAGGATTTTAATGTTTTTAGTATTAAAAGGTGTAATCTGTTGTCGATATGGCACAAATTGTCAATATCCAGAGGTTGTGTTTGTAAAGAGCCCCTTCTGGTCATCAACACTTGTATGATTTTGCTCCTATTGACTTAGAGTGCAGGTTCTTTCTGAAAGTGATCATCATGTCTCTAAAGCACATTCCTTTGATGACGTTCATGACGTGAGCCTTTCTTGGAATTCATCTTCCACGTGTCACTCTGGCAGTGGTAAAGTCTCTGAAACGGCACACACCATGTCTCCTCAACGTACCAATACTCGATTACATTTTTTTGTGGATATATATTGAATTAACTTCCTCATTTTCCTTTTACGCTTTCAAATCGCTCAAGTATTCTCTTTCCCTCTCAAATCTTAATTTCTCTCAAGCTTTCTTCGACCTGCAACAATGGTATGCTCTTACCTTGTTCAAGATAAACATTCCACTAAACTACGTCCATCAATGGTGGTATACATGCCCCTATAATGAAGACGTTGATGGTCTGGCTGGATTCATCGACACCCGTGAAAACAAAAGAGGGGATATACACACTAAACCTGACACTCCACGAAGGGTTTTGTTCTTATTTTCTACCACAAATCTTAAAATCCTTACATTCGAAAAACCTCCTACCCATAACACTCTTCTCGAGTTCGTTCGTTTCATGGGTTACAACAAAGAAATCACCAAGCTCAGTGATTTTAGAAGACAACACATTGTTAATGCCAAAAATCTCACCAAAGGGACAACTTAAGGTCGATGTGGACTTTAACAACTAAAGAAAGGAATCGTTCGACAAAGGCGTGCGACAAAGACAAAAATGAAGATGAGACAGAGGATTTGATGACGCAGGAAAAACCTCAACGAGGAAAAAACATGCGAACGACTGTGGAAGTCGTCCCTGAACTATGGTCGCCAATCAGGGGCGATGTCCTTGGTGTTCCGGGTGTCGATCGTACAGAGATTACAATACAAATGAAGGGAAAGACTTTGAAATGTAAAGTACAAGTGTTTGTAATGTAAAAACAGTGTGCGTCGTGTGTGAAAACAATATGTGAACTGTTGGTCGGGAGTGAATGTCGTGCGTCGAGAGCGATCTTCTATGAATGATCTCTTTGCTTCGAATGAATATTCTTTGAGTGTTGGCGTTTGCTTCTGTTGTTCGATGCTCTTGTTCTATCTCTCTCACTGTGTTATCCGATGTTGGTCAGATGTCTTGAACTGATGATTGAGCTGGGATTTTA
Organism: Saussurea involucrata; assembly: GCA_033807775.1. NCBI lineage: Eukaryota > Viridiplantae > Streptophyta > Magnoliopsida > Asterales > Asteraceae > Saussurea > Saussurea involucrata. The sequence continues at coordinate 26,503,471 of CM066316.1, forward strand.
TAGTCTTTGGGCACTTTAATTGGACCATTAAGATCTTTGATGATTGTTGTAACGGTCGTCAGTTGTAACTCTTCATAATTGCTCTTCGTCGGTTATGACCGTTGCCCATTAATGACTTTGACTCATGCATTAATCACTGAACAAATATAACAGTCGTATAACGCGTTAGTCAAGGTCGTACGGTTTTGTGCGATGGTCGTGCGGAACGGGCGGCGTCGAGGTCGAGTGTCGTGAGGAACTCTCGACTTACCTGTTAGGAGGGACGACGGAGGTTTTTTGGGTCTTTGTCGGGACCTTATCTTAATACAAGATATAGCTCATAACATGTGTCTTACCTTTTCTGGTCGTGGTCGAGACCTGTGAAATTTTTCCCAAACAGTTTGCCCCCAAAATTTGAAAGTAGGATGGAAAATTCGAATTTTAAATTTAGCTTGTCGGGTGTTTACCAGCTGTCTTTGACAGGTGTCGACGATCGATGTGGCTATACGAAAAGACGGGGACGTGTGGCGATCATCAAAGGGCTTGACCTGACACGATCGAGTGCATAAATATGGATCATAATGGATTATTTCCTCTTGTAAAGTTTCTTAGTGCGGAATTTTTCTTTGATCCCTTGCTGTTCTTTTGCTCAATACTTTTTGAAGTTTTTTGAGTGTCCATACGAGGTATAGTTTCTCGATTTCTCTCAAGCTTTCAAGGATTGGAGACTCTTTGAGAATGATTATGTCCGAGTCGGTGAAGACTTTGATTGCGATAGACGCGACGTTCGTGGATCTTGCGCATTTGGCGACGATGTCCTCTGTATCCACGTCGACCCTTTCGTCAGCCGTCGGGGGTAAGGGTATAAGGACGGGAGAGGGTGAGGAGGAAGTAATGACGATCAACTTTACGTTGTCGTCGATCCTCTTGACTGACTGTGTCCTTGACGGGACGAAGTCATTTCCGCATCTGGGGAAATATCAGCTCTTATCTTTGAAGGAGCGTTTTCAAAAGATCTCCATCGAAGAGACGGGATCGCGTTTAGCTGGACTAGCGTTCTTTGTGAGTTTTTCTTTCGAAACTCATGTTCCCAATATTTCCATCGAATGTTTGTTTAACATATCCCTTTTGTATTTTACAGATGTTTCAATCTTCTTTTGTTAGATATACGAAGATAGAGGAGATGTTGGACTGGAAGTCGACCGTCGAGAAGATCATATTCCTTCCTTTAACCTTAACATTAATCTTAAGAGCCGCATTCTGAAAATGTCGCGGCGTAGGGCGTCAGATAACGCCTAACATACTCGTTTGATCCTTGCATTAACTTCTTAGCGTGTTTTCGGGTTCGACGAGGACTTGAAGGTCGAGACTGAGCATACGATCGACGCTCTTCTCTAGATTTAGGAGATGCTATGTTTTTTAACTTTGTACACTCGACCGTCGGTCGTTCCTATGTAATCGTTCGTTTCGTAAATGAAGTTCATCCTTTTGTCGAATTTTTATTTCGATTTACATATGTCGTAGATAGATGTAATATCAACCGTATAACTTTGTTAAGTATAGAATGAGCGAAGAATCGTGCGACTTAGGCATTCATAGCAATATAACGATTGAAATATCATACGTTTGACTTGTATTGATAGACTCAACTATACGTTGTTGACGTGTTAGAACGTACAAAATTTTTCTGAATCCAGAAACTCAGATCGAGAGGTCGCTCAAACCTTATGATCGTGTAACCAAATTTCATGATGAAATTTGAATCATGTGCCCCTGTGATAAAACAATTAAGTTGCATGAGAGGAAGGTGTTTTTAGAAAAAATACCTTTTCAAGTGCATCGCATTCCAACTGCGTGGGATTTCTTGATTGTCGAGAGTCTGGAGTCGATAGGCTCCTTTACCAACGACTTCGAAGATGCGGTAAGGACCTTCCCATATAATAGAAAGCTTACCGACATTGAGTTCTTGAGTGTTTTGGAACACTCGACGGAGGACGTAATCACCTTCTTGAAAGACTTTGACTTTGACGTGTTTATTGAAATGTCGCTCGACTGCTTGCTTCTGAGATGCCATTCTGATCAAGGCTGATTCTCTAAGCTCCTCAAGGGTGTCGATATCATAATTTAAATCAATCATGTTGTGGTCGACGGAAGTATGCCTCGAAGTTGGGAGCTGGACTTCGATTGGCAGGACTGCTTCGCAACCGTAGACGAGAGAGAAAGGGGTTTGTCCTGTGGACGTGCGCGGTGTCGTGCGATTTTCCCATAGGACTGAAGGGAGTTCTTCGACCCATCTTCCTTTTGCAGCTTTTAACCTTTTCTTGATCGAAGCTATAATATAAACTTGATTCAGCAAGTCCGTTCGCTTGAGGGTATCTAGGAGTCGAGGTTGTTAACTTGATACTCCTGTCTTCGCAAAATTGTTGGGTCCTGTCGCTTATGAATTGGGATCCGTTGTCACAGACGATTTCGGATGGAATCCCAAATCTGCATATGATGTTAGTCTGGATAAAAGAGATGACTTCCTTGTCCCTGATTTGGGAAAAAGCAGCCGCCTCAACCCACTTGGAAAAGTAATCGGTGAGTACCAGGAGGAATACCTTTTGCCCCGGGGCCGGGGGTAGCTTGCCGACAATATCCATTCCCCACCTCATGAAGGGCCATGGGATAAGTGTTGAGTGCAAAGGTTCAGAGGGTTTATGTGACATACCTGCATGTCGCTGACAAGGGTCACAGTTCTGGACGTACTTGATGGCGTCTTGTCGCAATGTTGGCCAAAAATACCCTTGTCGAGAGATACGATTAGCCAAACCGCGACCTCCGGAATGATTGCCACATTCGCCGTCGTGCATCTCGTGAAGGATTTTTTGGACCTGACTCTTGCTAATGACGCATCTTAGGTTTAATCCTGTCGATGATCGTCGATAGAGCTTATCTCCAATTATGGTGTATTTAGATGCTTTAAAATCTGATCTTCCGGGCTTCCATCTTGTCTTCTAGGAGTTGGTCGTGCATAAGGAAATTTCGGATGTCGCACGACCAATCATCTTTTTCGTCCTCGATCTGGACGACATCGATGTTTTCGATAGACGATGTCGCCAGATGGATCATGGGAATAACGTCGAATATAGGTTCGACTAAAGCAGACCTGAGATTTGTTAAAGCGTCAGCTTGAGTATTCTGGTCTCTCGGGATATATTCGATAGAGAAAGATTTAAATTTTTCGGATTTCTCTTTTGCTACCTTTAGGTATGCTGTCATTTTTGAATCTTTGGCCGCGAATTCTCCATTGATCTGGTTCACTACCAGGAGAGAGTCGCTTTTGACATGTAACGCAGTTGCCCCCGAGTCGTAGGCCATATTCATTCCTATGATCAGGGCTTCGTATTCAGCTTCATTGTTGGTGTTAATGCCAAAAATCGCACCAAAGGGACAACTTAAGGTCTATATGGACTTAAACAACAAAAGAAAGAATCTTTCGACGAGACGTGCGACGATAAATAAAATAAAGAAACAAGGGATTTGATGATGCAGGAAAAACCTCAATCGAGGAAAAAACCTGCGGACGACAGTGGGTGTCGTCGCTGCACTATGGTCGCCAATCAGGGGCGATGTCCTTGGATACTGGTGTCGATCGTACAGTGATTACAACACAAATGAAGAAAATGCTTCGAAATGTAAAGTACAAGTGTTTGGAATGTAAAACAAGTGTTTGTCGTGTACGAAACAAAGTATGAACTGATGGTCGAGGGTTGTTGTCGTGCGTCGAGAGCGATACTTAGAATAATGGTTCTTCACTTCAGGTGTTCTTGAATATTGCTTCGGTTGTTAATCGCCGGATCTTTGATGTGTTGAAATGTTGATTGAGCTTGATATTTATAGTCTTCGCGTCCTTAGCTTCATCCATGAATGCTCCTTTAATGGCCTTAATGGTTGGAAACAGTCGCCGGAGTAATGATCTTCGTCCGTTACGGTCGCCGACTGTTTAATGATTGCGTCGGTTATAGTCGTTGCTCCTTAATGACTTTTACTCCTGCATTAAACACTTAATAAACGGTCATGGTTAACGTTAGCTTTGGTCGAAGTCGCACGTCCTTATATAATAGTCGTGCGGATCGGGCGACGCTATGGTCGAGCGTCGTAAGGAACTCTCGACTTACCTTTTATGAGGGATGACGAAGGTGTTCTAGGTCTTTGTCGAGACCTTATCTTAATACAAGATATTGTCCCTAATCATACGTCTTACCTGTTCTGGTCGCGGTCGAGCGACGTTATTTTTTGCCCAAACAGTTTGCCCCCAAAATTTGAAAATTGAATGTCAAATTTAAGTTTTAAATTTTGCTTGTCGAACGCTTAGGCTCGTGACCTGGATTGAGGGACTTACCTGGTTGTCGTGGAACTAGACCGGTTCGCCTTTAACTGAACGAGAAGTTGAAAAGTTGTGACGTCATACTGACGCACGATGATGCTTACCAGCTGTCGAGGACAGGTGTCGAAGATCCAGGCGGATATACGAAAGGACATGGACGCGTGTTGATCATCAAGGAATTCGGTTTGTTCGTATAAGTAAAAGATATGACGAATCCTTCCTTGTTTCGCCTTTGAAGGGTTTGTGCTGTGATTTCCTTGCCATTCTCCGCCGGATCCTTTCCAAACTTGTGAAATTATTTGATTTGATTAGGTTCTCCGGGGTCTAGCGCGCCTATAAGTAAGGTACGATTTCTCTGACTCCTGTAAATTTTGTGTTTAGAAATGTCGAGGGATCCCGAGAGTGTTATTCAAGAGCTATCAGACCTCCGTGACTTTAGAAAGTTAGCAAAAATTCCTGCGTGGATCGAATTGATTCGTCCATGTCAGATCCGCTCAAATGAAGGTCCTGAGGGGTACATCGTGATCTACGAATACCCTTTTAAGATAGGATTTGAATGGCCGTATTCGCCTCTAGCCAAAGCTTTTATGCTGGAGTTCGATTTAGCACCAGGCCAATTAATGCCCCAATTCTGGCGAGTTAGTCAAGTGATTGAGCGTTTGTCGAGAGGATGGGGGAATCTTATGGGTGTACGTGATCTTCTCTTGGCTTATCAGGCCAAGAAGGATAGTTGTCATCGCTGTATCTTACACTCTAGGCTCAAGGGTGATAGTGTTCTGGTTTTAGGGACAACTGTGAATGACCGTGGGTGGAAGACTCGATATGTATTCGTGTGTAAGTTGTCTCTTGACTCCGAGAGTGAGTGGATTAGGACGAGCTGGAATATGTCGGGTGAGTCTTGTTATTTCATTTTTTGTATGCTATATACGGTATGATTATTAACTTGTTTTCTGTATATTGACAGCCGTAAGATTTGAGGACGTGAAACCAGACGCTAATTCTCAAGCGAATATCAATTCGTTTTTAGAATTTAGTGTTGCCGAAAGATCTTTCATCGTGCGACACTTGGTAGATAACGACGATTTAGAGTTTTCAGTAGAGAATCAGGGGGAGAAGTGTGAAGAAAAAGAAAAGGAAGAAGAAGAAAGGAAGTCAAGAGGAAAGAAAGGGATGACGGGTAAGCTTACTTTCTTTGACTTTTTGTGTTACTTCGAGTCTTTTTCCCTTGTATGTTCATATCATTCTTTTCCTTTGCGATTTCTAGGAGAGTCACGACCCAAAGTGTCGAGTGTTTCTGCAAAAAGAGCTGCTGAATTGGAGCTTGCTCGTCAAGGCAGGGAGAAGAGATTACAAGCTACGTCTGCTGGTTCTGGAGTCTTGAAGAAGACGAGGACGACGATCTCGAGGGAGTCGTTTGCAGGGGTTGATGACTCGTCGAGAGTCGCTTCACCCGAGAAGGTAGGGGTCGGATCACCTAAGAAGGTGATTGCCGCGACACCCATTAATTCTGCGCCTCCGGCAAAAACGGTGAAGTCCCCGTCTGCCGCGTCGAATCCCTTGTCCACCGACAAGGGCAAGGAACACTCGACGGGAGGGGAGAAGGTCACGACGGTCAACTTTACGCTGTCGTCGGACTTTATGACAGGAAATGTCCTAGACGGGACGAACCTGTTCCCTCACCTGGATAAATTCCTTCTTCCATCTTTCAGGGAGCGTTTTGAGGGGTTCCTATCGAGGAGACGGCTGCCCATGTAGCCGTCTTGGTGTTCATGGTAAGTCTTTCTTTCAAGACTTTGTTTGTCTAGGCCCAGACTTCGTTGTCGTTGTCGTTGTCCACTGATGATGTCTGTCTTTTATGATTTCACAGGCACTTCAAGCTTCACTGGCCTTGCGAAGTGGAACGGCGAAGGTGAAAGATCTCTTGTCAGCTGCACACAAAAGGGAGAATGCAGCATTGGATCGAGCAAACGATGCTACTGGTCGCACGGAGGATCTATTGAAGCGTCTTGCTGACGCTTTAAAACATATGGAGATCGTTACTCATGCGAAGGAGGATCTTAGCCATCGCTTGACGCAATCCTTGTCCATGACTGCCGAGCAAAGGGAGGAGATGGAAAAGATTAAGGAATCCTTGGCTGCTGTTTCGAAAGAGGCTGAGGATTATAAGTCCAACGTGGAGAGTTTGGAGAAAGAAGTGCGGGCTGCTAAAGACGAGGGTAAGTCTGTTTTTGCCATAGCTCGTTTGACTGCTCGGGCTGCTATCATGCGGCGGCATTTGCTGGGAGAAGATCCTCTTGCTTCTGCAAAGGAGGAACTGGACATTTATTTGAATGGCGTCGGGACCGAGAGGGATCTGGACTTAGATGATGAGAAGGACGTCGAGGAAGAGATGGTAGGCGAAGGTCCTCAAGATGAGACTTCAGGCAAGGATGCAGCGGATGTTCCTTCTTTAGTTTAAGAATTTTCTCTTTCTTTTTTGTTTTACTGCTCGACCGTTGGTGGTCGAGCGCGTTTTTGACAATTTTTCTGATGAATGCACTTTTTTGGTTTGAACTTTAATGGTAAACAACTATCGCATCGATTGAACATAAGATACATAGAAATCATGCGACCAAGGCGTTTATAAAATATGAGAACATACGATCAAAGTATCCATACAGGGTATAAGAAAGAAAAAATTCGTTTAGAATGTATGCTAATCAAACACCAATACATGCGACTAAGGTATTTATTCAAAACACGAAGTTTTTCTAAGTTAAGAAGCTCAGACTGCGAAGCCGTCTATGCGATCGTGCGATTAAGTCGTTCGATTAGATGTAAGGTGTGATCAAGTCATGGACCTGATCGTCTATGTCGTGCGATCCTACGATAAAACGATGTCGAGGGTTGGTCGTTGGCTCACCAACGACCCTCCGATGCTTAATTCAGTAGCTGTTTGTGAGAAAAATTTGTATGGAAAAGTGTTAGAAATCATACCTTTCTCCTTCATGGGGTATTGCCCCCCTGTCATTTATTATCCTATTCTTTTTGGAAAGAAAGATAAGTTTTAAATGACAGGACGACACGACGATCCGATGAGAAACTGTCTGTGATTGATCATGTCGTCGTACGACAGGGCACCATAGCGACGTTTCGGCTCATTCCTGATCTTCAGGGTTCCCAATGGCGTATGGGATTTTAATTGACAACTTTTGCATGCTCGGAAGTCGACGGTCGATGGCTGTTAATAACAACATTATCATTAATATCTTTGAGATTAACTTGTGGAACATGATATGCCTATTCCTTCTTGAGTGCGATACAACCATCTGTCGCATGACCATGGTCAACGTGGAAGTCGCACCACTTTGATTTATCTTTCTTAGCATCGTCCAAGTCAGACTTCTTCGGCCACCGGATGGTTGCTTGGGCGGTCTTCAGAGCTTCGACTAAGTCTTTAGCTGACCCTTTGAACCCATAAGAGGAGATCTTGGGGTACATGGAGAATTTAGTCGCGGTTTTAGCTTCTGCCTTCGTCTTGAAACGAACGTTTGAAATATGACGCGCTGGCTCTATTCTGGATATGGCTTTCGGCTTGAATTCTGGCTTCTTGACACCTAACGGCTTCTTGTAGTCAGTGTGTTTGCGACGAAAGGCTGCATCGTCTTCGACCCTCATATATGCTAAGGTTCGAGCTCGGACGTCTTCGAAAGTCTCTGGGGGATACTTGGTCAGATCGATATATAAACCTGAACTATCGTCTAGACCACGCTTATAAGCTTCGATCGCAGTTTTGATGTCACAATTGCGGATACTGATCATTTCAGCATTGAATCTATTGAAATAACTTCGAATAGACTCATTGGTCTTCTGCACGACATAGTACAGATCACTAGTCTGCTTTTCAATCTTACGACTGCTGACGAATTGCCGGGAGAATTGGTTGACCAATTCGGCGAACGACCCGATAGATTTGGGTTTGAGATTGATCAACCACTGGAGAGCTGGACCAGTGAGAGTCGCCCCGAAACTCTTGCATATGCATACTTCCTGGTACATGTGTGGAATCGAGATCGTCCACATGAGCTGCTTATACTGCGCGACATGCTCGGTTGGATCGGTCACACCCGAATACTTGGGAGTGAAGGCAGGAATGTTATACTTCTTTGGGACCTCGACAGTGGTGATCTCGTCGATGAAGGGCGACGCCTGATACCCCGAGCGAGGCTCAACATTGACAGGCATGGCTGCCCCAGGCAACTTGGCGAGCAAGGACAGGACGCGCTCATTTTGGTCTTCTAACATCTTCAAACGCTGGGCGACGAGATCGTTAGGATCAGGATTTTCCGCTGTCGAGGGATTGGTCCCTAGACTAGTGCCATTACCATGCGACAAACCATTGGTGTCCCCGTTGAACGGAACAAAATATGGCTGCGACCCATAGTGGAATTGCTGCGGTCCATTCTGAAACGATTGCGGCCCATGCTGAAATGGCTGCGATCTCTGCTGGAAAGATTGCGATCCTTGCTGGAAAGGTTGCGGACCACTTTGGAACGGCTGGGAAAACGGCTGGGATCCAATCTGAAACGGCTGGGTGCCACCTTGCTATGGTTGGGATCCATTGTTCAAGGGTGGTGGTCGGATGTGCTGAGGCAGAATCTGCCCAGACTGGGGATTCGGAATGAACGGACCCGGCTGCTGATTCTGCATGAATGGACCTGGCTGCTGATTCTGCATGAATGGACCTGGATGCTGATTCTGCGCGGACGGGCCTGGTCCCGGACCTAGATTCTGGATGAATAGTCTAGGACCATTCTGGGGTCCAAAAGGATTCTTTAGCCGCGCGATCTCTTCAGCTGCTCTGTGATTCTGCTCTGCCATTGCATTGAGTTCATTCCTGGCAATCTCGAGCTCCTGATACATCTGAGCGACGGCTTGCTGCGGATTTCCAGGGGCTGCCATTTTCCTGCAACAGAAAATAGAAGAAACTCCAAGAAACTATTAGTAGAATGCACGTTCGTCGAGGTTTTTCTCTAGATGTGGTCCCACGGATGGCGCCAAACCGTTAAGGCCAAAAATCAAACCAAAGGGACAACTTAAGGTCGATGTGGACTTAAACAACTAAAGAAAGAATCTTTCGACGAGACGTGCGACGATAAATAAAATAAAGAAACAAGGGATTTGATGACGCAGGAAAAACCTCAATCGAGGAAAAAAACTGCGGACGGCAGTGGGTGTCGTCGCTGCACTATGGTCGCCAATCAGGGGCGATGTCCTTGGATACTGGTGTCGATCGTACAGTGATTACAATACAAATGAAGAAAATGCTTCGAAATGTAAAGTAGAAGTGTTTGGAATGTAAAACAAGTGTTTGTCGTGTACGAAACAAAGTATGAACTGATGGTCGAGGGTTGTTGTCGTGCTTCGAGAGCGATACTTAGAATAATGGTTCTTCACATCAGGTGTTCTTGAATATTGCTTTGGTTGTTAATCGCCGGATTTTTGATGTGTTGAAATGTTGATTGAGCTTGATATTTTTAGTCTTCGCGTCCTTAGCTTCATCCATGAATGCTCCTTTAATGGCCTTAACGGTTGGAAACGGTCGCCGGAGTAATGATCTTCGTCCGTTACGGTCGCCGGCTGTTTAATGATTGCGTCGGTTATAGTCGTTGCTCCTTAATGACTTTTACTCCTGCATTAAACACTTAATAAATGGTCATGGTTAACGTTAACTTTGGTCGAAGTCGCACGTCCTTATATAATAGTCGTGCGGATCGGGCCAAGCTATGGTCGAGCGTCGTAAGGAACTCTCAACTTACCTTTTATGAGGGACGACGATGGTGTTCTAGGTCTTTGTCGAGACCTTATCTTAATACAAGATATAGTCCCTAATCATACGTCTTACCTGTTCTGGTCGCGGTCGAGCGACGTGATTTTTTGCCCAAACAGTTGGTAGTCTTGAAATCGCATCGAACTGAGTATACCATCTTGCTCCCCTGTGGCGACTTTAAGACGACGCCTAGTCCTGAGCCTCTAATGTTGGATGATCCATCGACGTGTAAGATCCAGGGCACGTCGTCGTGAGTCGCCACAGTCGATACCTCGAGCTCTGCTTCTTTCTCCAATTCAGGGCTGAAGTCAGCAATGAAGTCGGCCAAGGCTTGCGACTTGATCGCGGTCCTGGGCTTGAAGTCATTGTCGTAGCTGCTGAGATATATGCTCCATTTTGCTAAGCGATCTGTCAACTCAAGTTTTCTTAAGACAGACTTAAGAGAGAAGTTAGTTACGACAGTAATGGGATGCGACTCAAAATAATGTCGCAGTTTTTTAGCAGTAGTGACTAGCGACAAGAGCAATTTTTTGGCAGTTGCTGTTTTTCATCTTCTCGTGCTAGGACATCACTTACCGCGTTTGGGCTAACAACCAGATATAGTTGCAAGGTTTCACGATCGCGAGGTTTCGACAATAAGGGAGGCGACGCCATGTATTCTTTGAGCTTTTGCAATGCCTGTTCATGATCGTCGGTCCAGTCGAAGCCTCTGCTTTTCCTAAGGACGTTGTAAAATAGGTGACATTTATCTGAAGATCGGGAGATGAACCTATTTAGAGCTGCTACTCGACCAGTGAGCCTTTGGAGGAGATATGATCTCCACAATGGCTTTGATCTGGTCGGGATTGGCTTCGATGCCTTGGCGAGTGACCATATATCCTAGGAATTTCCCCGCACTGACGCCAAAGGAACATTTCGTTGGGTTGAGCTTCATGCTATACTTTCTAAGGATATCAAACGATTGCCTCAGATGCTCGACATGGTCGATCGCTTGTTTTGACTTGACCAGCATGTCATCGATATACACCTCCATCGTGTCGCCGAGATGGTCTTTGAACATTTTATTCACAAGACGCTGGTAGGTAGAAACTGCATTTTTTAGTCCGAAAGGCATAACTTTATAACAGTAAATACCTCGGTCCGTCATAAATGCGGTTTTTTCTTGGTCCTCGACGTGTATTAAGATTTGATTATATTCGGAATAGGCATCCATGAACGTTAGTAGTTCGTGCCCCGCTGTCGCGTCGACCATGGCATCGATATGAGGTAATGGAAAAGGATCTTTTGAACAGGCTTTATTAAGGTCTGTAAAGTCGATACAGACCCTCCACTTTCCATTCTTCTTTGCTACAACCACGACGTTAGCAAGCCAATCGGGATATTTTACCTCTCGGATCTTCCCTGTCTTGAGAAGGTTGTCGACTTCGTCATTTATCACCTTATTCCTTTCAGGAGCAAATTTCCGTCGCTTCTGCTTGATAGGTTTGAACGATGGATCGACGTTGAGCTTGTGAGAGATGACGTCAGGATCTATGCCGACCATATCTTCATGCGACCAGGCGAAACAATCAGCATGTTCCTGCAAAAAAGATATTAACTTTTCCCTAAGGCAAGGATTGAGAGACGACCCGATTAAGACTTTTTGGTCAGGCTTGCTTGAATCTAGAATGACTTCCTCCAGGCGATAATCGTTGACTGCTTTAAGTGCATCTTGTGCATTTTTGAGTCCTTCATGTGCTGGGTCAGCGGATTGTTCGTTATTCACCATTTTCCTGAAACAGAGAACAAAAGAAACTCCAAGAAAACGTAAGTAGGACGCACGTTTGTCGAAGATTTTCTCTAGATGGGGCCCCACGGTGGGTGCCAAACTGTTAATGCCAAAAATCGCACAAAAGGGACAACTTAAGGTCGATGTGGACTTTAACAACTAAAGAAAGGAATCGTTCAACAAAGGCGTGCGGCAAAGACAAAAATGAAGATGAGACAGAGGATTTGATGACGCAGGAAAAACCTCAACGAGGAAAAAACCTGCGGACGACTGTGGAAGTCGTCGTTGCACTATGGTCGCCAATCAGGGGCGATGTCCTTGGTGTTCCGGGTGTCGATCGTACAGAGATTACAATACAAAAGAAGGGAAAGACTTCGAAATGTAAAGTACAAGTGTTTGTAATGTAAAAACAGTGTGCGTCGTGTGTGAAAACAATATGTGAACTGTTGGTCGGGAGTGAATGTCATGCGTCGAGAGCGATCTTCTATGAATGATCTCTTTGCTTCGAATGAATATTCTTCGAGTGTTTGCGTTTGTTTTTGTTGTTCGATGCTCTTGTTCTATCTCTCTCACTGTGTTATCCGATGTTGGTCAGATGTCTTGAACTGATGATTGAGCTGGGATTTTATAGTCTTTGGGCACTTTAATTGGACCATTAAGATCTTTGATGATTGTTGTAACGGTCGTCAGTTGTAACTCTTCATAATTGCTCTTCGTCGGTTATGACCGTTGCCCATTAATGACTTTGACTCCTGCATTAATCACTGAACAAATATAACAGTCGTATAACGCGTTAGTCAAGGTCGTACGGTTTTGTGCGACGGTCGTGCGGAACGGGTGACGTCGAGGTCGAGTGTCGTGAGGAACTCTCGACTTACCTGTTAGGAGGGACGACGGAGGTTTTTTGGGTCTTTGTCGGGACCTTATCTTAATACAAGATATAGCTCATAACATGTGTCTTACCTTTTCTGGTCGTGGTCGAGACCTGTGAAATTTTTCCCAAACACACCTTTCACCCATCTGGAATTTCTGATATAGTTTCCTCAATAGAACAATCACTTGTATGGTAGGAAGCCAGGACCTTACAAACCCTAACATTCTGAGAATCATGTATAGTTTATTCTTCAACGAGAACAACGACATGGCCAAGCTTATGTACTAAGAAATGTTAGTCGTTGCAGACAGGAAGAACAAGGCCCTTGCAAAAGGAAAGCCCCTCATCTATGTCATGTTTCCCAGGTACATAGCTCTTGTAATTAGGAGAGCTATGGATCGTTTTTATTTGATAGAGGAAGGCTCAAAGACACCACTACTTGTGATGAACAACTTCAAACTAACTACTATTCCTCCATATCCAAATGCTTGACAATTCCCTAGAACCATGATTTTCATTCTTCCAGAAAACTCTCAAGCATTAGTCACTTATCTTCGTGTTGCCTAACCTTTTGAACCAGAGGTGGGATCCCTAGAACACTTAGGACCCACGCCACAACTATAATCAGCGAGTGAGGAATCAGAGGGAGCACAATTAGAGGGAGGAAAACCAGAGGGTGCATCTCCATAGGGAAAAGCAGAGAGTACCTCTAATACTAGAGATCAAAGTATCTCTTCCAGTTCAGATGGTAGTGAGGCTGAGAATGAGATTCCTGAGACTTCTAACCCATTAGAAGCCGAGAGACATGTGAGTTTAGAAAAATATGCCACAAGAAGCACACATATTTACTTTAGGACTCCCAACCCAACTCCAGTGCTAACACATTAACTATCCAGGGTGATCCAGCATCCATGGATATTGATCAATGGTGCACGTCTCGAACCTTACCCGACATATCCAGCCAGAGGCACATCCTTCTGCCTCTGATGTACACAAGTTAAGGGAAGCCACAACTCTGGACTTGTCCTCCTAAAAGGACAAGAACATCGGAAAGATAAGTACCCAATCACCCTGGGGTACGTCACATACTACCATACAACACGATGCATCTGTGGATTATCAAGATAGGACCAGATACTTATATCCATGGGTAATTTCAGATTATCCCGTAGGGACTGCCTTACTCAGGGGCAGTGGATGAACCTAGTTGCACGACGGTTAAGTTGTCTGGATAACAATGTTAACAACCACATCTACTACACCCTCTCTGATTCTGAGGAGGAGGAGGTCGTAGTATACAGAACACCCCGAGATAAGTCTCCTTTAAGAGACCACGAGGACCGAGTGGAAGTCTTTCCAGAGTCAACATAAAACACAACTCTGAACGAAGGCACCTCCAAACTCGAGGCTGACTTGGATGCAGGTGTTTTATCCAAGGTTTCCCTTTCTAAATTCACTACAAAAGCAGAGTTTGAAGGATTTTGTGCTGAAGTCAGAGGTTCTCTGAATGAACTAAAACTTGCCATCAAAGGATGTTCAGAGGCCTCTACCTCCACCTCTGCCATTGACACTCTCAATGCAGAGGTCTCTGAATTAAAGCAGCAACGGGAATCTCAGATCACCCAGAGCTCCAACAGCTTGAGTGATCAAATTAAGGAGCTGAAAGCAGATCTTGCGAAGACAAAATCAGTAAAGGCTCCAGTTTTTGAACCTACTCCATCTGCATCCATCTAACCAGAGGACTTCAGAGAATTTGCAAAGGAAATGAATATTATAATTTCAGACTCTCATCCTTCCACTTCAGCGCCGACTGCTCCAGAATACCCTCCTTCCTCTGAACTCATCCAGAAGAAAGACCTTTTTGAGTTCAAGAAGGCAATTCTTAAGCACATGATGGAGATCTCTGCCAGGTTTGTGACCAAATGTGGTGAGCAAGTCAAGGAAATGAGATTGATCCTATCTACGCACAACTACAAAGTAGATGCTCAAGTCTCTCAACTTCTTGGTGAAACAGAAGATGCCAAGGATATAATTGATAGTGCAACAGAGAAACTGAAGACCTCTGCATCAAAGTTAAAGAAGAGCAAACAACCAGAGACTTCCTGTGCAGCAGAAGCTTCTAAGGGGAGAAGCATTGATGACTTAGAGGACGATAATGATGATGAAGGTGGCTTTGATCATCAAGGGGGGGGGTTACATCTTCAAGCATGCCAAGCCTATCAGAAGCATCCCTGCCTCCTATGCAGCAAACTCAAATCAAGCCAAGGATAAAGCTCCAGAGCAGGCACATGTAGAACATGTGCAATCAAAACCACTATCATTTGCAGCTCTGGAAGCTCTACTAGATAAATCCCCAACCAGAACTCCTCTAGAAGAACCACTCAAGTCTCCATTGAGATAACCAGACAGATATCCCAGCAAAGCCTCTGATGAAGAATCACCTCCATAAATCTTTACTACATCAGTTCTTGTTGTGATCCTAGCCTCAACTAGTTCAGAGATCCTCATACTACCATTTCCCTTAGCTCCCACTATTCTTACTAACACCGTTCCTACTGAAACCAGACTAGATGATCCCATCCTGGTCGAATATTCTGATGATGATGAAGCAGGACTTGAGGTCTCCTATGATGATGTTTTTGAGTCACCAGGGCGACATAAGATAGTGATGATGGATATGTTTGAAGAAGAGACAACTGCCTTTACCTATGAAGTTCCCACATCTGGTGTACCTGCAAAAGAGGTTCTCACTACTCAAGAAGAAGACAAGGTCAAAGACATTTTTGATCAAATGAAGACTCTGACTAAACCACCACCAGCAAAAGTCTCTACATCTAGGCCAAGAGAAAAGGAACATGTGCTCAGAGAAGACATTCTCAGATACCTTTACTCTGACCACAATGAACCGCTAGATATCATAATCCTCCTAATCCTCTACTCAGGCCAGAGACAATGAATATACTCAGATTCGGGTTCATTAGAGATAAGACTCAAGACCGTGCAATAGTGTACTCTGAAGAAGGGATCAGAAGGGTCCATGATGTAAA
The DNA here is from genome assembly GCA_033807775.1 of Saussurea involucrata. Classification (NCBI taxonomy): domain Eukaryota; kingdom Viridiplantae; phylum Streptophyta; class Magnoliopsida; order Asterales; family Asteraceae; genus Saussurea; species Saussurea involucrata. The sequence goes on from CM066316.1 coordinate 26,519,317, forward strand.
ATACAGAAATTACTCCTACAATCAGATTACTTACCTTGAATACAATGTGAAAAGAGAAAACAACAGATTCTACATGCTCAATGACAATGACTTGGTAATCTGAACCCGTATGATCTGGCCTTCCTTCACAGTTACTTGTATTCTATGGTTGAAAGAGGAAAGAAGTACAATTGTGCCTTAAGAGAAGTCATCATGGCAATGGAGAAATATGTGGAGCTCAGAGCTAAGACAGACTTCCAAATAGCCATGGAACTTGGTGTCGAGCAATTGGCAGTCACAACCCCAGATAATAGCATTGAAAATTTTGGAAAACCGTAGTGGAACTGCTTTATCAAAACCACTTAGATTTGTGTACATGGTTGATTTTGTTGGTCCCAAAGGGTTATACATGTTTGTAGAAGGGGGGGGGGGGTTGATTACAAACACACGATTTTTACTTTCTAAATTGTTTATTGATAAATCTCAAACAATTTACAACTTGTTGCGGAACAAGATTAAGGATTAACCTAATCTAAACAAGTTAAGAACACTAAGTTTCTTGCACTAGAACTAAGCTAGAAAGGAGATAAGGAAATTACGAATAATATCCTAACACAAAGATAGAGAGAATAAGATGGCCGATCACGTCATTTTGAAGTAAGGTTTCTCCTTATATACTGCATGCATTTAATGCATAGCAGTACTACTTTACACGTGGCAGTAGCCGATTGGTTGCATGAGTTGACTCCAGTAGACAACCTAGTAGCCGCATGATGAACAGTGTAGAATCAGAGTTGGTTGTACGAATCTGGACACAAAGGATGTCCGCTCTGACAGTTCGTACGGAGACGTGCAAGGGGATAAGACAAAAGTGACTTGTAGAGGAAACTTCATGATCAACGTTCGTTGAACAGTACTTTATCAGCGAGTGACAAAGCTCAGCGATCGCTGAAGTCTTCTACTTGAAACTTCACGTTGAGTGGACGAGTCTTGGCTTCGCTGATATCCGCATCAGTTCATTAGTAGACATTGTCGCTGGTTCTTGGGCTTGATCTTCGACTTTAGCGTAGAACCTTTGTTGACGTGAAACTTGTCTTCAGGGATCATAAGTAAACAACTAAAACTTATCAGCGATCATCATTAAGACTGAACAGGCTCAGAGCTTTTTGGATGAACAGTTTTGCTAAAAGTCTAATCTAAAGAACATGAAATTCCTATCAGCGGTACTGTAGAGACATAGTACTTATCAGCGATAGTGAAACTCTAATACATATTGTCTACTTACAATTTTCACTAAGTTTTTCTAAAAGAGTCATTTTCAAATCACTGAGGGTTTGGATCAACGATCTCCCCCTATTTGATATTGACTTAGCAACAAAAGAAAATTGCTAAATATGAAAACATAAGGATAAAAAGAACTCATAAAATATTTGTCTCTTTTACTGTTTTCTGGGATCTTTTAAGTACTGATGGAGTAAAGTACATTCGCCGAAATTTTTCTTTAAACTTCGTAAAGGTTACATAGGGAAGTAGAAAAATTACAAGTACAGCAAATAAATTTACACGTACAAAAGATGTAAGCTGATAAAGATAGAAGAATTTACAAGAAAATCTATCACCAAGAAGGGTTCTTCTAGAGGGAATCATCCAGTCAGGGACTGTTTCACCAAGATTTCGTCTATTCCGAGCTTCAGCAAAGATTAGGGGCTTCATGTATTGTCCTAGATGATCATCTCTGAATCCATACCAATATATGAGATCCCTGAGCTGTTCAAGAGGAGTGATGGGAAGCTCAAAGATACGTTGAAAGTGTTCTCGTCCATCGTAGTCGTGAAAGAAGATACCATACGGTTCGCTTAAGACTTTTCCAAGGATGAAGCGTTCACCAGGGGGCAGGGAGGTGTCAAGCGCTGAGAGGTCAAGTTCAGGACCGAGTACTTCGTCGCGTGAGAAACCAATACCTGTTTCATTTCGGATAGGAGGACCTGAGTCTGAAGATTTTTTCTTTTTATTTGTAGAGGCCCTTCTTTGTTGAGTTGGATTTGTGGGAGGAGGAGGAATATCCATAGCAGATGAAACCAAGTCGATCTGAGAATTTATGATTTTCTCGACATGGCTCTTATGTTGTGAGCGAGATCGCTGAATGGCTATTCGCATCTCCAACCATTCAGAGAAACCGTACTTCTTGATCGTAGCAGCATAGCTGGTTTCCTTGTTACCGTTTTCTCTGAATAAATCGACCTCAACAACTGGAACACTTATGGTCGTTCTTCCTCTGATGTTCACCTTGTGAATTCTGGCAGCCCGATATCGATAGTGCAGCCTTTCTTTGCACCATTCCAAGGTAGAATCAGATACCTTGGTCATTTCTTCAACGATCTTCTGGGCGTCTTCCCATAGTTGGCGTTGAACCTCGATGGGAGTCTTCTTAAGTGAAGGATCTTTCACCGATTGTTGGACAAGCTGGATGGCGTATGCTCTATCTTTTTCTTCAGCTTCCCTTCTTTCAGCGAGTAATCTTTCAGCTCTGAGGTGATCAGCGAATTCTTTCTTTGATAACCTGAACTTTGTAGGAACAGGAGTAACTTTAGAGCGAGGGAGGATGATTCGCTGATCTTCAAGCTTCTTGATCATTGCATCTCTCTTTTTCTGATCCTCTCCACTTAGCTTTTGAGAAGCTAAGGAAGGTCTGTTTTTTGTGAGAGAGCAACTCTTCTTCTTGTTCTTCAGTCTCAGTGGTGAAATCCAAGACTGGGATTATTTCATCAGCTCTTGTGGCTGGGATTATTGGAGTTGTAGCAGGAGAGACTTCAGCAGGATCCTAAAGCAGGGGAGAGGACTAGCTGAAACATAACGATCATTTGAGTAAGATCATTTGGGAGAAAGAGATAAAGAAAGGAATGAGGGTTAAGTGTTTAGAAGTTTTATAGAGAGGAGAACTGAGGTTAAGAAGGGATAGAGGAGGGATACAGTATAAGGGAATAGAGTGTAAGTTACCTGACAAACTGGCTTTCGAAGCAAGATCGTCAGATTGCCTTCTGCAGCGAGGCCTTTGTTTTTGCCTTTGTCAGCTTCAGACGCTGCAGGCTTTGTCTTTGTCCCCTCCCCTGATGGTTCATTTATCGAAACCCCTTTTTGAACTGGGGCGTTCTTGATAGGCTGGACGAAGAAGAAATCGTCATCATCGTCTTTAGGGGATGATGATGGTTCATCATCAGCGATGTCGATTGGTTCATCGTCTTCAGCTTCTTCTTCAGATTCGACCTCAGTCTCATAAGGTTTGGTCACATCAGCAACAACTTCATCATGTTGCTCTTCGAGTTGCTCCCCCTCAGATATAGAGGGAAGTTTCTCGGTTCCCTTAGGGTTTTCAACTCCCAGAGGTTGTTCGTTTGACGTAGCAGCAACATCAGTTTCATTTGTCTCCCCCTCAACATTATGGGGAAGACCTTCATTGTTCTTCTCCCCCTCTTCCACATGATGAGTGGGGGAGGTAGCCGGAATATCAGCGGCATCAGCAGTCCTAGGATCACTGTCTTCTAGGACAGTGATACCCATGAAGGTTTCAATCACTGCTATTCTGTCTTCCAGGTCAGAAATAGCAGTATTGAGGCTTTGAAGATCCTCTCGGTCAGCCTGAGTAAAGTGCGAAGGGGCACAGGTAGCAGCATTCAGGCGATCGAGGATTTGTTGCAGTAAGTTGGTGGCGGTGCTGACATCCGTCTTCAAGGAAGAGACTTCTCACTGAAGGGTACCAACCGATGTCTTCAGTGATGTGACTTCGCTGGACAGAGTGGTATGGGAGAAGTTGAGAGTGTTGATGGCAGTGGAGTTATCAGCAAGAGTAGAGGCAAAACTTGTAATGTTTCCATCCACCTTCTCCAGATCAGCACTAGAGGCTTTCTTTCCTACCTCAGTTGTCAGCGTCTTGTGGTTCTCTCCAGCGTCTGTAACCGCTGAAGAGTTAGTGGAGAGAGTGGTGTTGTAAGATTCCACCTTTGTCACCAAGTCTTTAAGGGAGTTGTTGATATCTCCCAAATTAGGAGCCGCAACAGATAATAACTTATGAACAAAGGAAAGCTCAGAAGTTGGGGATTTAGAGAGAGGAGTGTTTTGGATATTGTATATATACCTGCAGAGTGGTTGACGAAATCATCGAAGTCTCGATGGCCTGTAAAGGTTTCCATATCGTCCGCCAGAGAGCCAATTCGCTGAGAGGCGTCTGCAGGTCCTATATTTTGATGCATCATCCCCTGTAAAGTTGTAGCTGATGTATCATGGGGAATGATGGTTGTTGTAGAGAATGGAGGGAATATTGGTGGAGTGTCCAAAGAAATGGTGTGAGGAGTAATGGTTGAGAAGAGGGTTTTGGTAACGGGTTCAGCGTTGGATCCGCTGAGAATTACTTCTTCAGTCTATAGAGAGCCTGAAGGAGGGGGTTCAGTTCTAAGTTTATAACCTTAGCGTTTAGAGACGCTGAAGTTGGGATGGAAGGGGTGGCTTGATCAGCTGTGGCAGAGCGTACCACGGAACTATCCAGCGGCTTTTGTACAAAAAGAGTCGTGGAGTCTTCAGCCTGTGAGGGCTTGGGGGGTTGCTCCTTGGTTTTCTTGATCCTTTCGGAATCAAGTTGGGAAGTAGAGTGTTTCCTTTTACAATAAGGAGTAGAGGGTGCAGCCTGGGTATCAGCAGTTGGGATTACCGCTGAGGTAGCCGCAGAAGTAGAAGCAGGAGGATTGAGAATAGATAAGATAGTAGAAAGACGTACCTCGTTTGTCATGGGGCTGAAGTCGAGCACCTTAGGGCCAACCCGAGAAAGTCTCAGGTCACCCACTTTTGGGTATTTGTCCCCAAGTCCGTTTAGAAAGATAGCACTGGCAAACCGAGGATATGGAACACATGTTGGTCTGTCAGCCATATCCACTCTTAGCACCAGATCGTCGTAGATGATTGATGCCCAGTCAACGTGGAGACCTTTCAGCAGTGCATATCCCATGGCCTGCTGAGGTTGAGAAGCTTGGTCAGAAGAACCAGTTTTAGCTGTCATACAGCTTATCAGGTGAGCGAAGATAAAGTTCATCTCACATGGCATCTTGGACTTCTTGATCAGGGTCAGCTTCTTCTCAGGGAGTTCATCTCTCCCTGTTTCCCACACATACTTCATTGCATCAAAGAATGCAGTGATTGCTTCCCTATCAGCTAGGTTTTTGTGGTTTGGCAGAGGAACAAAACATTTTTCTTTGGTGGCTGCGGGAAGGTTTAGTGCACGCCTGATAGTAGAAGGGTTGATTTTGGAGGTGCCATATTTGGTGTCACAGAGGATGACATCAAGTAGTTTCTTTGGGTCTTTGGGTGAGGGTACCTGAGCTCGTCAGGCAGTATACCAGAACTGAGATAGAAGGGATCGATGAGCAGGGGGTGCAATAGTCAGGGCTGTCGATATGGGACAGGTCTTGAGAAAATTCACAACATCATCAAGATGTGTGACCTGCTTCCTTTGAGGGAAATCGAAGAGAGCATAATGGTTGTTGTGCTGAAATGTAACTTGCTCAAGTTTAAACTTAACCTGAGGAGCTTTTGTGAGAACCACTTTCTCAGCAGCAGTAGGGTTCTTGGTAGTAGGAGCGTCAGTGGAAGATGCCATTTTTGTTTATAGAAGAATATGAACAGAAGAGCTTAAAATGAATAAAATATTCAAAATAAGGGTTTTGTAGAAATTAGGGTTTTCTAGTTTTGACAAAGATTTAAAAACTGATGAATGTCTTATTTTCTTGGTTCCTTTTGAAATAAGGATTCTGGAAAAACATATGAAGAACAAGTTTAAGAGTTTTGTTTTAAACATGAAGAACAACCATGAAGATTGTATTCATAAAATCATGAAAAGAAAATGATTTCATTTTAAAAGTACTTTTGTTTGATCTTTTAAAACCAATAATAAGATCAGAAACAAGTTAATGACAGGTAAATAATAAGAATATTAACCTTGGTTGTCGAAGAAGAAGAAGATGAACAGTTTCTGGAAACGAGAGTTCAAAAATGCAGCAGTGTTCTTTCTTGGAAGAGAAGTTGTTCGCGTAAAGGTAAAAATTTAAACTCAAATGGTTTATATAGTGAGAGTTAGAGAGAGAAAAACTTGAGCGGGAAAAGTTTTTCATGATGACACGGACACGTCCTATGAATTTGATTGGACAAGGAAGTCGAAACGGGCAAACGTGTCAGAGAAAACGTGCCATGACTTATCCGTTATGATGACGTCATAAACGTCCTTTCATAATTTAGGATGTCTCTGAGGTTTTTGAAAAACTCAGGGATATTTTGAAAATATGAAGCACTGAATAAGAAATATCAGTGTCAGAGTTTAGAAATTTCAAAAGTATCACTGAAAGGAAGAGATATTTAGCGATGTGATTTGTTTTGAAATCTTTCAGTTCTAGGCGAACATCAGTGAGCAAGAGAGAACATACCTTGATATCAGTGAATCAATTTTGTTCAGAGAGAAGGTGATAGAATGGGTTATACAAGTTCATTTCTATCACTGATCAAATGCGAACCGCTGAAGATTTTATTCTTCTAAGTTCAGCATTCCAAGCTCGCTGATGAGAAAGTTGAATCTTGTCTCATCAAGAGGTTTGGTGAAAAGATGAGCTAACTGAAAGTCAGTTGGGATAAAATGAAGTTCTATATCACCATTCATCACATGATCTCTGATAAAATGATACATGATTTCGATGTGTTTGGTCTTTGAGTGTAGCACTGGATTGTTGGCTATAGCGATGGCACTAGTCCTGTCGCAGTCGATTGGAATCTTCGAGAGTTTTAAGTCATAGTCCAGTAGTTGATTTCTCATCCACAAGACCTGAGAACAACAGCTTCCAACAGCTACATACTCAGCTTCAGCAGTTGAGGTGGACACTGAATTTTGCTTTTTACTTGTCCAACTCACCAGCTTTCCACCTAGGAGTTGACAGCCTTCTGTGGTGCTTTTCTTATCCAGTTTGCAACTTGTAAAATCACTATCTGAATAGGCGATTAGATCCAACCTTGAGTCTTTGGGATACCAAAGACCTAGGTTAGGAGTACCCTTAAGGTAACGAAAGATTCTCTTTACAAATAGGTTGCATACATAATATCAGGTCGGCTAGCTGTAAGATACAAAAGAGAGCCGATCATCCCGAGGTACATCGTGACATTAACAGGTTTTCTAGAAGGATCCTTGTTAAGTGTCAGCGGTGGTGCCATAGGGGTTTTCATAGCTGAACTCTGAGTTAAGTCAAATTTCTTCAGCATATCTTTAACATACCTTCCCTGATTAATGAAAGTTCCTTTTTCATTATGTTTTATCTGAAGACCAAGGAAATATGTTAGCTCACCCATCATACTCATTTTATACTCTGCTTTCATCCTTTCAGAGAAACGAGTACAAAGGTCAGGATTAGTAGAACCAAATATAATATCATCGACATATATTTGAACAAGAATGATATGACCTTTTACTTTCCTGAAAAATAGAGTTTTGTCGATTTTACCACGCTCAAATTTTTCGATAAGGAGATAAGATGAGAGAGTGTCATACCATGCACTAGGAGCTTGCTTTAAGCCATAGAGTGCCTTATCCAATTTATAAACATAACCTGGATGCTTAGGATATGAGAATCCTGGAGGTTGTTCCACGTAGACTTCTTCATTCAGCTTTCCATTTAGGAATGCTGACTTAACATCCATTTGATAAACTTTGAAATCTTTGTGTACATCGTAAGCTAAGAAAAGACGAATGGCTTCTAGTCTTGCCACTGGAGCAAAGGTTTCGTCGTAATCTATACCTTCCTCTTGTCTGTATCCCTGAGCAACAAGTCGAGCTTTGTTGCGGGTTACAGTTCCATGTTCATCCAACTTGTTTCGATAGACCCATTTAGTGCCTATTACTGACTTGTCAGATGGACGAGGAACAAGCTTCCAAACTTTGTTTCTTTCAAATTCAGTCAGCTCTTCTTGCATAGCGCTGACCCAGTTTGGATCTTGGAGGGCATCATCTATTTTCTTTGGTTCAATCAGAGAAATAAAGTTAACAAATAAACAAATATTATGTTAATGTTACATTATCTTGTACCATGTAGTATTATAGTTGAGGGACCAAATGTGACATGTTGTCAAACTTTGAATAGTATATATAGTATACTATCTGTATTTTTAGGTCAAAACATAGAACATACAACATACAAAATACACACGCCTCTATCTTCGCAGCCTCCTTCCACTTTGTAAACCTCTCAACCTTCTGTGAAGTTGTAAGCTGCAAGTTCTTCAATCATATATAAAGGTGTACTTCTTTGATTCATATATCTTGTGTATTTACTCTTATTACTTGTCATTGTGGGATCACAATTGGTATCAGAGCTTAATATCATTTTGTTCAGATTTGTTCTTAAAAGTTGTACGTATCTGTATTCTTCAAGTTCAATTTTTTGGTTGATTTTGGTCTCTGGAGTTCTTCTAGTGGTTGGAATCGATCAAGAAGTGAAAATAGAAATTTCCTGTGTATTTAATTCCGCATATCACCAGGAAATTAGATCAATACGTGCATCTTCTCTGTTTTTCACGAAGTCTCTGTTTTGAGTAAAACTCACTGTTTTGCTCATCAAATCAAGGTTAGGTTGGTTTTTAGACAAAACTCAAGGTTATAAAAGTGCCCAGAAATTACCCAGGAACACTCGTTCAAAATTTCAAGCATTTTTGAGTTCATTTGAACATCTGCTTAAAAATCATCATAACCATCGCAACCAACTAATATTCATATCTCTCGCAAGATTCAAACCCCTCGCAATCTTCTAGAAATTAAGACTGCGAGCCTCGCAACCTTCTAGAATTCTGGACTGCGAGCTTTGCAACTTTCAGGATCTATGGACTGCGATCCTCGCAATTTTTAATTGCGATCTGTTTCTTGCCTCGCAATCTGTTATTGCGATTTGTTGGTTTGGTGTTTGCCTCGCAATTGTTGACTGCGAGACTTAGTTTCGATCGCAATTGTTCACTGCGATCCAGATTCATTGCGATACTTTGTTTGCCTCGCAACAGATTGTTGAGACTTTTTGTTGCATCGCAAACAGTAGCCTCGCAACCCATACAAAGGCAGAAACAGAAAGACTTTGTTGAAAAAGAAAGCTACTGAACAAGAGATAAATCGATCAGACAAGTAATTAAATGACTACAAGAGATGTGCTATCCATTGGTTCCAAAGACAAACCTCCAGTTCTCTTTACATCAAAATTCAAAATTTGGAAAGACAGATTCCTAGACTGGGTAGATAGACAAGAGAATGGAGAATTCATTATCAATTCTCTAGATAATGGACCAATGAAGCCTATAACAAGAAGAGGGATTGCTATTGATGGTGATCCAATTCCAGATATTGTTACTGTTCTACCGATTCACTACTCTGTTGAACAGAAGAAATTGTACCAAGGAGATAAAATGGCGAAATCTCTAATTATTCAGGCCTTGACCGATAATGTCTATCGGAGGGTAGACAGCAAAAATCAATCTGGTAAAGCCATGTTTGATGAACTGATAAAGTTATTTCATGGATCTGAAGTAGAAAATCAAATGAAAATCTCAACCATCATCAACTCATACGAATGCTTCAAACAGAAAGAAGGAGACACTCTTGACTCTGCTTATGTACGCTTCACCACAATATTGAATGAGCTAACCAGATTCAAAATAGAGAGGAAGGTTATTGAGCACAACGTAAAATTCCTGACCGTTCTTCAACCAGAATGGAAGAAGTACGCTCACCGAATGAAGCAGAATGCTAAGCTATCAGAATTACCTCTACAACAGATGTTTGAAACGTTGAAGCAGGATGAAGATGATGCTGAAGCAAAGAAAGTGAAGAAGAATAGGAAAGTGAAGAATGAAGATAAAAGAGGGATGAAGGATGAAGAGCAAGATCCACTTGCGTTGATTTCAAACAGAAGATACTCCCAGGATGAGGAGAACCAGTCTGAAGGAGAAATGGAGGAAGCAAGTGGGATAGAAGAAATAGAGAGAATGAAGGATTCTCTGGCTCTGCTTACCAGTTCTTTTCAGAGAAAATTTGGGAAAAGTCCTGGTTCTAATAATCAGAGGTATGCGTCGGGCTCAAAGAACTTTGAGCATAGGGCGCTTGTTGAATCAAGCAAAAGAGCAGAATACAGGAGGCCGGAAGAGTAAAAAAGGCCTACTGAGTATAGACGGCCAAATGATTACAAGAGGCCAGAGGAGAAAAAGATTTTTGAGAAAAAGGAAGAACCACAGACCTGTTACAACTGTGGGAAACCTGGTCATTTCGCGAAGGAGTGCTGGAAGCAGATAGTGAAAGATACCAATTACTACAAAAACAAGTTGTTGCTTGCTGAAAAGAAGCAATCGGGTATTGCACTAAAGGTAGAAGAGGATTACTGGCTTGATCATTCTGATGATGAAGCTAATAATGAGACTACTGCTCAAACAAAGATGTGCTTCATGACCAAAGAAGCCGATAATGAAGGAGCAGAGTCTACTTCAGAACAGGTATATTTCGATTTCTATAATCAATTTATTTCTAAACAAGCATGCTTAACACAAAGGTTAGAAGAAATAAAAGCTGATGAGAACATTGCTAATGAAATAATTTCAACTCAAAAGGAAAGACTAATAGAACAAGACAGTCAAATTACTGAATTGAAAAAGAAAAAGACTGAATTCGATATTGGTCATGCGTACTTTCAAGATAGAGTATCTGAACTATCGGAAAAATTAATGAGTTCAGAAATAAAGAATAGCGAGTTTGAAAGTCTTTTACATGCTTATAAAGAAAGAAATGAAGAGCTGAGTGAAAATATCAAAGATCTGGAAAATAAACTGTACAAAGCAGGTCAAACAGAACAAACAATTCAAATGAATAAGCCAAACAAATTCAGATACTATAACGCAAAGTGGGGTATTGGATATGACAATCCTCAGTACCTAAGGAATGCCATAACTAAAACTCCCACTCAGTATGAATTTGAATGGTTTATGCCTGTTACACATCCTTGCTATCAAATCAAATAACTTCATGAGGAAGAACAAAAGGCTGAGGAAGAAACAAAAAGAAAAATCACTGTTAGAATGCAACTTCCTTTTTGGTATGGTCCAGAGAATGCCAAGGCATTAGATAATGAAAAAACTTTACCAAATGATTATTTTGAGAGTTATATTGTTAAAGAACCAGAGGAAAAAGAAAATACTCAAAAGGATAATCCTGAAAAATCTGTTTTGGAAGGAAAAAGGTATTTTCCACCAATGGTTCTTGAACAAAAACTCATGGAGCTCGAAAGGAATATAATTTTTAATGTTGAAGAAATCAGAAACGAAGATCAACTTCTTTTTTATATTGAAAAAGAAGTTATCTTTACTGTTTTGTCATATAGCATAAATGATGAACCTGAAAGCTTTGAAGAAAAGAAATCTCTAGAACTTAGATGTTTGGATCTTTCAGATCAACTATTTACTTTTCAGAAAACGCTTTTTCTTGAAAGACAACTAATAGGGAAAGAAAGAGAGAAACTTAAGTTCGAAAAAGAATCTCTTGTATCTAAAAATACCGTTTTCTCACAAAGAATATCCGAAAGCAAGATTGAAGACATTCGCGATGTCGACAGACTTGTTTTTGAGATTGAAAAGGAAGTTGTGATCACAGTTCTTTTAGAAAACTTAATTGATATGAAAAGAAAACTTGAGGAAATATCTGATGAAAAGGTTTCAAACGTAACACATTCTTCTGATTCAGATCTTTCTTCATGCAAAGCTTTCATGTGAACAACTGTTTTGAAGGGTTGTAAAATAGATGACCAAGAAAAAGAAATAGATGATTTTCTTAGTAAACCAACATCTCATGGTTATGATTTTTGGAATTTAAAGGAAAAATCTGTTAAACATGCTTCAACAGAATTTAATGAATTTCATTATCCTAAGTCTTATGGTTTCTTTTATGCTTCATCAGAAAGTGATTCTGATATTGATAGTATGGATGTTGGTAAAGGCAAAGGCAAAGTTGAAAATGAATTGCCTGTTCTATTTGACTTCAGTGCAAAACTTCCAGATCACACTGTTTTTTTGATAAAAGAAGAGGAACCTAAAAAGATCATTTTGGAAGGGGAATCTTCCAAGTCTTCAGAGAAAATTTCTGTCAATGATTACTATTCTAAATCTAAATCAAAACAATCATTTCAGAAAAAGAAAAGAAAACCAAAACAGAAGAAGCATGCTAAATCTACTCAAACTCTATATTCAAAATCTCACAACTCTTCTTTGTCTGGTGTTTCAGATCGTAATTTAAGAACCAACAAGAAACTTGAGTGGAAGATAAAAGCATCCACACAAGAAGTGACAAAGATCAAATCATCCAAAGTTCCTTTAAATGTTTTAAATTTCAAGAAGGACAAGTTGTTTTTGAATGTAATTAATCATGCTGTTGACAATAGAAAACTTGTAACACCTTGCAAGATTTATACAATGCAACAACTGATTAACTTGTCTCATGATAAAATCTGTTGTGCTTCATGTGGTGTGGATGATTTCATTGGCAAATCTGACTATAACTGTTGGTTGTATACACCTAATTACTCTAACAATGGTAATAGAAAGAGCATTGCCAATTTGAAATGGCTACCTAGAACTACAAAGACTCCTAACCCAAAAGGACCCAATTGGCAATGGGTACCTAAAACTGTTTAAATTCCTTTTTGCAGCTTCGTCATGTGTGGTACTTGGATTCTGGTTGCTCAAAACACATGACTGGAAGAAAGGAACTCTTGAGCAACTTTGTAGAAAGAGATGGAGGGAGAGTCAAATTTGGAAATGATCAGTACTCTCCTATCTTAGGTTATGGAGACATAGTAACAGACAAGGTCAAAATAACTAAGGTTAACTATGTTGAAGGATTGGGACACAACCTGTTTAGTATAGGTCAATTCTGTGACAAAGACCTAGAAGTACATTTCAAGAAGACTCGGTGTGCAGTTCTAACCGATGACGGAAATGAACTTCTAGTTGGGTCGCGCAATTCAAATCTTTACACCATTGACCTATCCAAGCTAAACCCCAAGATGAATGTGTGTCTGATGTCAAAGGCGTCGTTTGACAAAAGCTGGTTATGGCACCGAAGACTATCTCACCTCAACTTTCGATACATTCAAAAGCTGCAGACAGGTGATTTAGTTACTGGTCTACCAGAACTGAAGTTTGAGAAAGACAACTTCTGTACTGCATGTGAAACAGGGAAGATAAAGCATGCTCCTCACCCACCAAAGCCGGAACCCAGCACAAGCAAAGCACTAGAAATTCTTCATATGGATCTCTGTGGTCCGATGAAGACTCAGAGTATCAATGCCAAACGATATGTGTTAGTTGTTGTTGATGATTTCTCAAGATATACATGGGTCAAGTTTCTTCGTTCAAAAGACGAAACTCCAGACTTGATCATCTCGTTAATCAAACAGATTCAAGTGAATCTACAACTATCAGTTCAGAATATCAGATCAGACAACGGGACAGAATTCAAAAACAGAACTCTTGATGACTTCTTTCAGTCATTAGGAATTTCACATCAACATTCTGCGGCCAGAACACCTCAGCAAAATGGTGTAGTTGAAAGACGAAACCGAACACTCGTTGAAGCGGCCAGAACGATGCTGTCTTATTCTGATCTACCTCTGTATCTGTGGGCTGAAGCTGTTGCAACGGCATGCTACACACAAAACCGTTCCATTATACATCGACGGTTTGGCAAAACACCATATGAATTAATGAATAATAGAAAACCTGTAATACACTACTTTCGTGTGTTTGGTTGCAGGTGCGTTGTGCTGAACGATAAGGACAAATTGAACAAATTCAGTCCTAAAGGGCTGGAGGGCTTCTTTATCGGATACTCGCTCACATCAAAGGCTTACAGGATCTATCTCAAGTCTTCAAAGAATGTGAAAGAAAGTGTCAATGTCAAATTCGACGAATCTGAAGAAATGGCTTCTGTCCATAACAGTACAGAACCCGCAATATCAGGGATCCTAGCATCCGGACAAATACGTCCGATGGTGACTAGGACATCAAACAAGAATCAAGCTTCCACTTCTAACTCAAAGCCCAGTGATCTTGATTTATTGTTTGAATACTTTTATGATGACTACTTTAATAATGATAACTCTTCGTCATCTTTAAATAACAGGAGTCAGGTTGCAACACCAGCTCAGGCTTCGTTGTCGGGTCCTTCATCGGCACCCTCAACAGATGCAACGACTCAGACAACATCTTCGAGTGACAGGCATTTGGTTTCTACACAAGAAATCATCATGAGAAGTAGACGACAACGTGAATCCACACATGGTGCTTCTTCGTCGGGTACAACTTCAAATGTCAATGATGATGGGTCTGCAAACATACCAGAGTCATCTTCTGAAGCAGAACCGGAGGCAGTTCCTGTTGACACATCTGTCAATGAACCTGTCAAAACACCGGAACCTATCTTGACAATACAGTTGAACTTCGATAAAGACCCTACCTTGGTGGATCCAAATGTAGGTGCTGCATCTCTCCCACACTCAACGAAATGGACGCAGAGTCACCCCATTACTCAGGTTATTGGTCAAGTCAACGAACCAGTCAAAACAAGATCGACAACGGCAAACGAGGTCCTATTTGCGCTCTTTCTTAGTCAAGTTGAACCTACATCTGTTCAACATGCCTTAGAAGATCCAGATTGGATAATTGCCATGCAAGATGAGCTGAACTCATTTGAAGCTCTAAAAGTATGGAGACTTGTTCCTAGACCAAAGGGTAAAACGGTCATTGGTACAAAATGGATCCTGAAGAACAAGAAAGACAGTGAAGGGATTGTGATAAGAAACAAAGCACGCCTTGTAGCAAAAGGGTACAGGCAACAGGAGGGAATAGACTATGATGAGACATACACATCGGTTGCTCGCTTAGAAGCAATACGGATATTTCTTTCATACGCTGCCTACAGAAACTTCACTGTTTATCAAATGGACGTGAAGACAACATTCTTGAACGGCGTTTTGAAAGAAGAAGTATACGTTTCTCAACCAGAGGGTTTTGTGGACACAGATTATCCAGATCATGTCTACATACTTGACAAAGCTCTCTATGGTCTGAAGCAAGCCCCTCGCGCCTGGTATGAAATCCTATCTACCTACTTACTTGGTGCTGGCTTTCGAAAAGGTAAAATTGACACAACTCTCTTCACTCTGGAACAAGAAGGTGATATTCTTTTGGTACAAATTTACGTCGATGACATTATTTTTGGTTCAACTAATCCTGGATTATGCACGTGGTTTTCGGGTTTAATGATGACCAGATTCCAGATGAGTATGATGGGAGAAATTAATTTCTTTCTCGGATTACAAGTCAAGCAGTTCTCGACAGGTATCTTCATCAACCAATCAAAATACGTGTTTGACATTTTGAAGAAATACAAAATGGAAAACTGTACTTCGATTGGTACACCTATGGCTCACCAATCAAAAGTTGGTCCTGATCCAAACGGTGTAGATGTCGATGTCAAGAACTACCGAGGGATGATAGGTTCATTAATGTACCTCACTGCGAGTCGTCCAGATATAATGTTCTCTACATGTTTATGTGCAAGATTTCAGGCACAACCAAAACAATCACATCGAAGTGCTGTTACAAGGATCTTTCGATATTTGAAAGGGACACCGTACCTTGGACTTTGGTACCCAAAGGGATCAGGATTCGAGCTCACTGCATACTCAGATGCAGATCATGGAGGTAGCTTGCTAGACCGGAAGAGCACTTCTGGTCATGTTCAGTTTTTAGGGGAAAAGTTGGTCAGTTGGTCATCGAGGAAACAAAACTGTGTTTCTACATCAACTGCGGAGGCAGAGTATGTTGCTGCGGCCAGTTGTTGTTCACAAGTTCTGTGGATGAGGACTCAACTGCAGGACTACGGCTTCAGATACGAGAAGATCCCTATCAACTGTGACAGCAAAAGTGCAATTGCCATTACAGCAAATCCGGTTCAACACACAAAGACCAAACACATAGATGTCAGGTATCACTTCATAAAAGACTATGTGGAAAAAGGTACGGTTGAATTATATTTTGTTCCAACAGAGCATCAACTTGCCGATTTGTTTACAAAAGCCTTGGATGAAAAACGCTTTAATTTCTTAATATCCAAGCTTGGCATGTTGAACATGAAAGTGTAATATCTAATTTGATCACTTAATGGATGGAAATATGTATCTTTCAATCTAGATAAATCTATCTAAATTGATACACTCATATTTTCATCACATTCTATTATCAACATAAGATATTTCAATTTCATGTATTTGTTGTGTTTCAAAGTTTATTTTATCGTAACGATACAATTGTGCAAAAGACTTGTTCATAGTCTCAGGGGGAGTACAGGAAATGGAGAATGCACAAAAAGAGGGGGAGTGTGCATACATGACAGAGTAAGTAAAAGGTATTTCCAAATACTTACCGCTTGAAGATAACAAGGTAAGTGCTTCTAACTTGTATTTTTTACAAACCCTTATGCATCATTTAAGGGGGAGTGAAAAATAGTCTTGGAAATTACCTAGTTTAAATAAACAATTGGAAGTTAGACATCTTCCAGTGGGCTAAAATTTGGAAAAAGATCAAAAATGTCAAAATGTCAAAATTAATCAAAATTCCTCGCAATAGAAGACTGCGATGGAAAGATTCCATCGCAATAAACTGTTGCGATGCGAAGATTCCTTTTATCCAAAGATTCCCTCGCAATTGTTAACTGCGATCCAAAGATTCCCTCGCAATCTTATATTGCGAGGTTTGGGATTTTTCATTGCGATCCGTTTTTTTAATTTTGGGCAAATCAGGTAGTGACACGTGTCACGGATTTCAAATGTTTATATATACTTGCGATCTTTGACTTAGTCTTTATTTCAAAACCTCTCCATAAAAGAACCCTCGTTTTTTCTCTCGATACTGAACATTGCGATTCGACCAAAGGAGTATTATTTGTTGATTCTATTCCGTGTAATCGACTACATTCGATTAAGAGGTATGTATTCTCGATTCTTATTACATTTCATCCGATAAAACTCCTATTTTAATCGATTTTGCATCTAGGGTTTAAGGGGTTTTAGGTTAGGTCTCTGTCACATGCTAAAACTTGATTGATTGGTGCTTGTTAGATGTTTTAAATGATTAGGGTTTACTCACAAACTAAAACCGAGCATGCTAGTATCAATTTTAACATCTATACATGCTTATTTCGTAAATCTGGAAAATCACATGGGTTTTTCTGCTAATGTTCATAAGCCTCGCAATCATCTGACATTCAAACGCCTCGCAACACATACTCTTTAAGACTGCGATCCTCGCAACCTTCCAGGTTTTGCGAGCCTCGCAATCTTCTACATCTGTTGACTGCGAGCCTCGCAATCGTGCATTGCGAGGTTTCTTACACTTTGCATTTTTTTTGGGATTTTTTTTTCAAGAAAAAATACCTTTCTGTTTGAATTGCTTAAATCTGTTCTAACATGTTAAAATACCTTACAGATGGCTGAAGAACCTGCTGAATATGCATCCGATGACAACACCATCATCGCCTCGCAACGCTCTTCACATCCGTCCGTCAATGCCGTTGACCCGGATGAAGAAATCATGCCGAGGGCCAGCTTTCTAGCAATCCGTGAAAACAATCATCACCTGGATCTTGAAAGCAACTTCTCTCACCGGATAATTCTAGAGATCATCCGTGGTCATCCAATTCGCACGACACTGACAAGGGTCGAGAGAGTGCCTGCCATTTATTTACAACAATTTTGGCACACACTCCGATTCAATCCTACGGCTCGACCACAGCGATTCAATGCTAATATAGACCATTTCGAAGTAAGGATCACTCTACAAGGCTTACGTCGTGCTCTCGAACTTCCAAGACGCGACAACTTCGAAGATCCAGCTGTTTCTGAAGAATTATTCACTGATATCCGCAGCCTTGGATATCAAGATCCGAGAGTCCCCGTACTCACCGGTTCATCACAATTCAGAAGACAACATCTACCGCCGGTGTGGTACACCCTATGCTCAATCCTCAATCGCTGCATGACATCTAAGCATACTGGCCTAGATAAGACGAATCTAGCGATCCTAAAGATGTTTCATGCATTCGCCTTCAACCGCAATATAGACTATGCTGTCCTTATCTGGAATGAAATGGTGGAAATTGTTGCAGATCAGCTCAAACCCAAAATGAGACGCAACTTTGTGCCATTTCAACGGTTCTTCCAAATCCTGATTCATCAGGCTATGCAAGACCGACCGGAAATCCCAAGAAGAGAGGAAGCTGAGCGAGGACCAGCAAGCTGGATGCACCGCCTTGTACCGCCAACACATGAACCATTCGTACATACCGCCGTTATTCGACCAGAGGTACTGAATTATGCCGACCAGGCTAGTTGGGTAGTGATTCAGTATAGGGAGCAAAACGCATTAATGGACCAGCCAGATCCGGCTGGACCTGCCCAAGATGCAAACCCAGTAGGTGGTGAGGGTCCTATTGTCGAGGGGGTTCAGGAACAAGGGGTTCCTGAACAACGAGTGGTGAGAAGAACAACAAGAAAGAGAGTGGGGGGTAGGACTCGAAGTACTGGTCGTGCTACATCTTCACGCTCTGGCGATCAAGCAACATCTTCTTCAAGCCAAAGAACAGAACCATTCCATCCACTTGTTGATTTTGGTGATTATGAATATGACTCAGATCCAGATGCAAACTTGTTACCAAGGCAAACAAGAAAAAGGCCTCGCGTTGAAACACCTGGTGCAGGTTCATCTAGTCAACCAGAACCTATGGTTACTTCTACAGTTGCTGCTGTTGATACTACACTTATACAAGAAGAAGTAGACGTAGATGATGAAAACGTGTCTAGTAGTAAGGAAAGAGGGAGAAAAGAAATGAGCGAAATTGTGAAAGAGTCGGAAAAAGTTATAACTACCGACTCTTCCCAAGCCGATCCAAGCCGGGCAACCACATCTTCTGCCAACGTGCGTTCGTCGCCGTTGAGCATTGAAACAACCATGGTCCGCCCAACCATGCAGTGCACACCCCCACCAAGCCACTCATCGGTCTCTCAACAGGCCGGTGTTTCATTCAGCACAGGGGAATATGCACAAAGTCTATCGGCAACACATTCGGTGTTCGCTGGTATTGAAACAGGTAGGCCCCTGCCCCGGCCACCGACTTCATTTCAGAGCACATCGAGTCTAGCGCCTTTTGGAACAACTTCTTTTCCTAGGTCACCGCTATTTGAACAACACCTTGTTGGGAGCTTTCGTGCCCCAACCGGAACACCCAGAGTGCCACCCTTTGTTGGTGCGTCACGAGGATCGGGTGGAAGTCCTGTCATTGCTAACACTATGCCAGCTTTGAACACAGGCAGTACGGTTGCTTCAACCGATACTTCAACCAGTAACCTAAGTGGTCTGGGTGTTAGTGCTGATCTCGAACGAGCGTTTAGTTTGGTTGGCCCTCCTCCGAATAGATTCGTGCCACTTACTCTACTAAAGCATTTCGTCAGATCTATCGACAACACATATCAGGCTCATACTGACAAAATGAAAGCAGAGTTTCAGAAATTACGTGATGATGTAATCAGAGCGGTGAAAGGTAAAGGACCGGCTGAATCTTCTACATCTGAACCTCAACCGACTAGAGCCGAACACGTTCAACAAGATCCAACATCGATCCCGTTAAATCTTGCTCCTGAAGATCTACTCAAGTCAGAGCTGCTTGCACGACTTCTTGCCAAACACGATCCAAGACCAGGCGAGGATGTCGATCTTATTAGCTTGCTTCGTCAACAAACCGCACCTCCACCTCCACCACCGCCTCAAGCTTCATCAACCACCAATCCACTGCTTGTTCCCCAATTTGAGCAGCTAAATACCTCAATCTCCAACATGGCAGATTCCTTTTTGGCTGGCTTTCATTCGATTGTCAAAAGGGTCGAAGTAGTCGAACTGGCTTGTGGTGTTCAAGCTGAAACCGCTCAGAAAAGAAGACATGATGATCAGGATGATCCAGATCACCATGAGGGGGAGAGTACAGGTACAGGTACAGGTGTTGGAACAAGTACAGTTGCTGCTTCTGAGAGCACTGCAGTAGAGAAAGAAACTGAGACATCATCCGGTAAAGCGTCCGAGGATACAAGTAAAGGAGCCACTGACTCAGAGAATCTCGATATTCTAGCTGATGTCATAGCTGGGGTTGAAAAGCCTTCGGCTAGTGACAATTGAACAGAAGATGATTGGACGACAGACGTTATAATCATAGATTCAGATGAAGAGCCCGAACGAACAACGGTGCAGATCAAACAAGAAATTGCAAATGTGTTTGATTCTTCTGATACTATGATGGTTGCTCTAGATTCAGAGACTGAAGCTCCAGGATATTCTATTCAACAAACAGATACTTCAATAACTCTAGCTCAAGCTCAAGTAATTCAACCGCAAGCTCCGATCGTTATCAACCTACAACCTGCTGAACATCTCAGAGATCCAACGCTTCAAGCAGAAATCAGACTTCTCCAAGACATTATCCAGAATGAACCAGGATTTGTGGCGACTGGCCTACGAGTCAGAATTATGACTCCCTTTCAGGAAATCTTACGAAGCAATATGTTTGTAAGGGTCATGCAGCCAATCACTTGGGAAAAAGTCTACGGGATTGAAGACTGGCCAGAAAAGCACAGAACTGAATATCTCTATTTCATGAGATATGAATCGCTGAACGCCAATGCAATAAAGTCTGACAAACCGATCAGAAGAGTACTGAAGATAGAATCGCGAAAGCTTTCAAAGGTTTGGTACCCAGTATTTACCGTTCAGAGATCAGATGATTCAGAACTAGTCTTTAATGAGGCAGATTTTCAGAAACTACAGCTCAATGACGTTTGCAACTTGTATGAAATCCTGTCTCGAGATCCTAAAAAGAAGGGAGAATGGTCAGATGCTTATCAAAGTCTGAAGAGGTACATGAAGAACATCCTGAAGTTTTCATATCTTAAGGATTTTAAAATGGCCATGGAAGCGCGTCAAGAACGAGTCAACATCAGACCTCCGAATCTAGATCTGGCAGATATTCAGAGTGTTCAAGCTTACACCGTGCTGAGCAAACCAGATCTTGGAGTTGTGTTCATTGACTCAGCCTCAGAGAAGAAATTCATGAGAGTCACTGATGCAAATAAATTCAGCGACGGAACTTTCAAGATGATTCAGATTCATCTAGTGAGCAGATTACGATTGGATGCTAAAGGAGAAGAGAAGCTGTCGAAGAAACAAAAGGCGTTGATAAAGGAAGTAATGGATGCCGTCAAATATCGAGTAGACTACCGGAACGCGCTAAGAAGATTCGAGTTGATTTTCGGGCTTCGGAAGACACAAGTGGTTCCAATGAATGTCTAAAGCTTATGGCTCTACATTGGTACAAAGGGGGAGATTGTTAATGTTACATTATCTTGTACCATGTAGTATTATAGTTGAGGGACCAAATGTGACATGTTGTCAAACTTTGAATAGTATATATAGTATACTATCTGTATTTTTAGGTCAAAACATAGAACATACAACATACAAAATACACACGCCTCTATCTTCGCAGCCTCCTTCCACTTTGTAAACCTCTCAACCTTCTGTGAAGTTGTAAGCTGCAAGTTCTTCAATCATATATAGAGGTGTACTTCTTTGATTCATATATCTTGTGTATTTACTCTTATTACTTGTCATTGTGGGATCACATATTACCTGCACTTCGTCGAGTCTGAACACCAGCGTTTGGATCACCAAGAATTTGTTCAATAGGGTGATTTATAGTCCATCGCTGAGCCGGGGCGTAAGTTGATGGCTCAATATGAACTTCTGGAAGAGCTGAGGATGAGGCTTCAGCAACTTCTGTTATATCAGTCAAGAGAGGAATAGGTGCAGATGTCATTTCATTCACTGATTGTTGAGAAGTAGATGGTATGTCTGAGACAGAAGGTTCAAAAGCATGCATAGTGTTTAGAGGAACAGCTGAGACCCATGAAGTTTCAGCATCACTATTCTTCATGCTTGGGATGATGGTAGGATCATCATCTTCAGCGGGATGAGTATGAGATGGAGGAGTATCTTCTGAATCACCAAGATGAAAGAACATCCATTGATTCAGTTCTTCAGTATCAGCAGAAGGTTTAGAGTTTGCTGAGCGGGATTCGTCAAAGGTGACGTGGATAGTTTCTTCGACAGTCTGTCTTCTTCGATTGAAGACTCTGAATGCTTTGGAGATTGAAGAATATATAAGAAAGATTCCATCATCAGCCTTAGGATCAAACTTTCCAAGGGCATCTCTGTTGTTCAGTATGAAACACTGACATCCAAAGATGTGAAGAAAGCTGATAGAAGGCTTTCTCCCATGAAAAAGTTCATAGGCTATCTTTTTGAATCTTTTGACGACCATCGACCTGTTTTGAGTAAAACAAGCAGTGTTGACAGCTTCTGTCCAAAACTGAGTAGGCAGGTGAGAATCGCTGAGCATTGAACGTGCGGCTTCAATGATAGTTCTATTTCTTCTTTCAGCGACTCCATTTTGTTGAGGTGTTCTCACTGATGAGAAGTTATGAGAAATACCCTTACTTTCAATGAAGGAATCAAGAGAACTGTTTTTGAATTCAGTTCCATGATCACTCATTATTGAGCGAATGGTCATGTTGTTCATGATTTCCATTTTCCTAACAAAGGTGATGAGTTCTTCAAGGGTGTCACTTTTAGAACGGATAAACATTACCCAGGTATAGCGAGAGAATTCATAAACTATGACAAGTGTGTATTTTTTCCAGCGATGGATTGTTTGTTAACAGGGCCAAACAAATCCATATGGAGAAGTTGTAGAGGAGATGACACTAAGGAAACTTGCTTAGACTTGAAGCTTGCTTTGGTCTGTTTCCCTTTCTGACACGCTGAACATAAGGACTCTTTGGCGTATGAGTGTTGAGGTAGACCAGTGACCAACTCTTTAGAAGAGAGAGTCTTCAGTGTCTTAAAGTTGAGATGAGAGAGCCTCTTGTGCCATAGCCAATTGACATTTGATGATGCTTTTGAGAAGAAACAGGAGTTCTCAGTGGTAGTAGAGTCCATGTTTATTACATAAACATTTTCCATACGATAACCGCTGAGAGCTATCTTCTTCTTTTTGTCAGTGACAAAGCAGGATTCCTTAGTAAAGATCACTTTGTTATCCTTGTCACACAGCTGACTTATGCTTAGAAGATTATGCTTCAGTCCTTCAACATATGCAACTCTTCCAAAGGTTATTGTACCATTAGAGAGTACACCAAACCCACGAGTATAGCCTTTTCCATTTCCACCGAAGGTCACAGAGGGACCCTTCTCTTCCTTATACTCAGTGAGCAGGTTCTTCTTACCAGTCATGTGTCTAGAGCATCCGCTATCGAGATACCAGATACCCTTCCTAACCCGCAAACAATAGGAAGATTAGTTTGATTTGGGCACCCATTTAACCATGGGTCCACATTTGTTAGTGATGGAAGGTTCAGCAATCTTCGCAACATTTGAAGATTCAACTTTGGTGTCAGTCTTCACTTTGGTTAATTTCTTAACCTCAGTGGTCTTCTTTGCTTTGGGGACATTAATCTTCACCTTAGCTAACTTTTCAGCTTTGGTGGCTGTGGGGCACTTACTAGCAATGTGACCGGTAAGTCCACAGTGATAACATTTCCTATAGCTAAAAGTAGCTTTAGGAACATTTGCATGCTTACCCTTTAATTTTAAATGAGTAGGGCCAGCACCAAGTATACCTTTGGCATTGGAAATGGAAGGAACAATCAGTTCTTTGGATTTCTTACCAATGATATCTACTTTCATTCTAGGAGTAGATCGCTGAATGAATCTAGGGGTCATATTCTTAGAATCAGAGGGATAGGTCACTAAAGCTTTAGAAGCATTCAACTTTGGTACATAGGTACCTGTAAAGCCCGTGTCCCGGTATGTTTATATATATTTTAATTAATTGCTTTAATATCGTTCTTTTAGCGAATCTTTACTAACGGGGTTAGCAAGTTTGACCAAATGCGTAATAAATCTTTAAACCATTTTAAAGTGTTTACCTTTAATTGTTTTGGTTAGTGGTTTGGTGTCAAAAAGGACCTTATTGCTAACTTGGTTGCATTTTGGGTAGTTAAGAGAAGTCCTTAGAAGTCGAGGGACCATTTTCGTCTTTTTGGTGAAACCTTAGCATGGATTCGGCCTATGCAAGGAGAGGGCCGAGACCTTTTTTTTTCCTAGTCTCGTTTTTCCCTTTCTTGTTAGCCAAGCAAACCAAAAACTATCCTAACCCTATTGTCTTGTGGTGCGGCAACGAGAAGAGACCGAGAGAGAGAGTGATCGCGAGAGAGAGAGAGAAGGCGAGAGGGAGGGAACTCGCCGGAGGCGCTGCTGTCGCCGGAGGCCGCCGCCACCAGCTCTGTTCGTCGGAGAAGTCGAGGGAGAGAGGAGCAACCGTTGCTAGGTAAGTCGTCCGTTTCGTTTCGTTTTGTTTTGTTTCGTTTCCTTTCCTTTTCGCTTCCTCCGGTGAAACTACCACCGCCGCACGCCGCCGCTACGGTGGCCGTGGGTGGTCGGCAGTGTGTGTGCGTGGGTGGTGCGTGGGTTGTCCAGCCCTAGTTGCAAACCCGAATCGCGTAAACCGTTTTATAAAATCGTCAATTTATGTGAAAAACGTCCTTCTGCCACTGTTTTGCGTCAACCATAACTTTTCTGTCGTAACCCCGATTGAGCCGAAACTGGCGCCCACGGTTCAAGCTCGGGGTCGGGCATGTTTTCTGTGTGTTAGCGGAAAACTGGTTCGGCCTCTAGCTAGGTGGAAAAGTGGTCGTAAGTTCAGTGAATCGTCATTTTATGTAAAAGAAACTGCAGTTCTGTCACTGTTTTGCGTAAGCTGTAACTTTCTCTTCGTAACTCGGATTGGGGTGATTTCAGTGCCAAAAGTTCCCTTTTTGAGTCTATAAACGTTTCTATGTTTTGTGCAAAATCCAGTTCGGAACGTAACTTAGGCCAAATCGTCGTTTTATACTGATAAGTGCTGTTTTTTCGCTGTTCTGCGGGCTGATCTTATAAAATCCGTAATTAATTGTAGAAAAATCGTTAGGAGGCGTATAATATGTCCTCGGAACCCTAACTCAGAGGAATTTCTGGTCATCAATTAATATTGGGATTTTTCTGGGTTTAAAGGGGTCGAAACAGGTCCCGAACAGACCTGTTTTGTGAGAACGGAAATTAGTTTTAGTGACGGTTTAAGCGTGTGTCGTGTCATAGGGTCCGAGTCTCGTATTGACACGTTTTAACATGCGTTTAGGTGCTGGGAGGTGACCGTAATTGTGAAGCTTGATTTGTGTTGTTAAGCTAGGCGCGCATTTGAGGTGAGTTCTCTCACTATATCTAATAATAGTTGTTTTATCATTGTTGTAGTACGTGTGTGGTAGCTTTATGTGATTGTGTTGTGGAACTAGATAGTGGGGTGTCTAGTTGATACTATGTTGCCATGTTAACTCGGTGGGACCGAGGGTCCGGCGGGGCCGGAGGTTTTATACGCGGGTGGCGTAGGGACTCGGTGGGACCGGGGGTCCGGCGGGGCCGGAGGTTTTATACGCGGGTGGCGTAGAGACTCGGTGGGACCGGGGATTCGGCGGGGCCGAAGATGTTATCATGTGGTCGGTGGGACCGACTTGTGCCTTTTAGGCGGGTGGTTGTGGATATACATGTTTATGATTTGTTCGTAGACCTGTATGATCGTTTATGTGTCACTATCTGTTTTAGGGGTAGTGTGGAATAACTGTATTATTTATGGTGTTGAATTCACTAAGCTTAGTGCTTACCCTTTCCCAATAATTTGTGGTTTCAGGTGCGGGTGGCTCTAAGGCGTGACGGGTACACACTGGCGCGCGAGGAGAGCTGGTTGTATTATGGTTTTAATAATTAACGTTTATTCCGCTGGTTTTTATTATAAAGATGTTAATTATGAGTTTGCAACCGAAACATTGGGCCCATTTAATGAGTTGTTATAAATGAATTGTTTATTTAAAAATTTAAATTTGCTTGAAATTTTTGGGACGTTACAACTTGGTATTAGAGCACGGCTTTAGTGAATCAAACGCATTTCGGAGTGTTTGATCTCAAGTTTGCGGCTATAAAATTTTCTTTAAAATTTTTGGAAAATAAAAGAAAGGAAAACCCGTTTGAGAAACGGTGATCGATGGCGCAGTGTGTACAGTCAGCCGGAGCCAGGGGAAAAGGTACAGTACTTAGTGTTTTATTGCTTTCTAGATCATAGAGTATGCATGCTAGATTGCCTGTTGTGGACACTATGCTGTATGTTGAACTACTTGCTATTAGGAATTTATGCTAATTATGATAGGTTACTAAGTGGATGCCCTCTAGGTTGTATGCAGTAAGAGATTTATAGCCTTAGAATATTCGATTTAGTTCTATTGCGCAGCTCTTGTTTGAGTCCAACCGTTCTAGGATAGAGTCTTGTATTCGACTGTCTATTTGTTTCGCACTGCATATAATCGGGTATTCGCGAGGTCACCCGTTATAATTAGTAGGAATTCGGTAGTAGCAAGGGTAGTGGGATAAGAGGAAGTTCCTAGAGAGCTGGGAAGGGTGTTTATGTATGAGTACGTGTGCTAGATTGCTTTCTAGAACATAGGAGTATGTATGCTAAATTGCTTGGTGCTTGTTACACTGTATTGCATGTCTGCTGCTTGCTATTAGGGATTTGGCAGTAGCAAGGGTAGTGGTTTGGATGGAATTCCTAAGGAGCTAGGAAGAGTGTGTACATATGCCGGTGCGGGCATATGTGTATGGTTTCGGTGAGAAACTACTTGGACCCCTTGGTATGGAACTCGGAACGGGCGATGATAGGCGTGGAAGGTAGTAGTAGAGCTCCTACTACCGGAAGCACAGGATCAATGCTCGAGTCGGGGAAGTCACGAAGAATCCAAGGAGTTGAGCGTGAGTGTTGTTAGTATGAGTTACTATGTGCTAATAACGCGTTGTATTGTCTACCCAGAATAGCCATCACAAGGAGGAACAACTATAGTAAACCTACTAGTACAGGTGTGTACTCGAAGTGTTTTGAGGTGATGATCGTTGGGGGTAGTGATGAAGGTCCTAAATTAGTAGTCGTTGGAATAGAAAGACGATTCTAATATTAAACACTTGGAGTGACGATAAGGATGATATTTGTTGTAAGCAGATCATTTCGGGCCAAGATGGAAGATTGTGCTAGGGTCATAGGCTCATAGAGCCGACTTTGATTTGAGGAAAACCCGTAAGATGATTTGATGTGATTTCCCAACTGGCCTTAAGAGGTTTAAATGTCTGGATGACAATAGTAGACCGGAGAGTTTCGGAGTAGTAGGGGTCGAGACGTTGAATGCCGAATGAGTCATGCACGAAGTTATTTTGAAAATAAGATTGCATTAACAAATTCTTGTGTTTCAAATCTTTGTATGGACGGTGTTTTGGAATTTTGGGAACTGCTCAGCACACGCACAAGATTTTGAAATATGGTTTTGAAAGTGTATGAAATCGTTTTATCACGGGAGTGCAAACTTTGTTAGAATTTGTCTCATTTTCGTTATTTTTCCAACGGTTCTTTCGGGTACGATGTTATCCGTGTTTTGGTGGTGGTTAAGATGTTGGGTAAGTGACTACGGATTGAGACTCTAACATTGGAACTCCTCCACATGTGTTAGAGTTGAGACGAAAAGTTACATTCCACGATGTCTGTATAAAGGCTATTTTGGTGATTTGTTTAAAATGAGTTTGGAATTCCAGTGTCGCTTAACTTTTCGTTCGAGAGTTTGTATTACTAAGTGTTTTATTGCAATTAGTTCAGTGTGTGGATTGATTCATGCGTGACATAAGTGATGCATGGAGGAAATTTTGGTAACATTTCATAAGGAGTTGTTTAGTGCGCTTTTTAGTCAGCTAAAGGTTTTATTGACATTTCCATGAAAATGCGATTTATCGACTTAGGGGTATGCATACTGGGGTAACCTTTGTTCTCGACATTTTGATGAACGAGTCGTGCATGAAAATGTTTTAGTTCCTTTTTGTCGAAATGAAAGACCATTTGATCCAAGGAGTGTTTTAATGTTGTGAACATCATGCATACGATTACAATGTGTTATATTTTGGAAATATAAATGCGTAGATTTTTGACATTCGGTTAATTTAGAATTACCGATCATTTTTTTGGGAAAGTAAAAACTTTTGCTTTGGAGGAAACGAGTATTTTGAGCATTTTCGATAAATACATTTTTAAACTATAATGTGTTGACGTTATATGTCCCAAGTACGAAACTTGAGGAAGTGTTACAAGCTTGCATGCCTGCCCCCAGTTTGAGATTTTATGAGGTTTTAGTCGATATTTCCAATTAATAGAAGCGGACTGGTTTCTGTCTTCAAGATTGAAACTTACACGAGACAGTTGTGTTTTAACAAAAATATATTTGTAAACCGTGTCATCGTTTTGTGTGATTAGCTGACGCGCGAAAAATTTGTGGCGAACCCTATGCCACGTCATTTTTATGATTAAAAAGAAGAATTTTTGAATCAAATGTCGTGAAACTTATTTTGATATGTGCACACCTTTGCCGCACCCTGTTTAAGGTCAAGCGGTTACTTTAAGTGCACGTCATGAGTCAATCCATACTGGAATCGAGGCGGTTCATTTTAAAGAAATTATTTATTACGCTTTGCTTTTGTGTGAGTAAACTGAACTGCAATGGGACGATTTTCAACATGATTTTCCTATGTGGGACGAGCGTGTCCAGTTTTGCGTAACTATCGATCAGGTAATAGTAGTTTTATTACATACGATCTTTTTGAGATGAAAATCCTGATGTTGAAAATATTTTGTAAATGATTTTGTAAACCATTTGGGGAAATGTGCTTTTAAGTGTCATGTGTCAATCCGGAATAGGCATGTTGTTGGTAGGCTGTTTGCTTTGGATCCTTAGACACGTTAGTCAGTCGTTGGTAATGGTCGGTTGGGTATCTCGGGGTGGGACCCCGGTATTCATGTGTTTTAACCTAGACTTTCCAGTAGGTACTAGGAGGATATAGTTGTGGGCACTTACCTGGGAGGTAGTTCCGGTGTGCTGGGTCTTGAGGCGTTACCTGGGAGGTAGACGTCACGGTGTATCCTCGATACGGTGTGACTTGGCTTCGTAGAGCAAGTGTGGATGATACGTCGACGGTGGAAAGTAGATATTCCACGCGCGTTAGTACTGTAGGCCGAATAGTATCGGTTAAGGGATTGATGCCCTTTGTTATTAAGAGAATAAATGCGCATCAACCATTTTGAGGTAGGTGGTATATTTAGGTGTCGACTTTTGGGCTTGATGCCAAACACCTTTAGTATAATCGGAGAGTTGTAGCCGATTTTAAGATACTCATGGTGACGGTAGTAGTAACCCTGAAATGATCACTTGTGATGGATGGTTATGGTGGAATGACCTACGTGTGTGTTAGTTGATTCGGTTGTGGGGGATATCTATTTGTGTTAGTGTCTAGGATAATACCACGCTTATGTGAGTTATTGTAATCGGTTGGACCGATGTTCGGCGGGTGGCCGATGTGAGTTATTGTAATCGGTTGGACCGATGTTCGGCGGGTGGCCGATGTGAGTTATTGTAATCGGTTGGACCGATGTTCGGCGGGTGGCCGATGTGAGTTATTGTAATCGGTTGGACCGATGTTCGGCGGGTGGCCGATGTTTGTTATTGTAATCGGTTGGACCGATGTTCGGCGGGTGGCCGATGTTTGTTATTGTAATCGGTTGGTCTGATGTTCGGCGGGTGGCCGATGTTTGTTATTGTAATCGGTTGGACCGAGGTTCGGCGGGTGGCCGATGTTTGTTATTGTAATCGGTTGGACCGATGTTCGGCAGGGGGTCGATGTTTTGTTAATATAAGATATTGAAAATCGTTGGAGTCTATTAGAATTTGTAGAAGTTAATCGTCAATTAATGATAGGAGGGATCGTAATCGAGTATCCTGTGGAGTATACTGGTGAGCAGCTTTGGAGTGGTTAGAGCTTGAGATTTGACTCGGGATGTATGGAATATCTAAGGTTGGGGGACAACCGTAGTCGCTTGGCTAGGAATGATTTCAATTGTCGGGGTGTTCTGCCGATAATAATCCCAGTGTCTTAGAAAGAGTACGTTAGCAAGAATAGTATTCGAGAAGTTTAGTAGGAGTTTCAAGTGGACTTAGGAACCTGAGGTTGGGATGAGGGAGAACTATCCGGAGCTATTCGTAGGCAGAGACTTCGAGGGCGAAGTCTAACCCAAGTGGGGGAGAGTTGTAAAGCCCGTGTCCCGGTTTGTTTATATATATTTTAATTAATTGCTTTAATATCGTTCTTTTAGCAAATCTTTACTAATGGGGTTAGCAAGTTTGACCAAATGCGTAATAAATCTTTAAACCATTTTAAAGTGTTTACCTTTAATTGTTTTGGTTAGTGGTTTGGTGTCAAAAAGGACCTTATTGCTAACTTGGTTGCATTTTGGGTAGTTAAGAGAAGTCCTTAGAAGTCGAGGGACCATTTTCGTCTTTTTGGTGAAACCTTAGCATGGATTCGGCCTATGCAAGGAGAGGGTCGAGACCTTTTTTTTCCTAGTCTCGTTTTTCCCTTTCTTGTTAGCCAAGCAAACCAAAAACTATCCTAACCCTATTGTCTTGTGGTGCGGCAACGAGAAGAGACCGAGAGAGAGAGAGTGATCGCGAGAGAGAGAGAGAGAGAAGGCGAGAGGGAGGGAACTCGCCGGAGGCGCTGCTGTCGCCGGAGGCCGCCACCACCAGCTATGTTCGTCGGAGAAGTCGAGGGAGAGAGGAGCAACCGTTGCTAGGTAAGTCGCCCGTTTCGTTTCGTTTTGTTTTGTTTCGTTTCCTTTCCTTTTCGCTTCCTCCGATGAACCTACCACCGCCGCACGCCGCCGCTACGGTGGCCGTGGGTGGTCGGCAGTGTGTGTGCGTGGGTGGTGCGTGGGTTGTCCAGCCCTAGTTGCAAACCCGAATCGCGTAAACCGTTTTATAAAATCGTCAATTTATGTGAAAAACGTCCTTCTGCCACTGTTTTGCGTCAACCATAACTTTTCTGTCGTAAACCCGATGGAGCCGAAACTGGCGCCCACGGTTCAAGCTCGGGGTCGGGCATGTTTTCCGTGTTTTAGCGGAAAACTGGTTCGGCCTCTAGCTAGGTGGAAAAGTGGTCGTAAGTTCAGTGAATCGTCATTTTATGTAAAAGAAACTGCAGTTCTGTCACTGTTTTGCGTAAGCTGTAACTTTCTCATCGTAACTTGGATTGGGGTGATTTCGGTGCCAAAAGTTCCCTTTTTGAGTCTATACACTTTTCTGTGTTTTGTGCAAAATCCAGTTCGGAACGTAACTTAGGCCAAATCGTCGTTTTATACTGATAAGTGCTGTTTTTTCGCTGTTCTGCGGGCTGATCTTATAAAATCCGTAATTAATTGTAGAAAAATCGTTAGGAGGCGTATAATATGTCCTCGGAACCCTACCTCAGAGGACTTTCTGGTCATGAATTAATATTGGGATTTTTCTGGGTTTAAAGGGGTCGAAACAGGTCCCGAACAGACCAGTTTTGTGGGAACGGAAATTAGTTTTAGTGACGGTTTAAGCGTGTGTCGTGTCATAGGGTCCGAGTCTCGTATTGACACGTTTTAACATGCGTTTAGGTGCTGGGAGGTGACCGTAATTGTGAAGCTTGATTTGTGTTGTTAAGCTAGGCGCGCATTTGAGGTGAGTTCTCTCACTATATCTAATAATAGTTGTTTTATCATTGCTGTAGTACGTGTGTGGTAGCTTTATGTGATTGTGTTGTGGAACTAGATAGTGGGGTGTCTAGTTGATACTATGTTGCCATGTTAACTCGGTGGGACCGAGGGTCCGGCGGGGCCGGAGGTTTTATACGCGGGTGGCGTAGAGACTCGGTGGGACCAGGGGTCCGGCGGGGCCGGAGGTTTTATACGCGGGTGGCGTAGAGACTCGGTGGGACCGGGGATTCGGCGGGGCCGAAGATGTTATCATGTGGTCGGTGGGACCGACTTGTGCCTTTTAGGCGGGTGGTTGTGGATATACATGTTTATGATTTGTTCGTAGACCTGTATGATCGTTTATGTGTCACTATCTGTTTTAGGGGTAGTGTGGAATAACTGTATTATTTATGGTGTTGAATTCACTAAGCTTTGTGCTTACCCTTTCCCAATAATTTGTGGTTTCAGGTGCGGGTGGCTCTAAGGCGTGACGGGTACACACTGGCGCGCGAGGAGAGCTTGTTGCTTTATGGTTTTAATAATTAACGTTTATTCCGCTGGTTTTTATTATAAAGATGTTAATTATGAGTTTGCAACCGAAACATTGGGCCCATTTAATGAGTTGTTATAAATGAATTGTTTATTTAAAAATTTAAATTTGCTTGAAATTTTTGGGACGTTACAGTACCCTTTTGAGGTTTTTGGTTGAAAACTTTTTCTTTACCCTTACTTTTATCTTTAGAAGTTAAAGTAGGTTTTTCCTCTGGGGTAGGTGATTTTGAAGAGGAACACTGAGAAGATGAAGTGTCAGGGATAAAGGACACGAACATTCCAAACTTAAGCATGGAATGGTCGGTCAGTGGTTGGTTCTTCAGCGTCAGCTTTGTAACCAAGACCACGTTTGTCACTCAGAGAATCTGAGACTTAATTATCTCAGTGATCGTTGTTGAGGATTTATACCATCCATCAATAGTAGTTTTTTCAGCTTTTAATGCAGCAATAGCTTCTTCTCGTTCGATTTTGACTAGCTGATTTATATGAACTTGATCTTTTAAATCTTCTTCAATTTTAAAAAGCTTCTCTATTTGAAGGTGACAGTTTTTAAGCTGTTCAGTAAGATCAAGATTTTGATTTTCAACAATAGTTTTTCCATTCATGGCATCATATAAACTCATAGTCAAGAGATCGATCTTTCGAAGACTATCAGCTTCATCAATATTTGAAATATTGGTAAAGAAAGAAGGTGATACCTTGGTAGCAGAGACTGAAGTAGAGGAAATGTCAGAATTTTCTTCCTCATCTTCAATTTTGGCCATTAGACAGAGATTGGCCTCATCATCATCTTCAGAGTCAGATGATTCTTCTTCATCAGAAGCAGCCCAATCATAGTCAGCCATCAGACCTTTGCCTTTCTTATTAAAGCCTTTTAGCTTTGCGTACCTTTCTTTCAGCTTTTGATACTTGTTTTCTCTAGCTCTGGGGTTAGAGGATTTCTTGGAGAAAACCGAGGTTCTAGAAACTTTCTTTGATCTGCACTCGCTAGCAAAATGTCCTATCTTTTCACAGTTATAGCAAGTAGCAGTAGCCTTATCAACAGGGGTTGATGATCTAGGCTTGTCATTGATAGCAAGAGATTTGTTCTTTCTGAAAATTTTCTTTTCGGCGAATCTCCTGAACTTGTTAGATAGGAGAGCCATAGATTCATCAAGATCTGAAGAGTCAGGATCTGATGAACATTCAGAGTTAGTCTCCAACTCAAAGAGAGTAATAGAAGATCGCTGAGTGGAAGGTGACTTTGAGATTAAAGCTACAGGGGTGCTTTTCGAATCTTTTACAAGATTCTTCTTAAGATGACTCGATTGCTCATGCTTGAGCATAGTGCCATATAAGGTAGAAAGAGTCATAGATTTTAGATCCTTTGACAACTTGAGACACATTGAATAACTGTCCCAACTTTCAGGTAAACATTCTAGGAACTTTGTCAGAACTTCAAAGTTAGAATATTCCTTACCAAAGGTTTTAGATCAATTATTAAGCAGTTAAAGCGTTGGTGAACTTCAGAGAGAGTTTCATTCTTACCACAAATGAAGCTTTCGTACTGTCTTACCAGGTTGATCTTTCTTGAGTCCTGGACTTCAGATGTACCTTCATATTGAACACATATTGTGTCCCACATGGATTTAGAGGTTTTCAGGTTCATGACGGAATGGTCGACTTCGTCAGGAAGGGCCATGGAGAGGATGGATCTGGCTTTGGTGTCGAGAGCCACTTTCTTCTTATCTTCATCAGTCCACATATGAATTTCCTTTGGAATCAATCTTTCTGGAATAGCAGCTCTATTCTCAGTGGATGGAACTTCAGGATCAATTCTAATAGGAACGTATGGACCATTTTCGATGTAATAAGGTATAGTTGGGTCTACACCTTCTAAGAAGAGTATCATCCTATTTTTCCATAGATTATAGTTATCTCTGGAAAATCTAGGGGGTTTAGCAAGAGAACCATTATCAATATAGTTTGTGTTTGTATTGGTAGCCATTATGAGAAATAGCAAGGAAGAGAAAAGATTAGTATTAGCAAGATCTTGTTTATGAGATTAAACAAATTCGCTCTGATACCACTTGTTGGTCCCGAAGGGTTATACAAGTTTGTAGAAGGGGGGGTTGAATACAAACACACGATTTTTACTTTCTAAATTGTTTATTGATAAATCTCAAACAATTTACAACTTGTTGCGGAACAAGATTAAGGATTAACCTAATCTAAACAAGTCAAGAACACTAAGTTTCTTGCACTAGAATTAAGCTAGAAAGGAGATAAGGAAATTACGAATAATATCCTGACACAAAGATAGAGAGAAGAAGATGGCCGAGCACTTCATTTTGAAGTAGGGTTTCTCCTTATATACTGCATGCATTTAATGCATAGCAGTACTACTTTACACGTGGCAGAAGCTGATTGGTTGCATGAGTTGACTCCAGTAGACAACCTAGTAGCCGCATGATGAACAATGTAGAATCAGAGTTGGTTGTACGAATCAGGACGCAAAGGATGTCCATTCTGACAGTTCGTACGGAGACGTGCAAGGGGATAAGCCAAAAGTGACTTGTAGAGGAAACTTCATGATCAGCGTTCGTTGAACAGTACTTTATCAGTGAGTGACAAAGCTCAACGATCGCTGAAGTCTTCTACTTGAAACTTCACGTTGAGTGGACAAGTCTTGGCTTCGCTGATATCCGCATCGGTTCATTAGTAGACATTGTCGCTGGTTCTTGGGCTTGATCTTCGACTTCAGCGTAGAACCTTTGTTGACGTGAAACTTGTCTTCATGGATCATAAGTAAACAACTAAAACTTATCAGCGATCATCATTAAGACTGAACAGGCTCAGAGCTTTATGGATGAACAGTTTTGCTGAAAGTCTTATCTAAAGAACATGAGTTTCCTATCAGCGATACTGTAGAGACATAATACTTATCAGCGATAGTGAAACTCTAATACATATTGTCTACTTACAATTTTCACTAAGTGTTTCTACAAGAGTCATTTTCAAATCACTGAGGGTTTGGATCAACAGATTTAGAGATAAAGAGACTCTTCAAAGCCTTTGATTATGCCAAATACTCTATTGAGACTATGGAATGGCTAAGGAAGGTGATCACAGGAAGAGCTGGAACTTCAAAGTGTCCAGTGGAGATAACTCAGAGATTGGTGATGGATATTGATTCAATGATACAGTACAAAGAGCAAATCATGATATTTCATAGAATCTGTACTACGAGGATATAGAATAATTACTTTATCTTTATTTCTTTTGTATTGTAATTTCTTTCAGAAAGTAAAGTAGTTCTTTAACAGGTGATGATTTTCTCCTCTTTGCTTTTAGTTACCTTTGTATAGTTAAATTTGTTAGTTCAATACTTAGGGGAGATTGCTAGCCCCAAGTATCTCTGAGTTGTAAAATTATTGAAAATATTCTAAGTAATGTTCAATGGCAATGAATGAAGATTAGAGGTAGTTCTGAAGACTATGTTGAACCAGAGACAGTCTAGAGAATGACCCAACTTAGAGGATG
Source organism: Saussurea involucrata (assembly GCA_033807775.1). Taxonomy (NCBI): domain Eukaryota; kingdom Viridiplantae; phylum Streptophyta; class Magnoliopsida; order Asterales; family Asteraceae; genus Saussurea; species Saussurea involucrata. The sequence goes on from CM066316.1 coordinate 26,555,297, forward strand.
CCTAACCAGAAGATTATCAAGACCGTAAGATCCTGAAGCCCCGCTCCGACGCTTTCTCTGATGTTCAATGCTGCTATAAATATCTAAGTATAGAGTCTTCTATCAAAGTCTGACACGTCAGCACAAAACGGTTATTGCATCTTTACACATGGCAATCCAGGATTAGTCAGCATGTTGAATTCACAGTACGCACCAGGAATGGTTGTGTCCTGTTAGGACCATAAATTTTAGCTCCAACTTCTAGCATAGAAAAGTTTTGAAAAATAGGCTAAGGAAGAACTCTGGCAGAAGCCTCTGCCGAACACCAAGAGCACAAAACCTCCACTCTTCAATCATCAGAAGCTTATCAGAGGACAAGAGCACAACACACACACCTGCTTAGAGAGATTATATTTGTTTCACACACTGTGAAGTGTTCTTGGTGTACTGAAGAAATCAATAGAGATGAATCATTGAGCTCAAATCTCGTTATTTACTGCTTTCATTCTCAGATTTTGTGTGTTATCTACCAGTAAACTTAATCTCATTTGTTCTTTAAACGCTTCCGCACTTAATCTAGATTATATCTTATAGCGAACATTTGTAGATTAAATCATTGTTGAGTCTGAAAATTGGGTTTAACAATTGGTATCAGAGCGAACTTTGATTCTCAATTTCAAAGGATCCACTCAGCAAGGATCTCGACTCGTTTTTGGTAGATTTATGGATTGATTTTAAGCTTTACTCCTTAGTTTCATACACAACCCCTGTTTTCTGTTATTTTCAACTATTTTGATTCTGACAGCTTAATAGGCACTGTAATCTTGGTAAAATTATTCCATTTAGTGCTTTGTTCAAGTTTTTAAAAGTCTAAACTCATACTTCAAGTCAATCCCATCGACTAAAGCCCTTTTCTTCACACTCTGTATTCTGTTCCTTTTGAAACCGTTTGGGTAAAAACTCACGAGTCACGACTACGGCCGAAAAAGGAAAGAATATTTCTTACACGACACACTTACATGGTAAGATAAAATCATACACACTCTATCGCCAAACCTAAGTTTAAGAGTTACTCACGACACTCGACCATCGTAAGATACCTTACGACTTCGACCAACTAACATACGACAGAACTGTTATGATTTCTATGTTTAATGCAGGGTCAACGCCATTAAATGACCAACGGCTATAACCGACGAAGATCATTATGAGTATTAACACTCCACAGCCGTTACGACCGTTATACTGCTTTTATGGGATCATTTAAAGCTGCGAAGGCTATATAAACAAGGATCCCAGCCTCATTTGTGGACATCAGAATTAGAGAACACTCACGGCATAGCAAAAAAGAATTCGAAGCAAAGAACTCTCTCTCGAGCAGACGATGCACGACACATTGTTTTTACACAAAACGCACTTATTTACTTTACGAATTAACTTATTTCTGTTATTTGTATTGTAATCGTTTGTACCCTCGACGTTTGAAACACAAGGACGTCGCCCCTGTTTGGCGACCATAGTACAGCGACGACCATCACTGTCGTCCGCGGGGTTTTTCCTCGTTGAGGTTTTTCCCGCGTCACCAAAATCCTTTCGTCTCATTTATTTTTGTCCTTGTCGCATTGTTTTTCGAACGATTTCTATTCTTTAGTTGTTAAGCTCCACTATCAACCTTAAGTTATCCTTTTGGACGATTTTTGGCATTAACAGTTTGGTACCCACCGTGGGGCCCCATCTAGAGAAAGTCTTTGACAAACGTGCGTCCGACTAACCGTTTCATGGAGTTTCTTCTTTTTTCTGTTTCAGGGAAATGGCAAGTCATGGAAACCCTGAGCAGATCATCGCCCATGTGCATCAGGAGCTGGAAGCTGCGCGCAATCAAATCGATGCCCTTGCTGAGCAAAGTCGAAGGGTAGCTGATGAAATCGCGCGATTGCGGAATCAGAATCCGAATGGATCATTCGGACAGCAGAATGCTCCAGGACCATTTGTCAGAAATCCAAGTTCAGGACCATTCGTCCAGAATCCGCAGCAAGGTCCGTTCATCCCGAATCCGCAGCAAGGTCCATTCATTCAGAATCCGCAGCAGGCATCGTTCGTCCATAATCCTCAGTTCGGACCGATTCCTCCCCAGCATCTAAGGCCACCACCCCTACATAACGGGTTTCAGCCGTATTTCGTCCCTCTCAATAGGGATGCCAATGGATCATCGTACGGAAACGACGCAAATTCAGGGACCAACCCTCCAGCAGGTGTGGACCCCGTCGCCCAGCGACTGAAGATGTTGGAAGACCAGAACGAGCGTGTCCTATCCTTGCTCGCAAAGTTGCCGGGGGCAGCCGTGCCCGTCGATATCGAGCCTCGCTCAGGATTCCAGGCATCGCCTTTCATCGACGAAAATGCTACCGTCGACGTCACTAAGAAATTCAGTATCCCGACCTTCACACCCAAATATTCTGGTATTACGGACCCGACAGGACACATCTCCCAGTATAAACAACTAATGTAGACTGTGTCGATCCCTTTTCGGTACCAGGAAGTTTGTATGTGCAAAATTTTTGGGACAACCCTCACGGGTGCCACCCTCCAGTGGTTGATTAACCTCAGGCCCAAATATATCGGGTCCTTCGCTGAATTAGTCAACCAATTTTCCCAGCAGTTCGCCAGCAGTCGCAAGATGGAAAAGCAGACCAACGACTTGTATTATGTCGTGCAGAAGGCCGGTGAATACATCCGGAGCTATTTCAATAGATTCAATGTGGAAATAATCAGTGTCCGTAACTGCGACGTCAAGACCGCGATCGAAGCCTACAAACGCGGTCTGGACGACAGTTCGGGTCTATACACCGATCTAACAAAATATCCTCCAGAAAATTTCGAAGACGTCCGAGCAAGGACCCTTGCTTATATGAGAGTGGAAGACGATACTGCCTTTCGTCGAAAGCATTCTGACAACAAAAGATCGCTAAGTATAAAGAAGGCAGAGTTCAAGACGAAGGCAGTATCCAAGTCAGAGCCTGCACGACAAATCTTGAATGTGCGATTCGAGAAGAAGAAGACCGCAGCTCTGACCAAATTTCCTCAGTATCCTAAGATATCCTCCTATGGATTCAAAGGAACTGTTTGGGCAAAAAATCACGTCGCTCGACCGCGACCAGAACAAGTAAGACGTATGATTAAGGACTATATCTTGTATTAAGATAAGGCCCTGACGAAGACCCAAAAAACCTCCGTCGTCCCTCCTAAAAGGTAAGTCGAGAGTCCCTTACGACGCTCGACCATAGCGTCGCCCGATCCGCACGACTATTACATAAAGACGTGCGACCTCGACCAAAGCTAACGTTAACCATAACCGTTTGTTAAGTGTTTAATGCAGGAGTCAAAGTCATTAAGGAGCAACGACTATAACCGACGCAATCATTAAACAGCCGGCGACTGTAACGGACGAAGATCATTACTCCGGCGACCGTTTCCAACCGTTAAGGCCATTAAAGGAGCATTCATGGATGAAGCTAAGGACACGAAGACTATAAATATCAAGCTCAATCAACATTTCAAGACATCGAATATCCGGCGATTAACAAACCGAAGCAATATTGAAGAACACCTGAAGTGTAGAACCATTATTCTAAGTATCGCTCTCGACGCACGACGACAGCCCTCGACCAGCAGTTCACACTTTGTTTCGTACACGACAAACACCTATTTTTACATTCAAACACTTGTACTTTACATTTCGAAGCATTTCCTTCATCTGTATTGTAATCACTGTACGATCGACACCAGTATCCAAGGACATCGCCCCTGATTGGCGACCATAATGCAGCGACGACACCCACTGTCGTCCGCAGGTTTTTTCCTCGATTGAGGTTTTTCTTGCGTCATAAAATCCCTTGTTTCTTTATTTTATTTATCGTCGCACGTCTCGTCGAAAGATTCTTTCTTTAGTTGTTTAAGTCCACATCGACTTTAAGTTGTCCCTTTGGTGCGATTTTTGGCATTAACAGTTTGGCGCCATCCGTGGGACTACATCTCGAGAAAATCCTCGACGAACGTGCATTCTACTAATAGTTTCTTGGAGTTTCTTCTATTTTCTGTTTCAGGAAAATGGCAGCCCCTGGAAATCCGCAGCAAGCCGTCGCTCAGATGTATCAGGAGCTCGAGTTTGCCAGGAATCAACTCAATGCAATGGCAGAGCAGAATCGCAGAGCAGCTGAAGAGATCGCGCGGCTAAGGAATCCTTTTGGACCCCAGAATGGTCCTAGACCATTCATCCAGAATCCGGGTCCGGGACCAGGCCCGTTCGCGCAGAATCAGCATCCAGGTCCATTCATGCAGAATCAGCAGCCGGGTCCGTTCATTCCAAATCCCCAGTCTGGGCAGATTCCCCCTCAGCACATCCGACCACCACCCTTGAACAATGGATCCCAACCATTGCAAGGTGGCTCCCAGCCGTTTCAGAATGAATCCCAACCGTTTTCCCAGCCGTTCCAAAGTGGTCCGCAACCTTTCCAGCAAGAATCGCAACCTTTCCAGCAAGGATCGCAATCTTTCCAGCAGAGATCGCAACCATTTCAGCATGGACCACAATCGTTTCATAATGGACCGCAGCAATTCCACTATGGGTCGCAACCATATTTTGTTCCATTCAACGGGGACACCAATAGTTCGTCGCATGGTAATGGCACTAGTCCAGGGACCAATCCCTCGACAGGGGCAAATCATGATCTTAACGATCCCGTCGCCCAGCGTTTGAAGATGTTAGAATACCAAAATGAGCGCGTCCTGTCCTTGCTCGCCAAGTTGCCTGGGGCAGCCGTGCCTGTCGACGTCGAGCCTCGCTCGGGGTATCAGGCGTCGCCCTTCATCGACGAGATCGCCACCGTCGAGGTCCCAAAAAAGTATAACATTCCTGCCTTCACTCCCAAGTATTCGGGTGTGACCGATCCAACCGAGCATGTCGCGCAGTATAAGCAGCTCATGTGGACGATCTCGATTACACACATGTACCAGGAAGTATGCATGTGCAAGAGTTTCGGGGCGACTCTCACTGGTCCAGCTCTCCAGTGGTTGATCAATCTCAAACCCAAATCTATCGGGTCGTTCGCCGAATTGGTCAACCAATTCTCCCGGAAATTCGCCAGCAGTCGTAAGATGGAAAAGCAGACTAGTGATCTGTACTATGTCGTGCAGAAGACCAATGAGTCTATTCGAAGTTATTTCAATAGATTCAATGCCGAAATGATCAGTATCCGCAATTGTGACATCAAAACTGCGATCGAAGCTTATAAGCGTGGTCTAGACGATAGTTCAGATCTATATATCGATCTGACCAAGTATCCCCCAGAGACTTTCGAAGATGTCCGAGCTCGAACCTTAGCATATATGAGGGTCGAAGATGATGTCTCCTTTCGTTGCAAGCACAATGACGACAAGAAGTCGTTAGGCGTCAGAAAGCCAGAGTTCAAGACAAAGGTTGTTTCCAGAATAGAGCCAGCGCGCCAAATTTCAAATGTTCATTTCAATACGAAAGCAGAGGCCAGGACCGCGACTAAGATCACTCAGTACCCCAAGATATCCTCTTACGGATTCAACGGATCTGCAAAGGACTTAGTCAGAGCTCTGAAGACCGCTCAAGCTACCATTCGATGGCCAAAGAAGTCCGACCTGGACGATGCTAAGAAAGACAAATCAAAGTGGTTCGACTTCCATGCCGATCATGGTCATGCGACAGACGACTGTATCGCATTGAAGAAGGAACTAGCATATCATTTTCCGAAAGGAAATCTCAAAGATATCATCGACGATGTCGCTATTTCAGCTAACAGACATCGAACGACGACCCCCGAGCATGCGAAGGTCATCAATTGTATCACCGGTGGTTCAAATGTGTGTGGTCTGACGTATTCAGCGGCCAAGCGTCATGCCAGTCAGGCGCCCGATGATCGGCCTATTCCTCGCTCGTCTAGACCCAAAGGAGATTTGGAGCTAGAAGCCATGAAGATTGTGTTCGACCACGTCGACCTTGGCGACTCGTATCAGAAGCATCACGACGGGTTGATCATTCAGATCATGGTCGGTAACTGTCTAATGCGTCGAGTCTTGATCGACGGGGGCAGCTCAGCAAATGTTATTTTTCTCAACACCATCAAAGCCATGGGAATCGATCGCTCAGAAATCACCCGACGTTCGACGACTTTGGTCGGTTTCAATGGAGAAGCGACGAGCACCTTCGGAGAGATAATCTTGCCCGTCTACGCCGGAGGAGTCAACAAGCAGACCAAGTTCAGTGTCATCGATTGTGCATCGGCCTATAACATCGTCTTAGGACGACCATGGATCCATGATATGAAAGCCGTTCCCTCGACGTATCATCAAATGTTGAAATTCCCTACGCCATGTGGAATCCAGGAGATTAAGAGTGAGCCAAAAGTCGCTCGTGAGTGCTACAAGTCTACCTTGAAGCCGCGAAAATAAACCAAAGTCACAAGATCAGGCTCTCGACAGGTTCGTTCCTCTATCCCTAAATTAATATCTTTTTCACAGAGATAAGTCTACTATGGTGCCCGGTCGCACGACAACATAGTCAACGCAGGACAATATTTCTCCGTGTCATTCTGTCATTTAAAACCTATCTTTTCCTCCCAAAAAGAATAAGGTAATAAATGACAGGGGGCAAATAGAGAGAGTCTGAAATGGTACGTTCTCAAACTCTTTTTCATACGATTTTTTCTCACAAAACGTTTACTGACTTAAGCATCGGAGGGTCGTTGGTTAGCCAACGACCAACCCCCGACATCATTTTATCGCAGGATCGCACGACACTAATCACTAAGTCTACTATATGACTTTAAATTCGCAGGGTCGCACGTCATACATGATCAGGTCTGTGACTTGATCATCCCTCCATAAAGGCATACGATACAAACTCATTATACGATCTAATCGTACGATCGCAAAGTCTAAACGATTAATAAATTGCGTGTTCACATATTTGTTTTACTCATCGTATTACAATGTATGCCTCAGTCGCATGATTTCCTATGTGTCCTATGTTCAAATTAATAAATTAAACATGGTTTGGATAAAGCATAAAGTTCAAACAAAAGTTGCGTTCATTATATAAACGATCGAGTACATAATCGACCACTAACGGTCGACCAGCACAAACAAACAAATACATTTTTTCTAAGGTTGTGGAGGAGCATCGATCACAACCTTGTCCGATACCTCATCCTGAAAACCCTCGTTAGCCACCTCCTCTTCGACCTCCTTCTCGTCATCCAAGTCGAGATCTCTCTCGGTCCCGACTCTCTCATAAAAGAGACGCAGCTCATCTGACGCTGAAGCCAAAGGATGCTTGCCCTGCAGGTGACGTCGCATAACTGCCGTCGAGCATAAGAAAAGAAAGACTTATTTTCGTCCTTCAACTCATCAGACTCCTTCTTCAAATTTATCACCTTAGCCTTGATTCCCTCGACTTCCTTCCTCTTCGCGGTTACGGATTCCTTCATCCCCTCCAGCTCCTCTCTCTGGTCGCGCATCAAAGTCAGGGACTCCTTCAAACGCGAGTTTATCTCGTCTCTTGTATGACCGAGGGCATCCAATTCGTCCAGAGCATGGTCAAGGTGTAATAGTTTATCAAGAATTGCCTTTCCCCTTCTCATGTATTGAAATATATAAACACAAATATTACATATTAGTCCCTTGGACTATACAAAGAATGCTAACTAAATACCTTCTAGTCTCACTAAATACCTTCTAGTCTAATACACCCCCTCAGTCTAAGGTGGAGGATTCCGCAAGATTAGACTGGATCGAAAATCGGTAAAGAGAACGCGTGGCAGCCCTTTGGTGAAGATGTCTGAAAAATTAAGGCGAGACGGTACATGAAGGACCCGTACCTGTCCGCGTTGAACCTGTTCGCGAACGAAGTGTATGTCAATCTCCACATGTTTGGTACGTTGATGTTGAACGGGGTTACCCGATAAATAGATGGCACTCACGTTGTCTGTGTAGACCAATGATGTGCGACGGGGCGGATGCCCCAGTTCCAAGAGAAGGTTTCGTAACCAACAGATCTCACCTACAACATTTGCGATCCCACGATATTCCGCCTCGGCACTGGAACGAGACACAACGGTCTGTCGCTTTGAGGACCATGAAAGTAAGTTATCACCAAAGAATACACAATAACCAGATGTAGAACGTCGGGTGTCAGGACAGCCGGCCCAATCAGCATCGGTGTAAGCAACCAAAGTAAACTGCCGAGAAGGTTGCATCAGAAGCCCGAGATCTATCGTACCCTTTACGTACCGTAGGATACGTTTCAATGCAAGAAAGTGAGACGTCCGGGGGGCATGCATATACATGCACACTTGTTGGACAGCATACGAGATATCCGGACGCGTGAAAGTAAGATATTGAAGTGCACCGGCCAAGCTACGGTAAAACGTAGGATCATCAAGTAAGTCACCAGACTCGGCACCGAGCTTGCCGGCGGTATCAACAGGTGTCTGAACAGGGTTACAGTTAGTCATTTTAGCCCGATCGAGAATATCTTGAGCATACCGGGATTGTGATAAGAACAGGCCATCCTTAGTTCTGGTGACGGATATGCCCAAAAAATAAGAGAGAGGCCCGAGGTCCTTTATCGCAAATTCCGAAGACAGGTGACTCATAAAGTGGTGTTTTAGTTTTGGAGACGAGGTAACCATGATAATGTCATCAACGTATAAAAGGATATAGGTCGTGTTGATACCGTGTCGATAAATAAAGAGTGAATGATCACTCGAACTGGGCCGAAAACCAAGATGGGTCACATAATCGGTGAAACGTTGGTACCACGCCCGGGGTGCCTGTTTAAGCCCGTACAGTGATTTTTTCAACCAACAAACATGATCCGGGAAGTTTTTGTCACGGAAACCTGGGGGTTGGTTCATAAAAACTGTCTCGTATAAATGTCCATGTAGAAACGCATTTTTAACATCCAATTGTGTGATGTCCCAGTTGTATGACAACGCAAGAGACAAAACCGTGCGAATGGTTGCCGGTTTAACTACCGGACTAAATGTTTCCGAACAATCCACACCAATTTGTTGTGACCGACCATCCCCAACGAGTCTAGCCTTATACCGTTCCAAGGACCCATCCGATTTCAATTTGTGTTTGAATATCCACATACACTGAATCACATTCATGTTTGACTGTCGAGGCACGAGATCCCAAGTCTTATTATTGATAAGGGCAGAAAATTCGTCTTGCATAGCATGGTTCCAAGTAGGGTTAGAAAGAGCTTCGGCTATGTTTTTCGGAAGGGGTTCAATGGTAGAAGAAGCATGTAGGTTAAACGGTATACGTGGTTTAGCATGCCCGGTCATGCTCCGGGTGGTCATGCGGTGGGGTGGTGGGGGTGGGGGTGGGGGAGTAGTGGATGGGGATGTGGTGGTTGATGAGGTGGAGGGAGAGGGCTGTTGAGGTGAAGGCGGTTGTTGGGGTGAGGTCGGTGGGGTAAATGGTGGTGTGGAAAGGCTGTCAGAGGGTGGCTGAATAGGTGCAGGTCGGCGGGTGTAAACATGTCCAAACCGGGCTGGAGTAGCCGGTAGTGGTGGAACCGCGGGAGAGCCACCAGACTCAACAGGAGTCGGCTGTGGAGGAGGAAACCGGAGAGAAGGATGAAGGTCGGTCTCGGTTTTCTCGTGAAGGAAGTCATAAGTAGGTAGCGGAGTGTGGGATTTAAACGGGAAAACCTTCTCGGCAAAAAGAACGTGCCGGGAAATGACAATTTTCATAGAAGAAAGATCGAGGCATTTGTACCCGCGATGATTGGCCGGATAGCCAAGAAAGACACATGGTTTGGAACGGTTTTGGAGTTTGTGAATAGTGGTGGATGGTAGGAGCGGATAGCAAAGGCACCCGAAGGTGCGGAGATGGGAATATGACGGTTTGGTACGGTAAAGCATGTAGGTTGGAGTATGGTTGGCTTTGGTTTTGGATGGAAGAATATTGAGAATGTAAGTGGCCATTTCTAAGGCATGGTGCCAAAAAGAAGGAGGTAACGCCGCATGAGTAAGAAGAGTTCGTATGATATTATTAATGGAGCGAATCTTCCTCTCGGCTTTACCGTTTTGGGATGAGGTGTGCGGGCACGAGAAACGAAATTGCATCCCGTTGGTTTTGCAAAATAGATGAAACTGACGGTTGTTATATTCGGTGCCATTATCGCATTGAAAGGTTTTGATTTGCCTTTCAAACTGGGTTTTGATTAAGATAGAAAATTGTTGGAAAACTGAATAAACTTCGGATTTATATTGTAATGGAAAAGTCCACAAAAAATTTGTGAAATCATCCAAAAATAAGATATAATATCGATGACCCCCCGTACTTGGGACGGGAGAGGTCCACAAGTCACTATGAATTATATCAAACGGTAAGCTAGTGTAAGAAGACGAATCGTAAAATGGTAATTTCACTTGTTTACCAAAAACACACGATTGACATAACTGTTCTTTATTAAAACTGGAAACTGAAACAGACTTAGTTTTATTCAAAATACGAAGTAAATCAGAACCCGGGTGACCTAAACGATGGTGCCACAAATCTTGAGAGAGGGCAGCAAAGGTGGAGGGAAAAGCAGCTTTAGCGAAAGGTACGGACAGCGGATAGAGGTCCCCGGAGCTGTCACATCTAAGAATAGGGCGCTTGGTCTTGAAATCCTTCACAAGAAAACCGATTGGGTCAAACTCAACTGAAACATTGTTATCAGTTGTTAAACGGCGAACCGATAATAGGTTTTTAATTAAGGATGGTGAAACAAGTATATTAGGTAGATAAAGGGGTTGGTATGGGGGAGACAGGGTGGTATGGCCAACACCGGTGGTTTGGATTTTGGAACCATTGCCTACAAGAATAAATTTAGTACCATTATTAACATAAGACTTTAAGATACCTGCCGAATGAGCCATGTGATTTGTTGCGCCGGTGTCCATGTACCAATTCTGATCGGGATTCAATGTCATAGTGTGAAGGGCTTGCTCAATGTTTGTAGGAGTATATGCTGCATAATGTGCTGATGGACTTGGTCCAAGAACACCCGGATTTCGAACCGGAGGGCGCATCATAGGCATAGTCGGGTATGGACACGGTGGAGCCGCCCATTGTGGAGGAGAGTAGCCCCATGTCTGGTACGGCCAGGGCTGTTGTGAAGGATACCTGGGAGAAAAAGAGTTATTTCCCGAACCAGAATAATGTTGCGTCCGCGACCCCTACCCCGGCCGCGGTAACGTCCTCCCCGACCGCGCCCCCGATACTGGTCAGTACCTCGCTGATTGAACCTGTTGGAGACATCAGCAGGCTGCTCCGGACCTGCAGTGGGGGGCTGAATCACAGCAGCGTTGGCAGCAGCAGTAGGCTGTTGCTGTGCTTTGCGGGACTCTTCCGTGAGCAAGGCGGTACGGGCAGCCGTAAAGGAAGGCAGAACATCTTTCTGTTGGAGGGTAGTAGCGAGGTTATCAAACTCACTGGATAGCCCGGTAATCAATTGAAGAACCAAGGATTGATCCGTGATAGGAGCATCAACATTAGACAACTGATCAGAAAGCAATTTCAATTCTCTACAATAAGCGGTTGCATCCGGAAACGCCGCTAGTTTCGTATTAGAGAATTTTTGTTGAAGGTAGATGGCCCTAGTAGGTTTGTTATCGACGAAAATGCCTTGAAGAGCTTGCCACGCTTTATGAGCGGTATTATCGGGATGGAGAATAGTGGTTAACAGATCGGTAGTGATCGTACTGTAAATCCATTGTAAAACAGTGGCATCGAGACAAAGCCATTCTTCATCGTGTTCCGAAGGGGCGGCATCGGGCGGGATTATATGATCAAGAACCTTACAAACGGTGCATTGAACCTTAAATAGGGCAACCCAATTGTTATAATTTCCTTCTTCGGTTCCTAAAACAAGAGGTATGTGATTTTTTATGTTGGTAATGGTGGTGGCGGGATGGAATCGAGAGGTGGGGGGGAGGGGGCTTGCTCTCGTTGGTCATAGAGAGAGGAGCAGCGGGATTAGAACTGTTTTACAGAGAGAGGAGCAGCGGGATTAGAACTGCAGATGAGGGTGAGCGATCAGATTGCAGATGAGGGTGGTCGCCGATCAGATGGCAGGGGAGACCGATCAGATTGCAGCGAAGGTGATGAAGAAGAAGAAGGGGAAGCGAGCAAGAAGAAGGGGAAGCGAGCGGTTGTGAGAATTATTGCTCTGATACCATAATAGTTTATCACGAATTGCCTTTCCCCTTCTCATGTATTGAAATATATAAACACAAATATTACATATTAGTCCCTTGGACTATACAAAGAATGCTAACTAAATACCTTCTAGTCTGACTAAATACCTTCTAGTCTAATAAGGTGCACCGACATCGCTTTTTCATGCTCCAAAGCAGCTTTCTCTTTAGCTAACGCTACATCTTCATCTTTGGTAACATAAGCCGTTGAAACCTCTATATTCGTCGTTTTGGCCTGCAATGCCAGGGAAGCTTGGAACGCCTGAAGAATCATAATATGAGCGACATTAGTAAACAACGACAACGACAACGACAAACGACAAGTCTTGAAAGAAAGACATACCAAGAATAAGAGTCCAGCTGCATGGAACTCTTTCTTCTCGAAAGAGAACCCGTCAAAACGCTCCCTGAAAGACGGAAGCAAATATTTTTCCAAATGGGGAACAATTTCGTCTCGACCAAGACATTGTCGTCCAGAAAACCCGACGACAAGGCAACTGACGCCTTCGCCTTCCTGGACAAGGCAACCCTCGATGGGTTACCCGTCTTCAAAGACGGTTCCCTCAGAACGGACACCTTTGTCCTCTTTAAGAGGCTCGGCCCGGCTATGGGGACCTCTTTTCTCTTCAGGACTCCCGACCCAGTTGTCGAAACGTCCTTCTCCCTCGCCTCGCGAGCTACTTCGACTTGGGCCATCTTCCTAGCAACAGAAGATGTCGCCTGCGCTTGAGATTCACCTGTACGGTAAAAGAAAGAAATTAGACGATTCAGAACAGAGAAAGACCAGGTCAAGCGAAAAGAAGACAAAAAATTACTTACCAATTATCTCTACCTCTGGTTCTTCACTCTTCTCTTCCTCCTCAGTCTTCTCAGAATCCTCCTCTTCTTCTTTCTCCTCTCGACCCATCCTCACTCTGTCGCTCAAGAAAACGGTGTCATCATCCTCGTCTATCAAATGACGCGTGACGTATGACCGGTCTTCAGTACTAAATTCCAAGAACTTTTCGATCTTAGCCCGAGAAGCATCATCCGGCTCTACCTTATCGAAATCAATATCTACGCATAAAAAAGAAGACCAGTCGAAAAAACAATCGAGCAATAGAATAACATGAAAACGTACAATCAAAGGCTCACCCGTCATATTCCAACCCTCCCTAATCCAGTCACTATCAGTGTCCAGCGTCGACACTCATACGAATACGTACCTCTTCTTCCATCAACGGTCGTTGACCGCAGTATTTAAAACCAGGGTACGATCACCCTTGAACCTTGAAAACAAACTATAGCGACGGTACCGGTCATTCTTGACCTTATACGCCGTTAGAAGGTCCCTCACATTCATCGGTGGATTCAAGTTGGAGGTAAGTTATTCGATGATCAAGATAACTCGCCAGAACTGGGGCATCAATTGCCCCGGCGAAAGATCAAATTCACACATGAACTCTTTGACTAAAGGCGAATATGGCCAGTGAAAGCCTATTTTGAACGGGTACTCGTATATAACAACGTACCCCTCGGGGCACATTTCCGGTCGAACCTTGCCAACCTTGCTTACGGTAATCCCCATGGGAATCCTCGCTAGACTTCTAAAGTCGTCGAGATCTTCTTCGTTTTTAATGGTGCTTCTAGGCTCTGTCGACATTGCCAGCCCCGTTAAATTGATTTGCACTTCTGAAAGGCCCCAGATATCCCAGTTTTTTCTAGGCTTCCTAGCGATAGACTTGCGCCGCATACGCAAACTGGAGAGTCGTATCTTATATGATCTCAGAAAAACTTAAATTAGGTCAAAGATTCTTGCAAGTTTTAATCGAACAGAAATCGCCAAGAAAAGATCCATCATAATCTTTATTTATGCGGTCGATCATGTCAGGTCGAGCCCTTTGATGATCACCGCATGCTCTCGTCCCTTCGTATGACCGCAGGGATCGTCGACACCTGTCATCGACAGCTGGTAAGCACAATCGTGTGTCATCATGACGTCACGACTTTTCAATTTCTCGTTCAGTTAAAGGCGAACCGGTCTAGTTCCACGACAACCAGGTAAGTCCCTCAACCTAGGTCACAAGTCTAAGCGTTCGACAAGCAAAATTTAAAACTTAAATTTGACATTCAATTTTCAAATTTTAGGGGCAAACTGTTTGGGAAAAAAATCACGTCGCTCGAGCGCGACCAGAATAAGTAAGACATATGATTAAGGACTATATCTTGTATTAAGATAGGGGCCCGACGAAGACCCAAAAAACCTCCGTCGTCCCTCCTAAAAGGTAAGTCGAGAGTCCCTTACGATGCTCGACCATAGCGTCGCCCGATCCGCACGACTATTATATAAAGACGTGCGACCTCGACCAAAGCTAACGTTAACCATAACCGTTTGTTAAGTGTTTAATGCAGGTGTCAAAGTTATTAAGGAGCAACGACTATAACCGACACAATCATTAAACAGCCGGCGACCGTAACAAACGAAGATCATTACTCCGGCGACCGTTTCCAACCGTTAAGGCCATTAAAGGAGCATTCATGGATGAAGCTAAGGACACGAAGACTATAAATATCAAGCTCAATCAACATTTCAAGACATCGAATATCCGGCGATTAACAAACCGAAGCAATATTCAAGAACACCTGAAGTGAAGAACCATTATTCTAAGTTTCGCTCTCGACGCACGACGACAGCCCTCGACCAGTAGTTCACACTTTGTTTCGTACACGACAAACACTTATTTTTACATTCAAACACTTGTACTTTACATTTCAAAGCATTTCCTTCATCTGTATTGTAATCACTGTACGATCGACACCAGTATCCAAGGACATCGCCCCTGATTGGAAACCATAGTGCAGCGACGACGCCCACTGTCGTCCGCAGGTTTTTTCCTCGATTGAGGTTTTTCCCGCGTCATCAAATCCCTTGTTTCTTTATTTTATTTATCGTCGCACGTCTCGTCGAAAGATTCTATATTTAGTTGTTTAAGTCCACATCGACCTTAAGTTGTCACTTTGGTTTGATTTTTGGCATTAACAGGAACTACTAAGGATTTGGTCGAGGCCCTGAAGACCGTCCAGGCGACTGTTAATGCCAAAAATCGCACCAAAGGGACAACTTAAGGTCGATGTGGACTTTAACAACTAAAGAAAGGAATCTTTCGACAAAGGCGTGCGACAAAGACAAAAATGTAAATGAGACAAAGGATTTGATGACACATGAAAAACCTCAACGAAGGAAAAAACCTGCGGACGACAGTGGATGTCGTCGCTGCACTATGGTCGCCAATCAGGGGCGATGTCCTTGGTGTTCCGGGTGTCGATCGTACAGAGATTACAATACAAATGAAGGAAAGACTTCGAAATGTAAAGTACAAGTCTTTGAAATGTAAAAACAATGCACGTCGTGTGTGAAAACTATGTATAAACTGTTGATCGAGAGTGAGAGTCTTGCGTCGAGAGTGATCTTCTATGAATGATCTCTTTATTTCGAATGAATATTCTTCGAGTGTTTGTGTTTGCTTCTGTTGTTCGATGCTCTTGTTCTATCTCTCTCTCTCTCTATGTTATTCGATGTTGATCAGATGTCTTGAACTGATGATTGAGCTGGGATTTTATAGTCTTCAGATGACTTTAATTGAATCATTAAGATCTTTGATGATTGTTGTAACGGCCGTCGTCTTCAATGTGAGTTTAGATGCTCATAACTGATTTCGTCGGTTATATCCATTGTCCATAAATGACTTTGACTCATGCATTAAACACTTAAACAAATATAACAGTTGTATAATGCGTTAGTCGGTCGAGGTCGCACGTTTTTATGCGACTGTCGTGCGGAACGGGCGACTTCAAGGTCGAGTGACGTGAGGAACTCTCGACTTACCTTTTAGGTGGGATGACGGAGGTTATTTGGGTCTTCGTCGGGACCTTATCTTAATACAAGGTATAACTCATAATATTTGTCTTACCTTCTCTGGTCGTGGTCGAGACCTGTGAAATTTTGCCCAAACAGTTTGCCCCCAAAATTTGAAAGTAGCATGGCAAATTCGAATTTTAAATTTTGCTCGTCGGGTGTTCAGGGTTTTGTGTTGAAAAATACCTTGGTTGTTTCGGAACCGAATTGGTTTAATTCTAACTGAACAAGAAGTCAAAGAGAAAATGAGGTCGTGACGTCATACTGACGCATGATTGTGCTTACCAGCTGTCTTTGACAGGTGTCGACGATCCGTGTGGTCATACGAGAAGACAGAGGCACGCAGTGATCATCAAAGGGCTTGACCTGACACGATCGAGTGCATAAATAGGGATCATAATGGATCATTTCCTTTTATGTCCTCTTTGAAAGAGTTTCTTAGTGCGGAATTCTTCTTTGATCCCTTGTTGTTCTTTGCTCAATACTTTTCGAAGTTTTTGAGTGTCCATTCGAGGTATAGCCTTCTAAGGTTGGAGGCTCTTTGAGAATGATTATGTCCGAGTCGATGAAGAATTTGATTGCGATAGACGCGACGTTCGTGGATCTTGCGCATCTGGCGACGATGTCCTCTGTATCCACGTCGACCCTTTCGTTAGCCGTCAGGGGGCAAGGGTATAAGAACGGGAGAATGTGAGGAGGAAGCAATGACGATCAACTTTACGTTGTCGTCGATCCTCTTGACTGACTGTGTCCTTGATGGGACGAAGTCATTTCCGCATCTGGGGAAATATCAGCTCTTATCTTTCAAGTAGCGTTTTCAAAAGATCTCCATCGAAGAGACGGGATCGCGTTTAGCTGGACTAGCGTTCTTTGTGAGTTTTTCTTTCGAAACCCGTGTTCCCAATATTTCCACTGAATGTTTGTTTAACATACCCCTTTTGTATTTTACAGATGTTTCAATCTTCTTTTGTTAGATACGCGAAGATAGAGGAGATGTTGGACTGGGAGTCGACCGTCGAGAAGATCATATTCCTTCCTCTAACCTTAACATTAATCTTAAGAGCCGCATTCTGAAAATGTCGCGATGTAGGGTGTCGCCTAACATGCTCGTTTGATCCTTGCATTAGCTTCTTAGCGCGTCTACGGGTATGACGAGGATTTGAAGGTCGAGACTGAGCATTCAATCGACGCTCCTCTCTAGATTTAGGAAATGCTATTACTTTTCATGTCTCGACTGTTGATGGTCGAGCCATTTTAACTTTGTATACTCGACCGTCGGTCGCTCCTATGTAATCGTTCGTTTCGTAAATGAATTTCATCCTTCTTTCGAATTTTTATTTCGATTTATATATGTCGTAAATAGATGTAATATCAACCGTGTAACTTTGTTAAGTATAGAACAAGCGAAGAACCGTGTGATTTAGGCATTCATAGCAATATAACGATTGAAATATCATACGTTTGACTTGTATTGATAGGCTCAATTATTGACGTGTTATAACGTACAAAATTTTTCTGAATCCAGAAACTTAGATCGAGAGGTCGCTCAAACCTTATGATCGTGTAACCAAATTTCATGATGAAATTTGAATCATGTGCCCCTGTGGTAAAACAATTAAGTTGCATGAGAGGAAGATGATTCTAGAAAAAAATACTTTTTCAAGTGCGTCGCGTTCCAACTGCGTGGGATTTCTTGATTATCGAGAGTCTGGAATCGATAGGCTCCTTTACCAACGACTTCAGAGATGCGGTAAGGACCTTCCCATTTAATAGAAAGTTTACCAGTAATGAGCTCTTGAGTGTTTTGGAACACTCGACGGAGGACGTAATCGCCTTCTTGAAAGACTTTGACTTTGACGTGTTTGTTGAAATGTCGCTCGACTGCTTGCTTCTGAGATGCCATTCTGATCAAGGCTGACTCTCTAAGCTCTTCAAGGGCGTCGATATCATAATTTAAATCAATCATGTTGTGGTCGACGAAAGTATGCCTCGAAGTTGGGAGATGGACTTCGATTGGCAGGTCTGCTTCGCAACCGTAGACGAGAGAGAAAGGGGTTTGTCCTGTGGACGTGCGCGATGTCGTGCGATTTGCCCATAGGACTGAAGGGAGTTCTTCGACCCATCTTCCTTTTGTAGCTTTTAACCTTTTCTTGATCGAAGCTATAATGGTCTTTTTACTTGATTCAGCAAGTCCGTTCGCCTAAGGGTATCTGGGAGTCGAGGTTGTCAACTTGATGCTTCTGTCTTCGCAAAATTGTTGGGTCCTGTCGCTTATGAATTGTCACAGACGATTTCGGATGGAATCCCAAATCTGCATATGATGTTAGTCTGGATAAAAGAGATGACTTCCTTGTCCCTGATTTGGGAAAAAGCAGTCGCCTCAACCCACTTGGAAAAATAATCGGTGAGTACCAGGAGGAATACCTTTTGTCCCGGGGCCGGGGGTAGTTTGCCAACAATATCCATTCCCCACCTCATGAAGAGCCATGGGATGAGTGTCGAGTGCAAGGGTTCAGAGGGTTTATGTGACATACCTGCATGTCGCTGACAAGGGTCACAGTTCTGGACGTACTTGACAGCGTCTTTTCGCAATGTTGGCCAAAAATACCCTTGTCGGGACATACGATTAGCCAGACTGTGTCTACCGGAATGATTGCCACATTCGCCGTCATGCATATCATGAAGGATTTTTTGGACCTGACTCTTGCTAATGACGCATCTTAGGTTTAATCCTGTCTATGATCGTCGATAGAGCTTATCTCCAATTATGGTGTATTTGGATGCTTTGAATCTGATCTTCCGGGCTTCCATCTTGTCTTCTGGGAGTTGGTCGTGCATAAGGAAATTTCGGATGTCGCACGACCAATCATCTTTTTCGTCCTCGATCTGGACGACGTCGATGTTTTCGATAGACGATGTCGCTAGATGGATCATGGGAATAACGTCGAATATGGGTTCGACTAAAGCAGACCCGAGATTTGCTAAAGCGTCGGCTTGAGTATTCTGGTCTCTCGGGATTTGCTCGATAGAGAAAGATTTAAATTTTTCGGATTTCTCTTTTGCTACCTTCAGGTATGCTGTCATTTTTGAATCTTTGGCCGCGAATTCGCCATTGATCTGGTTCACCACCAGGAGAGAGTTGCTTTTGATATGTAACGCAGTTGCCCCCGAGTCGTAGGCCATATTCATTCCTATGATCAGGGCTTCGTATTCAGCTTCGTTGTTGGTAGTCTTGAAATCGCATCGAACTGAGTATACCATCTTGCCCCTCTGTGGCGACTTTAGGACGACGCCTAGTCCTCAGCCTCTAATGTTGGATGACCCATCGAAGTGTAAGATCCAGGGCACATCGTCGTGAGTCGCCACAGTCGATACCTCGAGCTCTGCTTCTTTCTCCAATTCAGGGCTGAAGTCAGCAATGAAGTCGGCCAAGGCTTGCGACTTGATCGCGGTCCTGGGCTTGATGTCAATGTCGTAGCTGCTGAGATATATGCTCCATTTTTCTAAGCGACCTGTCAACTCAGGTTTTCTTAAGACAGACTTAAGAGGGAAGTTAAGTACGACAGTAATGGGATGCGACTCAAAATAATGTCGCAGTTTTTTAGCAGCTGTGACCAGCGACAAGAGCAATTTTTCCATAGAGGAATACCTGGTTTCTGCGTCCAGAAGAGATTTACTTACATAATAGATTGGCAATTGTTGCTTTTCATCTTCTCGTGTTAGGACGGCACTTACCGCATTTGGACTAACAGCCAGATATAGTTGTAAGATTTCATGGTCGCGAGGTTTCGACAATAAGGGAGGCGACGTCATGTATTTTTTGAGCTTTAGCAGTGCCTGTTCATGATCGTCGGTCCAGTCGAAGCCTCTATTCTTCCTGAGGACGTTGTAAAATAGATGACATTTATCTGAAGATCGGGAGATGAACCTGTTTAGAGCTGCTACCCGACCAGTGAGCCTTTGAACTTCTTTGAAATTCCGAGGAGATTTGATCTCGACAATGGCTTTGATCTGTCGGGATTGGCTTCGATGCCTCGGCGAGTGACCATATAGCCCAGGAATTTCCCAGCGCTGACACCGAAAGAACATTTCGTCGGGTTAAGCTTCATGCTATACTTTCTAAGGATATCAAACGATTGCCTCAGATGCTCGACATGGTCGATCGCTTGTTTTGAC
Source organism: Saussurea involucrata (assembly GCA_033807775.1). Taxonomy (NCBI): domain Eukaryota; kingdom Viridiplantae; phylum Streptophyta; class Magnoliopsida; order Asterales; family Asteraceae; genus Saussurea; species Saussurea involucrata. Next base: position 26,575,631 of record CM066316.1, read on the forward strand.
TTGACCATCATGTCGTCGATATATACTTCCATCGTGTCACCGAGATGGTCTTTAAACATTTTATTCACTAGACGCTGGTAGGTAGAACCTGCATTTTTTAGTCCGAAAGGCATAACTTTATAACAGTAAATACCTCGGTCCGTCATAAATGCAGTTTTTTCTTGGTCCTCGACGTGCAATAAGATTTGATTGTATCCAGAATAGGCATCCATGAACGTCAGTAGTTCGTGCCCAGCTGTCGCATCGACCATGGCGTCGATATGAGGTAATGGAAAATGATCTTTTGGACAGGCTTTATTGAGATATGTGAAGTCGATACAGACCCTCCACTTTCCATTCTTCTTCGCTACCACCACGACGTTAACAAGCCAGTCGGGGTATTTTACCTCCCGAATCTTCCCTGTCTTGAGAAGATTGTCGATTTCGTCATTTATCACCTTATTCCTTTCAGGAGCGAATTTTCGTCGCTTCTGCTTGATAGGTTTGAACGATGGGTCGACGTTGAGCTTGTGAGAGATGACGTCAGGATCTATGCCAACCATATCTTCATGCGACCAGATGAAACAATCAGCATGTTCCTGCAAAAAAGATATTAACTTTCCCCTGAGACAAGGATTGAGAGACGACCCGATTAAGACTTTTTGGTCAGGCTTCCTTGAATCTATAATGACCTCCTCTAGACGATAATCGTTGAATGTTTCAAGTGCATCTTGTGCATTTTCGAGCCCCTCGTGTGCTGGGACAGCGACTTGTTCGTTATTCACCATTTTCCTACAACAGAGAATAGAAGAAACTCCAAGAAAACGTAAGTAGGACGCACGTTTGTCAAAGATTTTCTCTAAATGGGGTCCCACGGATTGCACCAAACTGTTAATGCCAAAAATCGCACCAAAGGGACAACTTAAGGTCGATGTGGACTTTAACAACTAAAGAAATGAATCTTTCGACAAAGGCGTGCGACAAAGACAAAAATGTAAATGAGACAAAGGATTTGATGACGCAGGAAAAACCTCAACGAGGAAAAAACCTACGGACGACAGTGGATGTTGTCGCTGCACTATGGTCGCCAATCAGGGGCGATGTCCTTGGTGTTCCGGGTGTCGATCGTACAGAGATTACAATACAAATGAAGGAAAGACTTCGAAATGTAAAGTACAAGTGTTTGAAATGAAAAAACAGTGTGCGTCGTGTGTGAAAACTATGTATAAACTGTTGATCGAGAGTGAGAGTCTTGCGTCGAGAGTGATCTTCTATGAATGATCTATTTGCTTCGAATGAATATTCTTCGAGTGTTTGTGTTTGCTTCTGTTGTTCGATGCTCTTGTTCTATCTCTCTCTCTGTGTTATTCGATGTTGATTAGATGTCTTGAACTGATGATTGATCTGAGATTTTATAGTCTTCGGATGACTTTACTTGAATCATTAAGATCTTTGATGATTGTTGTAACGGTCGTCGTCTTCAATGTGAGTTTAGATGCTCATAACTGATTTCGTCGGTTATAGCCGTTGTCCATAAATGACTTTGACTCCTGCATTAAACACTTAAACAAATATAACAGTTGTATAACGCGTTAGTCGGTCGAGGTCGCACGGTTTTATGCGACTGTCGTGCGGAACGGGCGACGTCGAGGTCGAGTACCGTGAGGAACTCTCGACTTACCTTTTAGAAGGGACAACGGAGGTTCTTTGGGTCTTCGTCGGGACCTTATCTTAATACAAGGTATAGCTCATAATATGTGTCTTACCTTCTCTGGTCGTGGTCGAGACCTGTGAAATTTTGCCCAAACAGCGACCATCCGGTGGCCGAAGAAGTCCGACAAAGATGACGGTAAGAAAGATAAATCGAAGTGGTGCAATTTCCACATCGACCACAGTCATATGACGGACGACTGCATAGCCCTAAAAAAGGAGCTAGCATACCACATCCCAAAAGGCAATCTCAAGGATATCATCGACAACGTCGTTACTCCAGCTAACGACGCTCGACCCCTGACTCCCGACCATGCAAAGGTCGTCAATTGCATAACTGGTGGGTCCGACGTATGCGGCCTAACGTATTCCGCAGCCAAACGTCATGCCAGCCAAGCACCTGACGACTGACCTACCCCTCGTTCATCAAGACCCAAAAGAGATCTGGAGTTAGAAGCCATGAAGATTTCATTCGACCAAGACGACCTCAGCGACTCGTATCAAAAGCATCATGACGGGTTGATCATTCAACTCACGATTGGTAATTGCCTGACCCGACGAGTCTTGGTCGTCGGAGGCAGTTTAGCGAACGTCATCTTCCTTGACACCATCAAAGCCATGGGAATATATCGATCGGAAATTACCCGACGTTCGACAACGTTGGTCGGTTTCAACGGAGACGCGACGAGTACCTTTGGAGAGATCACCCTGCCTGTCTATGCCGGAGGGATCAACAAGCCGGCAAAGTTCAATGTCATCGATTTCTCATCGGCCTATAACATCATCTTAGGTCGACCGTGGATCCATACATGAAAGCCGTTCCCTCGACATATCATCAGACCATGATGTTCCCTACGCCGTGGGGAGTCCAAGAGATCAAAAGTGAGCCGAAGGTCGCCCGCGATTGCTACAAGACGAACCTGAAGCCGCAGAAGTAGGCCATCTAGAAATTACAGGTCCAGGATGCTCCTGGGACAACCGATGACTATCGCCTGGAGGAAGTCATCCTGGACCAGAGCAGGCCTGACCAGACCGTCTTTATAGGTGCATCCCTCGATCCCTGCCTTAAAGACAAACTAATATCTTTTTTGCAGCAACATACCGATTGCTTTGCCTGATCGCATAAAGACATGGTCGGCATAGACCCCAACGTTATTTCTCATAAGCTCAACGTCGACCCGTCATTCAAACCTGTTAAGAAAAAGCGACGTAAATTTGCTCCTGAACGGAATAAGGTAATCAATGACGAGGTTGACAACCTCATCAAGACAGGAAAAATTTGAGAAGTAAAGTACCCTGACTGGCTTGCAAATGTCGTGGTCGTGCAGAAGAAGAATGGCAAATGGAGGGTCTGTATCGATTTGACAGATCTCAACAAAGCTTGTCCAAAGGACCCTTTTCCATTGCCACATATCGATGCCATGGTCGACGTGACAGCAGGACATGAACTATTGACGTTCATGGATGCTTATTCCAGATAAAATCAAATCCTGATGCACGTCGAGGATCAGGAAAAAACTGCCTTCATGACAGACCGAGGTATTTATTGTTATAAGGTTATGCCATTTGGACTAAAAAATGCAGGTTCTACCTATCAACTTCTGGTGAACAAGATGTTCAAAGATCATCTTGGCGACACGATGGAGGTATATATCGACGACATGCTAGTCAAGTCAAAGTAAGCAGTCGACCACATCGAGCTTTTGAGGCAGCCGTTCGACATCCTCCGAAAGTATAGCATGAAGCTGAACCCGACGAAGTGTTCTTTTGGTGTCAGTGACGGGAAACTCCTGGGCTATATGGTCACTCGACGAGGAATCGAGGCCAATCCCGATCAGATCAAAGCCATTATAGAGATCAAATCTCCAAGGAATTTTAAGGAAGTCCAAAGGCTCACTTGTCGGGTGGCAGCTCTAAACAGATTTATCTCTCGATCATCGGATAAATGTCATCTATTCTACAACGTCCTCCAGAAAAATAAAGGCTTCAACTGGACCGACGATCATGAACAAGCACTACAGAAATTAAAGGAGTACATGACGCCGCCGCCTTTTCTATCAAAGCCTCACGATCATGAGGTCTTGCAGCTATATTTGGCTGTCAGTCCTAATGCAGTAAGTTCCGTCCAGATGCGAGAAGATGAAAAGCAACAACTGCCGATCTACTATGTAAGTAAATCTCTTTTGGACACCGAAACCAGGTATTTCTCTATGGAAAAATTACTTTTGTCGCTAGTTAAAGCTGCAAAGAAATTGTGACACTTTTTTGAATCGCATCATATTACTGTTGTGACTAACTTTCCTCTTAAGTCTGTCTTGAGGAAACCTGAGTTGACAGGTCGATTGGCGAAATGGAGAATATATCTCAGCAGTTACGACATCGACTTCAAGCCCAGGACAACGATCAAATCGCAAGCTTTGGCAGATTTCATCGCCGACTTCACTCCTGAACTGGAAAAAGAAGCAGAGCTCGAGGTTCTCACTGTGGTGACTCACGACGACGTGTCATGGACTCTACATGTCGACGGTTCTTCAAACATTAGGGGTTAAGGACTAGGAATCGTCTTAAAGTCGCCACAGGGGGGCAAGATGGTGTATTCCGTACGATGTGACTTCAAAACCACCAACAATGAAGCCGAGTACGAAGCCCTGATCGTGGTAATGAATATGGCCCACGACTTGGGGGCAACCGCGCTACATGTCAAAAGCGAGTCTCTTCTGGTCGTAAACCAGATAAATGGGGAATTCGCAGCCAAAGATTCAAAGATGACAACGTACCTAAAGGTAGCAAAAGAAAAATCAGAAATTTTTAAACCATTTTCAATCGAGCAGATTCCAAGGGACCAAAATACTCAAGCCGACGCTTTAGCAAACCTTGGGTCTGCACTCAGCGAACCGTTATTCGACAACATTCCTATGATCCACCTGGCGACACCGTCCATCGAAAATGACGACGTCGTCCAGATCGAAGACCAAGAAGATGATTGGTCGTGCGACATCAGAAATTTCCTTATGCACGACCAACTCCCAAAAGACAAGATGGAAGCTCGGAAGATCAGGTTCATGGCATCCAGGTATGTCGTGATCGGAGATAGACTCTATCGACGATCATCGACAGGCTTAAACCTGAGATGTGTCACCAGCAAAAGCCAAGTTCAGAAGATCCTTCAAGAAATGCATGATGGGGAGTGTGGCAATCACTCAGGAGGTCGCAGTTTGTCCAATCATATCTCTCGACAAGGCTACTTTTGGCCAACACTGCGACAAGACGCCGTCAGGTATGTCCAGAATTGTGATCCTTGTCAACGACACTCAGGTACGTCCCACAAACCTTCTGAACCTTTACATTCGACACTGATCCCATGGCCCTTCATGAGATGGGGGATGGACATTTTCGGCAAATTACCACCTGCCCCTGGGCAAAAGGTATTTCTTCTCGTACTCATAGATTATTTTTCTAAGTGGGTAGAAACAACTGCCTTTTCCCAAGTTCGGGACAAGGAAGTCGTCTCTTTTATCCATACTAACATCATATGCAGGTTTGGGATCCCATCCGAAATTGTCTGCGACAATGGATCCCAATTCATAAGCAACATGACTCTACAGTTCTGTGAAGACCGCAATATCAAGCTGACGACCTCGACACCCAGGTATCCCCAGGCAAATTGGCTTGCTGAATCGAGTAATAAAACCATTATTGCTTCGATCAAGAAAAGGTTAAAAGATGCAAAAGGAAAGTGGGTCGAAGAACTCCCTTTGGTCCTGTGGGCGAATCTCACGACGCCACGCACGTCCACAGGACAAACCCCTTTCTCTTCGGCCTATGGTTGTTAAGTAGTTTTGTCGGTCGAGGTCCGGCTCCCGACCTCGAGGCATACTTTCGTCGACCATAACTTGGTTGATTTAAGTTATGACCTCGACGCCCTTGAAGAGCTTAAAGAATCAGCATTGATCAGAATGGCGTCACAAAGGCAAGCGGTCGAGCGACACTTCAACAAGAACGTCAAAGTTAAAGTCTTCCAAGAAGGCGACTACGTCCTCCGACGAGTGTTCCAGAGCACTCAAGAGCTCAATGCAGGTAAACTTTCCACCAAGTTGGAAGGTCCTTATCGTATCTCAGAAGTCGTGGGCAAGGGTGCTTATAAACTCCAAACCCTCGACAATCGAGATATCACACGTAGCTGGAATGCAACGCATCTGAAAAGGTATTTCTTCTAAACCCTTTTTTCTCATACGATTTTTTATTCATCATGACGATTACTGACTTAAGCATCGGAGGGTCGTTGGTTAGCCAACGACCAACCTCTGACCTTGTTTTATCAGAATTTCACACGACATAAGCAACCAGGTTTATCATACGACTTGATTGCATGGTTGCATAATCGCACGACTCAAGTTTGTCGCATGACTTAATTATACGATCATAAGATCCAAAGACCTCACGACCTAAGTTCTTTAACTTAGAAAAATTGTCATGTTTTGGATGAATGCCTTAGTCACAAGTACTTATGTTTGCTTTACACGACTTTAAACTTAAAATAGTCGTTGCATTGCAATGGACGCCTATGTTGCAAGTCTTTATGTTCATTTTTATACAATGTATGTTTACTTGATGAATTCCACGATTGATATTGTACTGACTTACAAAATGAATAAGACAAGGTAATGCATGAGTTTAAAAGAGAAAATCTTTTCATTCCATGTCCAAATGACGATTACATCCAAACGACTCGACCACCAACGTTTGATCGGTAAAAGACAAAATCAAAAATTTCTTAAGGTTGGGGAGGATCTCGGCCGCATCCTTACCAGAAGCTTCGCCCTTGAAGCCCTCGTCCATCTCATCCTCCTCGACCTCCTTCTCATCATCCGAGTCGAGATCCCTCTCGGACCCGATGCTCGACAGGTAGAAGGCCAGCTCGTCCGACGCCGAGGCAAGGGGATTCTTCCCGACAAGTGTTGTTGTATAATCGCTGCTCGAGCAGTCAATCGAGCGAGGGCGAAGACAGACTTAAGCTCGTCCCTCAGCTCCTTCACCTCCCCCTCCAACTCCGACACCTTGGTCTTAGAATCCTTGGCTTCTTTTGCATTCACAGACAAGGACTCTTTGGTCCTGTCCAGCTCAGCCCTTGAGTCGGCTATCAGGTCCAAGGCCTGCTTCAGACGATGGTTTGCATCATCTCTCACGTTCAACGGCCTCCAGGTCGTTCTGGACATCGTCGAGGCATACAGAAAAGGCCTCGACACGCGCCAGGGCGACTTTTTCCCTTTACAGTGCCGCCTTCTCTCTTTCGAGAGCCGTAGGCACCAAACCCCCCTGCCTTCTCCATTTCGGAGTACAGTGCAAGAGAAGATTGGAATGCCTGAAAAATACACAAGATACAGGTTAGTAAACACCCAACAAAGTTACAAAAGTCAAAAAAGACAAGTTTTGAAAGAAAAAATTACCATAAACGAAAGTTCCGCGACGTGGGATCCTGTCTCCTCGACCGGGACTCCCTGGAAACGCTCCTTGAAAGAAGGGAGCTGATACTTCCCTAGATGCGGAAAGAGTTTCGTCCCATCCAGGACATCATCCGCCATGAAGTCCGACGACAACGTAAAGTTAACAGTCGTGACTTCAGCCTCTCTCGTCGCATGACCCTTGCCCTTGTCGGCCGACAAAGGGGATGACGTGACAGACGGGGACACCGCCGTTTTTTCCGGAGGCACAGAGCTGACAGGCGTCGCGTCAATCGCATCAGAAGACGTCCTCGTCTTCCCTGGGGATGCGACCGACACCTTCGCCTTCTCAGGTGTTGTTTGGGCAAAATTTCACAGGTCTCGACCACGACCAGAGAAGGTAAGACACATGTTATGAGCTATACCTTGTATTAAGATAAGGTCCCGACGAAGACCCAAAGAACCTCTGTCGTCCCTCCTAAAAGGTAAGTCGAGAGTTCCTCACGGCACTCGACCTCGACGTCGCCCGTTCCGCACGATCGTCGCATAAAACCGTGCGACCTCGACCGACTAACCTGTTATACAACTGTTATATTTGTTTAAGTGTTTAATGCAGGAGTCAAAGTCATTTATGGACAACGGCTATAACCGACAAAATCAGTTATGAGCATCAAAACTCACATTGAAGACGACGACCGTTACAACAATCATCAAAGATCTTAATGATTCAATTAAAGTAATCTGAAGACCAAAAATCCCAGCTCAATCATCAGTTCAAGACACCTGATCAACATTGAATAACACAGACAGGGAGATAGAACAAGAGCATCGAACAACAGAAGCAAACACAAACACTCGAAGAATATTCATTCGAAGCAAAGAGATCATTCATAGAAGATCACTCTCGACGCAAGACTCTCACTCTCGACCAACAGTTTATACATAGTTTTCACACACGACGCACACTGTTTTTACATTCCAAACACTTGTACTTTACATTTCGAAGTTTTTCCTTCATTTGTATTGTAATCTCTGTACGATCGACACCCGGAACACCAAGGACATCGCCTCTGATTGGCGACCATAGTGCAGCGACGACATCCACTGTCGTCCGCAGGTTTTTTCCTCGTTGAGGTTTTTCCTGCGTCATCAAATCCTTTGTCTCATTTACATTTTTATCTTTGTCGCACGACTTTGTCGAAAGATTCCTATCTTCAGTTGTTAAAGTCCACATCGACCTTAAGTTGTCCCTTTGGTGCGATTTTTGGCATTAACAGTTTGGCGCCATCCGTCGGACCCCATCTAGAGAAAATCTTCGACAAACGTGCGTCCTACTTACGTTTTCTTGGAGTTTCTTCTATTCTCTATTGCAGGAAAATGGCGAATAACGAACAAGTCGCTGTCCCAGCACATGAGGGGCTCGAAAATGCACAAGATGCACTTGAAACAGTCAACGATTATCGCCTGGAGGAAGTCGTTCTAGATTCAAGGAAGCCTGACCAAAAAGTCTTAATCGGGTCATCTCTCAATCTTTGTCTCAGGGGAAAGTTAATATCTTTTTTGCAGGAACATGCTGATTGTTTCGCCTGGTCGCATGAAGATATGGTTGGCATAGATACTGATGTCATCTCTCACAAGCTCAACGTCGACCCATCATTCAAACCTATCAAGCAGAAGCGATGGAAATTTGCTCCTGAAAGGAATAAGGTGATAAATGACGAAGTCGACAATCTTCTCAAGACATGGAAGATACGAGAGGTAAAATTCCCCGACTGGCTTGCTAACGTCGTGGTGGTATCGAAGAAGAATGGAAAGTGGAGGGTCTGTATCGACTTCACAGATCTCAATAAAGCCTGCCCAAAAGATCCTTTTCCATTACCTCATATCGACGCCATGGTCGATGCGACAGCTGTGCACGAACTACTGACGTTCATGGATGCCTATTCCGGATACAATCAAATCTTAATGCACGTCGAGTACCAAGAAAAAACTGCATTTATGACGGACCGAGGTATTTACTGTTATAAAGTTATGCCTTTTGGACTAAAAAACGCAGGTTCTACCTACCAGCGTCTAGTGAATAAATTGTTTAAAGACCATCTCGGCGACACGATGGAAGTATATATCGACGACATGCTGGTCAAGTCAAAACAAGCGATCGACCATGTCGAGCATCTGAGGCAATCGTTTGATATCCTTAGAAAGTATAGCATGAAGCTTAACCCGACGAAATGTTCTTTCGGTGTCAGCGATGGGAAATTCCAGGGCTATATGGTCACTCGCCGAGGCATCGAAGCCAATCCCGACCAGATCAAAGCCATTGTCGAGATCAAATCTCCTCGGAATTTCAAAGAAGTCCAAAGGCTCACTGGTCGGGTAGCAGCTCTAAACAGGTTCATCTCCCGATCTTCAGATAAATGTCATCTATTTTACAATGTCCTCAGGAAGAACAGAGGCTTCGACTGGACCGACGATCATGAACAGGCATTGCAAAAGCTCAAAAAATACATGACGTCTCCTCCCTTATTGTCGAAACCTCGCGACCATGAAATGTTACAACTTTATATGGCTGTTAGTCCAAACGCGGTAAGTGCCGTCCTAACACGAGAAGATGAAAAGCAACAACTGCCAATCTATTATGTAAGTAAATCTCTTCTGGATGCAGAAACCATGTATTCCTCTATGGAAAAGTTGCTCTTGTCGCTGGTCACAGCTGCTAAAACCTGCGACATTATTATTTGAGTCCCACCCCATTACTGTCGTAACTAACTTCCCTCTTAAGTCTGTCTTAAGAAAACTTGAGTTGACAGGTCTCTTAGCAAAATGGAGCATATATCTCAGCAGCTACGACATTGACTTCAAGCCCAGGACCGCGATCAAGTCGCAAGCCTTGGCCGACTTCATTGCTGACTTCAGCCCTGAATTGGAGAAAGAAGCAGAGCTCGAGGTATCAATTGTGGCGACTCACGACGACGTGCCCTGGATCTTACACGTCGATGGGTCATCCAACATTAGAGGCTCAGGACTAGGCGTCGTCTTAAAGTCGCCAGAAGGGGGCAAGATGGTATACTCAGTTTGATGCGATTTCAAGACTACCAACAACGAAGCTAAATACGAAGCCCTGATCATAGGAATGAATATGGCCTACGACTCGGGGGCAACTGCGTTACATGTCAAAAGAGACTCTCTCTTGGTGGTGAACCAGATCAATGGCGAATTCGCGGCCAAAGATTAAAAAATGACAGCATACCTGAAGGTAGCAAAAGAGAAATCCGAAAAATTTAAATCTTTCTCTATCGAGCAAATCCCGAGAGACCAGAATACTCAAGCCGACGCTTTAGCAAATCTCGGGTCTGCTTTAGTCGAACCCAGATTCGACGTTATTCCCATGATCCATCTGGCGACATCGTCTATCGAAAACATCGATGTCGTCCAGATCGAGGACGAAAAAGATGATTGGTCGTGCGACATCCGAAATTTCCTTATGCACGACCAACTCCCAGAAGACAAGATGGAAGCCCGGAAGATCAGATTCAAAGCATCTAAATACACCATAATTGGAGATAAGCTCTATCGACGATCATCGACAGGATTAAACCTAAGATGCGTCATTTGCAGGAGTCAGGTCCAAAAAATCCTTCATGAGATGCATGACGGCGAATGTGGCAATTGTTTGGGCAAAAACTCACGTCGTACGACTACGACCGGAGCAGGTAAGACGCATGTCATAATCCAAATCTTGTATTAAGATAAGGTCTCGACGAGAAACCAGAAAACATCCGTCATCGCCCGTAAAAGTTAAGTCGTACGTTCCTCATGACGCTCGACCATAGTATCGCCCGTCCCGTACGACCATCGCGTAAGATCATTGTACCGACGACCAAAGCTAACGTTAACCTTGACTGTTATGTTTGTTAAGTGTTTAATGCAGGAGTAAAAGTCATTAAAGAGTAACGGATATAACCGACACAACCATCAACGATCGATAGCCGTAACGGACGAAGATCATCATGGATAATCACTCTGGCGACCGTTTCCAGCCATTGTAGCCGTTGATTGAATCATTAATGGAGTTAATTAATGACGCGAAGGCTATAAAAGACAAGCTAAAGCTTCATTTTAAGGGACAACGGTTAACATCCAATACACTTCAGCGAACATCACCACACAACAGAGAAAATCATCCAAACTCATAGCAAAGAACATTCAAACTCTGGAGATTATGTATTGAAAGCCAGAATCTTACAGCGAACTCAAGAACACTCGAAGGAAAGCTCAAGTATCGCTCTCGATGCACGACAACAGCCCTCGACCAACACTTTACACTTTGTATTCACACACGACAAACACCTGTTTTCACATTTAAACACTTGTACTTTACATATCGAAGCATTTCCTTCATTTGTATTGTAACCTATGTACGATCGACACCAATACCGAAGGACATCGCCCCTGATTGGTGACCATAGTGCAGCGACGACACCCACTGTCGTCCGCAGGTTTTTTCCTCGTTGGATGTTTTTCCTGCGTCATCAAATTCCTTGTCTCGTTTATTTTTTCCCTCGTTGCACGTCTCGTCGGAAGATCCTTTCTTTAGTTGATTAAGTCCACATCGACCTTAAGTTGTCCCTTTGGTGCGATTTTTGGCATTAACAGTTTGGCGCCATCCGTGGGACCTCATCTAGAGAAAATCCTCGACGAACGTGCACCCTACTAATAGTTTCTTGGAGTTTTCTTCTATTTTCTGTTGCAGGAAAATGGCAGCCTCTGGGAATCCGCAGCAAGCCGTCGCTCAGATGTATCAGGAGCTCGAAGTCGCCAGGAATCAGCTCAATGCATAGGCAGAGCAGAATCGCAGAGCAGCTGAGGAGATCGCACGGTTAAGAAATCCTCTTGGGCCTCAAAATGGTCCTAGGCCGTTCGTGCAGAACCCAGTTCCAAGATCGTTCGACCAGAATGGCCCTAGAGCATTTGTCCCGAATCCAGGTTCATCCATGCAGAATGAACAGCCAGGGTCGTTCAACCCAAATCCTCAGTTTGGGACAGTTCCTCCTCAGCACATAAGGCCACCACCCGTGAATAATGGGTCGCAGCCTTTCCAGCAAGGGTCGCAACAATTTCAGCAGCCATTTCAGAATGGACCTCAAGGTGGATCGCAGCCTTTCCAGCAAGGATCGCAGCCATTTCAGAATGGACCGCGGCAATTCCACTATGGGTCGCAGCCAAATTTCGTCCAGATCAACGGGGACACCTATGGTTCGTCGCATGGTATTGGCACTAGCACAGGGGCCAATCCCTCGACAGGGGCAAATCTCGATCTTAACGATCCCGTCGCTCAGCGTTTGAAGATGTTAGAAGACCAAAATGAGCGTGTCCTGTCCTTGCTCGCTATGTTGCCTGGGGCAGCCGTGCCTGTCGACGTCGAGCCTCGCTCGGGGTATCAGGCATCGCCCTTCATCGACGAGATCGCCACCGTCGAGGTCCCAACGAAATATAACATTCCTGCCATCACTCCCAAGTATTCGGGTGTGATCGATCCGACTGAGCGTGTCGCGCAATATAAGCAGCTCATGTGGACGATCTCGATCCCATTTATGTACCAGGAAGTATGCATGTGTAAGAGTTTTGGAGCAACTCTCACTGGTCCAGCTCTCCAATGGTTAATCAATCTCAAATCCAAATCCATCGGGTCGTTTGCTGAGTTGGTTAATCAATTCTCTCAGCAATTCGCCAGCAGTCGTAAGATGAAGAAGCAGACCAGCGACCTATATTACATCGTGCAGAAAGCTAATGAGTCTATTCGAAGTTATTTTAATAGATTCAATGCCGAAATGATCAGCATCCGTAATTGCGACGTAAAAACCGCAATCGAAGCCTATAAGCATGGTCTGGACGATAGTTCGGGTTTATACACCGACCTGACCAAATATCCCCCAGAGAATTTCGAAGACGTCCGAGCTCGAACCTTAGCATATATGAGGGTCGAAGACGATGCAACCGTTCGTAGCAAGCACACTGATGACAAGAAGTCGTTAGGCGTCAGAAAGCTAGAGTTCAAGACAAAGACTGTTTCCAGAATAGAGCCAGCGCGCCAAATTTCAAATGTTCGTTTCAAGACGAAAGCAGAGGCCAAGACCGCGGCTAAGTTCACTCAGTACCCCAAGATATCCTCTTACGGATTCAAAGGATACACAAAGGACCTAGTCGAAGCTCTGAAAAGTTCCAAAGCTACCATTCGATGGCCAAAGAAGTCCGACCTGGACGATGCTAAGAAAGACAAATCAAAGTGGTGCGACTTCCATGCCGATCATGGTCATGCGCCAGACGACTGTATCGCATTGAAGAAGGAACTAGCATATCATTTTCCGAAAGGAAATCTCAAAGATATCATCGACGATGTAGCTATTCCAGCTAATAGCCATCGACCGTCGACTCCCGAGCATGCAAGAGTTATTAATTAAAATTCCCTACGTCATGGGGAATCCAGGAGATCAAAAGAGAAAAGAAACTGAAGTCGTAAGATCAAGCTCTCGATAGGTTCGTTTTTCTATCCCTAAATTAACAATATCTTTTCCACAGGGATAAATCTACTATGGTGCCTCGTCGCACGACAACATAGTCGACCGCAGGACAACATTTCTCTGTGTCATTCTGTCATTTAAAACCTGTCTTTTCCTCCCCAAAAGAGTACGGTAATAAATGACAGGGGGCAAATAGAGAGAGTCTGAAATGGTACGTTCTCTAAACTCTTTCTCATACGATTTTTCTCACAAAACATTTACTGACTTAAGCATTGAAGGGTCGTTGGCTAGCCAACGACAAACCCCCGACATCGTTCTATCGCAGAATCGCACGACAGATTATCGCAGAGTCGCACGACAGTAATCATTAAGTCTACTATATGATTTTAATATCGCAAGGTCGAACGACATAAACAATCAGGTCTCTAACTTGATCATTTCTCCACAGGGGCATACAACACAAACTCACTGTACGATCCGGTCGTACGATCGCAGAGTCTAAACGATTTTACCCCTAAGTCTAGTAACTTAGAAAATGCTTTAATCGCGTGTTTTTATATTTGTTTTACGTTCTTGTCATCGTATTGCAATGAATGCCTTAGTCGCATGATTTCATATGTATCTTATGTTCGACTTTATAATCAAATGTGATTTGAATAAAGCATAATTTCAAATAAAAAGTGCATTTAAAAAGAAATCGTCAGGTACACGCTAGACCACCAACGATCGAGCAACAAAGCAAACAAAATAAAATTCTTAGATTAAAGGAGGAGCATCCGTGGCATTCATGCCCGAAGTCCCGTCCTGAAGACTTTCACCTGCCACCTCATCCTTAACATCCTTTTCATCGTCCGAGTCAAGATCCCTCTCGGTCCCAACACCATTCAGATAGATGTCCAACTCCTCCTTCGCCGAAGCAAGAGGGTCCTTCCCCAGCAAATGTCGTCGCATGATCGCCGCCCGAGCAGTCAGACGAGCTATGGAAAAAACCGACTTACCCTCGTCCTTTGCAGCTTGCACTTCTTTCTCCAAACTCTCTACCTTGGATTTATAATCCTCAGCCTCTTTCGAAACAGCGACCAAGGATTCCTTAACTTTTGCCATCTCCTCCCTTTGTTCAGCAGTCATGGACAAGGATTGCTTCAGACGATAACTAAGATCTTCCTTGGCAAGATGAACGATCTTCAAATGTTCTAAAGCATCGTCAAGACGCTTCGAAAAATCCTCAGCACGACTTATAGAAGCACTCGCTCTGTCCAGCGCCGCTTTCTCTCTTTCACGAGCGGCGGACAAGAGATATTTCACCTTCGCCATTCCACTTCGCGAGGCCAAGGAAGCCTGAAGCGCCTGCAAAAACATGAAAAACAAACATCATCAGTGGACAACGACAACGACAACGATAAACGAAGTCTGGGCCTAGACAAACTAAGTCTTGAAAGAAAGACTTACCATGAACGACAAGCCGGCTATATGGGCACCTGTCTGCTCGATAGGAAACCCCTCAAAACGCTCCCTGAAAGATGGAAGCAGGAATTTATCCAGGTGAGGGAACAGGTTCGTCCCGTCTAGGACATTACCTGTCATGAAGTCCGATGGCAGCGAAAAGTTGACCGTCGTGACCTTCTCCCCTCCCGTCGAGTGATCCTCGCCCTTGTCGGCTGACAAAGGATTCGACGCGGCAGACGGGGACTTCACCGTTTCCGCCGGAGGCGCAGAATTGATGGGTGTCGCTGCAATGACCTTCTTAGGTGATCTGACCCCTACCTTCTCAGGTGAAGCGACTCTAGACGAGTCATTAACCCCAGCCGACAACTCCCTCGGAGTCGTCATCCTCGTCTTCTTCGGGATTTCAGGGCCAGCAGACATGGCTTTTAGCCTCCTCTCCCTGCCCTGACGAGCACACTCCAGCTCAGCTGCTCTCTTAGCAGAAACCTTCAGCATTTTTGGTTGAGAATCTCCTGGAAAAAAGGAATGTCATAAAGCACGCAAAGGAAAAAAGACTCTAGGTAACATAGGAAGAAAAGGAAAGTAAAACATACCCGTCATCTCTCTCCTTCCTTTCAACTTATCTTCTTCCTCTTCTTTTCCTTTCTCTTCACACTTCTCCCTCTGATTCTCTCCTGAAGATTCTAAATCGTCGACACCTGTCCTCGATAGCTGGTAAGCATCATCGTGTGTCAGTATGACGTCACGACCTCGTTTCCTTTTTAATTTCTCGTTCAGTTAAGAGCAGACCAGCCTAATTCCAAGGTAACAAAGGTAATTCCTATCACTTGTCATATTTTTTCGATTGACAAAATTTAAACCTCGGATTTGCTATCCTTCTTTCAAATTTTGGGGGCAAACTGTTTGGGCAAAAAATCACGTCGTACGACCACGACCGGAGCAGGTAAGACGCACGTCATAATCCAAATCTTGTATTAAGATAAGGTCTCGACGAGAAACAAGAAAATATACGTCATCGCCCGTAAAAGGTAAGTCGTACGTTCCCCATGACGCTCGACCATAGTATCGCCCGTCCCGTACGACCATCGCGTAAGATCATTGTACCGACGACCAAAGCTAACGTTAACCTTGAATGTTATGTTTGTTAAGTGTTTAATGCAGGAGTCAAAGTCATTAAAGAGCAACGGATATAACCGACGTAACCATCAACGATCGATAGCCGTAACGGACGAAGATCATCATGGATAATCACTCCGGCGACCGTTTCCAGCCGTTGTAGCCGTTGATTGAATCATTAATGGAGTTAATTAATGACGCGAAGGCTATAAAAGACAAGCTAAAGCTTCATTTTAAGGGACATCGGTTAACATCCAATACACTTCAGCGAACATCACCACACAGCAGAGAAAATCATCCAAACTCATAGCAAAGAACATTCAAACTCTGGAGATTAAGTATTGAAAGCCAGAATCTTACAGCGAACTCAAGAACATTCGAAGGAAAGCTCAAGTATCGCTCTCGATGCACGACAACAGCCCTCGACCAACAGTTTACACTTTGTATTCACACACGACAAACACTTGTTTTCACATTTAAACACTTGTACTTTACATATCGAAGCATTTCCTTCATTTGTATTATAACCTCTGTACGATTGACACCAGTACCGAAGGACATCGCCCCTGATTGGCGCCCATAGTGCAGCGACGACACCCACTGTCGTCCGCAGGTTTTTTCCTCGTTTGAGGTCTTTCCTGCGTCATCAAATTCCTTGTCTCGTTTATTTTTTCCCTCGTTGCACGTCTCGTCGGAAGATCCTTTCTTTAGTTGATTAAGTTGACATCGACCTTAAGTTGTCCCTTTGGTGCGATTTTTGGCATTAACAGCAATCATTCCGGTGGTCGCAGTCTGGCTAATCGTATCTCTCGACAAGGGTATTTTTGGCTAACATTGCGAAAAGACGCCGTCAAGTACGTCCAGAACTGTGACCCTTGTCAGCGACATGTAGGTATGTCACATAAACCCTCTGAACCCTTGCACTCGACACTCATCCCATGGCCCTTCATGAGGTGGGGAATGGATATTGTTGGCAAACTACCCCCGGCCCCAGGACAAAAGGTATTCCTCCTGGTACTCACCGATTATTTTTCCAAGTGGGTTGACGCGGCTGCTTTTTCCCAAATCAGGGACAAGGAAGTCATCTCTTTTATCCAGACTAACATCATATGCAGATTTGGGATTCCATCCGAAATCGTCTGTGACAACGTATCCCAATTCATAAGCAACAGGACCCAACAATTTTGCGAAGACAGGAGCATCAAGTTGACAACCTCGACTCCCAGATACCCTCAGGCGAACAGACTTGCCGAATCAAGTAATAAGACCATTATAGCTTCGATCAAGAAAAGGTTAAAAGCTGCAAAAGGAAGATGGGTCGAAGAACTCCCTTCAGTCCTATGGGAAAATCGCACGACACCGCGCACGTCCACAAGACAAACCCCTTTCTCTCTCGTCTACGGTTGCGAAGCAGTCCTGCCAATCGAAGTCCAGCTCCCAACTTTGAGGCATACTTCCATTGACCACAACATGATTGATTTAAATTATGATATCGACGCCCTCGAAGAGCTTAGAGAGTCAGCCTTGATCAGAATGGCATCCCAGAAGCAAGCAGTCGAGCGACATTTCAACAAACACGTCAAAGTCAAAGTCTTTCAAGAAGGCGATTACGTCTTCCGTCGAGTGTTCCAAAACACTCAAGAGCTCAATGCCAGTAAACTTTCTATTAAATGGGAAGGTCCTTACTGCATCTCTGAAGTCATTGGTAAAGGAGCCTATCGACTCCAGACTCTCGACAATCAAGAAATCCCACGCAGTTGGAACGCGACGCACTTGAAAAAGTATTTTTTCTAGAATCATCTTCCTCTCATGCAACTTAATTGTTTTACCACAGGGGCACATGATTCAAATTTCATCATGAAATTTGGTTACACGATCATAAGGTTTGAGCGACCTCTCGATCTGAGTTTCTGGATTCAGAAAATTTTGTATGTTCTAACACGTCAATAATTGAGCCTATCAATACAAGTCAAACGTATGATATTTCAATCGTTATATTGCTATGAATGCCTAAGTCGCACGGTTCTTCGCTCGTTCTATACTTAACAAAGTTACACGGTTGATATTACATCTATTTACGACATATATAAATCGAAGTAAAAATTCGACAGAAGGATGAAATTCATTTACGAAACGAACGATTACATAGGAGCGACCGACGGTCGAGTATACAAAGTTAAAATGGCTCGACCATCAACGGTCGAGACATGAAAATACATAGCATTTCCTAAATCTAGAGAGCAGCGTCGATCGTATGCTCAGTCTCGACCATCGAATCCTCATCATACCCGAAGACGCGCTAAGAAGCTAATGCAAGGATCAAACGAGCATGTTAGGCGACACCCTACGTCACGACATTTTTCAGAATGCGGCTCTTAAGATTACTGTTAAGGTTAGAGGAAGGAATATGATCTTCTCGACGGTCGACTTCCAGTCCAACATCTCCTCTATCTTCGCGTATCTAACAAAAGAAGATTGAAACATCTGTAAAATACAAAAGGGGTATGTTAAACAAACATTCGGTGGAAATATTGGGAACATGAGTTTCGAAAGAAAAACTCACAAAGAACGCTAGTCCAGCTAAACGCGATCCCGTCTCTTCGATTGAGATCTTTTGAAAACGCTCCTTGAAAGATAAGAGCATATATTTCCCCAGAAGCGGAAATGACTTCGTCCCGTCAAGAACACAGTCAGTCAAGAGGATCGACGACAACGTAAAGTTGATCGTCATGACTTCCTCCTCACATTCTCCCGTCCTTATACCCTTGCCCCCGACGGCTGACGAAAGGGTCGACGTGGATACAGCTGATTAAGTTGACATCGATCGTGTCAGGTCAAGCCCTTTGACGATCGCCACACGTCCCCATCTTTTCCTATGACCACACGGATCGTCGACACCTGTCAAAGACAGCTGGAAAGCACAATCCTGCGTCAGTATGACGTCACGACCTCGTTTTCTCTTCGACTTCTCATTCAGTTAGAATTAAACCAATTCGGTTCCGAAACAACCAAGTTATTTTTTAACACAAAACCCTGAACACCCGACGAGCAAAATTTAGAATTCGAATTTGCCATCCTACTTTCAAAATTTGGGGGCAAACTGTTTGGGCAAAATTTCACAGGTCTCGACCACGACCAGAGAAGGTAAGACACATGTTATGAGCTATACCTTGTATTAAGATAAGGTCCCGAAGAAGACCCAAAGAACCTCCGTCGTCCCTCCTAAAAGGTAAGTCGAGAGTTCCTCATGGCACTCGACCTCGACGTCGCCCGTTCCGCACGACCGTCACATAAAACCGTGCGACCTCGACCGACTAACGCGTTATACAACTTTGTATTTGTTTAAGTGTTTAATGCAGGAGTCAAAGTCATTTATGGACAACGGCTATAACCGACGAAATCAGTTATGAGCATCTAAACTCACATTGAAGACGACGACCGTTACAACAATCATCAAAGATCTTAATTATTCAATTAAAGTCACCCGAAGACTATAAAATCCCAGCTCAATCATCAGTTCAAGACACCTGATCAACATCGAATAACACAGAGAGAGAGATAGAACAAGAGCATCGAACAACAGAAGCAAACGCAAACACTTGAAGAATATTCATTCGAAGCAAAGAGATCATTCATAGAAGATCACTCTCGACGCAAGACTCTCACTCTCGACTAACAGTTTATACATAGTTTTCACACACGACGCACTCTGTTTTTACATTCCAAACACTTGTACTTTACATTTCGAAGTCTTTCCTTCATTTGTATTGTAATCTCTGTACGATCGACACCCGGAACCCCAAGGACATCACCCTTGATTGGCGACCATAGTGCAGCGACGACATCCACTGTCGTCCGTAGGTTTTTTCCTCGTTGAGGTTTTTCCAGCGTCATCAAATCCTTTGTCTCATTTACATTTGTGTCTTTGTCGCACGCCTTTGTCGAAAGATTCCTTTCTTTAGTTGTTAAAGTCCACATCGACCTTAAGTTGTCCCTTTGGTGCGATTTTGGCATTAACAGGTGTGACGACTCTCGACGAGTCGCCTGCCTTTGAAGACGGTTCCCTCGGGACAGTCATCTTCGCCCTCTTCAAAACCCCCGACCCAATAGTCGAGGTCCCTTTTCTCTTTTCCCTGCCCCTGTAGGCCAATTCGGCTTGGCCTGCCTTCCAGGCAGCCACAAACGACATCTTCCTTTGGGATTCCCCTGGAAAAAACAAAGGAAAAGAACGGAGCGTCACAAGATTGAAATAATAGAAAGACTAAGCTGAGTAGAAAGAACAAGGTACACTTACCAGTCATCTCTTCTTCTTCTTCCTCTCTCGACTCTTCTTTCTCTTCTTTCTTTGCTTCCTCTTCCTCCTCTTCCTCTCGCCTCCTCTCGATTCTCTCCCAAGTATACCACGTCTTCTTCCTCGTCCACCAGATGTCGTGTGATGAACGACCGCTCGTCGGTACTGAACTTCAGGAACTCGTCGATCTTGGCTTGGGAATTGGCGTAGGGCTTCACGTCTTCACGTCTCCACCCGACCCTAATACAGTCGCTATAAGGGTCGAGCTTCGCTACGTGCACGAATGTGTACCTGTCCTTCCACTTATGGTCGTTGATTGCAGTTTTCAGGACCAAGGCATGGTCGCCCTTGAACCTCGAGAAGAGGCTATAACGACGATATCCGTCTATCTTGACCTGATAGGCCGTCATAAGATCATGCACGTTCATGGGAGACGCTCAGTCCTTAGTAAGTCGCTCGATGACTTGGATGACGTGCCAAAACTGGGGCATTAACCGCCCCGGTGAGAGATCAAACTCATACATAAACGCCTTTGCTAAAGGCGAGTAAGGCCATTGGAAACCTATTTTGAACGGATATTCGTATATCACGAAATATCCGTCTGGGCACATCTCCGGTCGAATCTGACCTGCCCTACTCAATGCAATCACTGCAGAGATTTGTGCTAGTTTCCTAAGGGAATCGAGATCATCTTGATCTCGAATGGAACTCGCAGGCTCAGTCGACATTGCTAATCCCGTGAGCCAAATCTTTAAATCGGACAGAGCAAAGATATCCCAATTCTTCCTAGGCTTTCTAGCTATGGACTTGCAACGCATAAAAAGGAGAAAGAGTCGTACCTTAAATAGTGCTCTAATCCTCGAAAACTCTAAGATCGGTTTAAGATTCTTTGCAGATTTGGAATCGCTAAAAGATAGCAAAGATCAAAGAAGAAAACTCGCTCTAAGGGTTTCTGAAAACGTAAACTGGAAAAGATCCACCAAAGGTCTCTATTTATGTAATCGATCGTGTCAGATCGAGTCGCTCGATGATCGACTCATACCCATGTCTCTTCAAAAACTCGACAGATCGTCGACACCTGGCACCCACAGCTGTCAAGCATGATCGCACGTTAGCATGACGTCACGATCTTATCCTCTTTTCAACTTCCCATTCAGTTGGAATCGAACCGATTCAGTTCCCAAGCCAATGACGTTTGACACGTGTCATGCCCCATGACATTTCCTTAGACGAAGATTTTTAAAGATTTTCTTCTGACAAAAATTTAAAATTTAAAATTCAAAATTTCCTTTTCATTTTAAAATTTAAAATTCAAAGTTTGGGTAAAAACTCACGAGTCACGACCACGACCGAAAAAGGAAAGAATATTTCTTACACGACACATTTACATGTTAAGATAAAATCATACACACTCTATCACCATACCTAAGTTTAAGAGTTACTCACGACACTCGACCATCGTAAGATACCTTACGACTTCGACCAACTAACATACGACACAACTGTTATGATTTCTCTATTTAATGCAGGGTCAATGCCATTAAATGACCAACGGTTATAACCGACGAAGATCATTATGAGTATTAACACTCCACAGCTGTTACGACCGTTATACTGCTTTTATGGGGTCATTTAAAGCTGCGAAGGCTATATAAACAAGGATCATAGCCTCATTTGAAGACATCAGAATTAGAGAACACTCACGATATAGCAAAAAAGAATTCGAAGCAAAAAACTCTCTCTCGAGCAGACGACGCACGACACATTGTTTTTACACACGACACACTTGTTTACTTTACGAATTAACTTATTTTTGTTATTTGTATTGTAATCTTTTGTACCCTCGACGTTTGAAACACAAGGACATCGCCCCTATTTGGCGACCATAGTACAGCGACGACCATCACTGTCGTCCGTGGGTTTTTTTCCTCGTTGAGGTTTTTCCCGCGTCACCAAAATCCTTTCGTCTGTTTTATTTTTGTCCTTGTCGCATTGTTTGTCGAACGATTTCTATTCTTTAGTTATTAAGCTCCACTATCAACCTTAAGTTATCCTTCTGGATGATTTTTGGCATTAACAGAAACTACTTAAAAGTGGTGAACGCAACAAACCTTTTTACTGCTGGTTCTTTGAGAAAGCCCCCAACTCTTCTCAGAGATGAGTATCCACAGTGGAAAATCCGTATGATTCACTTCTTTGAAGGTGTAGACAAAGAACTAATCACTTATCTCTACAATCCACCATATGTTCCCATGGTAACACTACCTAGAGTACCTGCAACTGAAACCACACCAGAGGTTGGAGAATACGATAAGCCAAATGACATAGATAAATGGTCCCCATAGGATTGGGAAAAATATGAATGGGCAAAGAAGGCAAAACGTCTTCTGATAATGGCCATACCTAACGACCTTTTTCAATCCTTGGATGCCTGTGAAACTGCCTATGATCTGTGGAGAGAGCTGGAAAAGCAGCTAGAAGGTGGAGCCAAAACCCAGAAGAATAGAAGAGCTCAGTGTATAAACGAGTACTACGCATTCAAAGCTCTGCCGTCAGAAACTCTACAGAACATCTACGACAAATTCAACTCTTTGATAAACAAGTGCAAGAAGTTTGGCATTCACAGAACCTCTGAGGAAAACAATGTCATGTTCCTCAAGAGCCTGAATGATGAGTGGCTTCAACTATCCATGTCTTTGCAAACAAATCAAGACCTGGATACTTGGACTCTCTCAGACCTCTATGGCACCTTGGCTGCACAAGAAAGCCAAATAGCCCAGACGAAAGCCCAGATGGCTGGACCTCTGGCACTCGTGGGTACAGCTACAAAAGTGCACGAAAAGCCAAAGAAGAAAAAGGCTCTGGAGGAGAAGGAGAAGAAGAAAAAGAAGGTTCTGGTGGTTGATAGTGATGAAGAGGATCTGGTGGATGAGGAAGAGGCAACGATGGCCTCTATTGCTAAATCTTTAGCTTTACTGACCAAAGAGTTCGAGAACAGAGGTTTCAGAAAGATGTCTCGGTATGGAAGATATGGGAGAGATGACAGAGGTGGCAAATTTCAGAACCATGGGCCACCACAAGGGTATGAGCAGAGGAACCAAGGAAGAAAGGATTAGCATGAAAGAGGTTATGAACAGAAGGGAGGTGGAGATCATCAACAGAGGCAGAACGACAGAGCTGGCAATGCACCACATAACTCAGGGTGCCTCAACTGCGGCAATCCAGACTATTATGCAGCTGACTGCAGAAGCAAGCCCAACAGACCCCAAAGAGACTCTGCCTTTTACAAAAAAAGGCAGAGTACTATGCTCAAAAAGCACTCATGGTTGAACAGGAGAATTGGGTATCAGATGAATCCTCTGATGAGGAAGAGAAGAAAAATGCTCCGTTCTGTAGGATGGCAGAAGTCAGCACCTCCGACTCTGATAGTGAGAAGCAGTGTGTGCCTATCTGGTACCTAGACTCCGGGTGCTCGAGGCGTATGACTGGCGACAGAGGTTTACTATCCATATAAAGATAAACTTGGAGGAGGATCTGTAACCTTTGGAGACAACAAAAAGGGGTACATCAGAGGCTACGGAGTCATCAAGAAAGAAGATATAACTGCGTGCAAAGTTGCGTATGTGGATGGCCTCAAGCACAACCTTCTAAGTGTAAGCCAACTCTGCGACACAGGTTTCGATGTAAAGTTCAAAAGAACTTATTGCTCTCTACTCGGGGAGGACACAGAGGTAGAACTTCTGCGAGCTGAAAGAAGAGGAGACCTATACCTAATGAACTTTAAGGCCAAGAACAAAGATGACAAGCTCTGCCTTGTCTCATACAAAAATGAAGAAGCATGGTTGTGGCACAACAGGTTCTGCCATCTAAACTTCCACACCCTGGATAAACTGGTAAAGCTTGATCTGGTAAAAGGTCTGCCAAATGTTAAATTTAACAAAGACCATTTATGTTCTGCCTATGAAATGGGAAAACTGAAAAGAGCTTCCCATAAAGGCAAATCTGATGTGTCTTTCACTAGGTCTCTGTATATTCTTCATGTAGACCTCTGTGGTCCCATTGCTACACAGAGCCTAGGTGGAAAGAAATATATACTAGTGTTGGTCGATGAATTCTCAAGATATACATGGGTAGAATTTGTCCGAAAGAAGTCAGATGTTCCAAACATCTTGATTAATCTAATGAAAAGAATCCAGGTTCTTTATGGGTGCAGGATATAGAAGCTGAGAAGCGACAATGGAATAGAATTCAAAAACTCTGTCATTGAAGCTTATTTACAGAAGAAGGTATCTCACAAAACTTCTCTGCCGCACGCACCCTACAACAAAATGGCGTACGCTTGTGGAGGTTGCAAGAACCATGCTTACGGCATCTGGTCTACCCATCTCTTTCTCAGCAGAAGCTGTTTCCATTGCATGCTTCACTCAGAATCGATCAACAGCGGTGAAAAGACACATCAAGATACCATATCATTTGATAAACCAGAGAAAGCCCAATATCAAGTTCTTTGACGTTTTTGGGTGCAAGTGATTTGTTCTCAACGACAGAGAAGCCCGTGGGAAGTTTGATGTTAAGGCAGATGAAGGCAAATTCATCGGGTACTTTGCCACCTCCAAGGCCTATAGAGTCTACGTTCTACGAACTCGTTCAATTATGGAAAGCATTAATGTTTCTTTTGATGACTCTTTCCAAAAGACTTCTGAACAAATCAGTTCAAAACTCGGACTGAACAAAGAAACCACTGGCGTTTCTAAATGAAGAGAAGCAGAGCTTAATCTTCTATTTGAAGAAATGTTCAATGATGATGTTGATCCTTCTGCTGGAGTTCCCAGAGCCTCTAGAGAAACATCCTCTGCTGACCAGACAAATCAAGGTATATCCCTTACTGGTCCCTCAAATTCTTCACCCTCTTCCATTAATTGTGCAGATACAAGTGTCGAGGGGGAGCAAGCAGAGGATAATGTGAACAATGGCTCCATAACAGAGGCACTGGAAATACCAACTCCTGTGACAACAGAGGAATTAACACCAGAGGAAAATGAGGATTCTGTCTCGAATATCCTCAGAGGAATCAATCCCTACTCTTATTGAAATAACTCAAGCTGAAACTCTAAGCACAGAAGTACCATCAACCACAGAAGTTGCACTAGAACCATCGTGTGCAACAACAAGAGTTCAACTCGATGCTACAAATGACCATCTCCCAAGAATGTCCAAGTGGACAAAGAATCATCCTTAGAGCCAAATCATTGGCAGTCCTTCTGACAACGTTAAGACAAGATCAACAACTACAAATTTTTGTTTCTTCACAAACTTTATCAGTGTGACCGAACCTAAGAGAGTTTTTGAAGCACTGGAAGATCCAAATTGGGTGGAAGCAATGCAAGAAGAGCTTCACCAATTTGAGAGAAACAAAGTATGGACCATAGTTCCTCTGCCAAGAGGGAAAACTACCATAGGGACTAAATGGGTCTATAGAAACAAGAAGAATGAGGATGGAGTGGTCGTTAGAAACAAGGCAAGACTGGTGGCTAAGGGATACTGTCAGGCAGAAGGGATTAACTACGATGAGACCTTTGCCCCTGTCGCACGGTTCGAAGCAATTAGAATCTTCTTAGCCTTCGCAGCCCACAGAGGTTTTAAGGTATGTCAAATGGACGTCAAATCTGCCTTTCTAAACGGACAGATTCAAGAAGAAGTATATGTCCAACAACCACCAGGGTTCGAAAGTGCTAAATACCCAAACCATGTCTACTATCTATATAAGGCTCAGTATGGACTCAAACAGGCTCCAAGAGCATGGTATGAACGCCTTTCAACCTTTCTCCTTGTTAATGAGTTCGAAAGAGGTACTACCGATACAACTTTGTTCTATAAGAAAAAAGGTGATGAGATTCTACTTTTTCAAATGTATGTGGACGACATTATTTTTGGCTCTACCAACGCAAAATATTGCACATATTTTGAAAATCTCATGCAGAGTGAGTTTGAAATGAGTATGATGGGAGAATTAAACTTCTTCCTAGGACTCCAAGTCAAACAGTCATCAGAGAGAATCTTTATAAATCAATCAAAATATATCTCTGACATACTTTCAAAATTCAAACTCTCTGATGCCTATGTCATGAAGACCCCTATGGCCACTGGATCCAAGTTACACTCAGATTTAGAAGGAAAATTTGTCGAGTGCAAGCTCTACAGAGGCATGATCGGGTCTCTTCTCTACTTAACTGCTAGTAGGCCAGACATAATGTATGCCACATGTCTCTATGCAAGGTATCAAGCTAACCCCAAAGAATCCCACCTATTTGCTGTCAAGAGAATCTTTAGATACCTTAAAGGAACCAAGAATCTTGGTCTCTGATATCCAAAGAACTCTGGCTTTGATCTCATGGCTTATACAGATTCAGATTACGGAGGATGCAAGCTAGACAGGAAAAGCACCTCTGGGAGTTTCAAATTCCTAGGTGGTAAACTAGTAAGCTGGACTTCTAAGAAGCTGAACTGTGTGTCAACATCCACAACAGAAGCAGAATACGTTGCTGCTGCCAGCTGCTGTTCACAAGTTATGAGGATGAGAACTCAACTCAAAGACTATGGTCTAGACATACAAAAGATACCAATCCTCTGTGACTCCAAAAGCGTCATTGTGATCTCTGCCAACCCTGTGCAGCACTCTAAGACAAAACACATAGATATCAGGTACCACTTTTTAAAGCATCATGTTGAACAGGGCACCATAGAGATGTACTTTGTATCTACAGAACATCAGCTTGCGGACTTATTCGCCAAAGTACTTGATGAGAAAAGATTCCTATTCTTGGTGGGTAAGTTAGGTATGCTAAACATGAGCTGATCCCTCTGTAAGTGAGATTAAATCCTCTTGTACATAAGTAAATATTTCAGTCTTGTATGTACATTCTTTACCTACCAAAGTTCTGTACTCAATAGAGCTTCTGTGAAGTGGCACAGAGCCTATGTCCATTCTTACAGAACCTCTGATGAGCTTGATCTATGTTTTGTGCTCCAGTTATCAATACCTGATCCAAGCATAGGTCAAGGGGAAGCAGAAGGAGACCTTGTAATGATCTACACAGGTTGATCATTCAAGGGGGAGACAAAGAGGATATCTGGTCGAACAATCCAACAGAAGTCAAAGACTGTTAGATCTGAAGTTTTGTCAAAACACAAGTGTTGATATCTGAATAGAAGACTCAGAGTTCTGAGTAAGAAGACTCAGAAGTTC
Source organism: Saussurea involucrata (assembly GCA_033807775.1). NCBI lineage: Eukaryota > Viridiplantae > Streptophyta > Magnoliopsida > Asterales > Asteraceae > Saussurea > Saussurea involucrata. The sequence continues at coordinate 26,603,381 of CM066316.1, forward strand.
TGTACTAAAAAGATTACCAAGTGTAAAGTCTGAATAGAAGGTTCAGAGTTCATAGTAGGAGACTCAGAACTTCTGAAAATGAAGATGAAAATGTTCAAGTGCTTGAAGGATGTTCTGAAGTGCTTGATCAGAAGAATGTTCAGAAGTTCTGAACATGTTGTTCAGAACTTATGTCTTATGATATTTTCATTTATATTCTGTTACTAATTAGGACACGTGTAATTGTTCTATTAGTCTTTCACATATATGTATTGTAGCTTTAGCTTTCCTTTACAATATATATAGAAGTTAGCAACTGTAAGCTAACTAACTTTCCGCATAACTTTGTATTCACTTTGTAATCTTTGAGAGATTCTCTCTCTAGATCTGTAATCTGTTCTTGAATGAATACGAAACTGTTTGATCCAATTCTCTATCATTTTACTGTTTGATTGTTCTTAATTGAATGTAAGATTGAATCCTGGTTTCTACAATTGGTATCAGAGCCAATCAACAAACAAACTTGTTAAAGATCGTGTTCTTGAGGGTTTCTAGATCGTGTTATTGAAGATTTCTTGATCAATTCGACAATTGAATCCGCTGCTACTCGTAATTCTTGAATTCTTAGTAATTCTTGAATTCGTTCTATTTTTGTTCAAGAAATTCGAATTTGTCTTTCTGTTGAATCATCTTACAAATCATGTCTTCTAAAGAATTTCTCTCGATGGGGCCTGAGACGAAGCCACCTGTTCTAATTCCAAAAGAGTATCAACAATGGAAGATCCAAATTATCCATTCTTGGATAATATTGATGAGAATTTGATGATTTCTATTCGCGAAGGTCCAATAGAAGTATATGTTGATGTTGCTGCTACACCTGCAACAGATACTACTCCGGAAATTCCTGCTACCAGAGTGAAGAAAAGTTTTTCACAATACACAGAAGTACAGAAACAGAGACATGCAATTGATAAAAGAGCTGTTACTTTGTTGACTTTGGCAATTCCTAATGAAGTCTTCAATAGAATTGATAGTGGAACATCTGCAAAGGAAATGTGGGACGAACTGGAAAAGCAGATGCTTGGAACAACCAAATCAATTCAAGCAAAAACTAAATCAATGCATCAATGCTTATGAAAGATTCAAAGCAAAGGAATCTGAAAGTTTAAATCAGACTTATAACAAGTTTTGCACATTATTGAATGATCTTAGAAGGAATGGGCTAAAGAAAACTAAGTCAGAGATCAACTACAAGTTTCTGAATTGTCTTAATTCAGAATGGTCATCTTTTACCATTAGTCTCCAGATGAACAAAGATATGTGTGAGGAAGTTCTGAATGATCTGTTTTGTGTTCTGAATCAGCATGAGGATTCTGTTAAGCAAGTGGTTGAGGAAAAGAAAAGTGTTTCTGATCAATTAGCTTTACTTTCAAAATCCAAAATAACCAAAACATCCAAAACATATAAGAAATCTGTGTTTTTATCTGAAATACCAAAGTTAGAGGAGGAATCTGAGAAGGAAGAAGGATCTGAGGAAGATGATGATATCAAGCTGATTGCTGAGAAATTAGCATTGTTGACTAATACTTTTAACAAAAGGTATGGAAAGAAGAGATTTGAGGGTAAGTTCAGAAAAGAACAAGGGAGTTCAGATGAGAAATATAAGAAGAAAGATGATAGAGAGTAAAACAAATATGAGAAGAAAGAGGAGAATGAAGAAAGAAAAGAAAAGGATCTTTGTTTCAAGTGTGGAAAACCTGGTCATTTTGCAAGGGACTGCAGAGTGAAAGTAGTTAAAGACTATGAGTACTATGCAAAGAAAGCTCAACTTGCCAAAACCAAAGACAATGGAATTGCATTATTGGAAGAACAAGAGAATTGGCTGTATTATTCTTCTGATGAAGAGGATTGCATTCACTTTTCACAAATGCAAAATTATATGGCTAAGATGAGGAATGAAGAAGATTCTGACTATGAGGATGCAGGTTCTGAATCTTCTGCTGAGGTACATTCTGCTCTTGAAATAGATTTAATGACTCAAATTGGTAATATGAATTCTGAATTTGTTAAACTCAGAAAACAGATAAAAGGTGAAAGGATTCTGGTTAACAAATTCAGAACAGAAAAAGAAATAATTAAAGAACAATTTGAAGAATCTGAGGTTGAAAAACAAAAAGTCAGAAAAGAGAATTCTGAACATTTGAAAAAGATTTCTGAATTGAAAATTGAACTCTCAGAAGTAAAAGATGGAAAGGTTGATTTGCAAATTAAATTTGATATGTTGCTTAATGAAAGAAAGAATTTATATACAAAAATCAAAGAGTTGGAAGACCTTAATCTAAAAAGAGGTCAAACTCAACAAACTTTGAGTCTTCTCACAAGCAATGTTAAAGACACAAGATTTTATAATCCCAAAATGGGATTAGGTTTGGAGGAAAATGTTGTTTTGAAAAGGGGTCCAACAAATCTTTATGATTTTGATAAATTACAAGTTCCTAAACCAGAAATCCCAGAGATTGTTGAAATTGTTGTGAGACCTGCAAGTTCAATAACAAGTTCTGATAATCTACAAAAACCAAGTCGTGAAAAAGCAAAAGAAATTATTTCTGAATCAAAAACCGAGAAGTCAGAAGTTTCAGAAGACAAGGTTGTGAAAGAGATTTCAAAACCAACAGAAGAGAAACCAAGATATAATGATGCTAAATTCAAATATGACTCTCTGAATGTTAGTTACAAAAATAAACAACCAAGTTTTTCTTAAACATAAATTGAGAGTATATTTGATGCAAGCAAGGTTTTTGAACACAAGGAAAATTATGAGTCAGCTAGTCAGAATTCTGAGGCTTCTAATCAGAATTCTAAGTCTGTTGGTCAGAATTCTGATTCAACTGAAAATTCTGAGTTTAAGTCAGGAAGTTTCTCAGAACTTGAAAAGAGATTTAAACTTGTTAATCAAGAACTTGAAGAATTAAGGAAAAGTTTTGATGAACTTGAAAATGATTTATGTGATGTTGATTTTAAACTTGAAGAAGTTTTAAAGGAAAACAAAACTTATGTCCAGAAAATAACAGAGCTTGAGAAGTTAAAGTCTGAGTATGATCTTTTTAAGATTAATGCTTTAAAAGAAAATAAGAAATTATTTGATGAATCAAGTACATTTGAACATGGTGAATCATCTGAATCATCCATTAATTCTGGAAAGTTGAATGTTTCAGAAAGAGAGGAAAGCAAAAGGAAAGATGATCTGAAAAGGATTTCTGAGGAGATTGGATTGAATACTACTTCTGAACCTAAAGCTAGTAATTCTTGTAATAGATGCAATTGTAATCTGAATACTATCAATAAAAGCAAAAAGACTTTTGATTCAGATCTGTTGTCACTTGCAAGAAAGAATCTTAAATGCATTCAATGTGGTAGTCATTCATTTCAATTCTCTCAGAAAAATCAAAATTCAAAAACATCTTTTAAAACTTTTTATACAACCAAAATAAATCAGAATTCAGAAAAGAAGACTGTAATGGTTTCTCAAACTCAGACAAAAGGAAAGAAGATTGAAAACATTTCTCAATCTAAATCAAAAGGAAAGAAGAATGAAAACTTGTTTCAAACTAAAGAAAAGAAAACTGAAAGTGTTTCTCAATCTCAACCTAAAGTTTTCAAGAAGAAAAGAAACAATTTTGTGAACAGAAAATGTTCTGATTTCATAAAAGTTCAAGGAAAGTGGTGCTTAAAAGAAGACTTTGAATGGAAAGTTAAAGGAACATTTGTTAAATCAAATATCAAAGCTAACAAAGAAGGACCCATTCTAGTATGGGTACCTAAATCTAACTTAATGTTTTTGCATGGCTGTCATGTGTGGTTTTTAGATTCTGGAGCTTCAAGACACATGACAGGTCATAAGTCTTCTCTGACAAATTTCACAGAAAAGGCTGGAGGAGCAGTTAACTTTGGCAATAACAGTAAAGGACAAGTTAGAGGTTATGGGGATTTAACAAATGGGAGATTTAACTATTCAGAAAGTTTTCTATGTGGAAGGCTTACAACATAATTTGTTCAGCATAAGTCAGTTTTTGGATAGTTTCTGCCAGATCAAGTTCAGCATAACAGGTTGCTTAATTCTGACTGAGAAAGATATAAAGGTGTTCTGGGCCAAAAGACATATGGACTTATTTGTGGTTAACTTTTCAAAGTTTCAAGCTTTAACTCCAGTATGTCTATTATCAAATGCAACTGCAAATGAATGTTGGCTATGGCACATAAGGTGTTCTCATTTGAATTTTAAGAATCTGAACAATCTTGTTGGCAAGCTTTTGGTTAATGGATTACCAAAGATCAAGTTTGAGAAGGAATCATTATGTTCAGCATGTGAAATGGGCAAGATGAAGAAGAGTTCTCACAAGTTGAAAATGGATTCTTCATGCATGTCACCATTAGAAATGCTACATACAGATTTGTGTGGTCCTTTTTCAGTTCAATCAATGGGAGGAAAGAAGTATATACTTGTCATTGTTGATGAGTATTCAAGATACACATGGGTTGAATTCTTAAGAGCAAAATCTGAGGCTGCTACAACACTGATTAATTTCATCAAAAGAATTCAAGTATTCTTACAACTTCCAGTTCAGAAAATAAGGAGTGACGATGGAACAGAGTTCAGAAATCAGACTCTTCAGAACTTTTAGCAAAGCTCTGGGATTTCTCATAATTTTTCTGCTGTCAGAACTCCTCAACAAAATGGAGTTGTTGAAAGAAAGAACAGAACCCTAGTTGAAGCTGCAAGAACCATGTTGGCCTATTCAAATCCTCCAACCTTCCTATGGGCTGAAGCAATTGCTACTGCTTGTTTTACAGAAAATAGGACTTTGATCAATAAAAGACTGAATAAAACTGCTTATAAACTGATTAACAAAAGAAAACCACTGATTAAATTCTTTCATGTTTTTGGTTGCAGATGCTATGTTCTAAAGGATAGATAAAATCTTGATAAATTTGATAAAAAGGCAGATGAAGGATACTTTGTTGGTTATTCACTAACTTCCAAATGATTCAGAATCTACAACAGAAGAACCAAGAGGATTATGGAAAGCATCAATGTCACATTTGATGAGTCAAGATTAAGGACTTCTGAACAAAACAGTTCAGGACTCAATCAGGATAAGACAAAAATGACTTCTGAATCAGATTCTAATCCTAACTGTTCAGAACTCAATTTATTGTTTAAGGATGCAGTTGTGGAACTAATTTCTGAATCTTATGCAGAATTTGAAAATCCTAGAATGATTCAAGAAATGAAAAAGGGAAGTTCAGAGGTTCAAACAACAGTAATTTCTGACACTGATCCATATGAGGAATGTCCAATGTTGATCAATACAAGTGATGAAATTTATGAGCCTAGTATTCAGAATTCTGGACAAGTCAATCAGAATTCTGGTCAAGGTATTCAGAATTCTGGACAAGTCAATCAGAATTCTGGACAAGGTACTCAGAACTCTGAACAAGTCATTCAGAATTCTGACTCTACTATTCAGAATCCAAATTTGGATGTTACACCTCAACACATCTCAGAACAAAGGGACAGTTCAGAATTACAAGCTGTTATGGATGAGAATGATACAAACAACAATTTTGAAGATATTGATGTGCTTCCAAGTTCAAACAAATGGACAAAAGACCATCCTATTCATCAAGTGATAGGAGATCCATCAGTGGGAGTGCAAACTAGATCAGCAACAGCAAATGAAGCAATGTTTGCAGGATTTTTAAGTATGATTGAACCTAAGAAAGCCACTGAAGCCCTAGAGGATCCAGACTGGATTTTAGCAATGCAAGATGAATTGCTACAGTTTACAAGAAACAAAGTTTGGAGACTCATTCCAAGGCCTGAAGGTAAATGAATTATTGGAACAAAATGGGTGTTCAGAAAAAAGAAAGATGAGTCAGGTGTTGTAGTTATAAACAAGGCTAGATTGGTTGCAAAGGGATATTCACAACAAGAAGGAATTGATTGTGATGAGATATTTGCACCAGTTGCAAGAATAGAAGCAATCAGAATATTCTTGGCATATGTTGCACACAAGAACTTCAAAGTATACCAAATGGATGTCAAATCAGCATTTTTGAATGGTATACTCAATGAAGAAGTCTATGTCTATCAACCTGAAGGGTTTGTTGATCCTGAGTTTCCAGATCATGTGTATGTTTTAGATAATGCATTATATGGTCTGAAACAAGCACCAAGAGCCTGGTATGACACACTAACTCAATACTTATTAGAATTTGGCTTCAAGAAAGGTAAAATTGACACTACTTTTTTTAAAGAAAGAAGGTGATGAATTGATTTTGATTCAAATATATGTAGATGATATAATATTTGGTTCTACAAATGCAGAATTATGTGAGGAATTCTCAGAAATCATGAAATCTAAATTTGAGATGAGCATGATGGGAGAATTGAACTTTTTCCTTGGTCTTCAAGTAAAACAATTACCAACTGGAATTTTTATAAATCAAGGAAAATATGTAAAAGATATTCTGAAAAAGTTTAAGATGTCTGATTGTGCTGCTATGAGAACACCAATGGCAACAAATGTCAAGTTAGATGCTGATCCCTATGGAGTTTCAGTAGATAACAAGGTTTATAGAGGCATGATAGGGTCTTTACTTTATCTGACTGCAAGTAGACCAGATATCATGTTTGCTACATGTTTTTGTGCTAGATTTCAATCAAATCTAAAAGAATCTCATTTGATGGCTGTCAAAAGAATCTTACGATATCTCAAAGGTTCACCTGATTTGGGCCTTTGGTATCCAAAAGAGACTGATTTCAACTTAACTGCCTTTACTGATGCTGATCATGCAGGAAGCAGGTTGGACAGGAAAAGTACTTCTGGTGCTTGTCACTTTTTGGGAGATAAGATAGTGAGTTGGGCTTCAAAGAAGCAAAATTGTGTGTCCACATCAACTGCTGAGGCAGAATATGTAGCTGCTGCTGCTTGCTGTTCTCTAACCTTGTGGATGAGAACACAACTCATGGATTATGGCTATCAACTCAATAAGATTCCCATCTATTGTGATTCAGAAAGTGCCATTGCTATCACTCAGAATCCTGTTCAGCACTCAAAGACCAAACATATTGATGTAAGGTATCATTTTATTAAGGACTATGTGGAAAAGGGAACTATAGAAATGCACTTTGTGCATACAAAGTATCAATTGGCTGACTTGTTCACAAAGCCTCTTGATCACAAAAGGTTTACTTTTCTTATATGTAAGATAGGAATGCTTAATCTGACTAATTGAGTATATTTGTTATTTTTCAGAATTGAATTTTTTCTAAGTAGTACACTTAGATATCTGACTCTCTTACTCAGAACTTTTGAGTCTTGAGTTCAGAACTTCTGAGTCAATACTTCAGAAATCTGACTTAACATTTTTTCTTCTGAATAGGTTACTCAGATTTTCTGACTACCTTTCAGAAATCATTTATGGAAATTACAAATGTTTCAATTTGTAATTAAGTTCCTTCTGTGTTTATTCTTTTCTTATTCCTTTATGTCTAATATGTGTTTGAGTATATGTGTTGGTTCCCGTTTTGCTTTAAACAAGATTCTCAGATCTATTAGTTCAAGTTAATGTTTGATGCGGAAGCGTATTTGAAGAACTAACAGATAAGTTTGATAGATTTAGACCAAAATATAAATAAACAATGAACAGGAAATAATATTTCAAAGTTTACTGAATATATATTAAGAACAGGTGTAAGAACAATGAGTAAGAAAAGCTTCAAAATAGATATGACTCTTAAGGTGAATAAGCTTTTTGTGTTCTTATGATGGTCGATTTATGTGTGTTTGATGATTGATAATTGATAAGTGATAAGGAAGAACTCAACATGAGTCTTCCTTATATACTACTCTAAAGGGGACCATAAAGCATATGCTACTATTCAGACGGTATTGATGAATAGTTGAACGGATGTCGTGAACAGTTGCAAGAGCGGCATGAACAGTAAGACGTGTTGTATTGCATTTAATGCAGCAGACGTCTATTATGTATTAAGCCCTATTGAGTCCAATCAGAGTTTGACACGTCGACGTTGGACAGTGCATGCTACCATGCAAGTTGATGAACGGGTCATGTAACAGTAGCAAGATATTACAAATATCTTCAAGTCTTTCAGTGAGGACCACAGAGGCTCTGTAATGAGTTACAGAGGTTCTGTGGTCTGGTCCTCTGTGGACCAGTCTTCCCCGGATTCCGAGTTATTGATCTTCTTTGAGCGTATGACAGAGCTTCTGTAGCGCGCCTTTTTAGCTTCTGTGGATTCTTGATCTTGAGCCCTCGGTAAGTCCGGCAGAGCCTCTGTAAGAGGCTTTTTTCACTTAGCCTATTTTTCACTACTTCTAAATACTTCTATGATTAGGAGAATTGAAGCTAACAATCTCCCCCTAAGTAGTGAAAAATAAAAAATTTAACTTCGAGTTTAGTTAGGCTAAGTTAGATAAGACAGAGGTTAAACAATACCTCGAAGGTTCTTTCATTTAGAAATATGCCAGAGGCATTTTACATTTGAGTACAATGAAAGATAAACTTTGACGTGGTTTGCAGGGATTGGAGGTCTGAGAATCATATTTTGGCATCTTTGAAGTCGTCGTAGCTTCTGTTGTCTCTCCGACTCTTCTGATCTCTTTGTAGAAATTGATGCAGAGTTCGCTTAGGCGGATTGTGGCATCAATCTCTCTGATGAAAGTATCTGCAGCATCTCTATCCATTTTCTCTGTACCTCTGTATTTTACAAGGCTTGTTCTGAACTTGTTCAGAGTACTAGTTGCGTACTTCTGACAGTCCATGCACACAAACAGTTTAACTTCGCCTTGTGGGTTTTGAAATACTAACCCAAACCGTGGTTCTGTGATGATTGAGTTAGGTACGGCGTCCGGTGGGCAGCGATCCTCTGGTGGTCGTAAATCCAGATGTTTGAGACCAAGATCCTTTCCCAGCTGGAAATCTATCATGCTGTAGAGCAGAAGCTTTTCCCTCATCGCTTTTCTCAACACTTGATAGGCTCTGGTGTTTGCCTCTGTGTTGTAGTTGTCCTTTGTCCATTGCAGAAGATCAGGTAGATCATAAGGATTGATATTTCTTAGGTCATCATCAGCGAAGGTGGTTTCTGAATTGTCTTCTCTTCTGACTTTGTAAAGATTGTACCTGACCCTTGGATAGGTTCTTGTAAAGGAGAATTTGCAGAAGATTACCTTTTTGATCTTGTGGATTGAGAAGACATCTGCTTTGGTTCTTGGCTTTGTCCTTGTGAAGATGTTCTCAAATTCTTCTCTGATCCTTGGATCTGTCACATGATCTGTAGGATGATTGGTCTGAAAGGATTATTTATAGAGGTATTTGTATACCACTTCTTCCATTTCTTCATGTGTTGGACCAGGTTGTGGTACTTGTCTTCTGAGACTCTCCATCTTTTGAACAACTTCTGCAGCTCTACCAGTTAGAGGAATGTCTGACAGAGGCTTCAATCCATATGCCCAATCAACTTCTTCAGGCTTTGGAGTTTGAAAGGTATCAAACGCGCTTTTCATTAATTTTTCTATAGGCTTGGGCAATGACTTCTTTTTCTTGGGCTCTTCTGTCAGTATTGCTTTGTCCTTATCTTTGGCTTTTGGAGGTGCAGAACCTGTTTCTTCTGTAGGTTTGGAGGTTGGTGCTTCTGTTTGCTTGATGGGGGTTGCCTCTGTAGGTTTTGACACTTGTTTTTTAGAGGACTTTTGTGGCGTTGGTTCTGTTGGCTTTCTTTGCTCTGTAACCTCTGTAGGAGGTTCTTTGGTGACTTATTCTGTAAGCTCGGTTTCTGTGGATTGAGGTATGTCGAATCTTCTTGCCATTTTGAAAGCTAGTGTGAACCTGTGCCTTTCTTCTTCTCTCTGTGACATTCGATCAGTCATTGTATTTTGCATCTTTTTCAGAATATCAGAAGCAAAGGTCGTTGCTCTTTTTGGTTTGGTGGCAATTGACTTTCTTCTTGGTATGGTTGGGGGTTTTTCTGTTGAAGAACTTTCTTCCAAAATGATTACCACAGGGGTGGTTGTTGCCTCTGTGGGTTGCTGATCAGCTTCTGGAATATTTGTTTCTTCAGGACTTGATTCCACAGAGATGGGTGTTGTCTCTGTGGTCTGTTGAGTTTGTTGTTGATCTTGGGTTTGTTCTGGAGGGGCTTGACTGATTGGTTCTGCTGCGATTGGTGGAGTTTGTATTCCTCTGCTCGTAGCTTTCTCCCTTGTATTCTCCCCCTCAGGATTATCTGATGGACCAGGATGGTCATCATCAAAATCATCCTGACTCTTATCAGAACTACCCTCTGCTCTGCAAGAAGCTTTGGTTTTCTTCGGTAATTCTGCTCCTGCTGCTATCAACTTTGCACAGACGTCATCACAGAGGCCAAGTAGAGTCGCAAGCTCTGCCTCTATTTTAAAATGCATTCTGCCAACACTTTTTCTGAAATCCTTGACAAAGTTGGCATTTGCTGTTGTGAAGGAGATAATGAATTCTGTGACCTGGTTTATGACGTTCTGTCCTAGCTCTGTTAGCTGTGCTCTGGTCATGTAGTCTTTTGGCTGCATCATTGTCGTGTTGCGCATTGCCTCTGCTTGTACTTGTTTTAGGGCATTCTGTAGATCTGTAGGAGTAATGCCCTCTGTTCTATTGGATTGCGTATTCATTTGTTCAAGGAAGTTTTTGACAGAGTCCTTGAACGCAGAAGTTGCATTTGTTCCGATTTCTTGAGCGACAGAGGTGGCTGTAGCTTTGGCAGTAGTTTCGGCAGAAGACTTCATCGCTGAGATGGCAGATTTCACCTCTGTGGACAGATTGTCCATTTTGGTGTTTAGTTTCAGGATAACCGTCGATGTTGTCTCTGCAAAAGATTTGAAAGAGCTTTGCAACTCTTTCATTGTTTGGTTCACAGAGGTGACAAGGGTTTGGAACTCATCCCTTAATACTTGTGTTCCTTGTGTAACCTCTGGAGGAACACATTCGTCTCCAGAGTGAGTCCCTGTTCCTGGGACACCTTCGTTCACCCTTCTTTGTACGATGGGGGTGGAAGGATTTCCTTCTGATCCTTGAGAAGAAACCTGAGTTTCGATCTCTACAGAAGTTCTGTGAAGAACAATGTCCAAATCCACTCCAGAGGTGGGTATTGGAATGTCCTTCTGTTGACTAGGAGACTTGTCTAGAGTCTCTTCGTCTCTGTGCTCACTACTTCTCTCTGAAAGAAGATTTGGCCCTAATGTGTGTGTGGCAGAGGAAACGAATTCCTCTGTAGGGTGTTCTAGTGTGATCTGGGGCGATTGATCACGAATAATAGGTGAGTCTCTTTGAGGAGACTCCCTAGGAATGGATTCCCCGGTTTTTGTGGGCGCAGAAGTCGAAAGAGTGACTTCTGGCTGGTTGGGTTGGGTTTGGATCGAGCTGTGCTGCTCTATTTCAATAACTCCTTCTGCAGCTAGACCTGCGGAGTTAGATATGTAGGTTGCACTGGGAGTTGGTTGTGGTTGTGTGCCTCTATTAATCCAGGCATCTTTTCTTGTTTCTTCCTCTGTTAAGCACCCAAGCACTACATCATCGTCTATTATTTCAGCCTCTGTAGCTATCCTACGGCTTGGTGCTTCATCCCTTGCTTCTGTTGAGGTTCCTTGCTCTGTGCGTAAGAAGTCGTACATTTGATGAGAGCCGTATAATCTCATGACATGTGGATGATAGAGACCTTTTCGTATCCAGACAGCTTCTTCATCTGAATCTACCTCTGAGACCTCTATCCTTGTCTCACAAGCCTCTGTTACTTCACCTCTATTCCACTCAGTTTCTGTTAGTTCTTTTTCTTCTGAAGCTGGGTTTGGACTTCTTCCGTGGACGTCCAATCCCTGAATGAAAGGGTTCTGTAAAATAACAGGTGTGTTAGCTGGTTGATCTTTGGGTGTTGTGTCATCTTCTTGCAGATGTGTGTCAATGCCAGAGATGGAGAAATATTGTTCTTCTGGGGAGTGGTGGTCGAGAGGTTGTGCCGTCCACCCTGCTGTATTTAAGGTGTTGGCAACGTCAGGGTTCTGTAGGAAGTCGTTCAGATCTCCTTGGTGAGCAAATCTATCTGGAGATTGATAGGGTGATTGATATTCCTCTATTTCCATTCCTTCTTCTGCGTCTTCTTCTGCAGTTCTTTCTTCTGCGATTTCTTCTTCTTCTGCAATGGTAACCAACTTTTCAAGTGATTTACCATGCTTCTTTTTGGTTTTCCTCCTCTTGGGTTTTGGTGCCCCTTCCTCTGTAATTTTCGATTTTCTTTTCTTCCTCTGTTTTGGAGAAGATGGAGGAACAGAGGAGCCAATTTCTGTGGCATGAGGAGGTGATGGTTGATCTTTTGCAGCGCTTGTAGAGGTGCCTTCTGCAGTTTTTCTTTTCTTTGCTGTTGGAGTAGATGCAGAGGTTTTTGAAGAGGATTTCTTTCCCATGAGTTCTGTACGTTTGGCTATGAAGCTTAGTTGTATAGCCATGTGTTTTTCCAATTTCTGATCTCTTTCTTCTTGAGTGGAAAGAGGTTCTGCAACTATTGTTCCTAGGGGGACACCTAAACGCGGGGGTGTCATAGGACTCGGTTTAGGAGTTCTATGATCGCGTATATACTCTTTCTTAAGGGTTTTATCCGAGGCATACTTCAGAAGTTTCCTTGACAAAGGTGTGCAGTGTGTGTAGCCATCTACATGATCAGTGGGGACATTTTTGCTCATTGGGAACTGTTTGGGAATTGGCCCTTCCATTGGCCATTTCTGTATCAGCAACAGAGGTTCGAACAATACTCCCAATATTCTTTGGAATTGCAGAGGTGGTAGAAAGTTGGGATCGTTCTCTTTGACCCGTTTGGTGTTGTTCTTTCTGTCGATGGTGTTGATGATCTGTTGCATCATTATCGTCGCGTAATCGAGTGGAAGATTATAGTACACCCCATACATGATGGTTAAAATCTGATGCGAGGTCTAGTCAATGCTGCCTATCTTCCCTGTCAGGCATCTGTTAAGAATAGAGAGCAAGGTGTTCCATAGAGGTGGTAATCTGCCTCTGCGGAAGTCATTTCTCTTCCGTAGTTGTGTGTTGTACCCAAGCATTTCTACGAAGCGACAGAGCTCGTCGTCTGTTGGTTGCTCTGCATATTTCTTCAAACCAAGAAGACCCCTCGTTGGTAGGTTGAACTCAAGTGAGAACATTGTTCTGTTGAACTTGATTTCAAGATGTTCAGATTTGTCAGGTCTTGAAATGTACCCTTTGATAATAGAGTCGTCTTTATCAAATCGGCAGCTCTGCCAAAACTGGTTCAAATATCTGACTGGTATTTTCTTTGGGGTTCTTGAGAGTAGAGGGAAGAGGATGTGATTTTCCATTATGTTCAGAAGAATGGCTTGGGCTTCGCCGAAAGCAGTGGGTGAGGGGACCAAATAGCAGTTGTTGGATTTGATTGGTAGTACCTTTTCGAAGTGATCCTTAGCTATGAAGTTTTGTAGATGTGTTGTAGGAGCAAAGTCTGATGAGTCGCCGGAATCTTCTAGTTCAATGTTCTGGGCAGGGTTGGGGTTTTCTGAATGTTCAGAATGAGCCGGTGAATGTTCTGGTGAGGTCGCCGGAGAGTGTGCAGGGGAGATAGCTTGAGAAGATGAAGCCATTTGATACTGAGAATAAGAAACTTGCAGGTTTTTGCAGGGTTTCGCCGGAGAAGAATGAGAGTTTGTAAAAGGTTTATGAGAGGGTAAGCTTGGTTTTTATAGGAGGGTAAAATGGTAGAATTCGAAAGAGTAAAATATATGGCAATGGATTAAAATTTGGAATCCGTACTCGAGTTAGAACGGCGGGTTCAACTTTCCAAAGAAAACGTTTCATGTAAGCCCAATGAAAATGGGACACGTAGGCCATGTCAGAAGATGACAGGACGTCGTGCGCGGCCCATTAATGCTAGGCGCGTGGGGTTATTCTTAGCCATATGTAATTCATTCTCAGTAAAAGTAACCGTTATTACTACAGAACTTCTGTACCTTACAGAAGCTCTGTGATCTTGAAAATCTTTGTTTTTTATTCCTTTCATATATCTCATTGTTATCATGACTTCTGTGGGGTTTTTCTTTAACCAAAACATTTGTAAAGGCATTGGAGAGGATAAAATCGGATTTTTGTCAAGAAATTTGCTTCGCAGAGGTTTTGTGGCTCTGTTGGAACTTGCAGAAGTTCTGTGAGGGCCAGCAGAAGCTCTATGAGGGAAAAAATCTCATAACAAAAATTTTATTAAAATTTTTGATCATCCAATTTTTGATTTGGTTTAAGAGATGTTTTTCGGACATATTTGAAAGTTTGTGTCCGAGAAAACTGTTAAAAAAACGGTTTGTTCGAGAAGGTCATGGTTTGTATTTTCGGATTCCGAGATAACATTCCAAAAGATCGACAGAGGGTTAATTTGCGATCACAGAGCATATTTCTTGCAGAACCTCTGTTGAGCTCAGCAGAAGCTCTATGACCTTAAATTTCTCCTAATTCGAATTTTGTGAAACTTTTTGAGCTTTTGATTTTTGAAATGTTATTCACAGTATATTTAGGACATATTTGACAATTCTTGTCCTAGAAAACTGTTTTCCAAAAACCTTTTGTGCGAGAGACATACCTTTTGGTTCTTCTTTTCTCGGCAGTGATGTCTGACTTCTGTCGATATGGAGTCATCGACATTTTTCTTTGGCTTTCCCTTGAAAGTTTTATCTCTTTAGATCATTTCAGGGTTCCCTTCTGCTCCCCCTTGATCTAATCACCTCTGTAGATCAAGTAATTTCCTTTTGCTCCCCCTTGACCTATGCTTGGATCAAAGAATGATAAGTTTTGCATAGAACATAGGTCATGTTTTCCAGAGGTTCTGTAGGGGTCGTCAGAGGTTCTGAGTTGACTTACAGAAGCTTTGTGATTTTAAGAACTATTTAAGATTGAGAACTTACAAACAGAAATAAATTAACTTAAAGCAAAAATAAAGGAAATTTGTACATATTTACAGAAAATAAAGCTATACTTACAGAGGATTGTCACACCATGTTTATCATTCCTAACTTACCCACCAAGAAATTGAATCTTTTCTCGTCTAGTGCTTTGGTGAATAAGTCAGCGAGTTGATATTCTGTTGGCACGAAATGCATTTCAATTGTACCGTATTCAACATGATGTTTCAAGAAATGGTACCTTATATCGATATGCTTGGTTTTCGAGTGTTGCACAGGATTGGCAGAGATATCAATGACACTTTTGGAATCACAGAAGATGGGTATTTTGAATAGGATGTGGCCGTAGTCTTTTAGTTGAGTTTTCATCCATAGAACCTGAGAACAACAGCTAGCAGCAACAACGTATTCAGCTTCTGCAGTGGATGTTGAGACATAATTCTGCTTTTTGGAGGTCCAACTGACTAGTTTACCACCTAGGAATTGGCAACTCCCAAAGGTACTCTTTCTATCGAGCATGCATCCTCCATAGTCTGAATCTGTATAAGCTTTAAGACTAAAACCAGAGTTCTGTGGATACCAGAGACCGAGATTTTTGGTCCCCTTTAGGTATCTAAAGATTCTCTTCACCGCATCATAATGTGATTTCTTAGGATTAGCTTGATAACGTGCACAAAGACATGTGGGTCCAATATTGTTAGAATTTTTCAAGTTTGCCTTAGCATTCTTGAAATACATTTTATCCTTTGTAGAAAGATCGGATTGTTTCTCTCGAGGTTTTGACTTTGGAGTTTGAATTTTAGTGGAGAGTAAGCAATCTGGACTTGAGAAGTGTTTATTCAATTTGAACACAAGATCAAAACAATGACAATATTGAATATGAGATGTGATTCGTTTGAACTTTTCATTGAATTCATTGAACTGAGCCACAGAGGCATTACACTCTTTCTTTACATTAGATTTCCTATTACAAGAAGATCTATGAATACTAGAATGTGGTTTGCAAAAGTCTTGTTTAGTTCCTGCCTTCTGTGACTCTCTTCTGTGGTGAACATCTTTCTTCACTGTCACAGAGGAAAAATATTTGTTAGCTCAGGCCATTTTCCCTTTTGTTGCCAAGTGAGATTCTCTTTAATTTTCCTTAAAGGTTTTGAAAATTTTGAACTTTTAGGATCTACAGAAGTCTTCTTTAACATATCAAGCTCAACAGAGGTTTTGACTTTTAAATATATGTTCAGAAAATCTGGGCAGATAGGTATTTCTGTGATTTTCTCTTTTGGAGAAATAGTTCTGTTAAGAACTTCAGAGGAGATTTTAACATCCTCTGTGTCATAGTGAATTATCCCCGACTTAGAATCAGTCTCTGAGTCGTCAGAGGTTGAATCGTCCTCATTTACAGAGGTTGAGTCATCTCTTTCGACAGAGGTTGGATTTTCTGAGCATGTATCGTACGAGCTTTCTTCCTCTGTAGAATGACTTTCATAGAAGGCAGAGGTATCTGATGAGATCTTTTCAGCGAGAATTTGATTTATAGAAGATGTACTGAGATTTTCTAAAACATTTGATTTCAAAACTTCCAAAATTTATTCTTCAATAGATTTTTTAAGTTTTTCTTCTGAAAAAATGGGTTTAAACTCAGGAGCTTCTGCTGATAATTTCTTTTCATCGTTCATTATGCAGACGAAAGCGACCTGTGTTTGAGTCTCTGGTTTACCAAACTTAAAGATACCAATCTGATCTTGTGTTTTCAGATATTTCTTTGGTTTGATTCCTCTATTGACAGAGGTTGAAGATGATGAATCTGTGTTTTCAAACCATACATTTATCATATTCGTATGTTTCCTCAAGTGAGGTTCTGCAGAGATTTTAACCCTTTTACTTACAGAAAGTAAGTTTGGAAAGTTTGGTTTGTTAGTTTTTCCCAAAACAAATAGAGAAGACAGAGGTTTTAGTTGTTTATTTTCAACTCCTAAGGTAATATCACTGTACCCTATACCTCGTCTTGCTATTTGAGAGTTTACTTTTTCATACACCTTCTGTGCATCTTTATAGTTTTTAAGTAAAACCTCTCTTCTTAAAAGATCTTGCCAAAGTACCTCTCTTTCCTTTTGAAAGTATTCTTTGAGAGCTCTTATGTCTGTTGTTTCACTTCTTGAAACTGAAAGTTCTTTTGTTTTGATTTTGAAAGCATAGGTTAGATCAGAAATTTGTCTTTTTAAAGGATCTACGTTTTTGCTCCAATATTTTTCGATTTTTTCTTTTTCTTCAAAGATTTTGGCCTTTTCTTGAGTGAGAAGCCTTACTTCTCTCTCATTAAAGGTCAGCTTTTTCTGAATGCTTTCATTTATTTCTTTCAGTTCAATGTTAAGTTTAAATAAATCATCATCTACAGAATTAGTACTTGAGGTAGAGTTTGAAGTTGATACCTCATTGTCAGTGCCGGAGTCAACTTCTGCCATGCCACAGAACAGGGCATTTGTGGGAAATTCATCGTCAGAGGTAGAGTCTGACTCGAAGTCCTCCTTGCTTGCCTCAGAATGCCCTTTGTTCGCCATTAGGGATTTTTGCGCATAATACTCAACCTTCTTTTTGTAAAAAGCTGAGTCCTTCTGTGGGCGATTTTGTCTACTTCTGCATTCTTTAGCGAAATGACCTGGCTTGCCGCAGTTGAAACAACCTTGGGAGGTGTTTCCAGTTCGATCTTCGGACTTCTGTTGGTCTCTACCTTTCTCTGTTCTGCATTCGTTTGCGTAATGACCAGGCTTACCACATTTTTAGCATTCTTGTGTGTGGCCTACCTTGTCTTCTGATCTCTGTCGGTCATTTCCTCTGTAGCTTCTTTCGCTCGACCTCTGTTGGTCATCATTTCTGTAGTCTGACCTCTGTCGGTCACTTGATTCTTCTCCTCTTCCTTCATCTCTTCTACCATCATCTCTTCTACCAGAATTCCTTTGGTTATTTCTAAACTCTCTTGTCAATAGAGCCATTGATTTAGCTAATGACGCAAGAGTTATTTCTTCCTCTTTCAGCTCGTCTTCTTCGCTATCAATCATTACCATCTTCTTTTTCTCCTTCTTTTTCTCCTCTGTAGATCGCTCATTTCTTGGTCTGTCCGTAGCCTCTGTAGATTTACTAACCAATGCGTATGGTACAATGGTTAGTGTTTTAGCTTGAGCTATTTGAGGCTCTTGTGCGGCTAGTGTTCCATAGAGATCAGAGAGTGTCCAGGAGTCTAGATCTTGATTTTTTTGTAAAGACATAGACAACTGAAGCCACTCATCGTTCAGGCTCTTTAGAAACATGACGTTATTTTCTTCTGTGGTTCTATGAATACCAGACTTTCTGCATTTGTTTATGAGAGAGTTGAACCGATCGTATGTTGTTTGCAGCGATTCTGTTGCAGAGGCTCTGAAGGCATGATACTCGTTTATGTATTGTGCCCTTCGGTTCTTCTGTGTTTTAGCACCCCCTTCCAGTTGTCTTTCTAATTCTTTCCAAAGATCGTGCGCTGTTTCGCATGCATCTAAAGATTGAAATATTTCGTTGGGGATAGCCATGATTAATATTCTTTTCGTTTTCTGTGCAACTTCATCTTCTGCCTTATCTTCATCTGACCAGTCTACTTTCGGCTTAGGTTTCTTATGTTCATGGATTTCAAGAGATTCGTTAGTAGCTGGTACACGTGGCATAGTTATCATAGGAACCGGAGGAAGATTATAAAGATATTGTTTGAGATTTTTTTTCAGTACCCTCAAAAAAATGAACCATTCTTATTTTCCATTGAGGATACTCATCTCTAAGAAGAGTATGAGGTTTAGTTAATGAGCCAGCAGAAAAAAAGTTATTGGTATTTGTTATTTTGAGAAAAGGATAATCTGATGGAGGATTTATGAGTATGAAGATCTGAAAGTTTTTCTGGGTACAACTAATATCCAGAAATCTGGTGATGAAGAGAGAAAATAATCTATCAAAAGAAGTTGTAAAACGAGGATCACTTGATATTGAAAATCAAGCTTTGCTCTGATACCAATTGTTGGTTCCCGTTTTGCTTTAAACAAGATTATCAGATCTATTAGTTCAAGTTAATGTTTGATGCGGAAGCGTATTTGAAGAACTAACAGATAAGTTTGATAGATTTAGACCAAAATATAAATAAACAATGAACAGGAAATAATATTTCAAAGTTTACTGAATATATATTAAGAACAGGTGTAAGACCAATGTGTAAGAAAAGCTTCAAAATAGATATGACTCTTAAGGTGAATAAGCTTTTTGTGTTCTTATGATGGTCGATTTATGTGTGTTTGATGATTGATAATTGATAAGTGATAAGGAAGAACTCAACATGAGTCTTCCTTATATACTACTCTAAAGGGGACCATAAAGCATATGCTACTATTCAGACGGTACCGATGAATAGTTGAACGGATGTCGTGAACAGTTGCAAGAGCGGCATGAACAGTAAGACGTGTTGTATTGCATTTAATGCAGCAGACGTCTATTATGTACTAAGCCCTATTGAGTCTAATAAGAGTTTGACACGTCGACGTTGGACAGGGCATGCTACCATGCAAGTTGATGAACGGGTCCTGTAACAGTAGCATGATATTAAAAATATCTTCAAGTCTTTCAGTGAGGACCACAGAGGCTCTGTAATGAGTTACAGAGGTTCTGTGGTCTGGTCCTCTGTGGGGCAGTCTTCCCCGGATTCCGAGTTATTGATCTTCTTTGAGCGTATGACAGAGCTTCTGTAGCGCGCCTTTTTAGCTTCTGTAGATTCTTGATCTTGAGCCCTTGGTAAGTCCGGCCGAGCCTCTGTAAGAGGCTTTCTTCACTTAGCCTAGTTTTCACTACTTCTAAATACTTCTATGATTAGGAGGATTGAAGCTAACAATATGCTTAAGTCGAGGGGGAGCATTGATATCTTTCAGAAATCATTCTGAAGTGTTTACATGGTTTGTATTATCTTTCTTATCGCAAATCATTCTAAGGGGAACAAGCTTTCAATGATAAAAAATTTCCACTTGTTCAAACTACTTCTGAATCCTAAAAAGGTTTTCAAGGTCAGATGTTAGATTTTAGATGATTTTCAGAAATTTCAAATCATCAAAAGAGGGACAGAATTTTGATGATAAAACTATTTTCTATCTGTTCAAACTACTTCCGGATGATCAAATGTTTTATATCATCAGAAGTTGATTTTAAATGAATTTTGGTTCCAAGGGAATTTCTTCTGAACTGTGTACTCAGAACTTCTGAGTATGCACTCTCAGAATTCTGAACGTATTATTCAGAACTTTTACTTGTGTTAATTTCTATCAAATAACACGTGTCAGCATCTTATTCATTTGACATACCACGTTTCATTTAATATCTTTTGTGGTATTTCACAGTGTTAGAAACCGTTATAACTCTGACAAAAAGCAACTTTTCACCGTTTGAATCCTTTCAGCTTCGCGTATTTTAAATAGACCTTAAAATCCCTCTTTCAAATTCATTTGAATTCCAAGAGCGAAAAGTGAGATACGCAAAACTCCAGAGTTCTTCGATTATTTTTTTCTTTCAATCTTCCATATTGTAATCATGTCTGGTACAAGAAGAAGTAAACCTGTATCATTACACTCCTCGAGAACTTTGATGGAATCCTCTTCGGGTTCAGAGAATGATGAAGTTTGTATGTCTGAGAATAGAGCCGTAGAAGAAGGGGCTATAGGAGAGAATATTGTAGGAGAAAATATTGAAGGAGATGCAGGGGATGAAAATATGGCTGAATCTGAAGGAAATGCAGATGGGGGAAATGAGAATATTTGTGACAACTGTCAAATTTACACCTCAGGTTAGAACTGCACTGGATATTTTAATTATTCATGTCATAGTTTACACAGTGCGATTTTAGCAGTAAACTCGGTACGGTAGGAAAATTTGAGAAATTTTGCCTAGGAATCCCTTGATTTAGGAAATTATCCATAAATCTCATAAAATGCCAACTTAAGCTACAATTATACCACAAGTATTATATAATTAACAACTTGATCTATTTTCAACTAAATTATATAAATACTTTACTTTTGTATAATTACTTTGCTATTTATAATTTATGAGAAAATACTTGTATTTTAAATAAATCAAAAAGACAAGATTAGACTTTATTATTGCATCACACCACCCCCCCCCCCCATGGAGAGCCCCCCCATCTCTACTCCTTATGTGTTTCTTTTGGCTATCACAATTCATTTACAAAACATTTCATTCTCTCTCTAAATTCTCACACAAGAATTCTCTCTTCTTTCTCTCTCCATCTTCATCCATCTTCATCAAAACTTCATCCACCTTCATCCACAAATTCAGCCTCTAAACACCTCCTTTCAAAGAGATAAAAGTGTTCAAGGTAAATACAAGTGTATTGGATGAAATCCACACACTCTCTTTTGTCTAAATTTTCATTTCTTGCATTTTCTTATGAATGTTCTTCACCTTCTTCTACATTTCTTTAATATTGTTAAAAATCATCTTTACACATCTTAATGTTTGTAGATTTACCACCATAACACTTGCATGTTAGTAAAAAGGTGGTGAATCCATAATCAAACCCATGTTAAGATCAAAGATGAACTTTTAAACACATGCATGTAGTTTTCTTGAAAAATCCATACCCTTTTGATTCAAAGGTTTCATGAGTGGATCTTTAAATCCATTAAAAACATGTTTTAACCAACATGCATTAGCTAAAAATACACAATTTTATGATACATGATGAAGATCTTGACATAAACACCAAAAAGAACCATTTTCAAGAGTTATAAAAGATGAGATGATGGGTAAACTTGCATGTAGTTTAAATGGCTCAAAAACATGTTTTGGAACTGAAAATAAATGTATGGGGATGAGTCAAATCATATTTTGCATGCAAAGGAATATGAATTTTGGGTAAAAAGTCAATATAGGTGCACATGCACAAAGGGTGGTTTTGACAGCTTGCTGTCAGATTCCACACCTCTTTTCAAAAGGTCATATCTCACTCAATACTACTCCAAATTAACTAATTTATTTTCTGGAAATTATGTTTATGTGTTAGGATTCAAACCCAAGTGGTTTCACTCAAAAACTCAAAAATTTAGTCTACCAAACAGTCTTCACAAAAGCAGTGCGCAAACAGCAACGTTTTCTGTCGAGTTTTACGTCAAGTATTTTTCACGTACTTAAATACTTCTAAAAATTATGAAACTTATGCCAAAAGTTTCCTAACTCATTAAACCACTTGGACATAAAATATCTTGACCTAACTATACCTGGAAGTTACCCAAAAATGTATACAAAGTTACACCAAAATCTGGATAGCAAAGGACAATTTTCTTGTTATGATTGAAAGTTAACTCTTGATCCCATTTCATCATTTTATGATGAAATTGTGGAATATATATATATATATATATATATATATATATATATATATATATATATATGTACACTATATATTTATATATTTATGCATTTTATATACTCTTGATCCCATTTCATCATATTATGATGAAATTGTGGAATATATATATATATATATATATATATATATGTGTGTGTGTGTGTGTATACTATATATTCATATAATTATGCAATTTATATACTTTAAACCCTTTTCATCAGTATTATGATGAAATTGTGGTATATATAAATATATATATGTACTATACATTTATAAAGTTATGCACTTTAAATACTTCATCTTTACATTTTGAATTTTTTTTATTATTCTTATGATAAAATTTCGGTATACATATATACTATATATAAAGTCTTTGTACCCTTTTCGTTACTTATTGTGACGAAATTGCGGTAACTTTAATCTAACAAGAATGAAGCATACTTATGTTACGATTACAAATGTTGGTAACTCCATACGATTTATAATATTTAAATCACAATAAAGGCATTTTATGACGATTTGGATAGTTTGTACCGAACCTTCGAAATTAAAAACTCACTAGTGACCTTACGTTCATAGGTTTGAAGTAGGATCATCTCGAAGTACTTGTGGGAGATTCCCGGATTCTATCGCTTATCAAGTGAGTTATCACAGCCCTTTTTTCAATGTTTTACATATTTGGGGTGAAAAGCATGTCGTTATTTCAACTACTTTACGCACCGGTTAACTCGTTTTCTTGAAAATGTAAACTTTGCTATACTCTTTTATGCTCTATGGTATGTATAGGTTACGCATGCTGTAAGTTTTTGAGCTTTTCTCTATCGTACGTAAGTCCCCATTTGACTCTACGTTACCCGTTTAACTCACGAGTGTGAGCCGTTGGTAATTATGGATAGCGCTATTTGGTTGACACCCCACTCACAAGTCGCGCTTGTTTGAGTGCATAATTATTGTTGTTCGTGCGCATTGTTGGCGATAGAACATGCGTTGGGGCGGCTGTCATATAGGTCGGGTAACGGGCTCACTACTTAAACATAATACATACTATTTCCATGAGCAAGGGTTTTCATAACCGGTTGCCTTATCCACTTGTGCGGATTTATACTATTTTGCTATGATAAACAATGTTGTACTCATTAAACCTGTGATCTCACCAACTAGTGCATTAGTTGACCTTTTCATTAACATGCTTTTTAGGAGAACATCTTTAAGGTTGGGATCTAGGAAGGCTACACGTGATGAAGCTTTCTTCATTGTCTTTTAATTATGTCATTTCCCCTTTTGAAAAACGATTGTAAAAGACAATGTCTTCATCTTTTGAATGTATTTTGATGGTTGGTGTAATCCTGTAACTCTTGCTATGAAACTTGAGCTACACATCCCTTGTTTCCACTTTAGGCGGGTGTGACAATATTCAACACGAACAGAGTGCGATGAGGTCTGTTATGTCTTCTAGACCTAATTCTTTGGAGAGGATTGTGCCTGAAAGTGAGTATTTAGCCCTAGTTGAAAATAAATGTGTGTTAGTGCTTGATGAAACCAAGTTTAAAGAAGAACATATGATAATCATAGAGTTATTGAAGTATCATTCATTCAAGAAGTGGTTTACAATGAAGAAGACTGTACCAATCCAGTATATACAACAGTGGTGGAAACATTTGGAATTACAAGGCAACAAATTTGTATCCAATATAGGGGGAGTTACTGTAACTCTGACTGTGAGTTTTATGAGAACTATGCTGAGGTTGCCAGAAAAAGATGACTTAGAGGGGAGATTAGATTTTGAGGATTCACCATTAACAGAGGAGTTGTTGGCTGAATTCAGAAGATTAGGGTATAATGAAGAGTTGAGGAATCTTAGTTCATTCGTAAGGAAAAAACTACCACCTATTTGGGCATGTTTCTTTACTATTATCAACAAATGCCTTGCAGGAAAACACAGTTATGTTGATCAAGAATCAAGGCAAATCTTGCAAATCTTTCATGGGTTAGTGAAAAATAGACACTATGATTATGCTTCTATTTTATGGGAAGATATGAAGAATATTTGAGAGGAATCAGAAGGCATTAGAGGGAAAAACAAGAGATAATCCACTAACATATATACCTTATCATAGGTATTGGCAGTTGGTAATCTGGTATGCAATGGATCAAGATAAAAACATTCCAAGAAGAGCATGGGCAATTTTCTACATGGGTAAAATGATTTCATCTCTTAAACTTGAGAATTTTCCAAATCACAGACCATTACCAAGATCACTTAGGCAATACATTCCAGGGGAGAGTGAGATTTTAAAAGCATATTGCACCTCTATGGGATTTGAACAACCTCAGATCCCTACCCATGAGAAAACCCTGAAATGAGAGGTGAGGGGTCTAATGCAAATAGAGAGGGGGAGAATGTTCAGGAGGGAGAACATTCTGAGAGAAATGAGAGGGAAAATTCTGAGAGCTTGGTTAGAATGGAAAGTGAAAAACAGATAGAGAGAGGTGAGGATGAGAGATTGTCACTAGAATTAGAAAACAGAGATAATTCTGATCCAGCTGTTCTAATTCGGGCAACCACATTTACTATTGGTTCACAACCCTTGGTGATCAATATTGAAGAAAACACCACTGAGCCCATGGTGGAACTTGAACAACCCAATCCTAGCCACTCATAAGCATTTCAACATGCTACTATTTCATTTCATACAGGGGAACCATCCCATACTCAACTGGAGCTTGGTGATAAATCCCAACATGTTCTTCAACACATTGAGTCTGGATTACACAGTGATATCCATTTTGGGCCTGAATTTTCATTTCACACTAGCACATCACAAGAATTTTGTATTCTTGTATCAACATCCATAGACATACCTAATATTGGGTGTCAAGGATTGGATGGAGGTCCTGGGGAAGTGAACATCTTAAAAGCTTCCTTACACAGTGCATCTGTTGTACATGGTGACTTTGTGGCACCTACAGGCCATATGTTCTCTGAACATATGAAAACTGGTTCATTTGTTGTTCCAGGTTCACAGTTAGACTCTTCTGAATTTGAAAAGATTCAGAAACAGAACCATGATCTTGGAGAGAAAGTTCAAAAATTGGAGAATACAGTTGTTTCCTTGAAAGATGAGGTCAAGGAACTCAGAACAATGTTGGAAGGCAAAGCTAAGTCTGTTGAACAAGAGGTGGATGGAGTGAAAGAATCTTTGGAATCTCACAAAAAGGAGATCAAAGATGAATTATCAGAATTTCAAAAGGGGCTTCTGAAAAGTATGGAGGATATGATGTCTTCTCTGATGCAAGTATTTAGTTCAAATCTGGCAAGTGTTTCAAAGCCTCTTGCTATCATGCCTTTGTCTGTTGCAGCACCAGAATCTGAATCTACTCAGTCTTTGAAGAGGAAATTTGATGATAATGAGCCTCATCATCATCAAAAGGCGGAGAAAAAGCAGAAACAAAGCACTGAGTTAGCAGATGTTCAGAAGTTAACAACTGTTGAGGAGTTAGTAGATGTTCAGACAATAAGTTCTGATTCTGTGGATGCTATGGAAACTGAAAATGTGGTACACTCTTTAGAAGAAGTTACTGATAAAATTGATGAATTGGAGATAAATACTGAAGTGGAGGTAAATTCTGATGAAACTGATGTGATTGTGACAGATGAGAATATTTTGACAGATGATGTAGCTATGACATATGAGACAAGTATTTTTCGATCAGATGAAATGATTATGGCAAATGAGAATGTTTTGGCAGATGAGAATGTTATGGAAGATGAGGAGACTATGACAGATTCTTCTGAAGAATACATAACAGTAAGTTCTGAGGTGAATACATGTTCAGAAATTGTTCCTTATACCAGAGGTGTTCTTATTTCTGAGATTGAAGAAAGAAGGCTGAATGATGTTCTAATAAGGAGAATGCACAGTGAGTTGGTGAGAGTTCTTAATACTCAAAATGTTCAAAGATGTATCAGATTGGTGACGCCTATTGATTTGATGGGAGTAGAGGATCACTCTGTTGGATATTCAAGAGAGTTTCAAGATGATTTTGAACTTCATTTTCTGGATGAGTTGGCAACTAATGATGAAGTATATGATAGAGTTGAGAATTACTTCATGCCTTTGGAATATGTGTTCAGAAGACCAATTATGATTCCAAGACTTGATTTGCCAGTTCTAGAAGAACCACTATGTGATTTCATCATTGAACAGAGTGATACTCCACTTTCCAGGCAATTTCATCGTGATATCTTTCCAGAAGAAACCTATGAATATCTCTACTGCAAAGAAGACGAGTTTGTTGATATTGAGAACTTTATTGATGGTTTTATGGATGAAAGAGTACAGATGGTATATGTAGAAGCTTCAAACAGACTGAGAAAACCTGATGAAAGGTTACATGTTCAGAGAAGAATTGAGAAGGTGTTGGAATTTCAAACTGAAGAATTTGATGGTCTGAAGTATGTAAGTATGGAAGTTCTGAAGGAAGGAAATTTGAAAGTAAATCTGACTTGTTCTGACTTTCATAGATTGTTCCTTGATGATCAAATCTTTCTGGTGAAGTTCTTTGCAAGCACAGAAGAAACTTGGATGGAAATTGAATGCAGAAGGATTTTTGGGCATATATGTTAGAAATATGCATATCTATGACTTCCAGCTGGCCATTGAATCAGTAAAAGACAAATGCAATTTAAGTTGTCCAATCAAAAAGCCTTGCAATGTAAATTGTGTTCGTGGATTTGTGATTGAAGGAATTGAAAATGAAGGTTTCTTCTACATAGTTTCTGGTGTACCAATGTTTTTCAGACTGAATGACCTTGTGAAGTACAGTGATGCTACACTACAATGGTTGTTGATGGAGATGAATGTAACTGCTGGAGGTGAGAAAGCAATTCTGAAAGATAAATGTTTAAGACATATCCAAGAAAGGTTGGATCTCAGAACTAGAATCAAGGAGTGCAGTGAATGTATGCTTTCAGAAGAAAATCCAAAGAAGTTGTTACATATTAATTTTGTATTCCCTGCTGAATATCAATTTAATGGTGTTTACACTAAAGATATTGAAGAAGGTATTCCAGATGCATTATCTTCACAAGATGTTCAGATGCAAGAAGCTGAACAAGCAGAAAAATCTGAGGCAAATGAAGAAGAAATACCTGTTGATCTGAATGCCATGTTTTTGGAATACACTTTACCGAACTTCTTTCAACCAAGAGAAGTAAATTTCCTAAGTGTGTGTCATGATAAGTCAGAATTCAGTTAATGGTTTCGTGCTGAATTAACAAGAATTGTGGGAAAGAAAAAGCAGCCTGTCTATTCTGATTTCATGATCACTGGAATAAGAGAACTTTGTGTCAGGAAACATCAGAAGAATGAATACTATGGATTTGAAGTTCTGAGAGACGATGGAAAGATCTACTACTTCACTGAAGCTGACTTTGATAAGATCTCAGTGACAGATTTCTACAGGTTGTACTGTCTTCTGCAAAATAAAGATTGTAGCAAGTATAAAGTAGAAAGAGGAGCATTGGCAGTAGTGAGAGAAGCCATGTTCTACATTCTGAGATGGTATGCATATGTTGATTTTCAGATTGCTCTGTATGTGCAAAGACCATGTGTCTACTTGTCTAAGCCAAACAATGATCATGTGAAACTAGATGTTATGAAGACTGGATATGTTAGTGAATTTCTAGAATTGGGTGTTGTACTGAAAAATAATCAAAAGCAAAAGATCTTCTTCAGAGCTAGTGAAGCTGCCAAATACTGCTCTGGAACTCTCAGATTCATCAGGAACAGTTTGAAAAAGAAGGTACAAAAAGGAGTTCAAGTTTAAAAGACAGAAGATCTCATTGAGCATATTGATAGAAGACTTGCTCTGAGGAATGTGATTCTATTGAAGATTGTGCCTGCTCTAAAAGAATTCAATGAAGATCAATACAGAAGTGTTTGACAAAAAGGCGGAGATTGTTAGATCTGAAGTTTTGTCAAAACACAAGTGTTGATATCTAAATAGAAGACTCAGAGTCCTGAGTAAGAAGACTCAGAAGTTCTGTACTGAAAACATTACCAAGTGTAAAGTCTGAATAGAAGGTTCAGAGTTTTGAGTAGGAGACTCAGAACTTCTGAAGATGAAGATGAAAATGTTCAAGTCCTTGAAGGATGTTCTGAAGTGCTTGATCAGAAGAATGTTCAGAAGTTCTGAACATGTTGTTCAGAACTTATGTCTTAGGATATTTTCATTTATATTTTGTTACTAATTAAGACACGTGTAATTGTTCTATTACTCTTTCACATATATGTACTGTAGCTTTAGCTTTCCTTTACAGTATATATAGAAGTTAGCAACTGTAAGCTAACTAACTTTCCGCATAACTTTGTATTCACTTTGTAATCTTTGAGAGATTCTCTCTCTAGATCTGTAATCTGTTCTTGAATGAATATGAAACTGTTTGATCCAATTCTCTATCATTTTACTGTTTGATTGTTCTTAATTGAATGTAAGATTGAATCCTGGTTTCTACAGAGACCGTACCGAACAAAGGAGAAACCCAGAGTAAATTCCTTACACAAATCCTCTTTCCAAAACATTCTTCGAGGACACCACTTTCAAAATATGTCCTAGAAACACAATTTAAAACAGTCAAAACTTTGGATGATCAAAATGTTTTATGAGCTTTCCGTAATTAAAAAATTTCAGTCATAGAGCCTCTGCGGCGATTAGCAGAGCTTCTGGGAACCAGGGTCTCTGGTACTGCGAATTTCGTACGAATGCTCTATAGATCATTCCAATTGAATTTAAAAATGTTTTTGGTAAAGGTGCAAGTATTGAAATTGGAAGAAGGTCTCAGATTACAGAGCTCAATCCACCACAAAGCTTCTGTAAGATTCTGACACTTATGTGTTTAAAAGGGTTCTGAGGTGCGGGTTATTTTCAAAAGTGACAGTCATTTGGGTGTAGAAACACCCACGCGCTCAGCATTAATGGGCGTCGCACGACGTTCCATCGTGCACCGCCTCTTCTGACGTGGCACATTTCTATTGGACGTGCGTGCCACATGATGGTACTGAAACGTTGAACCCAGCTGTACACTCGAGTGCGGATTTCAAAACTTTATAGAATTCACTTTTTACCACCCAAGTTCTATCCAAATTTACCCACTATAAAACCCATTTTTACCCTTCTTCTTCAAATTTACGAACCTCTCTCTCTAATTTCTCCGGCGAACCTTTACAAGAACATGCAAATCTATGTTTTTATTCCCATTTCTTCGAAGAACTCCTTCAATGGAAACCAACAACACCCCCGTGAACTCCCCTGCTCCATCTGAGCACTCCTAGAATCCTTCACCGGCAAGAATCCACCTGGAAACTGAGAACAGTGAAAACTCTGTTCAACACGCACCCATTACCCATCTGCAAGATTTCATGGACAATGACTTCTTCGAGAACTCCCTCCCACTGAAACCCAATAATCTTACCTGGTCAACAATAGAAATGCCTTTGGAGATGAACAGGCCATACTGATAAACATTTTAGAAAAACATCCTCTTAGACATTTATTGACCAAAAATGTCACTAAAATCTCTGCCATGTATCTGAACCAATTCTCGCAGAGCTGCTACTATGACCCTGAAACCAAGCAGATAAATGGATATCTGTCAAAACCTAACAACTCTCAGACCATCAACATAGGCTTTAACAGAACCATTCTTTCATATGAATTCGAACTTCCTACCAGAGGACTTTTGGGGATTAAGTAGTATGTTGAGGATCCCTCTGACGCAGACCTCTGTGCGTTTGAAGAGGTGTTGGGATATAACACCCACTTGACCAAGAGAAACAAGTTTAGGAGGAATAGACTACCTCCTATGTGGAATACCCTATTTTTAATCCTTAACCGATGTCTCACTAGGAAAGTTGGAAGCCCAGACCAGAGCGCACACCAAATTCTGTCAATAATGTATGGGGTGTACTATGACCTACCCATAGACTATGCTGCTCTGATAATGCAAGAGTTAATAGCCTTATTTGACCACAGATAGTCCACACAGAGGGCAAAAGGAAAGAAGGGAAAGGGTCAGCTACCTGCTTTACAATTCTAGAGGACATTGGGCGTTCTGTTAGAGCCTCTACTTACTGGAGAAAAGTGGCTCATGGAAGGGGAGATTGTGAAGACTTATCCCTTGCTGAAGATGTCCCCAACCACCCACGCAGATGGCTACAAGTACTGCAGACCTCTATCAGAGAAAATGTTGGTATATGCTTCAGACGTAGAACTTAAGGGAGTGTACGTGCGTGCCCACATGACTCCCAAACCGAGTCCTGCGACCCCTCCCCCCCCCCCCCCCCCCCACACCTAGGAGCCCCTTTAGGATCTGAAGTAGTTGAAAGACTGAGTGAGGAGGAATGGGTTGTGGCTGTGGAGAAGCACATGCAAAAGAATGAACGGGTAAGGTTAGCAAGATCTGCTGTAGAGACCTCTGCACCCCCACCACTTATCCCAGAGCAAGAAAAAGGCTCCAAAAGCCAAGGCTGCTAAAGAAATTTCCTCTGCCAGCACTGAACAACCCCAACAGCCACCCATAGAACACACTGTGGTAGACTCTTCAGCACCCTCTCCTCAGAAGGAGAAGAAAAAGAAACGCAAATCAGTAACCTCTGAGGAAGGATCCTCAAAGCCGAAAAAGAAGAAGAGAACCAACAAACACAAGTCCCCTCTGCAGAGCATCGCAGAGGAAGTGACCAACGCAGAACCCAACCTCCAATCCCCAACTCCAGTAAACTACGCAGAGCCAAATTACTTTGCTTCCTTCCTATAGCGATCAGATATAGCAAACACTATAGACACCTCTAGCTGGACCGCAGAAGCTATCCTAGAGTTCAACACCAACACTGTTGAGGCTGATCTGGATGTGGAAGACAGAACCCCCTACTGGCAACCAGGCAGAGACCCAGAGGGCCCCATGTAGGGGTGCTCAAATTTCCGACCAACCCGACCAACCCAACCTAACCCGAGGCAAAAAAAACTCAAACCGAGCCAACCCGATGTATAATCGATACTATTTTTGACCAACCCGCATATATTGGGTTGATAACGAGTTAGGCCCAAAACAAACCGACCCAACCCGACAACCCGTGAAAAACATTTAAATCTAATTTTGAATTCTTGTTACTCTCAAAGCAATCTTGTTAGTATTGAACATTTATAAACAAACAATTGTTGGCCACTTGTTACTTTAGTAATCTTGTTATTTATTCTTGATGCCACATTTATAAACAAACAATTTTAAACAAAACATTTATAAGCAATTTTTTATTAAACGATTTAGTAATATGTTGAACACTTAAATATATATAAACATTTAGTAATTTGTTTAGACACGATAACTTAGTTAAATGGTGAAATGATCGATAAAAGTTTCAAGTCGACCAATCCGACCAACCCAACCCAACCCGAACGGTTTGGGTTGGGTTGGGTTGCACTTTTGATTGGGTTGGGTTGGGTTGAGAATTTTCAAACCGCAATGATTGGGTTGGGTTGTTAAAGTGCCTTCAACCTAGCCAACCCAACCCGTGAGCATCCCTAGCGCCATGAACTCAGACCTATTTTCCTCTCCACCGAGCTATGATCCAGAACTCGAACACACAGAGGAATTTACGGATGCAGACGATAAATGGGAGGAAGTTGAGTCTAGGATAGAGACTCCTAAGGCTTTAGGAAACCCCACAGAAGAAGAGAGTGCTAAAGATGCCGAAGATGGAAGTGGCACACAACCAAACCCCCTTCCCAGTGCAACCCACATATCTAACTCTGCCAGTCTAGTGGCAAATAGAGTTATTAAAAATGAGCAGCACAGCTCGAACCCATCCCAATCTGACAGGGCAGAGGAACCTTTTTTCACCTCTGCGCCAACACAACCCGGCGAATCCCAACAGAGGGTGTCCTCTCCAAAAAACACTCTTTTTATTCCTGATCATGTGCCGTAGATCAGATCTGAAATCCCAGCAGAGGAATTTGTTACCTCTGGCACACACCCACACGTAGGTATCCACCGCTCTTCAGAGGAGCGTAGAGTGCACGTCGACGAAGGGACTCTAGACAAGTCCCGGAGTCAACTTAAAGACACCTCTGTCCCCACCTCTGGCGTGGATCAGAATAGGATTTTTGACAGAACTTCTGTAGAGTCTGGGGCCTTTAAAACCTCTACTCAAGGATCAGTTGGAAGTCCTACCATCCTCAACGCCAATACAGGGATGAAAGTAGGCGTCTCAGGAACGGAGACAAACTCTGGGGCAGAATGTGTTCCCCCAAAGGTTACCACATGTTCATACGTCGCAAAGGATGAGTTCCAAACCTTTGTCACCTCTGTGACCACCACCTTGGCAGAGTTGCAAAGCCCTGTCAACACTCTTGCATATTCTACCAAGACGGCGCTTGACAACCTATCCACCAAGGTTGAATCTCTGTCAAAGGAGGTCAAGGATACCAGTGCTCTGCTGGAAAAATATACCGAGCACTTCGGCACAGGGCACCTCCACTTTTGCGACCGAAGCTTCAATTGCCCATCTGTCAAAGCAACTAAAGAAGGAACGAAAGGTTGCCAAGACTCTGTCCTCTCAAACCCCTGCAACCGCTGGAATCACTGCAGAAAACCTACGCAAGGCCTTAGAAAAGGTTCAAGAGCAAACCACCGAAAAAACCCAAGCCATTAAGCCAACTGACTATATCACGTGGACTCAGCTCACAGAACTAGGCCAAGGCGTTCTGAATGAAATGACTGAATTCATCAAAGCCTTCACTTCTGCCAACGCAACATATGTCAAAGAATTCCAGAGCAGTGTGGGAAAGCTCAGATTCAAGTCTGAGGCAGAAGTTGCGTACCTGTTGGGCATATGCGACGACCTCTGCACAAAGATGATCGCAGCAGGGGCTAGTGTTGGTTCCCGTTTTGCTTAAACAAGATTATCAGATCTACTAGTTCAGGTTTAAGGTTTGATGCGGAAGCGTATTTAAAGAACTAACAGATAAGTTTGATAGATTTAGAACATAATATAAATAAACAGTGAACAAACTATTATATCTCAAAGTTTACTGAATATATATTAAGAACAGGTTTATGAACCGTGAGTAAGAAAAAGCTTTAAAACAGATATGACTCTTAAGGTGAATAAGCTTTTGTGTTCTTAATGTTTTTCTGTGTGTTGTATTGTGTAAGGAAGAACTCAACATGAGTCTTCCTTATATACTACTCTAAAGGGGACCATAAAGCATATGCTACTATTTAAGAGGTACGTATGAATAGTTGAGAGGATGTCATGAACAGTTGCAAGGATGGCATGAACAGTCAGACGTGCTGTATTGCATTTAATTCAGCAGACGTCTAATATGTACTAAGCCCTACTGAGTCCAATCAGAGTTTGACACGTCGACGTTGGACAGGGCATGCTACCATGCAAGTTGATGTACAGGTCCTGTAACAGTAGCAAGATATTATAAATATCTTCAAGTCTCAGTGAGGACCACAGAGGCTCTGTAATGAGTTACAGAGGTTCTGCGGTCTGGTCCTCTGTGGAGCAGTCTTCACCGGATTCCGAGTCTTTGGTCTTCTTTGCGCGTATGACAGAGCTTCTGTAGGAAGCCTCTGTTGCTTCTGTATCTTCTTGACCTTGATTTCTCGATAATGTCGGCAGAGCCTCTGTAAGAGGCTTTCTTCACTTAGCCTATTTTTCACTACTTCTAAATACTTCTATGATTAGGAAGATTGAAGCTAACAATCTCCCCCTAAGTAGTGAAAAATAAAAATTTGAACTTGAGTTAAGTTAGGCTAAGTTAGATAAGACAGAGGTTAAACAATACCTCGAAATTTCTTTCATTTAGTAATATGCCAGAGGCATTTTACATTTGAGTACAATGAAAGATAAACTTTAACTTTGTTTGCAGAGATTGAAGGTCTGAGAATCAGATTTTGGCATCTTTGAAATCGTTGTAGCTTCTGTTGTCTCTTCCGACTCTTCTGATCTCTTTGTAGAATCTGATGCAGAGTTCTCTTAGGCGGATTGTGGCGTCTATCTCTCTGATGATAGTATCTGCAACATCTTTATCCATTTTCTTTGTACCTCTGTATTTCACAAGGCTTGCTCTGAACTTGTTCAGAGTACTTGTTGCGTACTTCTGACAGTCCATGCATACAAATAGTTTAGTTTCGCCTTGAGGGTTTTGAAATACTAACCCAAATCGTGGTTCTGTGATGATTGAGTTAGGTACGGCGTCCGGTGGGCAGCGATCCTCTGGTGGTCGTAAATCTAGATGCTTGAGACCAAGATCCTTTCCCAGCTGGAAATCTATCATGCTGTAGAGCAGAAGCGTTTCCCTCATCGCTTTTCTCAACACTTGATAGGCTCTGGTGTTTGCCTCTGTGTTGTAGTTGTCCTTTGTCCATTGCAGAAGGTCAGGTAGATCATAAGGATTGATATTTCTTAAATCAGCATCAGCGAAGGTAGTTTCTGAATTGTCTTCTCTTCTGACTTTGTAAAGATTGCACCTGACCCTTGGATAGGTTCTTGTGAAGGAGAATTTGCAGAAGATTACCTTTTTGATCTTGTGGATTGAGAAGACATCTGCTTTGGTTCTTGGCTTTGTCCTTGTGAAGATGTTCTCAAATTCTTCTCTGATCCTTGGATCTGTTACATGATCTGTTGGATAATTGGTCTGAAAGGATTGTTTATAGAGGTATTTGTATACCACTTCTTCCATTTCTTCATATGTTGGACCTGGTTGTGGTACTTGTCTTCTGAGACTCTCCATCTGTTGAACAACTTCTGCGGCTCTACCAGTTAGAGGAATGTCTGACAGAGGCTTCAATCCATGTGCCCAGTCAACTTCTTCAGGCTTTGGGGTTTGAAAGGCATCAAACGCACTCTTCATTAGTTTCTCTGTTGGCTTTGGCAATGTTTTCTTCTTAGGATCTTCTGTCAGTATTCCTTTGCCCTTCTCTTTGGCTTTAGGCGGGGCAGAAACTGTTGCTTCTGTAAGTTTGGAGGTTGGCACTTCTGTTGGCTTGATGGGGGTTGCCTCTGTGGGTTTTGACATTTGTGATTTAGAGGACTTTTGTGGCGATGGTTCTGTTGGCTTGAGTTGCTCTGTAACCTCTGTTGGAGGTTGTTTGTTGACTTCTTCTGTGAGCTCAGTTTCTGTTGATGAAGTATTGACATCGAATCTTCTTGCCATTTTGAAAGCTAAAGTGAACCTGTGCCTTTCTTCTTCTCTCTGCGCCATACGATCACTCATTGTTGTGTGCATCTTTTTCAGAACGTTAGAAGCAGAGGTCGTTGCTCTTTTTGGTTTGGTGGCAATCGACTTTCTTCTCGGTATGGTTTGGGGTGTTTCCACAGAGGTGGGTGTTTTCTCTGTGGTTTGTTCATCTGTTTCTTCTAAAATGATTACCTCAGGGGCGGTTGTTGCCTTTGTGGTTTGCTGATCTGCTTCTGGAATTTTGGTTTCGTCAGGAGATGATTCCACAGAGATGGGTGTTGTCTATGTTATCTTTTGGGTTTGTTGTTGTTGGGTTTGTTCTGAAGGGGCTTGGTTGATTGGTTCTGCTGCGATTGGTGGACTTTGTATTCCTCTGCTCGTAGCTTTCTCTCTTTGATTCTCCCCCTCAGGATTATCTTATGGACCAGGTTGGTCATCATCAGAATCATCCTGACTTTTAGCAGAAGTACCCTCTGCTCTGCAAGAAGTGTTGGGCTTCTTTGGTAATTCAGCTCCTGCTGCCATCAACTTTTCACAGACATCATCGCAGAGGCAAATCAATGTCGCAAGCTCTGCTTCTATTTTGAAACGCATTCTGCCGACACTCTTTCTGAATTCCTTGACATAGTTGGCATTTGTAGTTGTGAAGGAGACAATGACTTCTGTGACCTGGTTAATGACGTTCTGTCCGAGCTCTGTAAGCTGTGTTCTGGTCATATAGTCTTTTGGATGCATCATTGTTGTGTTGCGTATTGCCTCTGCTTGGACTTGTGATAGGGCATTCTGTAAGTCTGCAAGAGTAATGCCCTCTGCTCTGTTGGATTGCGTATTCATTTGTTCAAGGAAATTTTTGACAGAGTCCCTGAAAGCAGAAGTTGCAGTTGTTCCGAATTCCTGAGCTGCAGAAGTGGCTGTTGCTTTGGCAGTAGTTTCGGCAGAAGACTTCATCTCTGAGATGGCGGTTTTTACCTCTGTGGACAGATTGTCCATTTTGGTGTTCAGATTTAGTAAGGCCGTCGATGTTGTCTCTGCAAAAGATTTGAAAGAGCTTTGCAACTCTTTCATGGTTTGGTTTACAGAGGTGACAAGGGTTTGGAACTCATCCCTTGATACTTGTGTTCCTTGTGTAACCTCTGGAGGAACACATTCGTCTCTAGAGTGAGTCCCTATTCCTGGGACACCTTCGTTCACCCTTGTTTGTACGATGGGGGTGGAAGGATTTCCTTCTGATCCTCGATAAGAAACCTGAGTTTCGATCTCTACAGAAGTTCTGTGAAGAACAGTGTCCAAATCCACTCCAGAGGTGGTTATTGGAATGTCCTTTTGTTGACTGGGAGACTTGTCTAGAGTCTCTTCGTCTCTGTGCTCACTACTTCTCTCTGAAAGAAGTTTTGGTCCTAATGTGTGCGTGGCAGAGGAAACGAATTCCTCTGTAGGGTGTTCTAGGGTGATCTGGGGCGACTGATCACGAACAATAGGTGAGTCTCTTTGAGGAGACTCCCTAGGAATGGATTCCTCGGTTTCTGTGGGCACAGAGGTTGAAAGAGTAACCTCTGGCTGGATGGGTTGGGTTGGGATCGAGCTGTGCTGCTCTTTTTCAATAACTCCTTCTGCAGCTAGACCTGTGGAGTTAGAAATGTGGGTTGCACTGGGAGTTGGTTTTGGTTGTGTGCCTCTATTTATCCAAGCATCTTTTCTTGCTTCTTCCTCTATTAAGCATCCAAGCACTACGTCATTGTCTATCATTTCATCCTCTGTAGCTATCCTACGGCTTGGTGCTTCTTCCCTAGGTTCTGTTGAAGTTCCTTGCTCTGGTCGTAAGAAGTCATACATTTGATGAGATCCGAATAATCTCATGAAATGTGGATGATAAAGACCTTTACGTATCCAGACAGCTTCTTCTTCATCTGAATCTGTCTCTAAGATCTATATTCCTGTCTTTGTTGTTGCTAATCCCTCTTTTTGTACAACTTCGGCCCTTTTTTCTTTTTCTTCTTCCATCATATTCTCAGAAGCCTCTGTAATTTCACCTCTGTTCCATCAGCTTCTGTTTGTTCTATTTCTTCTGAAGCTGGGTTTGGACTTCCTCTGTGGACGTCCAATCCTTGAATGAAACGGTTTTGTAAA
This sequence comes from Saussurea involucrata, assembly GCA_033807775.1. NCBI lineage: Eukaryota > Viridiplantae > Streptophyta > Magnoliopsida > Asterales > Asteraceae > Saussurea > Saussurea involucrata. Next base: position 26,641,175 of record CM066316.1, read on the forward strand.
ATGGCAGGGGTGTTGGCGGGTTGATTTTTGGGTGTTGTGTCATCTTCTTGCAGATGTGTGTCAATGCCAGAAATGCAGAAATCTTGTTCTTCTGGAGAGTGGTGGTCGAGAGGTTGTGCCGTTAACCCTGCTGTATTTAGGGTGTTGGCAATGTCAGGGTTCTGTAAGAAGTCGTTCAGGTCTCCTTGGTGAGTAAATCTATCTGGAGATTGATTGGGTGATTGATACTTTTCTGTAGTTTCCTCTTCTGCAATGGTAACCAACTTTGCAAGTGATTTACCATGCTTCTTTTTAGTTTTCCTCCTCTTAGGATTTGGTGCCCCTTCCTCTGTTGATTTAGATCTTCTTTTCTTCTTCATTTTTTGGGAAGAGGGAGGAGCAGAGGAGCCAATTTCTATGGCATGAGGAGGTGAAGGTTGATCTTCTGCAGCGCTTGTTGAGGTGCCTTCTGCAGTTTTTCTCTTCTTAGCTTTTGGAGTAGATGCAGAGGTTCTTGATGAAGACTTCTTTCCCATAAGTTCTGCACGTTTGGCTATAAAGCTGAGTTGAATAGCCATGTGCTTTGCTAACTTCTGATCCTTTTCTTCTTGAGTGGAAAGAGGTTTTGCTATCATTGTTCCTAGGGGGACACCTAAACGCGGGGGTGTCATAGGACTCGGTTTAGGAGTTCTATGATCGCGTATATACTCTTTCTTAAGGGATTTATTCGATGCGTAGTTCAGAAGCTTCTTTGACAGAGGTCTGCAGTGTGAGTAGCCATCAGTATGATCAGTGGGGGTATCTTGTTCATTGGGAACTGTTTGGGAGTTGGTCCTTCCATTGGCCAGTTTTGGATTAGCAGTAGAGGTTCGAACAGTACTCCCAATATTCTTTGGAATTGCAGAGGTGGTAGAAAGTTGGGATCGTTCTCTTTGACCCTTCTCGAGTTGTTCTTTCTGTCGATGGTGTTTATGATCTCTTGCATCATTATGGTAGCATAATCTAGTGGAAGATAATAGTAAACCACATACATGATGCTCAAGATTTGATGTGAGCTCTGGTCAATACTCCCTATTTTCCCTGTTAGGCATCTGTTAAGAATAGAGAACAAAGTGTTCCACAGAGGTGGTAATCTTCCTCTGCGAAAGTCATTTCTCTTCCGTAGTTGGGTGTTGTACCCAAGCATTTCTACGAAGCGACGGAGCTCTTCGTCAGTTGGTTGCTCTGCATAACTCTTCAATCCCAGAAGACCCCTTGTTGGTAGGTTGAATTCAAGTGAGAACATTGTTCTGTTGAACTTGATTTCAAGATGCTCAGATTTATCAGGTCTTGAAATGTACCCTTTGATAAGAGAATCGTCTTTATCAAATCGGCAGCTTTGCCAAAATTGGTTCAAATAACGGACTGGAATTTTGTTTGGGGTTCTTGAGAGTAGAGGGAAGAGGATGTGATTTTTCATTATGTTCAGAAGAATAGCATGGGCTTCGCCGAAAGCAGTGGGTGAGGGGACCAAATAGCAGTTGTTGGATTTGATAGGAAGTATGGTTTCGAAGTGATCTTTTGTTATGAAGTTTTGCAGGTGTGTCATCGGAGCAAATTCTGCTGAGTCCCCGGAATCTTGTTGTTCAATAGCTCTTGCAAGGTTGGGGTTTTCTGAATGTTCAGAATGGGCAGGGGAGTGTTCCGGTGAGTTTGCCGGAGAGAGTTCTTGGGAGATAGCTTTAGAAGATGAAGCCATTTGGGTTTAAGAACAAGGTTTTTGCAAGCTTTTGCAGGGTTTCGCCGGAGAAGAAGATAAGAGTTTGTAAAAGGTTTTATGAGAGGGTAAGCTTGGTTTTTATAGGAGGGTAAAACGGTAGTATTTGAAAGAGTAAAATATATGGCAATGGATTAAAATTTGGAATCCGTACTCGAGTTTGAGCGGCGAGTTCAACTTTCCAAATAAAAACGTTCCATGTACGCCCAATGAAAATTGGACACGTAGGCCTTGTCAGAATATGACAGGACGTCGTGCGCGGCCCATTAATGCTAGGCGCGTGAGGTTGTTTTTAGCCACATGAGTTTCACTCTCAGTAAAAGTAACCGTTATTACTTCAGAAATGCCCAGATAACAAAATGGCAGAACTTGTGTTTTACAGAAGCTCTGTGATTTTGAAAATCTTGAGTTTTAACCTCTTCTCATATATCTCATTGTTGTCATTGACTCTGAAGGTTCTTCTTTGAACGAAAACGTTTGTATCGACATTGGAGAGGATCAATAGGATTTTGTCAAGAAATTTTACTCACAGAGGTTTTGTGGCTCTGATGGAACTTACAGAAGCTCTGTGAGAGCCAGCAGAAGCTCTATGAGAGAAAAAATCTTATAACTTGAATTCTATTAACTTTCTGATCATCCAATTTTTGATCTGTGTTAAGAGATGTTTTTCGCACATTATTGAAAGTTGGTGTCCGAGAAAACTATTTTGATAAACGTTTTGTTCGAGAAGGTCATGGTGTGTGTTGTCGGTTTCCGAGATAACATTCCAAAAGATCGACAGAGGGTTAATTTGTGATCACAGAGCATATTTCCTGCAGAACCTCTGTTGAGCTCAGCAGAAGCTCTATGACCTTAAATTTCTCCTATTTCGAATTTTGTTAAACTTTTTGAACTTTTGATTTTTGAAATGTTATTCATAGTATATTTAGGACATATTTGACAATTCTTGTCCTAGAAAACTGTTTTCAAAAACCTTTTGTGCGAGAGACATACCTTTTGGTTCTTCTGTTCTCGGCAGTTTTGTCTTACTTCTGTCGATGGAGAAATATCGACATTCTTCTTTGGCTTTTCTTTGAAAGATTTACATCTGTAGATCATTTCAGGGTCCCTTTTGCTCCCCCTTGATCTATTCACTTCCGTAGATCAAGAATTTTCCTTTTGCTCCCCCTTGATCTATTCACTTCTGTAGATCAAGAATTTTCCTTTTGCTCCCCCTTGATCTATGCTTGGTTCAAAGAATGGTAAGATTTGTATTGAGCATAGATCATGTTTACCAGAGGTTCTGTAAGAATTATTTTTGCATACAACAAAAAATACATACAGAAATAATAGATTTTTATACTTATTTACAGAAGATAAAGCTATACTTACAGAGGATTCACACCATGTTAATCATTCCTAACTTACCCACCAAGAAGTTGAATCTTTTCTCGTCTAATGCTTTGGTGAATAAGTCAGCGAGTTGATATTCTGTGGGCACGAAATGCATTTCGATTGTACCGTATTCAACATGATGTTTCAAGAAATGATACCTTATATCGATATGCTTGGTTTTTGAGTGTTGCACAGGGTTGGCAGAGATAGCAATGGCACTTTTGGAATCACAGAAGATGGGTATTTTGAACAGGATGTGGCCGTAGTCTTTTAGCTGAGTCTTCATCCATAGAACCTGAGAACAACAGCTAGCGGCAGCAATGTATTCAGCTTCTGCAGTGGATGTGGAGACACAATTCTGCTTCTTGGAGGTCCAACTGACTAGTTTACCACCTAGGAATTGACAACTCCCAGAGGTACTCTTTCTGTTGAGCATGCATCCTCCATAGTCTGAATCTGTATAAGCTTTAAGACTAAAACTAGAGTTCTGTGGATACCAGAGACCAAGATTGTTGGTCCCCTTCAGGTATCTAAAGATTCTCTTTACAGCATCATAATGTGATTTCTTTGGATTAGCTTGATAACGTGCACAAAGACATGTGGCATGCATAATGTCAGGTCTGCTTGCTGTTAAGTATAACAGAGATCCAATCATGCCTCTGTAGAGAGTACTTTCTACAGAAATACCATTTGGATCTAAGAATAACTTATTTCCAGTGGCCATTGGAGTCTTCATTGCAGAGGTATCAGAGAGATTATATTTTAAAAGTATGTCAGAGACATATTTGGCTTGATTTATAAAAATTCCCTCTGAAGATTGTTTGACTTGAAGTCCGAGGAAGAATGTTAATTCTCCCATCATACTCATTTCAAACTCACTCTGCATGAGTTTTTCAAAAATTTTGCACTCTTCTGAATTTGTAGACCCAAAAATTATGTCATCTACGTATATTTGTACAAGCATTATCTCACTATTTTTGCGTTTATAGAATAAGGTAGTATCTGTTGTACCTCTGTTGTAGCCATTGACTAGAAGGAAGGTAGAAAGTCGTTCGTACCATGCTCTTGGAGCCTGTTTTAGTCCGTATAGAGCCTTTTCAAGGTAGTATACATGCCTTGGGAACTTTGAGCTTTCAAAACCTGGTGGCTGATTTACGTAAACCTCTTCTTGGATTTCACCGTTTAGAAAAGCTGATTTTACGTCTATCTGATAGACTTTAAAACCTCTGTGGGCTGCGAAGGCTAAGAATATTCTTATTACTTCGAGCCGTGCGACAGGGGCAAAAGTCTCATCGTAGTCTATGCCTTCTTCTTGTCTATATCCTTTTGCTACTAATCTTGCTTTGTTTCTGACGACCACTCCATCTTCATCCTTCTTGTTTCTGTAGACCCATTTAGTCCCAATGGCCTATTTCTCTCTTGGCAGAGGTACTAAAGTCCATACTCTGTTACGCTCAAATTGCAGAAGTTCTTCTTGCATGGCGTCTACCCAGTTTGGGTCATCTAGGGCTTCAGAAATCTTCTTTGGTTCTATCACACTAATAAAATTTGTAAAGAAACAAAAATTAGCAGTGGCAGGCCTTGTTTTTACTGAGTCAGAAGGTTCTCCAATTATTTGGCTTGGAGGATGGCTTTTTGTGCACTGAGTTGTGCGTGGAAGATGATCATCAATGTCATCAAAACTTTCTTCAGAGGCTTCTTGTGTTTCTTCTTGTGTAGCCTCTGTTGTTCTTCGTGCCTTGGTAGTTGATTCTACCGTTTGTGGAATGATTGGTATGAGTGGTGGTGGAGTTTGTTCCTCTGAGGACGTATAGTCTTGGTCCTCGATCTCCTCTGTAATTAGTTCTTCTGTGGTTTGTGCAGCTTCTGTGGTCGTTTTTCTTAATGTTTCATCTTCTGCACTTTCTTCTGCTTCGGCAATTGCATATGTAGTATTTATAGAAGAAGATGAAGCATTATTTGGACCAGTTAGAGTCATACCTGTAGGATTTTGTCCGATAGAGGATGGTTCTTCAGAAACTCTGATGGTTCCGACAGAAGGATCAATGTCATTTTGGAACATCTCCAAAAATAGAAGATCCAAATCTTCTTTTGATCTTGAGATGTCAGAGGATTACCCTTTAATTCCGAGTTCTGAACTTATTTGCTCAGAAGTCATTTGGAATGAATCATCAAAAGAAACATTGATGCTTTCTACAATCTTGTGAGACTTTGTAAGGAATGTTCTGTAGGCTTTGGAAGTGGCAGAGTATCCAATGAATTTTCCTTCATCAGCTTTTACATCAAACTTTCCTCTTGAATCTCTGTCGTTTAAGACAAAGCATTTGCATCCGAATACATGGAAAAATTTGATGCTTGGCCGCCTTTTGTTAAGCAATTCGTAAGGCGTCTTGAGGTGTCTTTTCACAACGGTTGAACGATTCTGAGTATAACACGCAGTAGAAATTGCTTCTGCCCAAAAGTTCATTGATAATCCGCATGCTGACAGTATAGTTCTTGCGGCTTCCACAAGTGTCCGATTCTTTCTTTCGACAACACCGTTTTGTTGTGGAGTGCGAGCTGCGGAGAAGTTTTGTGATATTCCTTCTGTTGAAAGATAGGCTTCAATGACAGAGTTTTTAAATTCTGTGCCATTGTCACTTCTCAACTTCTGTATTCTGCAATCATAAAGAACTTGGATTCTTTTCATTATATTTATCAATACATTTGGAACATCTGATTTCTTTCTAACAAATTCAACCCATGTGAAACGTGAATACTCATCAATTAGGACAAGTATGTTTTTCTTGCCACCTAGGCTCTGTATGGCAATGGGACCGCAGAGGTCGACATGAAGCATGTACAGAGGCCTAGTGCAAGACACGTCAGTTTTGCCTTTATGGGAAGCCCTTCTGTGTTTTCCCATTTCACATGCCGAACACAAATGATCCTTATTGAATTTAACATTTGGCAAACTTTTAACTAGATTGAGTTTTACTAGTTTATCCAAGGTGTGAAAGTTTAAGTGACAGAACCTGTTGTGCCATAACCACGCTTCTTCACTTTTGCAGGCTACTAGGCAAACTTTGTCCTTGGATTTTGAAGTAAAATTCATTAGGTATAGATCACCTCTTCTTTCAGCTCGCAGAAGTTCCATTCCTGTGTTTTCACTCTGTAGAGAGCAGAAAGTTCTTTTGAATAACACATCGAATCCTGTATCACAGAGTTGACTTACGCTTAGTAGGTTGTGTTTGAGGCCATTCACATATGCAACTTTGTATACAGAGACATTTTCTTTCTGTATGACTCCATAGACTTTGATGTGTCCCTTCATGTTGTCTCCAAAAGTTACAGATCCACCATCGTGTGTTTCTTTGTATGTGGATAGTAATCTTCTATTGCCAGTCATGTGCCTTGAGCATCCGGAGTCAAGATACCAAATTGGCACATGTTGCTTCTGTAAGACAATCACAGAGATTTAGGTACCCATATCCACATGGGTCCAATATTGTTAGAATTTTTCAAGTTTGCCTTAGCATTCTTGAAATACATTTTATCTTTTGTAGAAGAATCATATTGTTTCTCTTGTGGTTCTGACTTTCGAATTTCAGTGGTGAGAAAGCAATCTGGACTTGAGAAGTGTTTATTCAATCTAAACATAAGATCAAAAGAATGACAGTATTGAATATGAGATGTGATTTGTTTGAACTTTTCATTGAATTCTTTGAACTGAGCCACAGAGACATTACACTCTTTCTTTACATTAGATTTCCTATTACAAGAAGATCTATGAATACTAGAATGTTGTTTGCAAAAGTCTTGTTTAGTTCCTGCCTTCTGTGACTCTCTTCTGTGGTGAACATCTTTCTTCACTGTCACAGAGGAAAAATATTTGTTAGCTTCAGGCCATTTTCCCTTTTGTTGCCAAGTGGGATTCTCTTTGATTTTCCTTAAAGGTTTTGAAAATTTTAAGTTTTTTGGATTTTCAGAGGTCTTTTTCAGATTTTCAAGCTCTGTAGAGGTTTTGACTTGTATACACATTTTGAGAAAATCTGGATGGATAGGTATCTCTGTGATTTTCTCTTTTGGAGAAATTGTTCTGTTAAGAACTTCAGAGGATAATTTGACATCCTCTGTGTCACAGTGAATTATCCCTGATTTGAAATCAGTCTCTGAGTCGTCAGAGGATGAATCGTCCTCATATGCAGAGGTTGAGTCATTTCTTTCGACAGAGGCTGGATTTTCTGAGCATGTATCATACGAGCTTTCTTCCTCTGTAGAAAAACTTTCGTGGATGGCAGAGGTTTCTGATGAGATCTCTTCAGTGAGTTTTTGATCTATAGAAGATGTACAGAAATTTTCTAAAATATTTGATTTCAAAACTTCCAAAATTTCTTTTTCAATAGATTCTTCAAGTTTTTCTTCTGAAAAGATGGGTTTAAACTCAGGAGCTTCTGCTGACAATTTCTTTTCGACATTTATCATACAGACAAAAGCGACCTGTGTTTGAGTCTCTGGTTTACCAAACTTAAAGATACCAATCTGATCTTGTGTTTTCAGATACTTCTTTGGATTGTTTTCTCTATTGACAGAGGTTGAAGATGATGAATCTGTGTTTTCAAACCACACATTGATCATCTTTGTATGTTTCCTCAAGTGAGGTTCTACAGAGATTTTAACCCTTTTACTTACAGAGAGTAAGTTTGGAAAGTTTGGTTTGTTAGTTTTTCCCAAAACAAATAGAGAGGACAGAGGTTTTAGTCGTTTATTTTCAACTCCTAAGGTAATATCACTGTACCCTATTCCTCGTCTTGCTATTTGGGAGTTTACCTTTTCATACACCTTCTGTGCATCTTTATAGTTTTTAATTAAAACTTCTCTTCTTAAAAGATCTTGCCAAAGTACCTCTCTTTCCTTTTGAAAGTATTCTTTGAGAGCTCTTATGTCTGTAGTTTCACTTCTTGAAACTGAAAGTTCTTTTGTTTTGATTTTTAAAGCATAGCTTAAATCAGAAATTTGCCTTTTTAAAGGATCTATATTTTTGCTCCAATATTTTTCGATTTTTCCTTTTTCTTCAAAGATTTTGGCTTTTTCTTGAGTGAGAAGCCTTACTTCTCTCTCATTAAATGTTAGCTTTTTCTAAATGCTTTCAATTATATCTTTCAGTTCAATGTTAAGTTTAAATAAATCATCATCTACAGAATTAGTACTTGAGGTAGAGTTTGAAATGGATACCTCATTGTCAGTGCCGGAGTCAACTTCTGCCATGCCACAGAACAGGGCCTTTGTGGGAAATTCATCATCAGAGGTAGAGTCTGATTCGAAGTCTTCTTTGTTTGCCTCAGAATGCCCTTTGTTCGCCATTAGAGATTTTTGTGCGTAATACTCGGCCTTCTTTTTGTAAAAAGCTGAGTCCTTCTGTGGGCGATTTGGTCTACTTCTGCATTTTTTTGCGAAATGACCTGGCTTGCCGCAGTTGAAACAACCTTGGGAGATGTTTCCAGTTCGGTCGTCAGACTTCTGTAGGTCTCCACCTTTCTCTGTTCGGCATTCGTTTGCGTAATGACCGGGTTTACCACATTTGTAGCATTCTTGTGTGTGGCCTACCTTGTCATCTGATCTCTGTTGATCATTTCCTCTGTAGCTTCTGTCGCTCGACCTCTTTAGGTCACCATTTCTGTAGTCTGACCTCTGTCGGTCATTTGATTCTTCTCTTCTTTCATCATCTCTTCTACCAGAAATCCTTTGGCTATTTCTAAACTCTCTTGTCAATAGAGCCATTGATTTAGCTAATGACGCAAGAGTTATCTCTTCCTCTATCAGCTCGTCTTCTTCGCTATCAACCATTACCATCTTCTTTTTCTCCTTCTTTTTCTCCTCTGTATATCTCTCATTTCTTGGTCTGTCTGCAGCCTCTGTAGATTTACTAACCAATGCGTATGGCACAATGGTTAGTGTTTTAGCTTGAGCTATTTGAGGCTCTTGTGCAGCAAGTGTTCCATAGAGATCAGAGAGTGTCCAGGAGTCTAGATCCTGATTTGTTTGTAAAGACATAGACAACTGAAGCCACTCATCGTTCAGGCTCTTTAGAAACATGACGTTATTTTCTTTCGTGGTTCTGTGAATACCAGACTTTTTGCATTTGTTTATGAGAGAGTTGAACCGGTCGTATGTTGTTTGCAGAGATTCTGTTGCAGAGGCTCTGAAAGCATGATATTCATTTATGTGTTGTGCCCTTCGGTTCTTCTGAGTTTTAGCACCCCCTTCCAACTGTCTTTCTAATTCTTTCCAGAGATCGTGCGCTGTTTCGCATGCATCTAAGGATTGAAAAAGTTCGTTGGGGATTGCCATGATCAATATTCTCTTTGTTTTCTGTGCAACTTCATCTTCTGCCTTATCTTCATTTGACCATTCTTCTCTTGGCTTAGGTTTTTGATGTTCAGGGATTTCAGCAGATTCAGCAGTAGCTGGTACACGTGGCATAGTTATCATCGAAACTGGAGGAGGATTGTAAAGATATTGTTTGAGAGTTTTTTCAGTACCCTCAAAGAAATGAACCATTCTTATCTTCCATTGAGGATACTCATCTCTAAGAAGAGTAGGAGGTTTGGTTAGTGAGCCAGCAGTGAAAAAATTATTTGTATTTGTCATTTTGAGGAAAGGATAATCTGATGGAGGATTTCTAAGTATGAAGATCTGGAAGATTTTCTGGGTACGACTAATGTCTAGAAGTATGGTGATGAAGAGAGAAAATAATCTATCAAATAAAAGTTGTAAAACGAGGATCACTTGATATTGAAAATCAAGCTTTGCTCTGATACCAATTGTTGGTTCCCGTTTTGCTTAAACAAGATTATCAGATCTATTAGTTCAGGTTTAAGGTTTGATGCGGAAGCGTATTTAAAGAACTAACAAATAAGTTTGATAGATTTAGAACAGAATATAAATAAACAGTGAAAAAACTATTATATCTCAAAGTTTACTGAATATATATTAAGAACAGGTTTATGAACCGTGAGTAAGAAAAAGCTTTAAAACAGATATGACTCTTAAGGTGAATAAGCTTTTGTGTTCTTAATGTTTTTCTGTGTGTTGTATTGTGTAAGGAAGAACTCAACATGAGTCTTCCTTATATACTACTCTAAAAGGGACCATAAAGCATATGCTACTATTTAAGAGGTACGTATGAATAGTTGAGAGGATGTCGTGAACAGTTGCAAGGATGGCATGAACAGTCAGACGTGTTGTATTGCATTTAATGCAGCAGACGTCTAATATGTACTAAGCCCTACTGAGTCCAATCAGAGTTTGACACGTCGACGTTGGACAGGGCATGCTACCATGCAAGTTGATGTACGGGTCCTGTAACAGTAGCAAGATATTATAAATATCTTCAAGTCTCAGTGAGGACCACAGAGGCTCTGTAATGAGTTACAGAGGTTCTGCGGTCTGGTCCTCTGTGGAGCAGTCTTCACCGGATTCCGAGTCTTTGGTCTTCTTTGCGCGTATGACAGAGCTTCTGTAGGAAGCCTCTGCTGCTTCTGTAGCTTCTTGACCTTGATTTCTCGGTAATGTCGGCAGAGCCTCTGTAAGAGGCTTTCTTCACTTATCCTATTTTTCACTACTTCTAAATACTTCTATGATTAGGAATATTGAAGCTAACAGCTAGCCAACCAAAGAAATCACCCACGACATGCCAAGCAGAGGGTCAAAAAGATGAAAAGAGGCAGGATAACTCTGATAGCGATTCTGATGGGCCATCAGATCATCCTGAGGGGGAGAACAGTGGCAGAGCCATCCTACAAATGCCATTAGCCATCAAACCTCTGACACAAGTACCTTCTCAAACCCAATCATCCAACCAACCAAAGTCTCAGAAGACCACAGAGGCAACACAAACCTGTGTGGAAACAAACCAAGATACTGAAGAATTACCCTCCCCAACACCAAAACCAGCAGAAGAAACCAAACTACCATCCCCACACCTGCAGAAGCACAATCGCAACCAAGAAGATACCTGAGAAAACCCAAACCAACAACAGAACAAATAATGAATCAACTTCAGTAGAAGCACCTACAGAAGGAACAAGCTCCATCTACATGGAAGAAACAGTCCACCATTTCAGATAGAATCTATGATCAGCTTGAACAATCAACTGAGGCAACCAACGAATCATCGACAACAACAGAACCCCATCCGTACCCCCAACTCTATCACCAACCAAACCCTCATCACCACTCAAACCTACAGAAGAGCCATTAATCCAATCACCAACCAAACCTGCAGAAGCACCTTCAACTAAGCCCCCAACCAAACCAACAGAGGTAACCAAACCTAAACCATCTGCAAAGGACAAGGGAAAGTCCATAACTACAGAGGACCCAAATCCCAACAAACCCAAGCCTCAAGCCACAAAGAAGTTAATGAAGAGCTCTTTCGACTCCTTCATTACGCCAAAGCCAGAAGAGGAAGATTGGGCCTTTGAATTTCCTCTGTCAGAAAAACCCATTCTAGACCCCAAGTCCAAGCCAACAGATGACATAGTGGCCAGTGTTATCAGAGACATGGAAGCTCTGAGGAAGCCCATGCCTCCACCCCCTGTCCCTCAGCGCCAAATGGAAGAAGTTATACATAAGTATCTGTATAGCAGAGCCATAAACGATCCTCTGACTAATCCAACTCTGAGCCATGATATTATCGAACAAGGGAAAGAGAGATTCTTCAGAGACAAAGCCAACAGAAAAAATGAAGTACGTGTAGATCCCAGACTGATCAAGTAACAACGAATAAACGAAACGATTAATCTTATTGAATGATTAACGAGAGGTTACATGTATTGGAATGATTAACTCTCTCTCTAAACTATTAAGCTCACAAACTATTGTGATTAATCTTAACCTAATTCTAAACAAAACAAACCTTAAATACTTGGACCTATTGCAACCAAGGCCCAAGGCTTTTAAAAATAATAATTAACTCTATAGTTAAACTCTATAATTCTTTATGTAACTTTCTAATGTGTAGGACATTTATGGTCCTAACAGAAGTGTTCTCAGAATCCAAAATCCAGCGAGTTCTACAAATGCAAACTCTCCCACACCAAAGACCGAAACATCTGGTACAACTTATATTGTGTGGAGAGAGAAGATCGATCCCAGTCCAAGTTTTCGGATGCTGACCAAAGAAACCTACATCCATATGATCTTCCAGAGCTCTACAGTTGGGTAGAGAAAAACTACCAGGAGAGACTAGAGAATCATAGAGCATATAGAGAGATCAAGAAAGCTATGAGAGAGAAGCTTTTGTACTTCAGTGTCACCGACTTCCAAGTTGCCCTAGATCTTGGAGTTAAGAAAATAAGGCTCTCAGCCCCAGATGACAGCTGCCCCTCCTCTGCCGAGATTCAACCGCACACCATCATAAAATATCCCAAAATTGGATACGTCTTCCTTGATCCGCAAGGAAGAAAGAAGCTATTTGTGGAGTACGACTGTCAAAAGTACGCGACAGAGACGCTTCTCCAATTCAGAAAGGAACTACTAAACAACAGAGGAAAGAGGCATGTTGAACTGGAATACGCTAACGTCTTGATAGAGCAGATAGATGCAACACTCCGCTTCAGAGACCTATGCGCTTTCATGTACAGAGAACTCAAGAGGAAGCACGGACATGGAGTATCCATCAACGATTTCCCAAATGCAAGGATCTAGTCTCTGTCATCATCATTTTGTTTATCTCTAATTCATGTAACCTTTTGCTTTCAAACTTATGTAAATGCCTCTGGCATAATGACAAATGAAAAGTATCATTTTTACTGAGGTGACTTCTTCACCTTTTGTTCTTTCTAGCCTAAGATCCATGCAAATTTTAATTTTTTATTTTTCAATACTTAGGGGGTGATTGTTAGCTCCAACTTCTAGCATAGAAAAGTATTGAAAATTAGGTTAAGGAAGAACTCTGGCAGAAGCCTTTGCCGAACACCAAGAGCACAGAACCTCCACTCCTCAATCATCAGAAGATTATCAGAGGACAAGGTCACAGAGCCTCTGTCACCCTTGACAGAGCCTCTGTGTTATGAAGAACTGAAGTTGAAGTTTTATGAAGACAAAGACAAGAACAGGCATGCCCCTCGCGTGCCTCTGCTGTACTAAGATCCTGAAGATCAATAGTACAAGGCGTGATCTTCTACTTTCTACGTGTCATCATCATAGAGGTCGCAGCTTTTGCAGATAGCGGCGCACTACATTAACGTGTACTAGGATCAGTCCCACGAACTTGTCTCCTATACTTGTGTACTATTTGTCCCCTGTCGTTTGTATAAATAGGAGGTTCTACCAGACCTTTTTTGGTAACAATTGCACAAGACACACACCTGCTTAGAGAGATTATAATTGTTTCACACACTGTGAAGTGTTCTTGGTGTAATTCTGAAGAAATCAATAGAGATGAATCATTGAACTCAAATCTCGTTATTTACTGCTTTCATTCTCATATTTTGTATGTTATCTACCAGTAAACTTAATCTCATCTGTTCTTTAAACGCTTCCGCACTTAATCCAGATTATATCTTATAGCGAACATTTGTAGATTTAATCATTGTTGAGTCTGAAAAGTTGGATCAACGATAAATGTCCTACATATTAGAAAGTTATATAAAGAATTATAGAGTTCATTTATTTATAATTGTAAAAGCCTCATAATGATAAATGGGCTTATTTTGTTAATGGGCCCTGGGCTTTAGGCTTAAGCCCTAGGTATAAATAGTTTGCTTTGTGTGTGATTAGGTTAGATGGTTGTGCGCCTAATAGTGATTAGAGAAAGAGCTTATTCATCAATCCAATTCTTGTAACTCTCCACAATCGTTCAATAAAGATTAATCGATTCGTTACATTGTTACATGATCAAACTAGGATCTACATGTCCTAATATAGGCTATAAATAGGAGATACGATTGCAGATCACAGTACGCACTCATACACAATTCAATATATTGTGCATTTTGCAAACTAGAAAGAGTGAATTCTTGAGAGAGTTTACACACATACACTATGTGTTCTTGGTGTTCTTCAATGCTAAGTCTCCATAATTCTATTATAATCACATGACTACTTTGATGATAAATTCCAGTGTTTTCTCTCTTGTTACTTTTTTGTTTTGATCATTGATTGATAAACTATTCAAGCTTCCACTCATCTTTATTTGGTTTATTGAATCTGAGAAGCAACACTGGGGGAGGGAGGGGGTTGGTGTGATAGAATGGTTTTGAAGGATTTGGATATTGTGAAATGATTTAGAATTGGAGGGATTTAGATTTGGAAGGATTTGGTATCTATGGTGTGTTTGGTTTGTAAGAATTGCAATGGAATTGAATTCCATTATTTATAAATAATTTACAAAAACAAATTATAAAGTTAAATTATCTTTTTATTAGTTGATTATTACGAAACAAATGTTTTTAACATATTTTAAAACACTATTACATACAAATCCCATGAAATATTAACCACTCCCGTGGGATTTCAAAATCTCATGTTTGTGGGATTTCAATGAAATCCAAGGATTCCAAATTCATGCATTCCTTCAAACCAACCATAGGATTGGGATGGAGTTCAATTCTAAATCCTTCCAAATCCAATCGAGTCCAATCCCACAAAACCAAACGTTTACCAAACTCAATTAAATAATGTTAAATTAACCAAAATCCACAACTTATAAACCACATCAGTTGTCGTCAATAGGAGTTAAGTAATGACCTATTTCCTAAATATTTAAGCGTTTTCGTGAACGAAAATAGGATTGGGTCAACTGTATCATTCAATGATCGGATAAATAATCCCAATATAAAAACACATGATTTGTTCCCAAAGTGTCCAATCCACCTAACACCATACCTTTTCCAAAGATTATGAAATTAAATGTATCCAAAGGTGTGATTGTGCCCAACAATCACCATTATTTATAAAAATTCACAAAATCATATTCCCATGATTTAAAATGTCACATAAAGAGCATTATTTATCAAGTAAAAGCGAACAACCCAAAAGTTGGATAATTCCCAATCACCACATTTTAAATGGTTTTAAATCGACAAAAGTCCCAAATCCATGGGTTTTACATCTTAAATTTCATGTACTTCAAAGTACGTATTTACTAACATTTGTACCAAAATATATGTAAGTTAAATAAAATGGCAAATAATCAGCTAGTACTTGTAGAAATCACACTAATTTTGGTGTGTAGATCAAACTCATCAACTAACCACAAATCTAAAGCTGAGTCAAATAAATCAAGTGATATCTAAAGTCATATAAAATCAAGTAGATACCAAAAGGACATTTTGATACGTACAACATTTTATCAATGTAACTTGGAAGTCACCTTGCTAAGTTAGGTTAAACCTAGTTTCCAAACCCATTCCTAGCTTCCAACGATGAAGACTTGAGATCTACAAGCAAGCATCTCTAGAAACCTTATCTAGGTCGCAACCAAGCCTCCTAAAGAATCTTGAAGAACCCAAGGTTAAATCCTTAAAAGAAACTTCTCAAGGTACTCCAAGGCTCCTCATATGCCCGAAAACAAACCTTAAGCCCCCAAAGTCCCCCAAACTAGAGAAGGATTGATCGATGAGTGTTAGTGCCATAATTCTAAGGTTGTATCAAGTTGAGGGACCATTTATGTAATTCTAGTACTTAGGTATAAATAGCCTAAGTAGTGTTCATTTCTAATATACATGCTTAATCAAGAACCTTGTAACTCTCTCTACATTGTAACCCATACACTTTGAGATTAATAGAGGGATGACTTGTGGATCTTATTCTTGTGTTTGATTACTTGTCTCTTGGATCACAATGAGAATGAAGAAAATGGGAGAAAAATGGGAAAACCCTAACAGAAAATCGACCTTAAATGCCCAGATCGTGTCTTATGACCATTTTTTCCGCAACACTAGGGTCATGTGGAAAGGTCACATGTGTTCCCCAGTACTTTGTGCAGCTTGTCCTGCGGCCTAAGACACGGGAAAAGTCGCATGGCCCTTATTTCTACCTGAATGCTCCGATTTCAATACCCAGATTGACCTAGCAATGTACCAAGGAGGTTATATGTGAATGGAATCCATAAAATATCAGTATTAAGTCCACTCCTGGATATCTCAGCCTTAGAATTGTTTTCTTAAAACTACGGGTGTTACCGTTACCAACCATAAAAGATATTTTGTTCCCAAAATCCGGCACCGATCAATCCATTAGATATAAACACTCTAGTTCCTTGGTTTCCCAACTGATTCAACTTTGTCTACATATTAAGTCCACTCCTGGATAGCTCAGTCTTATAATTGTTTTCTTAAAACTACAGGTGTTACCGTTATCAACCAAAAAAGATATTTTGTTCCCGAAATCCGGCACCGATCAATTGTTGGTCCCGTAAGGGTTATACAAGTTTGTAGAAGGGGGGGGGGGGGTTGTATACAAACACACGATTTTTACTTTTCTAAATTGTTTATTTATATGTATCAAACAATTTACAACTTGTTGCGGAACAAGATTAAGGAATAAACCTAAACTAAACAACTTAAGAGAATCACTAAGATTTCTTGCACTAGAATTAAGATAGAGAGAAGATAAGAATACTAAGAAAATATTCTAACAGAAAGAATAGTAGGAAGAAGGAAATGGCCGAGCACTTCATTTCTGAAGTAGGGTTTCCTTTATATACTGCATGCATTTAATGCACAACAGTACAACTTTACACGTGGCAGCCGCTGGTTGGTTGCATGGGTTGACTTCAGTCGACAACCTAGTAGCCGCATGATGAACAATGTAGAATCAGAGTTGGTTGTATGATTATTGACAAATGGGATGTCCATTTTGACAGATCGTACGGAGACGTGCAAGGGGATAAGACAAAAGTAACTTGTAGAGGAAGACTTCATGATCAGCGTTCGCTGAATGATTCTCTATCAGCGAGTGATAAAGTTCAGCGTTCGCTGAAGTCTTCTACTTGAAACTTCATGTTGAGTAGACAAGTCTTGGCTTCGCTGATATCCGCATCAGTTCATTAGTAGACTTGTCGCTGGCTCTTTGGCTTGATCTTCGACTTCAACGTAGAACATAGTTGACGTGAAACTTGTCTTCAGGGATCATAAGTAAACAACTAAAACTATCAACGATAATCAGTAAGACTGAATTGGCTCAGGACTTGCTGATGAATAGTATCGCTGAATGTGTAATTTAAAGAACATGAGTTTCCTATCATCGGTACTGTAGAGACATAGTACTTATCATCGATAGTGAAACTCTAATACATATTGTCTACTTACAATTTTCACTAAGTGTTTCTCATAGAGTCATTATCAAATCACTGAGGGTTTCGATCAACAATCTCCCCCTATTTGATTATGACATAGCAACAAAAGAAAATTCCTAAGTATGAAAACATAAGGATAAAAAGGACTCATAAAATATTTATCCCATTTACTGTTTTCGGGGATCTTTTAAGTACTGATGGAGTAAAGTACATTCGCTGAAATTTTTATTTAAACTTCGTATAAGTTACAGAGGGAAGTAGAAAAATTACAAGTACAACAAATAAAATTTACAAGTATAAAAGATATAAGGTGATAAAGATAGAAGAATTACAGGGAATCCTATCAGCTATACAGGTTCATCCTTAATGAGAAGTTCATCAAGGGAGTTTCTGGTAGGGATCATCCAATCAGGGACTTTTCCCCAAGATCCCGTCTTCGTTTTGCTTCTTTAAAGACCAGGGGATTCATGAAGTGTCCGAGAAGATCATCTCTAAAACCGCACTAATAGACGAGATCCCTGAGCTGTTCGATAGGGGCAATGCATAGCTCAGAGATGCGTTGAAAGCATTCTCGTCCATCGTAGTCTCTGAAGAAAATACCATAAGGTTCGCTTAAGACTTTTCCAGGGACAAAGCGTTCACCAGGGGGCAGAGTGACATCTAGCACCGAGAGATCAGGGTCAGGACCAAGAACGTCTTCGCATGAAAAACCAATTCCGGTTTCATTTCTGATAGGAGGACCTGAGTCTGAAGGGGTTATCTTTTTCTTTGCAGCAGACCTTCTTCGTTGAGCAGGAGCAAGAGCAGGAGGAGGATGAGGAATATCCACAGCAAATGTAACTAAGTCGATCTGTTTATTTAAAACTTTCTCGACATGGTCTTTAAAGCTTGAGCGTGATCGCTGAATGGCTATTCGCATCTCCAACCACTCAGAGAAACCGTACTTGTTGATCGATAAAGCGTAGGTGGTTTCCGTACTACCATTTTCTCTGAATATGTCGACGTCAACAACTGGAACGTTTATAGACATCCTTCCTCTGATGTTTACTTTGTTGATTCTGGTGACCTGATATCGATAGCTTAGTCTGTCTTTGCACTATATCAGGGTAGAGTCAGATACCTTGGTCTTCTTCTAGACGATCTTTTGGGCATCCTTCCACAATTGACGTTGAACTGAGATGGGAGTCTTCTTCAGTTCAGGGTCTTTCACCAATTGTTGGACGAGCTCAATAGCATAAGCTTTATCTCTTTCTTCAGCTCTTCTTCGATCGGCGAGTTATTTTTCAGCTTTGAAGTGTTCAGCGACTTCTTTTCTTGTTATTTTGAATCGAGGGCCACGGATGATTCGCTGATCTTCAAGCTGTTTGATCATTGCTTCTCTCCTTTTCAGTACTTCTTTACTTAGCTTTTGAGGAGCCAAGAAGGTCGTTTCTTATGAGAGAACAGTTCTTCTTCAGGTTCACCAGTCTCAGCGAAGTCTAAGACTGGGATTATTTCTTCAGCACTCGGGGCTGGATTTATTGTTGATGTAGCTGGAGGAACTTCAGCTGGATCCTCAAGCAAGGGAGAGGACTAGCTAAAACATAACGATCGTTTAAGTAAGATTATTTGGGAAAAGAGATAGAGAAAAGAATGAGGTTTAAGTGTATAGAGGTTTTATGGAGTGGAGAACTGAGGTTGAGAAGGGATAGAGGAGGGATGCAGTGTAAGGGAAGAAAACATATTATACCTGACAAACTGGCTTTCAAAGAAAGATAGTCAGATTGCCTTCAGCAACGACGCCTTTGTTTTTGCCCTTGTCGGCTTCAGTCGCTGCAGGCTTTTTAGCGGTCCCCTCCCCTGATGATTCATTTATTACAACCCCTTTTTGAGCAAGGGCCCTTCTGGGTTTGAAGGAGAAGTCGACACCATCATCATCGTCATCATCATCATCATTTTTAGGTGATGCTGATGGTTCGTCGTCAGTAAGATCGAGATCCTCTTCGTCTTCTGCTTCTTCTTCAGCCTCATCCTCAGAAGGAACAAGAACTGCAGTGTCTTCCAGTTCTTCGAGTTGCTCCCCCTTAGATTCATCGTTGTGTTGGGAGAAATCGGTTCCCTTAGGGTTTTCAACTCCCTGAGGTTTTTCAGTAGCAACAGAAATAATACCCTCCCCCTCAGAGTTATAGGGAAGGTCTTCTTTATTCTTCTCCCCCTCTTCCACATGACGAATGGGGGAGGAAACAGTAGCAGCAGCAGCATCATCCGCATGCTTTGGGTCACTGTCTTCTAGGCCAGTGATCCCAACGCAAGTTTCCACCCTTGCTATTCTGTCTTCCAGGCCAAAAATAGCAGGGTTGATTCTTTCAAGATGTTCCCGATCCGCCTGAGTAAAATGTGAGGGAGCACAAGTTGGGGCGTTCAGGCGGTCGAGGACTTGCTGCAGGAGATTTGTCGCAGTGCTCACCTCTGACATTAAAGTGGACACCTCTCCCTGAAGATTTCCAAGCACTGTCGTCAACGATGTGACTTCGTTGGACAGGGTGGTGAAGTTGTTGGAGAGGGTGCTGTTGGTAGAGTTCAGGGTGTTGATGGAGGTGGAGTTGTCAGCGAGAGCCTGAGCAATATTGGAAAGACTACCTTCCACCTTGTCCAGATCAGCACTGGATGCTTTGCCTTTCACCTCGGTGGTGAGTGTCTTGAGAGCCTCTCCAGCGTTTGTAACCATTGAAGAGTTGGTGGAGAGTGTTGTGGTGAGAGATTCCACCTTTGTAGTCAAATCCTTGAGCGAATTGTTGATGTCGCCCAAATTAGGACCTGTAACAGATGTAAACTTATGAACAAAGGAAAGCTCAGAAGTTGGGGATTTTGAGAGAGGAGTGTTTAAGGTGGTGTGTATACCTGCGGGGTGGTTGACGAAGTCATTGAAGTTTTGATAACCTGAATATTTTTCCATGTCTTCTTCCATAGAGCCTTGACGCTGAGAAGTGCCCGCAGGTCTTGTATTTTGATCCATCATCCGTTGTAGATCTTCAGCGGATGTGTCACGTAGATGAATGACATTCGTAGCTATTAAGGGAGGAAATAGAGGTGGAGTGACCAAAGAAATAGTGGAAGGAATGATGGTTGAGAAGAGGGATTGGGTGCCGGATTCAGCGTTGGATCCGCCGAGGAATACTTCCACAGTACTTGGAGGTACTGAGGGAGGGAGGTTCTGTTCCAAAACAACCTCGGCGTTTAGAGATGCTGAAGAAGGTATAGAAAGGGATGGTTCAGCAGCTATGGTGGAGCGCACCACGGAACTTTCCAACGGCTCTTGTGGAGAGAGAGTTGTGGAGTCTTCATCCTGGGAAGGCTTGGGGGGTTGCTCCTTGGAGGACTTCTTGGGCTTAGGAGTGCCAAGTGGGGTGTTAGAATGTTTCCATTTTCTAAAAGGAGTGGATGTTGCAGCCTGGGTATCAGCGGTTGGAATTACCGCTGCCGACGTGGTAGCTGCAGAAGTAGAAGAAGTAGGTCTAAGAAGAGATAAGAGAGTAGAGAGACGTACCTTGTTTGGCATGGGCGTGTAGTCGAGAACCTTAGGGCCAACCTGTGATAGCTTCAGGTCGTCCACCTTCGGGTATTTGTTCCCGAGCCCTTGTTTGAAGAGAGGGCTGAGAAAACGGGGATATGGAACAGTCAGCGGCCTCTTTGTTTCGTCGACTCTTATCATCATGTCGTCGAAAATGATTTTGGCCCAATCGATGTGAAGGACCTTCAGCAGTGCGTACCCCATGGCCTGTTGGGGTTGGGAGGCTTGGTCAGTAGAAGCAACCTTAGCTGTCATGCAGCTGATCAAATGAGCGAAGATGAAGTTCATCTCGCTGGGCATTTTGGATTTTTGGATGGAGGTCAGCTTCTTCTCAGGGTGTTTGTCTCTCCCTGTTCCCCATACATACTGCATTGCATCAAAGAATGCAATGAGTGCTTCTCTATCAGCTGGGTTCTTGGGATTAGGTAGAGGAACGAAGCGTTTTTCCTTTGAACTGCCAGGGAGGTTTAGGGAAGACCTGATAGCGCTGGGAGTAATCTTTGAACTACCATGTTCGGTGTCGAAGAGGATGACATCGATTTTCTTGTTGGGGTCTTTGGTGGAGGTAATCTGAGCTCTTCTGGAAGTAAACCAGAACTGAGCAAGTAGGTTCCTGTGAGTAGGAGGTTTGATGGTCAGAGCTGTCGATAGAGGACAGGTCTGGAGGAAATTTATAGCGTCGTTCAGGTGAGTAATCTTCTTCCTTGGAGGAAAGTTGAAGAGGGCATAAGGATTGTTTCCTTGAAAGGTAACTTGTTCGATTTCGAAGTTGACATAAGGGTTTTTAGGGTTTTGTAATTTCGATTTAGAGAAAGAAGTGGAGATTAGGGTTTTTCTAGTTTTGAACAAGAATACAAAACATAGTGAATGTTCTTGTTTTCCAGTTTCCTCTTAAGGAAAGGATTCTGGAAAAACATATGAAAATGTCAAGTTTAAGATTTTTATTTTAAACTCGAAGAACAATCTGAGAAACAGATTGCATTCATAAAATCACGAAGAAAATGATTTCATTTTAAGAAAGTTCTTTTGTTTGATGTTTTAGAATCAAGAATAAGATCAAAAACAAGTTTATTAGTTGCAAAATAAAAGAAATATTAACCTGTAGTGTTGAAGAAGATGAAGATGAACAGGTTCTTTGAGAAAATATTTCAAATGCAACAGTTGATTCTTTGCTCGAGAGAGATGATGTTCGCGTAAAAGGTAAAAATATAAACTCAAGGGGTTTATATAGTGAGAGTAGAGAGAGAAAAACTATGAGTGAGAAAGTTTTTCATGATGACACGGACACGTCCCTTGAATTTGAATGGACAAGGTAAACGAAACGGGCGAACATGTCAGAGAAAAAACGTGCCATGGTCTATCCGTTGTGATGACGTCACAAACGTCCTTTCATATTTTAAAGTGTCTCTGAGGGTTTTAGAAAAACTCAGGTACATTTTGAAAATACGAAGCACTGATTAGAAATATCAGTGAGATTTGAGAATATCAAAAGAACCACTGAAAGGAATAGATATTCAGCGATGCAATTTGTTTTGAAATCTTGCATTCTTAGGCGAACGTCAGCGAGTAAGAGAGAACATACCTTGATATCAGCAAATCAATTTTGTTCAGAGAGAGGGTGATTAATAGGGTTATACAAGTTTATTTTATAATCACTGATCAAATGTGAACCACTGAAGATTTTTCTCTTCTAAGTTCAGCATTCCAAGCTCGCTGATGAGAAAGTTGAATCTTGTCTCATCAAGAGGTTTGGTGAAAAGATCAGCTAACTAAAAATCAGTTGGGATAAAATGAAGTTCTATAACTCCATTCATCACATGATCTCTGATAAAATGATACCTGATTTCGATGTGTTTGGTCTTTGAGTGTAACACTGGATTATTGGCTATAGCGATGGCACTAGTGTTGTAGCAATAGATTGGAATTTTAGAGAACTGAAGGTCATAGTAGAAGTAGTTGATTTCTGATCCACAAGACCTGAGAACAACAGTTTCCACCGGCTACGTACTCAGCTTCGGCGATTGAGGTGGACACTGAGTTTTGCTTTTTACTTGTCCAACTCACCAACTTTCCACCTAGGAGCTGACATCCTCCTGTGGTGGATTTCCTATCCAATTTGCAACCTACAAAATCACTATCTGAATAGGCGATTAGATCAAACCCTGAGTCTTTCGGATACCAAAGACCTAGGTTAGGAGTACCCTTAAGGTATCGAAAATTTTTCTTTACAACGATCAAATGAGATTCCTTAGGTTCAGCTTGATATCGTGCACACAAATAAGTTGTGTACATAATATCAGGTCGGCTAGCTGTAAGATACAAAAGAGAGCCGATCATCCCACGATACGTCGTGACATTAACAGGTTTCCCAGAAGGATCCTTGTTTAGTGTCAGCGGCGGTGCCATAGGGGTTTTCATAGCTGAGCTCTGAGTTAAATCAAACCTTTTCAGCATATCTTTAACATATTTTCCTTGGTGAATGAAAGTTCCTTTTTCATTCTGCTTGATTTAAAGACCAAGGAAATATGTCAGCTCACCCATCATACTCATTTTATATTCAGCTTTCATTCTTTCGGAAAAACGAGTACATAGGTCAGGGTTAGTGGAACCAAATATAATATCATTGACATATATTTGAACAAGAATAATATGACCTTTTACTTTCCTGAAAAATAGAGTTTTATCGATTTTACCTCGCTCAAATTTTTCAATATGGAGATAAGTAGAGATAGTGCCATACCATGCACGAGGAGCTTGCTTTAAGCCATAAAGTGCCTTATCCAGTTTATAAACATAACCTGGATGCTTGGAATCTGAGAATCTTGGAGGTTGTTCCACGTAGACTTCTTCATTCAACTTTCCATTGAGGAACGTTGATTTAACATCCATCTGATAAACTTTGAAGTCTTTGTGTACAACGTATGCTAAGAATAGATGAATGGCTTATAGTCTTGCCACTGGGGCAAATGTTTCGTCATAATCTATACCTTCTTCTTGTCTGTACCCCTGAGCAACAAGACGAGCCTTGTTGCGGGTTACAGTTCCATGTTCATCCAACTTGTTTCGATAGACCCATTTAGTGCCTATCACTGACTTGTAAGATGGTCTGAGAACGAGCTTCCAAACTTTGTTTCTTTCGAATTATGTCAGCTCTTCTTGCATAGCGCTGACCCAGTTTGGATCTCTGAGGGAATCATCTGTTTTCTTTGGTTCAATCAGAGAAATAAAGTTAACAAATAAACAAATGTTACCTGCACTTCGTCGAGTCTGAACACCAGCATTTGGATCACCAAGAATTTGATCAATAGGGTGATTAATAGTCCATCGCTGAACCAGAGCATAAGTTGCTGACTCAATCTGAACTTCAGGAGGACCTGAAGATGAGGCTTCAGCAACTTTTGGTATATCAGCCAAGAGAGGAAGAGGTTCAAATGTCATTTCATTCACTGATTGCTGAGAAGTAGATGGTATGTGTGAGATAGAATGTTCAGAAGCATGTATAGTGTTGAGAGGAACAGCTGAGACCCATGAGGATTCAACTTCACTTGTCTGCATGCTTGGGATGATAGTAGAATCATCATCTTCAGCGGTATGAGTATGAGATGGAGGAGTGGAAACATCTTCTGAATCACCAAGATGAGAAAACATCCATTGATTCAGTTCTTCAGTATCAGCAGAAGGTCCAGAGTTCGCTGAATGGGATTCGTCAAAAGTGACGTGGATTGTATCTTCTACAGTTTGTCTTTTTCGATTGAAGACTCTGAAGGCTTTGGAGATCGAAGAATGTCCAAGAAAGATTCCATCATCATCCTTAGGATCAAACTTTCCAAGGGCATCTCTGTTGTTCAGCATGAAACACTGACATCCAAAGATGTGAAGAAAGCTAATTGATGGCTTTCTCCCATGGAAGAGTTCATAGGCTGTCTTCTTGAATCTTTTGACTATCAGCGACCTGTTTTGAGTAAAACAAGCAGTGTTGACAGCTTCTGCCCAAAACTGAGTAGGTAGATGAGAATCGTTGAACATTGAACGTCCAGCTTCGATGATAGTTCAATTTCTTCTTTCAGCGACTCCATTTTGCTGTGATGTTCTCACTGAGGAAAAGTTGTGAGAAATACCCTTGCTTTCAAAGAAGGAATCAAGGGAACTGTTTTTGAATTCAGTCCCAGGATCACTCCTTATAGAGCGAACGGTCATGTTGTTCAGGACTTCCATTTTCCTGCCAAAAGTGATGAGTTCTTCAGGGGTGTCACTCTTAGAACGGAGAAACATTACCCAGGTATAGCGAGAGAATTCATCAACTATGACCAATGTATATTTCTTACCAGCGAGGGATTCTTTGTTAACAGGACCAAACAAATCCATATGAAGAAGTTGTAGAGGAGATGACACTGAGGAAACTTGTTTAGACTTGAAGCTTGCCTTGGTTTGTTTCCATTTCTCACACGCTGAACATAAGGATTCCTTAGCGTATGAGTGTTGAGGTAGACCAGTGACCAACTCTTTTGAAGAAGGAGTATCCAGTGTCTTGAAGTTTAGATGAGAGAGCCTCTTATGCCATAGCCAGTTGACATCAGATGAGGCTTTTGAGAAGAAACAAGAGTTCTCAGTGGTTGTAGAATCCATGTTTATAACATAAAAATTTTCCATACGATATCCACTGAGAGCGATCTTCTCCTTTTTGTCAGTAACAAAGCAGGATTCCTTAGTGAAAATCACTTTGTTATCCTTGTCACACAGCTGACTGATGCTTAGAAGATTATGTTTCAGTCCTTCAACATATGCGACTCTTCTGAAGGTTGTTGTACCTGTTGATCCAAACCCTCAGTGATTTGATAATGACCCTCTCTTATATACTTAGTGAAAATTCTAAGTAAACAATATGTATCAGAGTTTCACTATCGCTGATAAGTACTAAGATCTTACAGTACCGCTGATAGGAACTCTTGTTATTTAGATTAAACATTCAGCAAAACTATTCACCATAATACTCTGAGTCTGTTCAGTACTTATGGTGATCGCTGATAAGTTAGTTGTTTACTTATGATCCCTGAAGACAAGTTTCACGTCACCATAGGTTCTACGCTGAAGTCGAAGATCAAGCTCACGAACCAGCGACATGTCTCCTAATAAACTGATGCGGATCAGCGAAGACTCAGATTTGTCCAATCAACGTGAAGTATCAAGTACAAGACTTCAGCTATCGCTGAACTCTATCATTCGCTGATATAGAATGATAGATCACTGAATCAACGAAAAGCTGGTCATGAAGTCCTTCGTACAATGTACTTTTGTCTTAACCACCCTTGCACGACTCTGTACGATATGTCAGAAAAAGAACCACCTTATTGTCTGAAATCGTACAACCACTCTGATACTACACTGTTCAACATGCGGCTACTAAGGTTGTCAACAAAGGTCAATGACATGCAACCATTCAGCTACTGCCACGTGTAAAGTGTAAACTGTAATGCATTAAATGCATGCAGTATATAAGATGATGAACTCACTTCATTTTGAAGTAACTTGCTAACTCTGGACAAGTTCATCCTTCTTATCTTGAGATAGGTTATTATTAGTCATTTCCTTCTCTTTCTTAGTGCAATAAACTTAGTGTTCCAACTTGTTTAGATTTAGGTTTATCCTTAATCTTGTTTCCGCAACAAGCTGTAAATTGTTAATGATTTATCAATAAACAATTTAGAAAAGTAAAATCTGTGTGTTTGTATTCAACCCCCCCCCCCCCCCCTTTCTACAAACTTGTATAGCCCTTCGGGACCAACAAGTGGTATCAGAGCAGATTTGTTTAATCTCATAAACAAGATCTAATCTATACTAAGATTTCTCTTCCTTGCTATTTCTGAAAATGGCTACCAACACAAATACAAATTATATCGATAATGGTTCTCTTGCAAAACCCCCTAGATTCTCCAGAGATAATTTTAATCTATGGAAAAATAGGATGACTCTCTTCCTAGAAGGTGTAGATCCTACTATGCCTTATTATCTTGATAATGGCCCATTTATTCCTGTAAGAATTGATGCCGCAGTACCAGCCGCTGAGAATAGACCTGCTATTCCAGAAAGGCTGGTACCCAAAGAAGTTCATACTTGGACTGACGAAGATAAGAAGAAAGTGGCTATCGACACAAAAGCCAGATCCATACTATCCATGGCTCTTCCTGACAAAGTCTACCATTCCGTCATGAACCTGAAATCCTCAAAAGCCATGTGGGACACAATCTGTGTTCAGTATGAAGGTACTGCTGAAGTCCAGGACTCTCGAAAGATCAACCTGGTAAGACAGTATGAAAGTTTCATTTGTGGTAAGAATGAGACTCTCTCTGACGTTCACCAACGTTTTAATTCCTTAATAATAGATCTGAAAACTGTTGGTAAGGAATATTGTAACTTTGAAGTGCTGACAAAGTTTCTAGAATGTTTACCTGAAAGCTGGGACAGTTATTCTATGTGTCTCAAGCTGTCAAAGGATCTAAGATCAATTACCCTTGCTACCTTATATGGCACGATGCTGAATCATGAGCAATCAAGCCATCTTAAGAAGAATCTTGTAAAAGATTCCAAAAGCACCCCTGTTGCTTTAATCTCAGAGGAACCCTCTACTCAGCGACCCTCGGTCACTATCACTGAGTTAGAGAGTAACTCTGAAAGGTCATCAGATTCTGACTCTTCAGATGATGATGAATCCTTGGCTCTCCTAACTAAAAGGTTCAGGAGATTCACCAAAAAGAAAATGTTCAGAAAGAACAAACCTCTTTCTATAACTGACAAGCCAAGATCATCAGCTCCTGTTGATAAGGCTACTGCTACTTGTTTTAACTGCGAAAAGATTGGACATTTCGCTAACGAGTGCAGGTCTAAGAAAATATCGAGAAACTCAGCGTTTCCCAAGAAATCCTTTTTTCCCAGGAATAAAGATGACAAATATGCTAAGCTGAAAGAAAAGTATGCGAAGCTGAAAAGCTTCAAGAAGAAAGGCAAAGGCTTGATGGCTTACGATTGGGCTGCCTCTGAAGAAGAATCATCATCATCTGACTCTGAGGATGATGAAGCCAATCTCTGTCTAATGGCATAGATTGAAGATGAGGAAGAAAGTTCAGACATTCCCTCTACTTCAACCTCTACAATTCAGGTATCACCTTCCTTCTTTACAAATATTACAAATATTGATGAAGCTAATAGTCTCCGTAAAATCGATCTCTTGACTAGAAGTTTATATGAAGCCATGAATGGCAAAACTATAGTTGAAAATCAAAACCTTGATCTCGCTAAACAGCTTAAAAATTGTCACCTTCAAATAGAAAAGCTTTCTAAAATTGAAGAAGATTTTAAAGATCAAGTGCATTTAAATCAGCTAGTCAAAATCGAACGAGCAGAAGCTATAGCTGCTTTGAAAGCTGAAAAGACTACTGTTGAAGGATGGTGTAATTCTTCAACAAAGATCACTGAGATAATTAAGTCTCAGATTCCCCTGAGTGTTAAACGTGGACTTGGTTACAAATATGAAACTCAAGAACAAACCACTGATCATTCCATGCTCTTATTTGGAACTTTCGTATCCTTAGTCGCTGATACTTCATCCTCTCAGTGTTCCTCGTCCAGACCACCTATCCCTGAGGAAATTTCTACCTCTTCAAAAGGTAAAGAGAAAATGGTTTATCCAAAACCTACCTCTGTCTTTAAAGATAAAGTTAAAGGAATTGCTTTTAACCAAAATCCTCAGAAGGGTACTTTAGTACCAAAGCTGAATGCTTCTAAAGCTTTAGTGATTTATTCCTATGGATCAAGGAATCAGATCTCTGGATCTACTCAGCGTGGGTCTATTCAGCGATCTACTCCTAGACTCAGAGTGGATGTCCTTGGTAAGAAATCTGAAGAACTAAACATTCCTCCCATTTCAAAAGCCAAAAGCTTATTTGGTGCTGGTCCTTCTAATTCTAAATCAAAGGCTCAGAATTCAAATAGTCCTAGAACTACTTTTAGTTATATAAAATGTTATCACTGTGGACTCACTGATCATATTGCTAATAAGTGCCCATAGCCACTAAAGCTGAAAAGATAGCTAAAGTGAAAATTGCCCCCAAGGCAAAGAAGACCACTGAGGTTAAGAAATTAACCAAAGTGAAGACTGACAAAGCTGAATCTTCAAATGTTGCGAAGATTGCTGAACCTTCCATTCCAACTACTTCCACTGACAAACGTGTACACATGGTTAAGTGGGTACCCAAGAAAAACTAATCTTCCTTTGTGATGCAGGTTCAGAAGGGTATCTGGTATCTCGATAGCGGATGCTCTAGACACATGACTTTCGGTGGGTCCCTCTGTTACTTTCGGTCTGGTATCTGAAAGAAAAGCCTGCTCGCTGAATACAAGGAAGAGAAGGGTCCCTCTGTTACTTTCGGTGGAAATGGAAAAGGACATACCCGAGGGTTTGGTGTACTCTCTAATGGTACAACCACCTTCAGAAGAGTCGCATATGTGGAAGGGCTGAAGCATAATCTGTTAAGCATCAATCAGCTTTGTGACAAGGATAACAAGGTAATCTTTACCAAGGAATCCTGCTTTGTCACGGACAAAAAGGAGAAGATAACTCTCAGCGGTTATCGTTTGGAAAATGTTTATGTAATAAACATGGAATCAACCACTACTGAGAACTCTTGTTTCTTCTCAAAAGCCTCATCTGATGTCAACTGGCTATGGCATAAAAGGCTCTCTCATCTAAATTTCAAGACACTGAACACTCTTTCTTCAAAAGAGTTAGTCACTGGTCTACCTCAACACTCATACGCCAAAGAGTCTTTATGTTCAGCGTGTGAGAAAGGGAAGCAGACCAAAGCAAGCTTCAAGTCAAAGCAAGTCTCCTCAGTGTCATCTCCTCTACAACTACTCCATATGGATTTGTTTGGCCCTGTTAACAAACAATCCATCGCTGGAAAGAAATATACACTGGTCATAGTTGATGAATTCTCTCATTTTACATGGGTTATGTTTCTCCGTTCTAAGAGCGACACCCCTGAAGAACTCATCACCTTTGTTCGGAAAATGGAAACCCTGAATAATTTGACCGTTCGCTCAATAAGGAGTGATCATGGGACTGAATTCAAAAACAGTTCTCTTGATTCCTTCTTTGAGAGTAAGGGTATTTCTGACAACTTTTCTTCAGTGAGAACACCGCAACAAAATGGAGTCGCTGAATGAAGAAATAGAACAATTATTGAAGCTGCACGTTCAATGCTCAGCGATTCTCACCTGCCTACTCAGTTTTGGGCAGAAGCTGTCAACACCGCTTGTTTTACGCAAAACAGGTCGCTGATAGTCAAAAGATTCAATAAAACAGCCTATGAACTTTTTCATGGGAGAAAGCCTTCAATCAGCTTTCTTCACATCTTTGGATGTCAGTGTTTCATACTGAACAACAGAGATGCCCTTGGAAAGTTTGATCCTAAGGCTGATGATGGAATATTTCTTGGATACTCCTCAGTCTCCAAAGCCTTCAGAGTCTTTAATCGAAGAAGACAAACTGTTGAAGAAACAATTCACGTCATGTTTGACGAATCCCATTCAGCGAACTCTAAACCGTCCGCTGATACTGAAGAACTGAATCAATGGATGTTTTCTCATCTTGGTGATTCAAAAGAAATTCCCACTCCTCGTGCTCACACAGTTGAAGATGATGGTCTTACTATCATTCCAAATATGCAGAATAGTGAAGCTGAAACATCATGGGTCTCATCTGTTCCTATAAACACTATACCTGCTTCTGAACCCAATGTCTCAGACATTCCATCTACTTCTCAGCAATCAGTGAATATAATGACAACTGCATCCATTCCTCTCTTGGCTGATACTCCAGACGCCGCTGAAGCTTCATCTTCAGCTCATCCAGTTCAAGTTGAGTCAGCGTCTCACGCCCCGACTCAGCGATGGACTGTAAATCACCCAATTGATCAAATTCTTGGTGATCCAAACGCTGGTGTTCAGACTCGACGAAGTGCAGGTAATATTTGTTAACTTTATTTCTCTGACTGAACCAAAGAAAGTAGATGATGCCCTCAAAGATCCAAACTGGGTCAGCGCCATGCAAGAAGAGCTGACTGAATTCGAAAGAAACAGAGTTTGGAAACTTGTTCGAAAACCAACTGACAAAACAGTGATAGGCACTAAATGGGTCTATCGAAACAAGTTGGACGAACATGGAACTGTAACTCGCAACAAGGCTCGTCTTGTTGCTCAGGGATACAGACAAGAGGAAGGCATAGATTATGATGAAACATTTGCTCCAGTAGCAAGACTAGAATCTATTCGTCTATTCTTAGCATACGCTGTACACAAAGACTTCAAAGTATATCAGATGGATGTTAAGTCAGCGTTTCTAAATGGAAAGCTGAATGAAAAAAATCTATGTGGAACAACCTCCAGGATTCTCAGATCCTAAGCGTCCAGGTTATGTCTATAAAATGGATAAGGCACTTTATGGCTTAAAGCAAGCTCCACGTGAATGGTATGACACTCTTTCTACTTATCTCCATATTGAACAATTTGAGCGAGGTAAAATCGACAAAACTCTATTTTTCTGGAAAGTAAAAGGTCACATCATTCTTGTTCAAATATATATTGATGATATTATATTTGTCTCTACTAACCCTGATCTTTGTACTCGTTTCGCTGATAGAATGAAAGGTGAGTATAAAATGAGCATGATGGGTGAACTAACATATTTCCTTGGTCTTCAGATAAAACAAAATGAAAAAGGAACTTTCATTAATCAGGGAAAGTATGTTAAAGATATGCTGAAGAAATTCGACTTAACTGAAAGTTCAGCTATGAAAACCCCTATGGCACCACCGCTGATACATGATAAGGATACTAAGGGTATTCATGTTAATGTCACTCTGTACCGTGGGATGATCGGCTCTCTTTTGTATCTTACAGCTAGCCGACCCGATATTATGTACGCAACCTGTTTGTGTGCACGATATCAAGCTGAACCTAAGATATCTCAATTGAAAGATGTAAAGCGAATTTTTCGATACCTTAAGGGTACAGCGAATCTAGGTCTTTGGTATCCCAAAGACTCAGGATTCGATCTAATCGCCTATTCAGATAGTGATTTTGCAGGTTGCATAATGGATAGGAAAAGCACCACAGGAGGATGTCAGCTCCTGGGTGGAAAGCTGGTAAGTTGGACAAGTAAAAAGCAAAACTCAGTGTCCACATCCACAGCTGAAGCTGAGTATGTAGCCGCTGGAAGCTGTTGTTTTCAGGTCTTGTGGATGAGAAATCAAATACTGGACTATGACCTTCAGCTCTAAAAAATTCCAATCTATTGCGACAGCACAAGTGCCATCGCTATAGCAAATAATCCAGTGCTACACTCAAAGACAAAACACATCGAAATCAGGTATCACTTTATCAGAGATCATGTGATGAATGGTGATATCGAACTTCACTTTATCCCAACTGATTATCAGTTAGCTGATCTGTTCACCAAACCTCTTGATGAGACAAGGTTCAACTTTCTCATCAGCGAGCTTGGAATGCTGAACTTTGAAGAGTAAAATCTTCAGCGATTCACATTTGATCAGCAATAGGATAAAATCAGCTTGTATAACCCATTCTATCATCCTCTCTCTGAATAAACTTGATTCGCTGATATTAAGGTATGTTTTTTTCTCTCTGACAAAATCGCATGTAAATGCAAGATTTCAAAATAAATTACATCGCTGAATATCTCTTCCTTATCAGCGATACATTGAAATTTCTAAAACCAACACTGATATTTCTATTCAGTGCTTCATGTTTTCAAAAGTGTCCCTGAGTTTTCAAAACCTCAGAGACATCTAAGAATGTGAAAGGACAGTTGTGACGTCATTACAACGGATAAACCCTGGCACGTTCTTCTTTCTGACTCACGTTTGCACGTTTCGTTTACTCGCCAATCAAATGCAAACACGTGTCCGTGTCATGATGAAAATCTTTTCCCGCTCAAGATTTTCTCTTTCTAATCTCTCTATATAAACAATTTCTTGGTTTATATTTTCCTTTTACGCGAACTTCTCCTCTAAGCAAAGAAAGAATTCACTGTTGCATTTTGCTCTCGAATTTTTCAAGAACAACTGTTCATCTTCTTCAAACATCAAAGGTTAATATGTTCTTATTATTTACCAAATGCAAATAACTTGTTTCTGATCTTCTCATTGTTTTAACAAGATCAAACAAAAGAACTTCTTAAAAATGAAATCATTTTCTTTCATGGTTTTATGAACACAACCATTTCATGGTTGTTTGTAAAGCCCGTGTCCCGGTATGGTTATTTCTTTATCACTCATTGTTTTAATATTTTCCTCTTAGTGTTTTTTTAACAAAGCTTAACGGGCGTTAGCAAGGTTGACCAAAACGTTGTTAATAATAAGACTTTAGGTGGTTTTGCAAAGTTGTGGAAAAACCAGGGACCAAAGTTGTGTTTGTAGGAAACTTACATGGGGATCGGCCTTATAGGACCGACCCCCACCCTTCTTCTAGTTTTTTTCTTCCGAATCACACAACAACCCTACGAAACCCTAATTCCTTCTCCTTGCCTTCATCACTGAACCCATCCCCCCCCCCTTTCCCCTTGCTGCCGCCGTTGGCCACCGTTCGCCGACGCCATCGCTGCAGGTTCAGCCGGCGAGAGAGGAGTGCTGCGTGGGTGTGCTCGAGAGAGGAAGTAACGAGAGAGGGAGAGAGAGAGAGGGAGAGCCGACGAGTGGGTGGAAGAAGGAGCGGGGCTGTGTTGTAGTCGCTACCGGGTTGTCGTCGGGAGGTAAGCCCCTTCTCGTTCTTTCTTTTTGCTTTCTGTTCATCGTCGTCTCGTCGCCGCGAAACCGCCGCCGGCGCAGCCATGGCTGCCGCCGGTGTTGTGTAATAACCGGGTTTATTGTGGGTTTATTTAATTTTATTATTTTAGTTTTAAAGTAAGTTTGAGATTTATTTTATGGAGTTATAAGTTAAGGGGTAAACTTTAATTTTAATTTATAAATAGAGGGATTAAACTTGTTAAGTGAAGATAGTTGGAGGGTTGTTTGGCTAAGTATGGAATGAGGTGTCTAACTTTTGTGATATTTAATAAATGTGTATGTGTGTGTTGTGTCGATAAGAGAAAGAGAGAACAAGAAAGTTGGATATTTTATTTAGTGTGTGAGGTGTCCTCCTTCTAGACAACCAATTTCTTTAAGTATGTGTGTGTGTGTGCTTTTGTGTTCGGCAAAAAGAAAACGAGAAAAGAGAGAGATCGAGAAAGAAGGAAAAAGAAGAAGGAAGCATATTCATATTAGTTGAATTGTAGGAAACAAATTGTGAAGGATCAAGGTATAATTTTATTTATATTTGTTGTTTTGGATAATTAATTATAGTGAAGTTTATATGGTTCTATAAATGGGTTTTGATGAATTATGGATATTTTTGGAAAACTAAGTTTATGGATAGTTGTTATATATAGTCTTAAGTATTTATATAACATTCTATGGGATTCTTGAGTTATTTTATATATTATAAGGGATTTATTTATAAATAACTAAATAAATTGGAATGGGTAACCTCCTCATTTTTGCCAGCACATAAGCTTTGCCACCACGTGAGCTTATCCTCATATTTATATATACATATATAAAAGAAGACTTCATAATGCTTTGCCACCACATGAGCTTATCTTCATATTTATATATACATATATAAAAGAAGACTTCATAGTTTTGTGGTGGGGGGTGTTTGTTCGACGAGACCAAAAGAGAAAAACAAATTTGGAGATTTTCCATTTGAAGCTTTCCTTGTAGATTTTGGTTATGGGTTTATTCGTAGATTTTGTTGTTCTCAATTGCGGCACTCGTGGTGACTGTGTGTATGGAGTAGATAATATCATCATTCGAGGTGAGTTTTTCTTTTAACCATTTTCGAACTGAAATGCATTTATTATAAATGGTTAATTTATGATGTGAATGATATCGGTATGTGAGTTTTACTTTAAAAGGTTTTCAAACTGGAATACACACACACATATATATATATATATACATATATATATATATATATGTTTATATATATATGAGATGGATATGTGTGGATTGAAAAGGTGATATATGGTGTGATTATGTGTTTATAAATGGAAAATATCATATATTGAGATATGATTTGGAACGTGACAGATAATGTGAATATGTGCTTATATTGAAATAGAATATATTGAGATGTATATTTTATTTATATAAGCTTTGCACTACCCGAGTGAACATTTAACCGGACTAAGGGTCGGTGTGTTGCCGGGTTCCGGTGTACGGACCGGTGGTGTTGTTGGTCGTAAATTCAGTACGGCGTTGTTGGTCGTAAATTCAGTACGACGTTGTTGGTCGTAATTTCAGTACGGCGTTGATAATTTATTAGTTGGCTTGCAACCAACTAATATGGCCATTTGTGGAGGAATAAGTTGGAAGAGATGTACACGATGCACGAGTCTTGATTGGTATTTAAATATGTGTGATATATGTGTGTTTTGACAAAGGTTTTATATAAACTATTTTATATAAATTGGTTTTAAAAAGGATTACTAAACTGACAGGGATTTCTCACTAGACCGTTTGGTCTAACCCTCATTTTGTTTTTAAAAATATGTATTCCAGGTCGAGGAACTTATGGCGGCAAAGGAAAGGATAGGATGTAGGATGCTTTTGATGATTGATGATGATTAGAAAGATTTTATGTATTCTGTAGTTTCGAGACTAAAGGGACCGTACGTGATTTGTTATGTATTTTTTTGTTATGAATGAAACGAC
This sequence comes from Saussurea involucrata, assembly GCA_033807775.1. Lineage (NCBI taxonomy): Eukaryota > Viridiplantae > Streptophyta > Magnoliopsida > Asterales > Asteraceae > Saussurea > Saussurea involucrata. The sequence continues at coordinate 26,676,943 of CM066316.1, forward strand.
GTTATGTATAATATATTAATTGTTGTATGTTTTGGGAACCGGGTCGTTACAGATGGTATCAGAGCCTTAGTTTAAGAGATTTAGGTATTTGGATTTATACCTAGACTTAAACTGCATGTGAAGTAGGAGGTCCTTATTATTTTAGAACCTTGGGATGTTAAGTATAAAAAGGTAGAAGGAACATCATGTAAGGTAATTTCGGATTACATCTGTCCAGTGTAATTGTGAACTTACAAGTACATGTTTGAACTGAAATACCTTATTATATGGGGAATGTGCTTATGTGTATATTAACCCTGTGAAAGTCAACAGAATGGCAAGTCGGTCGTGACGTATGGATAGAGACGAAGACAGGTATATTCCTATAAACTCTATACGTGCTAAAGTGCTAATTGACTCTGATGCAATTGATTAAATGTGACTCTTTAATTGCCGTTTATCTGCATTAGAAAAGTATTTGATAGTTGTGTTATAGATATATGAGTTTTAGTTGGTTGACTATAATTAGATAAAGTCTTAAAGTATTTCATGGTGAAATCAATTATTAATTATGTTTTTGTATTGGAATTTATAAACTAGGAGTTTGGTATCAAAAATGGAAAAAGGAATGAAACCATTGAAATGGGTTGTGCTCCATGAAGTAATGCCCACAAGGTATTTGTTGAAATGCCAAGAGATTTCAACTCTGTTGAGTTTTTAGTTTTCTGTTCGGATATTGGAAAATTCGTATAAAATCAACCGTAAGTCTAAATAAGCTCAAAGTTTGCAGTTAGAAAGATCTTTCAATCCTGGACAATTTTGTAGTTTTCACCGAGACCAAATTATGACTTTAAGCAGCTCCAAACAGTGAATTTGCTCCTGTGAAAAACGGGAATTGCCCACTGTTTGCATAAAATCCATATATAATTGGTCGTTGCTCCAATAGAGGTGAATCCAAAGCGATATGAAGCTTAAGAGATGTAAGTACGTTTTTGTTATAGACATGATCAACTAGTTTGGCTTCTAAATATGGTAATTAAGCCAAAAGCAGAGGTGAAACTGTGCTGTTCTGTGCAGCCCAGTTTTGGTGGTTTTGTTTATTTAACTTTAATGTTAACTTTTAACTTTGTGTTTTGTTGACTCTTGGATAGAGTATGAATGAGGACTGGAAATACTGTGGACTCAATTTAAGTTCGGGTTTGGGGGAAACATTTGAGGATACGAGTTAGATAGAATTATCTAGAGTTCTTAGCCTGCTAATAAGTCTTATGGGTTCTTTTGGTAAAGAGATAGAACCTTAAGAGAGAATTAGGTTGCTGATAACCTAGACTTAAGCTGAGAGAGAATATTTATATTATGTCAATCATGTTGTAAGAAATTGATGCTTGAGAGTTTTTCTGGGTATAGAAAAGTGGTTCAAAAGAGTTGGGTGTTTACCTAATACTTCTCCTGGATTGGAGGATTTAAGTTGTAAAATGGATTTATATTAGTAGTGTTATGATTAGCAGGAAGAAAGCGATGTTTAATAAATATTTGATGGTCGTGTGATGAACTTTGTGGTGTAGTTTGTAGTAGATTTGTTATGAGATTAGTTGGCGATTTTTACGGTTAAGTAAGGTGAGGTTAATGTGGATGAACTTTCTTTATGGCGTTGTTTAAGATAAAGAGTTGTTTTAGACTGTATGCTTGACTTTGAATGTTAAGTCGTTAATGATTTATATGATTGGTATATGATTAGTGACAAGAAATTTTTAATAATTATGACGGAATTGTAATGAATTCTTTTTGGCTTAGTTTTGTAGCGGAATTATCATGGGATGAATTGGTAATTATATTATTTAGGTAATGTGAGAATGGTGTTGATGAATTTCATTTGCGGAGCGGTTTAAGTGAATCAAATGTTTAAGGGTTTGTGTTAGTATTTTATGCTAAGTCAGAGATGTAAGAAATTGATGTGATAACGAGTTTGTTATTTTATTAAGAAATTAATTGGTGTTGATATTATGGGATGGAAATCGGTATGAGTTATAGTGGTGAAGTTATTGAGATAATTGAAATGTTTGAGATTGTGTTTTGTTTATATTCGAGAAATTAAGTCACTATTAGACTTTAATTTAATTTAATAATGATATATTGATTGATGCGAAGAAGACGTAATTTGTTGAGCGCGTCTGAAAGTTGTCATAAGGATCTTATGGTATCATTATTAGGGTATGATATTTTGATGTGGTATTTGTACAATTAAGAAATTTGCGTTGTAAGTTAAGGTAGATGTGTAAGTTTTCGACTCCTCATCAAGTTTTGCAGTTATGATAAGTGATGATATTAGATTGTTATTTCAAAACTATGTTATGATAGGAGTTCTATTTGGAAGGTTCTTGATAGGAAGTCAATATTAAAAAGTGAAATTGATTAAAGTATCGGGATTAGAGACAATAATATGTTTATGTTTGGATGAATGATTTGGTGTCAAGTGCAATTAAGTATTGATGTGTGATTATCGTGGTTATGTTATGCTAGCATGAGAAATGGAAATGGTAGGATGAAGATGCGGGTTTGATAAAAATTAAGAAACTTATCCGTGATATAAAATGTTTTTGTTGGGTATATTTTATTCCATGGAAGAGTATAAGAAATAGGTTGTAATTGCTAAGCAAGTTTTATATTGAAAATGTATGATTATGTTTTCGAGTTAGTATTGTAAAAGTATAGAACACGACGTTTGTCGTGAAAGGCCGGTGGGGTTAAAAGTAGTATTAGCGTGGTAAATGTTCCGAGTAAGCATAAAAAAAATGTTGTGTTAATTGGATGAGTTTCATGTGAGTATAAGTTATTTCTTTTTGTGATATAAGTGAACTTTCAAGTTATTTTGAACCTTCGTGGGATTTGATTATTGGTAATTCGGCAGAAAATTTTGATTATGGTTATTTTAAGATTGGGATCGACTTTGTAGAATTGATTAATTGAGTAAATTGCAGACGATGTGTGTAAAGTTCAAATAAAGTGGGTTAATATTAATAAGTTGGTGATTATCGTTGTTTTTAAGGGGCGGAATTTTTTTTGTGGAATTAAAATTCTTGATGCTTTGATAATATTGAGAATAATGTATTTGTTTGTAAAAAGGATTCTTTGGTATTATCGTTGTTGAGAATAACGTGAGTTTGCGTTAAGATATCAAGTTGGGTGATTGTTATGGTTAGTCAGGGGTTTATTTTGTTGTATGGTGTAAATCTTATTGAAAACTCACGAATTTTATAGAACATTACACTTATTGATGGTATCAGGTTTAGACGGATTTTGAACTTCTAATTTGGGGTTCTGGAAGACAATAATGTGTTGTATGAGTTTGAAAGTGATTTATGGTAAATGATTACCCTCGTTTGTTGCTTGAATGAATTCCGGGACGAAATTCTTTTAAGGGGGAGATGTTGTAATAACCGGGTTTATTGTGGGTTTATTTAATTTTATTATTTTAGTTTTAAAGTAAGTTTGAGATTTATTTTATGGAGTTATAAGTTAAGGGGTAGACTTTAATTTTAATTTATAAATAGAGGGATTAAACTTGTTAAGTGAAGATAGTTGGAGGGTTGTTTGGCTAAGTATGGAATGAAGTGTCTAACTTTTGTGATATTTAATAAATGTGTATGTGTGTGTTGTGTCGATAAGAGAAAGAGAGAACAAGAAAGTTGGATATTTTATTTAGTGTGTGAGGTGTCCTCCTTCTAGACAACCAATTTCTTTAAGTATGTGTGTGTGTGTGCTTTTGTGTTCGGCAAAAAGAAGACGAGAAAAGAGAGAGATCGAGAAAGAAGGAAAAAGAAGAAGGAAGCATATTCATATTAGTTGAATTGTAGGAAACAAATTGTGAAGGATCAAGGTATAATTTTATTTATATTTGTTGTTTTGGATAACTAATTATAGTGAAGTTTATATGGTTCTATAAATGGGTTTTGATGAATTATAGATATTTTTGGAAAACTAAGTTTATGGATAGTTGTTATATATAGTCTTAAGTATTTCTATAACATTCTATGGGATTCTTGAGTTATTTTATATATTATAAGGGATTTATTTATAAATAACTAAATAAATTGGAATGGGTAACCTCCTCATTTTTGCCGGCACATGAGCTTTGCCACCACTTGAGCTTATCCTCATATTTATATATACATATATAAAAGAAGACTTCATAATGCTTTGCCACCACATGAGCTTATCTTCATATTTATATATACATATATAAAAGAAGACTTCATAATTTTGTGCTGGGGGGTGTTTGTTCGACGAGACCAAAAGAGAAAAACAAATTTGGAGATTTTCCATTTGATGCTTTCCTTGTAGATTTTGGTTATGGGTTTATTCGTAGATTTTGTTGTTCTCAATTGCGGCACTCGTGGTGACTGTGTGTATGGAGTAGATAATATCATCATTCGAGGTGAGTTTTTCTTTTAACCATTTTCGAACTGAAATGCATTTATTATAAATGGTTAATTTATGATGTGAATGATATCGGTATGTGAGTTTTACTTTAAAAGGCTTTCAAACTGGAATACACATATATATATATATATATATATATATGAGATGGATATGTGTGGATTGAAAAGGTGATATATGGTGTGATTATGTGTTTATAAATGAAAAATATTATATATTGAGATATGATTTGGAACGTGACAGATAATGTGAATATGTGCTTATATTGAAATAGAATATATTGAGATGTATATTTTATTTATATAAGCTTTGCACTACACGAGTGCACATTTAACCGGACTAAGGGTCGGTGTGTTGCCGGGTTCCGGTGTACGGACCGGTGGTGTTGTTGGTCGTAAATTCAGTACGGCGTTGTTGGTTGTAAATTCAGTACGACGTTGTTGGTCGTAATTTCAGTACGGCATTGATAATTTATTAGTTGGCTTGCAACCAACTAATATGGCCATTTGTGGAGGAATAAGTTGGAAGAGATGTACACGATGCAAGAGTCTTGATTGGTATTTAAATATGTGTGATATATGTGTGTTTTGACAAAGGTTTTATATAAACTATTTTATATAAATTGGTTTTAAAAAGGATTACTAAACTGACAGGGATTTCTCACTAGACCGTTTGGTCTAACCCTCATTTTGTTTTTAAAAATATGTATTCCAGGTCGAGGAACTTATGGCGGCAAAAGAAAGGATAGGATGTAGGATGCTTTTGATGATTGATGATGATTAGAAAGATTTTATGTATTCTGTAGTTTCGAGACTAAAGGGACCGTACGTGATTTATTATGTATTTTTTTGTTATGAATGAAACGACGTTATGTATAATATATTAATTGTTGTATGTTTTGGGAACCGGGTCGTTACATGTTGCCGCCGTGCACCGCCGGTGTGGTGGCCGTGATGGAAACTATGCGGCTGTTGGTTTATGTGTGAGTGCGTGCGGCCCGAACTTTGTTGGTTGGAACGTTCGTTGTTGTCTCGACGGTTTCAAGTACCGAACCACCACCGCCGGCGGTGGCTGCCGCCGCCGCCAACCACCACTGCCGGAAGTGGCAGTGGGTGGTGTGTGGGTTGTCCAGCCCTGGTTGCAAACCCTAAAGACCTTAAACTCAATGACGAAACCGTAACCCGAATCGCTTAAACCTTAATCGAAAGCCAAGGTTATCATTTTATGTGAAAAACGCCTTTTCTGCCGCTGTTTTGTTTCGTCCATAACTTTTCCATCGTAGCTCGCTTTGAGACGAATCTGGTGCCCACGGTTCACATTCTGTGTCGGGCACATTTTTCATGTTTCGGCGAAAGCCTGGTTTTGCCTCTAGCTAAGTGTAAAATAGCCATTTTTACAGCAGGTCCGAATCTGCCGGAATGACGTTTCAGTTTTAGAAAAATCATATAAAATCGTAGGAAAATCGTTAGAACGCGTATAATATGTCCCTGGAAAGCTAAGACCTAGACCTATCTGATTGTAAAAAGTGATATCTAGAATTGTGGGTCTAGAAGGGGCTAAGCAGGTCCCGAACAGACCGGCAGTTTAGGCCGAAAAGGCGAAATATCACCCGTTTAATCTTATGTTTATAATTAAGGATCCCAGGCTTCGCGTTGACACTTTGTAGCACTCCTTTAGGTGACGAGAAGTAATTTTGGAGTTGGAAAGCTTGTGTGGTCAGTTGGGAACTTCTGCAACGCTTTTGAGGTGAGTTCTCTCACTGCGTAGATTAGGGGTCATATGTGCATTGCGGTAGCTTGTGTGTATTAGCTTAATTGTCGTGTGTAGTATTAGACTGAACTAATACCTTGTATGATAACTTAACTGTTGTGTGAATTCGGTGGGACCGATGAACACGGAATTCGGTGGGACCGATGGATATTGTAGGAACTCGGTGGGACCGAGGGATACGTGTAAAGGTGTTGTGTGAATTCGGTGGGACCGATGAACACTGGATTCGGTGGGACCGATGGATATATGCATGGATGTCTTGCATGAGTTTGCTTGTTTAGGATATGTTCTTAGACTGGCATGTAATGTTTATTATTCCCTATCTGCTGATAGGGGTGGTGCGTATATGATTGCTAATGTGCGTAAGTGTTTGAATTCACTAAGCTTCGTGCTTACCCTTCCCTATAAATTACTGTTTCAGGTACGAGTGGCAGTAAGGCCTGACGGTACACACTGGCGCGTTGAGAAGACTTTCACCATTTTCATTTGGAGACTTGATGTTTAAAATTATTATGTTTTCCGCTGTCTTAAATTGAGTTGGTTGTTAACTTAACGAGGTTTTGGACAAAACGTTTATTTGGCTTTAATCACTTGTGGCTTATTTAATTAAAATGGTATTTTTAAAAGTTAAAATTTATTGTAATTTTTGGGACGTTACAACTTGGTATCAGAGCACAGCTTGAGCGAATCGAACACATTTCGGTGTGTTTGAACTCAAGTTTGCGGCTCGGGATTTTCTTTTCATTTAAAATTTTGAGAAAATAAAAGAAAGGGAAGGTACGTTTGAGAAACGGTGACCGAAGGCGCAGTGTGTACAGTCAGCCGATGACAAGGGAAAAGGTAAAGTACTTAGTGTAATTTATTGCTTTCTAGAACATAGGAGTATGTATGCTAGACTACCTGATTCTTATTACACTGTACTGTATGTTTGTTGCTTGCTGATAGGAATTTATGCTAGGCCTGATAGGTTGTTAAGTGAATGCCTTATAAGTTGTATGCAGTAGGAACCAAATAGCCTTAGAATGCTGGATTTAGTTCTATTGCACAACTCTTGTTTGAGTCCAACCGTTGTAGGATAGAATCTTTTATTCGAAAGTCTATCTGATTTCACGCTGTATGCAACTGTGCATTCGCGAGGCGACTCGTCATGACTAGTGGGGATTTCGTCATAGCAAGGGTAGTGGAATGGGGTGAATTTCCTAGTGAACTAGGAAGAATGTTGACATATGCTGGTACGGGCATATGGGTTAAACGGTCGGCAAGGAACTACCTGGGCACTTCGGGACGAGACTCGGAACGAGTAAGGATAGGTGCGGAAGGTAGTAGTAGAGCTCCTACTATCTGAAGCACAGGATCCGTGCTCGAGTCGGGGAAAGTCACGGAGAATCCGAGGAGTTGAACGTGAGCGTAGTTAGCAGGATTTACGGTGTGCTAATTACGCGTTGTATTATCTACCCAAAATAGCCATCACAAGGAGGAACAACAATAGTGAACCTACTAGTACAAGTGTGTACTTGAATTGCTTTGATGTGATGATCGTTGGGGTAGTGATGAAGGTTCTAAACTAGTAGTCGTTGGAATAGAAGGACGATTCTAGTATTAATCACTTGGAGTGACGATAAGGATGATGTTTGTTTTAAGTAGACCATTTCGGGTCAAGATGGATTATTGTGCTAGAATCATAGGCTTATAGAGCCGTCTTTGAATTGAGGAAAAACCGTAAGGATTATTTGACGTAATTTCCCAACTTGCCTAAGAGGTTTAAATGTCCGGATGACGATTGTGGACCGGAGAGATTTGGAGGGGTATGAGTCGAGACGTTGAATGCCGACTGAGTCATGCACAAAGTTTATTTTGAAAATAAAATTGCATTCACTAATTCTTGTGTTTCCAATCCTTTTATGGATTGTGTTTTGGAATTTTGGGAAATGTTCAGCACACACACAAGATTTCGAATTATGGTTTTGAAAGTAGATGAAACCGTTTTATCACTAGAGTTGCAAACGTTGTTAGAAATTGTTTGATTTTTTTATTTTCCAACGGTTCTTTCGGGTAAGATGATATCCGTGTTTTGTGGTGTTTAAAATGTTGGGCAAGTGACTACGGCTTGTGACTTTAACATTGGAACTCCTCCACATATGTTAGAGTTTAGACGGAAAGTTACATTCCACGATGTCTGTATAAAACTATTTTGGTGATTTGTTTAATATGAATTTGTTAAACAATGTTGTTTTATGGTTTTAACGTGGAAAGAGATTTTTGGAATTTTGGCGTCTCATTCATGATTTTGCTTTTAACAATTTGACTTTGGGGGCACAATGTATGATGCTATTTTATTGACTTAGAGTCATTGAGTTCGTTGAGGTTCATGAAGTTTGTGTTACTAAGTATTTTATTGTAAATAGTTCAGTGTATGGATTGATTTATGCGTGACTAAAGTAATGCATGGAAGAATATTTTGGTAACATTTCATAATGAGTTGTTTGGTGCGATTTTAGTCAGTTAAATGTTTTATTATCATTTCCATGAAAATGCGCTTTATCGACTTAGGGGTATGCATACTTGGGTAACCTTTGTTCTTGACATTTTGATAAACGAGTCGTGCATGAAAATGTTTTAGTTCTTTCTTGTCGGAATGAAAGACCATTTGGTCGAAGGAGTGTTTTAGTGTTGTGAATATCATGCATACGTTTGCAATGTGTTATATTTTGAAAATATAAATGCGTAGATTGTTGACATTCGGTTAATTTAGAATCGCCGATTATTTTTGGGAAATTTAAAAACTTTTGCTTTGGAGGGAACGAGTATTTTGAGCATTTTTGGCAAATACATTTTAAACTTTAGTGTTTTGACGTTATATGTCCCAAGTACGAATTGTTGAGGAAATGCTTTGTGATGAAGATTTAAAAAAAAAAATTCCTTATGGAAGTGTTACCAGTTTGCATGCCTACCCCGATTTAAGGTCTTATGATGTTTAGGTCTATATTTTCAAATGATGGAAACGAATTAGTTTTGTCTTTAAACTTGAAACTTACTCAAGTTATTTTGGGTTTTGACTGAGGTGTAATTAGGAATCGTTTCATTGTTTTGTATAATAAACTTATGCGCGCAAATTTTGATTGGTAAACTTTGTTCCATACCATTTGGATGGTCAGAAAATAATTTTGAGTAAATTGCCGTTTGGGCTTCTTTTGAAGTACGTGTGAAAATTGTTGCACACCGTTTAAATTGAGCAGTTACCTTGCGTGCATGTCATTAGTCAATCCATACCAGAACCGTGGTGGTTTGTTTTAAAGAAATTATTTATTGCGCTTTGCGTTTTGTGAGTAAACTGAACTGCAATGGAATGATTTTCAACGTGATTTTCCTATGTGGGACGAGCGTGTCCATTTTTACGTAACTACCGACCTGGTAATAGTAGTTTTATTGCATATGATCTTTTTGAGATGAAAAATCTTGGTGTTGAAAATATTTTGTAAATGATATTTGTAAACCATTCGGGAAATGCACTTTTAAGTGTTATGTGTCATTTTGAGAATTTTAAGGGTGTGAGTCCTTTGGGAAAACCCTTTTGTTTAACCCGTGTTGAGTTTTGTGGTTAATGTTGATTTAGATTATTGCTTACTTAAACATTGTTTAAACGCATTTTTTTACCGACCTATGGGTCTAGTAAACGTGGAGCATTTTACTCGGTTTTGACTTTGAGATAGTCATGGGTCAATTGTCCGGTTTTAATGGCTCGGTGTGGAGTCTGGTTGATGGGTTGCTTTTGTTGCACTGCTTTGCATTTATTGCACGTTGAGTATTTACATGCCTGGGTAAGTGAGTCATCCCGGGATAGGCATGTTGTTGGTAGACTGTTTTGCATTGGATCCTTGAACACGTTAGTCAGTCGTCGGTAATGGTCGGTTGGGTATCTTGGGGTGGGACCCCGGTATTCATATGTTATGACCTTGACTTTCCAATAGGCACTAGGAGGTTATAGTATTGAACAGTTACCTGGGAGGTAGACGTCGAGGTGTATCCTCGATACGGTGTAACTTGGCTTCGTAGAGCGATCATGGAGGATACGTCGACGGTGGAAGGTTGGGTATTCCACGCGTGTTGGTACTGTAGGCCGAATGGTATCGGTTAAGGGAATGATGCCCTTTGTAACTAAGAGAATAAATGCGCAGAACCTATATGAGGTAAGTGGTATATTTAGGTGTCGACTTTTGGGCTTGAGGCCAAACACCTTTAGTGTAATCGGAGAATTGTAGCCGATTTTAAAATAATTATGGCGGTGGTAGTAGTAACCCTGAAATGCTCACTTGTGATGAATGGTTATGGTGGAATGACCTTCGTGGGTGATTATAAATTTACTGGTTTGATGATTCGTGTGAAATAAATTTTGGGAGTCTATTAGAACTCGTGGAAGTTAATCGACAGTTAATGGTAGGAATGATCGGATTCGAGTATCCTGTAGGGTATATTGATGAGCAACTTTAGAATGGTTAGAGCTTGAAATTTGAATCGGGATGTATGGAATATCTAAGGTTGGGAGACAACCGAAGTCGTTTGACTAGGAATTATTCCAGTTGTTGGAGTGTTCTTCCGATCATAATTTCATTGTTCTTGAATGAGTTTTGTTGGTAAGAAAAGTATTCGAGAAATTTTTAGACGGTGTGAGAAATTTAGATTCCAGTTAGGGATGTCGCCAAGCGTATAGAGAAATTTAGATTCCAGTTAGGGAAAGTCCAGTGGCACAACCGAAAGGGTTCCGAGTGGACTTGGGAACCCGGGGTTGAGATGCGAGAGAACTATCCGGAGCTATTTGCGGACGTAGACTTCGAGGACGAAGTCTAATTCAAGCGGGGGAGAGTTGTAAAGCCCGTGTCCCGGTATGGTTATTTCTTTATCATTCATTGTTTTAATATTTTCCTCTTAGTGTTTTTTTTAACAAAGCTTAACGGGCGTTAGCAAGGTTGACCAAAACGTTGTTAATAATAAGACTTTAGGTGGTTTTGCAAAGTTTTGGAAAAACCTGTTGATCCAAACCCTCAGTGATTTGATAATGACCCTCTCTTATATACTTAGTGAAAATTGTAAGTAAACAATATGTATCAGAGTTTCACTATCGCTGATAAGTACTAAGATCTTACAGTACCGCTGATAGGAACTCTCGCTCTTTTAAATTAAACATTCAGCGAACACTGTTCATCATCAATGCTCTGAGTCTGTTCAGTCATTATGATGATCGCTGATAAGTTAGTTGTTTACTTATGATCCCTGAAGACAAGTTTCACGTCAACAAAGGTTCTACGCTGAAGTCGAAGATCAAGCTCAAGAACCAGCGACAAGTCTCCTAATGAACTGATGTGGATCAGCGAAGACTCAGATTTGTCCACTCAACGTGAAGTATCAAGTACAAGACTTCAGCTATCGCTGAACTCTATCATTCGCTGATATGAAATGATAGATCGCTGAATCAACGAAAGCTGATCATGAAGTCCTCCGTACAAAGTACTTTTGTCTTAACCTCCCTTGCACGACTCCGTACGAAATGTCAGAAAAGAACCTCCGACTGTCTGAAATCGTACAACCACTCTGATACTACACTGTTCATCCATGCGGCTACTAAGGTTGTCAACAAAGGTCAATGACATGCAACCAACCAGCTGATGACACGTGTAAAGTGTATACTGACTTGCATTAAATGCATGCAGTATATAAAGAGATGAACCCACTTCATTTGAAGTAACTTGCTAACTCTGGACAAGTTCAATCTCTTATCTCAAGATAGGTTATTATTAGTAATTTCCTTATCTCTCTTAGTGCAAGAAACCTTAGTGTTCCAACTTATTTAGATTTAGGTTTATCCTTAATCTTGTTTCCGCAACAAGTTGTAAATTGTTAATGATTTATCAATAAACAATTTAGAAAAGTAAAATCTGTGTGTTTGTATTCAACCCCCCCCCCCCCCCCCCCTTCTACAAACTTGTATAGGCCTTCGGGACCAACAAGTGGTATCAGAGCGGATTTGTTTAATCTCATAAACAAGATCTAATCTAAGATATTTCTCTTCCTTACTATTATCTGAAAATGGCCACCAACACAAACACAAATTATATAGACAATGGTTCTCTTGCTAAACCCCCTAGATTTTCCAAAGATAACTTCAACTTATGGAAAAATAGGATGACACTCTTCTTAGAAGGTGTAGACCCTACTATGCCTTACTATCTAGAAAATGGTCCATTCATCCCTGTAAGAATTGATGCTGCTGTTCCAGCCGCTGAGAATAGACCTACTATTCCAGAAAGGCTGGTACCTAAGTAAATCTTTCAATGGACTGACGAAGATAAGAAGAAAGTGGCTATAGATACAAAAGTCAGATCCATACTATCCATGGCTCTTCCTGACGAAGTCTACCATTCCGTCATGAACCTGAAAACATCAAAGGCCATGTGGGACACAATATGTGTTCAGTATGAAGGAACGTCTGAAGTCCAGGATTCAAGAAAGATCAACCTGGTAAGACAATACGAAAGCTTCATTTCTGGTAAGAATGAATCTCTCTCTGAAGTTCACCAACGTTTTAATTGTTTAATTATAGATCTGAAAACTGTTGGTAAGGAATATTCTAACTTTGAAGTGCTGACAAAGTTTCTAGAATGTTTACCTGAAAGCTGGGACAATTATGCTATGTGTCTCAAGCTATCAAAGGATCTAAAATCAATGACCCTTTCAACCTTATATGGCACGTTGCTGAATCATGAGCAATCAAGCCATCTTAAGAAGAATCTTGTAAAAGATTCCAAAAGCATCCCTGTTGCTTTAATCTCAGAGGAACCTTCTACTCAGCGACCCTCGGTCACTATCACTGAGTTAGAAAGTAACTCTGAAATGTCATCAGATTCTGATTATTCAGATAATGATGAATCTTTGGCTCTCCTAACTAAGAAGTTCAGGAGATTTGCCAAAAAGAAAATGTTTAGAAAGAACAAACCTCTTTCCATAACTGACAAGCCTAGATCATCAGCTTTTGTTGATAAGGCTACTGCTACTTGTTTTAACTGCGAAAAGACAGGACATTTCGCTAACGAGTGCAGGTCAAAGAAAGTTTCTAGACCCTCAGCTTTTACAAAGAAACCCTTTGTTCCAAGAAATAAAGATGACAAATATTCAAAGCTGAAAGAAAAATATGCAAAGCTGAAAAGCTTTAAGAAGAAGAATAAAGGCCTGATGGCTGACTATGATTGGGCTGCTTCTGATGAAGAAGCATCATCATCTGACTCTGAAGATGATGAAGCAAATCTATGTCTTATGGCCAAGATTGAAGAAGAGGAAGAAAGTTCAGACATTCCCTCCACTTCAACATCTGCTATTCAGGTATCACCTTCTTTCTTTACCAATATTGCAAATATTGATGAAACTGATAGTCTCCGTAAGATCGATCTCTTGACTAGAAGTTTATACGAAGCCATGAACGGCAAAACTGTGGTTGAAAACCAAAATCTTGATCTCGCTGAAAAGCTTAAAAACTTCCACCTTCAAATAGAAAAGCTTTCTAAAATTGAAGAAGATTTTAAAGATCAAGTATATTTAAATCAGCTAGTCAAAATCGAACGAGCAGAAGCTATCGCTGCATTAAAGGCTGAAAAAGCTACTGTTGAAGGATGGTGTAATTCTTCAACAAAGATCACTGAGATAATAAAGTCTCAGATTCCCCTGAGTGATAAACGTGGTTTGGGTTACAAATATGAAACTCCAAAACCAACCACTGAGCGTTCAATGCTTAAATTTGGAACGTTCGTATCCTCAGTCGCTGATACTTCATCTTCTCAGTGCTCCTCGTCCGTTACACCAATCCCTGAGGAAATTCCTACCTCCTCAAAAGGCAAGGAGAAAATGGTTTATTCAAAACCTACCTCTGTCTTTAAAGACAAAGGTAAAGGAATTGTTATTTACCAGAATCCTCAGAAGGGTACCTTAGTACCAAAGCTGAATGCTTCTAAAGCTTCAGTGGCTCATCCCTCTGGATCAAGGAATCAGATATCTGGATTTATTCAGCGATCTACTCCTAGACTCAGATTGGATGTCCTTGGTAAGAAATCTGAAGAACTGAATGTTCGTCCCATTTCTAAAGCCAATAGTTTACTTGGTGCTGGCACTTCTAATTTGAAATTAAAAGCTCAGCATTCAAATGGTCCTAGAACTACTTTTAGTTATAGGAAATGTTATCACTATGGACTTACCGATCATATTGCTAGTAAGTGCCCCACAGCCACCAAAGCTGAAAAGATAGCTAAGGTGAAGATTGCCCCCAAGGCAAAGAAGACCAACCCTGGTGCAAATCAGGTCAAGGTGAATTCTACCACTGAGGTTAAGAAATTAACCAAAGTGAAGAAAGACAAAGTTGAATCTTCAAATGCTGTGAAGACTGCTGAACCTTCCATTCCAACTACTTCCACTGACAAACGTGTATACATGGTTAAGTGGGTACCCAAGAAAAACTAACCTTCCTTTGTATTGCAGGTTAAGAAGGGTATCTGGTATCTTGATAGCGGATGCTCTAGACACATGACTGGAAAGAAAAGCCTGCTCGCTGCATACAAAAAAGAGAAGGGTCCCTCTGTGACTTTCGGTGGAAATGGAAAAGGACATACCCGAGGGTATGGTGTACTTTCAAATGGTACAACCTCCTTCAGAAGAGTCGCATATGTTGAAGGGCTGAAGCATAATCTTCTAAGCATCAGTCAGCTTTGCGACATGGATAACAAAGTAATCTTTACTAAGGAATCCTGCTTTGTCTCTGACAAAAAGGAGAAGATAGCTCTCAGCGGTTATCGTTTGGAAAATGTTTATGTAATAAACATGGAATCCACAACCACAGAGAACTCCTGTTTCTTCTCAAAGGCCTCATCTGATGTCAACTGGCTATGGCATAAAAGGCTATCTCATCTAAATTTCAAGACACTGAACACTCTTTCTTCAAAAGAGTTAGTCACTGGTCTACCTCAGCATTCATACGCCAAAGAGTCGTTATGTTCAGCGTGTGAAAAAGGGAAGCAGACCAAAGCAAGCTTTAAGTCAAAGCAAGTTTCTTCAGTGTCATCTCCTCTACAACTACTCCATATGGATTTGTTTGGCCCTGTTAACAAAAAATCCATCGCTGGAAAGAAATATACGCTGGTCATAGTTGATGAATTCTATCGCTTCACTTGGGTAATGTTTCTCCGTTCTAAGAGTGACACCCCTGAAGAAATCATCAATTTTGTTTGGAAGATGGAAACCCTGAACAATCTGACCGTTCGCTCAATAAGGAGTGATCATGGGACTGAATTCAAAAACAGTTCTCTTGATTCCTTCCTTGAGAGTAAGGGTATTTCTCACAACTTTTCTTCAGTGAGAACACCGCAACAAAATGGAGTCGCTGAAAGAAGAAATAGAACAATTATTGAAGCTGCACGTTCAATGCTCAGCGATTCTCACCTGCCTACCCAGTTTTGGGCAGAAGCTGTCAACACTGCTTGTTTTACGCAAAACAGGTCGCTGATAGTCAAAAGATTCAAAAAGACAGCCTATGAACTCTTTCATGGGAGAAAGCCTTCAATCAGCTTTCTTGACATCTTTGGATGTCAGTGTTTTATACTGAACAACAGAGATGCTCTTGGAAAGTTTGATCCTAAGGCTGATGATGGAATCTTTCTTGGATACTCCTCAGTTTCCAAAGCCTTCAGAGTCTTCAATCGTAGAAGACAAACTGTAGAAGAAACTATTCACGTCACGTTTGACGAATCCCGTTCAGCGAACTCTAAACCGTCCGCTGATACTGAAGAACTGAATCAATGGATGTTTTCTCATCTTGGTGATTCAGAAGATATTCCCACTAATGCTCATCCAGTAGAAGATGATAGTCCTATCATTCCAAATATGCAGAATAGTGAAGCTGAAACATCATGGGTCTCAGCTGTTCCATTAAACACTAGACCTAACGCTGAACCAAATGTCTCAGACATTCCATCTACTTCTCAGCAATCAGTGAATATAATGACAACTGCATCCATTCCTCTCTTGGCTGATACTCCTGACGTCACTGAAGCTTCATCTTCAGCTCCTCCAGTTCAAGTTGAGTCAGCGTCTCACGCTTCGGCTCAGCGATGGACTATAAATCATCCAATTGATCAAATTCTTGGTGATCCAAACGCTGGGATTCAGACTCGACGAAGTGCAGGTAATATTTGTTTATTTGTAAATTTTATTTCACTAACTGAACGAAAGAAAGTAGATGATGCCCTCAAAGATCCAAACTAGGTCAGCCCAATGCAATAAGAGCTGACTGAATTCGAAAGAAACAAAGTTTGGAAACTTGTTCAGAGACCAACTGATAAAACAGTAATAGGCACTAAATGGGTCTATCGAAATAAGTTGGACGAACATGGTACTGTAACCCGCAACAAAGTTTGACTTGTTGCTCAGGGATACAGACAAGAGGAAGGTATAGATTATGACGAAACATTTGCTCCAGTAGCAAGACTTGAATCTATTCGTCTATTCTTAGCATATGCTGTACACAAATACTTTAAAGTACATCAGATGGATGTTAAGTCAGCGTTTCTGAATGGAAAGCTGAATGAAGAAGTGTACGTGGAACAACCTCCAGGATTCTCAGATTCTAATCGTCCAGGTTATGTTTATAAACTGGATAAGGCACTTTATGGCTTGAAGCAAGCTCCTCGTGCATGGAATGACACTCTTTCTACTTATCTCCATATTGAAAGTTTTGAGCGAGGTAAGATTGACAAAACTCTATTTTTTAGAAAAGTGAAAGGTCATATCATTTTAGTTCAAATATATGTTGATGACATTATATTTGGTTCTACTAACCCTGAGCTTTGTACTCGTTTCGCTGATATAATGAAAGATGAGTATAAAATGAGCATGATGGGTGAACTAACATATTTCCTTGGTCTTCAGATTAAGCAAACTGAGAAAGGAACTTTCATAAATCAGGGAAAATATGTTAAAGATATGCTGAAGAAATTCGACTTAACTGAAAGTTCAGCTATGAAAACCCCTATGGCACCACCGTTGACACTTGATAAGGACACTAAGGGTGTTCCTGTCAATGTCACGCTGTACCATGGGATGATCGGCTCTCTATTATATCTAACAGCTAGCCGACCCGATATTATGTTTGCAACATGCTTGTGTGCACGATATCAAGCTGAACCTAAGATATCTCATATGAAAGCAGTAAAGCGAATCTTTCGATATCTTAAGGGTACAACGAATCTAGGTCTTTGGTATCCCAAAGATTCAGGATTCGATCTAACCGCCTATTCAGATTGTGATTTTGCAGGTTGCAAAATGGATAGGAAAAGCACCACAGGAGGATGTCAGCTCCTGGGTGGAAAGCTGGTAAGTTGGACAAGTAAAAAGCAAAATTCAGTGTCCACTTCCACAGCTGAAGCTGAATATGTAGCTGCTGGAAGCTGTTGTTCTCAAGTCTTGTGGATGATAAATTAGCTACTAGACTATGATCTTCAGCTCTCCAAAATTCCAATCTATTACGACAACACAAGTGCCATCGCTATAGCAAACAATCCAGTACTACATTCAAAGACCAAACATATAGAAATCAGATATCATTTTATCAGAGATCATGTGATGAATGGTGATATAGAACTTCATTTTATCCCAACTGATTATCTGTTAGCTGACTTATTTACCAAACCTCTTGATGAGACAAGATTCAACTTTCTCATCAGCGAGCTTGGAATGCTGAACTTTGAAGGATAAAATCTTCAGCGGTTCACATTGATCAGCGAAAGGATAAAATCAACTTGTATAACCCATTCTATCATCTTCTCTCTGAATAAACTTGATTCACTGATATCAAGGTATGTTCTCTCTCTGACAATCGCATGAAAATGCAAGATTTCAAAACAAAATGCATCGCTGAATATCTCTTCCTTAACAGCGATATTTTGAAATTTCTTAAAACCTTCACTGAATATTTTCATTCAGTGCTTCATGTTTTTCAAAAGTATCTCTGAGTTTTTCAAAACCTCAGAGACAACCAAGAATATGAAAGGACAGTTGTGACGTCATTGCAACGGATAAAACCTCGGCACGTTTTCTCTTCCTGACACACGTTTGCATGTCTCGTTCAAACTTCCAATCAAATGCAAACACGTGTCCGTGTCATGATGAAAATCTTTTCCCGCTCAAGATTTTCTCTTTCTAAAATCTCTATATAAACAATTTCCTTGTTTATATTTTTCCTTTACGCGATCAATCTTCCTCCGCAAGAAAGAATTCTCTGTTGCATTTGTGATTTCAAAAACTTCAAGAACTGTTCATCATCTTCTTCATCAAACATCAAGGTTAATATGTTCTTATTTATTACCAAATGCGTATAACTTGTTTCCGATCTTCTCATTGTTTTAACAAGATCAAACAAAAGAACTTCGTAAAATGAAATCTTTTTATTTCGTGGTTTTATGAACACAACCATTTCATGGTTGTTCTTCAAGTTTAAATGCAAAATCTTAAACTTGTTCTTCATTCGTTTCCAGAATCTATTTCTTCATAGAAAACTGGAAAACAAGAAAATGGGTTTTACATTTCGTTTCAAAAATCATGAAAAACCCTAATCTTCATTAAGACATTTGTGTCTGAATGAAATGGATAAAATTCGAAACATCTTATTGGAAATTCTTTCCACATTAAGATTATTCTTATTTGTTAACATCTTTGGTTGAACTGTTAATACAGAGAAATGGCCTCGTCTAACATTCCTACTACCGCTGAGAACATCTCCGCTGACTCTGAGGAAGTGGAAATCCTCAAGGCTTCACAAGTCAAGTTCAACAGCCCTGACCATTTCACCCCCTGCAAGTCAGCTGCTACTATCTCAGTTCTGGTATTCTGCCAGACACTCTCAGCTACCATCCGCCAAAGATCCCTCCAAAACAGTTGATTGTATCCTCTGCGATACTGACTATGGCACGATAAAGATCACACCTGCCATCATTCGCAAAGCTTTGAACTTTCTCATCGCTACAAAGGAAAAACCTTTTGTTCCTTTCCCTGACCATAAGAAGATCGCTGACAAAGAAGCTCTTATTGCATTTTTTGATGCAATTGGCTATGTATGGGAAATGGGCAGAGACAAGAAGCCTGAGAAGAAGCTAACACTGCTGAAGAAATCGAAAATGCCCAGCGAGATGAACTTCATCTTCGCTCACCTTATCAGCTGCATGACTGCCAAGACCGACTCTTCTGATCAAGCCGCTCAACCTCAGCAAGCTATGGGATACGCTCTGCTGAAAGGTCTACACATTGACTGGGCATCTCTCATCTATGATGACTTGCTGCAAAGAGTAGACTCTGCCGCTGATAGGCCTGCTTGGGTTCCCTACCCCCGATTCATCAGCGCTATCTTTCAATATGGCCTGAAGGACAGCTACCCGCAAGAGGGCGATCTAAAACTCTCTCAGATTGGCCCTAAGGTTCTCAACTTCAAACCTGTTGAAAATGAGTTATCGCTGGAGATGCCATCATTTCTACAGAAGCTAAAGCTGATAATCCAGAGATGATAAAGATAGGACCTGCAGAAAAATCCATGGGCACTTTTGAAGATGACATGGAACTTTACTCAGGAACTCGTGATTTCGATGAATTCACCAATCCTCCTGCAGGTCCTAATTTGGGAGATATCAACGCCTCTCTGAAGTCTGTGGAGACAAAGCTGACAGGTCTCACCACTACTCTCTCCAATAACTCTACAGCTGTAACAAATGCTGGAGAGAATCTGAACAAGCTGACAACGGTGGTGGAGAAGAAGGCTTCCACAGATGACATAAAGCAAGTTGATAAAACTCTAAGCGACTTCGCCAAGGGGCTCGCTGATATCTACACAGACTACACCTCTCTCAAAAACTCAGTTTCGTCCATGTCCAGCGAATTTACAACGCTGAAGACATCGGTTGGAACACTAGAGGGAGATATGTCTGCTGTGAAGACAAATGTCAACACTCTGACGACTGACTTAAGATCTGTAAAGACTGACGTTGGTTCGATGAAGACTATGATCGAACAGCTGCTGCACAAGGCGAATACTCCTGCTCCTGCTCCTGCCCCTGTCCCTGAATCTGAACATTTTACAGCGGCGGATCGCATTGAGCTCGGGAAGATCAATCCTGCTATTTCTGGCCTTGAAGACAGATTAGCAAAGATTGAAGTTTGTGTAGGTCTCTCTGGCCAAGAAGACAGAGAACCTACCAACGCTGAATCTAGCCATTCCTCCCCCAGTCATTATGAAAAAGAGGGGGAGAAGAGCGCTGAAGACCTCGCCAAGAGCGCTGAAGACCTTTCCCATGATGAATCTATCAGGGGAGAGAAGACGAATACTGAAGAAACCACCGCTGGACCTCAGGGAGATGAAAACCCTGAGGAAACCGAGAAGCTCGCCTCTGTATCTGAGGGGGAGCAACTCGAAGAAGAAGCTGAGAAAACAGAATCCGAAGCAGAAGATGATGAAGCCGTCGACATCCCTGATGATGAACCATCTTCTTCTCCAAAGAATGATGATGATGATGACGAAGATGACGATGACTTCTTTATCGTCAAACCTGCTCCGAAGATCAAAGATCTTAAGGGAATCTCGATAAATGAACCTTAAGGGGAGCGGACAAAGACAAAGCCCTCAGCCTCTGGAGCTGAGAAAGGCAAAGGCAAAAGCGTCGCTGAAGATGACAATCTGATGATCTTGCTTGAAAAGCCGGTTTGTCATGTACACTAATCATCTCTCACTCTATCCCTCCTCTATCATACACTATCAGTTCCTTTACCCAAGCCTATACACTTGAACCAATTCTCTCTATCTGATTCTACCCAAGTTCTTACTCGTAAGATCGCTGTGTTTCAGCTAGTCCTCTCCCCTGTTTGAGGATATCGCTGAAGGCTCCACAACTGCGACTTCACCAAAAATACCAGCTGCTGCTGAAGAAATAATCCCAGTCTTAGATTTAATCTCTGAGACTGATGAACCAGAAGAACAGCTACTCTCGCACAGAGGCAGACCTTCCTCAGCTCCTCAAAAGCTAAGTGAAGAGGATCAGAAAAGAAGAGAGGAGATAATAAAGCGATTCGAGGATCAGCGAATCATTCTGAGGCGTGATCAACTTCCTTCAGTTCTTCCAAAGTTCAGAATTTCCAAAGCTGAATACCAGGAACATCTCAGAGCTGAACGTCTAATAGCTGAAAGAAAAGAAGCTGAAGAAAAAGACAGAGAATACGCCATCCAGCTTTCTAAACGTTCAATAAAAGACCCCAAGGTGAAAAGAGTTCCCATTGATGTTCAACGTCAGCTCTGGGAAAACGCCAAGAAGATAACTGAAGAAAAGAGAACTGTGTCTCAGTCAACTTTAGCCTGGTGCAAAGAAAAGGTCAACTACAGAGACTCTCCTGCCAAAATCAACAAGGTATTCATCTCTGGAAGAACAACCCTTGTTTCAATCGCTGAAATCGAGATATTCAGAGAAGATAAGAAGTCCGAAAAATTCTATGCTGAAGCCATAACGAAGTACGGTCTCTCTGAATGGTTGGAGATCAGGTTAGCCATCCAGAAGTCCAAGTCGAAATACAAGGAACATGTTGAAAAGTTGATCAACAAACAAATCGACTTAGTCTACTCCTGTGTGGATATTCCTCCTCCTCCTCCTCTCGAAAGTCAGAAAAGAAAGGCCTCAGCGAAGAAGAAGAAGAAATCTATATCTTGAATTGATGGCCCTGTCATTCGAAATGAAACAGGTATTGGTTTTTCACGTGCTGAAGTCCTTGGTCCTGATCCTGATCTTTCCATGCTTGACACATCTCTTCCTCTTGGTGAAACTTTCATCCCTGGCAAAGTCATAAGCGAACATTACGAGATATTTTTTCATGACTACGATGGTGGAAAGCGTTTTCAATGGATCGCTGAGCTTCCAATCACTCCAATCGAACAGCTCAGAGATCTCATCTACTAGTGTGACTTCAGAAATGACCCTCAAGCACGACATCTGAAACCCTTGATTTTTGAAGAAGCGCTGATCAAAAGAAAACAAGGTGTAACCGTTCCTGACTGGATGCTTCCCACCACATCAATGACCCTTGATGAAATTCTCATTAAGGAAGAACCTTTGTAAGCTGATAGGATCGCCTCTTTCATCTATTTTATCAGTTATCCTTTTGTACTTGTAATTTATTTCGCTTGTACTTGTAATCTTTTCATTTCTCTTTGTAACCTGATTCAAAGTTTTAAAGAAAGATTTCAGCGAATGTACTTTACTCCATCAGTACTGAAAAGATCCCAGAAAACAGTAAAAGGGACAAATATTTTATGAGTTCTTTTTATCCTTATGTTTTCATTAAATAGCAATTTTCTTTGTTGCTATGTCATAATCAAATAGGGGGAGATTGTTCATCCAAACCCTCAGTGATTTGATAATGACCCTCTCTTATATACTTAGTGAAAATTGTAAGTAAACAATATGTATCAGAGTTTCACTATCGCTGATAAGTACTAAGATCTTACAGTACCGCTGATAGGAACTCTCGCTCTTTTAAATTAAACATTCAGCGAATACTGTTCATCATCAATGCTCTGAGTCTGTTCAGTCATTATGATGATCACTGATAAGTTAGTTGTTTACTTATGATCCCTGAAGACAAGTTTCACGTCAACAAAGGTTCTACGCTGAAGTCGAAGATCAAGCTCAAGAACCAGCGACAAGTCTCCTAATGAACTGATGCGGATCAGCGAAGACTCAGATTTATCCACTCAACGTGAAGTATCAAGTACAAGACTTCAGCTATCGCTGAACTCTATCATTCGCTGATATGAAATGATAGATCGCTGAATAAACGAAAGCTGATCATGAAGTCCTCCGTACAAAGTACTTTTGTCTTAACCTCCCTTGCACGACTCCGTACGAAATGTCAGAAAAGAACCTCCGACTGTCTGAAATCGTACAACCACTCTGATACTACACTGTTCATCCATGCGGCTACTAAGGTTGTCAACAAAGGTCAATGACATGCAACCAACCAGCTGATGACACGTGTAAAGTGTATATACTGACTTGCATTAAATGCATGCAGTATATAAAGAGATGAACCCACTTCATTTGAAGTAACTTGCTAACTCTGGACAAGTTCAATCTCTTATCTTAAGATAGGTTATTATTAGTAATTTCCTTATCTCTCTTAGTGCAAGAAACCTTAGTGTTCCAACTTGTTTAGATTTAGGTTTATCCTTAATCTTGTTTCCGCAACAAGCTGTAAATTGTTAATGATTTATCAATAAACAATTTAGAAAAGTAAAATCTGTGTGTTTGTATTCAACCCCCCCTTCTACAAACTTGTATAGGCCTTCGGGACCAACAAAACCAGGGACCAAAGTTGTGTTTGTAGGAAACTTACATGGGGATCGGCCTTATAGGACCGACCCCCTCCCTTCTTCTCGTTTTTTTCTTGCGAAGCACACAATAACCCTACGAAACCCTAATTCCTTCTACTTTCCTTCATCACCGAACCCATCCCCCCTTTTCCCCTTGCTGTCGCCGTTGGCCACCGTTCGTCGGCGCCATCGCTACAGGTTCAGCCGGCGAGAGAGGAGTGCTGCGTGGGTGTGATCGAGAGAGGAAGTAACGAGAGAGGGAGAGAGAGAGGGAGAGCCAACAAGTGGGTGGAAGAAGGAGCGGGGCTGTGTTGTAGTCGCTACCGGGTTGTCGTCGGGAGGTAAGCCCCTTCTCGTTCTTTCTTTTTGCTTTCTGTTTGTCGTCGTCTCGTCGCCGCGAAACCGCCGCCGGCACAGCCATGGCTGCCGCCGGTGTCGTGGCCGTGTTGGCGACTATGTGGCTGTTGGTTTATATGTGAGTTCGTGCGGCCCGAACTTTGTTGGTTGGAACGTTCGTTGTTGTCTCGACGGTTTCAAGTACCGAACCACCACTGTCGGCGGTCGCTGCCGCCGCCGCCAACCACCACTGCCGGAGGTGGCAGTGGGTGGTGCGTGGGTTGTCCAGCCCTGGTTGCAAACCCTAAAGACCTTAAACTAAATGAGGAAACCGTAACCCGAATCACTTAAACCTTAATAGAAAGCCAAGGTTATCATTTTATGTGAAAAACGCCTTTTCTGCCGCTGTTTTGTTTCGTCCATAACTTTTTCCATCGTAGCTCGGTTTGAGACGAATCTGGGGCCCACGGTTCACATTCTGTGTCGGGCACATTTTTCGTGTTTCGGCGAAATCCTGGTTCGGCCTTTAGCTAAGTGCAAAATAGCCATTTTTACAGCAGGTCCGAATCTGCCGGAATGACGTTTCAGTTTTAGAAAAATCATATAAAATCGTAGGAAAATCGTTAGAACGCGTATAATATGTCCCTGGAAAGCTAAGACCTAGACCTATCTGTTTGAAAAAAGTGATCTCTAGAATTGTGGGTCTAGAAGGGGCTAAGCAGGTCCCGAACAGACCGGCAGTTTAGGCCGAAAAGGCAAAATATCACCCGTTTAATCTTATGTTTATAATTAAGGATCCCGGGCTTCGCGTTGACACTTTGTAGCACTCCTTTAGGTGACGAGAAGTGATTTTGGAGTTGGCAAGCTTGTGTGGTCAGTTGGGAACTTCTGCAACGCTTTTGAGGTGAGTTCTCTCACTGCGTAGATTAGGGGTCATATGTGCATTGCGGTAGCTTGTGTGTATTAGCTGAATTTTCGTGTGTAGTATTAGACTGAACTAATACCTTGTATGATAACTTGACTGTTGTGTGAATTTGGTGGGACCGATGAACACGGAATTCGGTGGGACCGATGGATATTGTAGGAACTCGGTGGGACCGAGGGATACGTGTACAGGTGTTGTGTGAATTCGGTGGGACCGATGAACACTGGATTCGGTGGGACCGATTGATATATGCATGGATGTCTTGCATGAGTTTGCTTGTTTAGGATATGTTCTTAGACTGGCATGTAATGTTTATTATTGCCTATCTGCTGATAGGGGTGGTGCGTATATGATTGCTAATGTGCGTAAGTGTTTGAATTCACTAAGCTTCATGCTTACCCTTCCCTATAAATTACTGTTTCAGGTACGAGTGGCAGTAAGGCCTGACGGTACACACTGGCGCGTTGAGAAGACTTTCACCATTTTCATTTGGAGACTTGATGTTTAAAATTATTATGTTTTCCGATGTCTTAAATTGAGTTGGTTGTTAACTTAACGAGGTTTTGGACAAAACGTTTATTTGGCTTTAATCACTTGTGGCTTATTTAATTAAAATGGTATTTTTAAAAGTTAAAATTTATTGTAATTTTTGGGACGTTACATTGTTCTTCAAGTTTAAATGCAAAAATCTTAAACTTGTTCTTCGTTCGTTTTTCCAGAATCCCAATCTTCAAAGGAAACTGGAAAACAAGATTTTTATTGGGTTTGCATTTCGTTTTTCAAAAACAAGAAAAACCCTAATCTTCATTAAGACATTTTGTCTGAATGAAATGGACAAAATTCGAACCATCTTATTGGAAAATCTTTCCACATTAAGATTATTCTTATTTGTTAATTTTTGGTTGAACTGATAATACAGAAAATGGCATCTTCTAACATTCCCAAGAACACCATCGCTGAGAACACTGCTGCTGATGATACTGCTGAGGAAGTGGAAATCCTCAAGGCTCCTCAGGTCAAGTTCTCTCTTGACAAGTTGGATTGGACTAAAGTAAATAACCTCTATGCGCTTCTCGAGTTTCCTCCTCAAAAGCAAGTCACACATCTAGATGATGCTGTGAACTTCCTGAAGAATTGCTGCATCTCCACAGCCCTGACCATAACACCTCCTGCACATCAGCTTTTGCTATCACAATTCTGGTACTCTGCCAGACACTCTCAGCTACCATCAGCCAAAGACCCCTAAAAAGCAATTGACTGCATCCTCTGCGATATCGAATGTGGCACCATGAAGATCACCACTGCCATCATTCGCAAAGCCCTCAACCTTCCCATCGCAACCAAAGAAAAACCCTTCGTTCCCCTCCCTGACCCCAAGAAAAACTCAAACGGGGAAGCCATCATTGCATTCTTCGATGCAATGGGATATGTCCGGGAAGAAACTGACCATTATCAAGAAATCGAAAATGCCCAGCAAGATGAATTTCATCTTCGCTCATTTAATCAGCTGCATGACTGCCAAGCCGCTAAACCTCAGCAAGCAACGGGATATGCATTGCTGAAAGGTCTACAAATAGACTGGGCATCGATTATCTATGATGACCTGGTACTCAGAGTGGACACCGTCGCTGACAGATCTCCATAGGTTCTCTATCCTCGATTCATCAGCGCCATTTTCCAAAAAGGCCTTAAGGACAGCTACCCAATAGAGGGAGACCTGAAACTCTCTCAGGTCGGCCCTAAGATTCTCGACTTCAAACGGTAGAAAATGAGGTACGTCTTTCTACTCTGTTAACTCTTCTAAACCCTACTTCTTCTACTTCTGCAGCTACTTCAGTGGACAAACCCACCGCTGATACCCCAACTGCAACCTCCATTCCTTCTCTTAAAAGGAAACCCTCTGACACCCAACTTGGTTCCAAAAGAACTAAGAAAACCAAGGAGCAACCCCAGCAATCTATTGCTAGAGACTCCTCAGCTCCTCTTGATGGGCTGAAGGAAAGTTCAGTGGTACGCTCTGCCACAGCTGAACAAGCCACCCATTCTATCCCGACTTCAGCGTCTCTAAACGCTGAGGTTACAAACTTGGAATCTACCCAACCTCCTACAGTCTCTCAAGACTGATGAAGTGATTCTCAGCGAATCCAACGCTGAACTCAGTAACCAACCTCCATTCTTATCCTTCGCTCCTCCCTCTACTCATTTGGAATCCACTCCAATTATCACTGAAGCACCTGTCATTCCTCCAGAAGCTAAAGAAAATACCATTCAAGGAGTGATGGGCATAGAACCTGCAGAGATGACCATACGTCCACGCACTTTAGCTGACGATATGGAACTTTTCTCAGGAACCCGAGATTTCGATGATTTCACCAATCCCCCTGCAGGTATACACCAACCCCTATACACTGTTACTAAACCCCAAACTTCTGAGCTTTCCTCTGTTCACAACTTTTTATATGTTACAGGTCCTAATTTGAGAGACATCATCGCCTCTCTGAAGACAATAGACACGACGCTGACAGGTCTCACTACTACTCTTTCCGACAACTCTTCAGCGGTAACAAACGCTGGAGAGAATCCTACAAAGCTGACAACTGTCGTCGAAAAGAATGCCTCCAAAGCTAACTTGGAGAAGGTTGATAAATCACTCACCGATTTCGCCAAAGTTCTCTCTGATATCTACACTGACTACCTCGCCATCAAAAAGTCAGTTGACACCATGTCCAGCGAAGTCACAACGCTGAAGACATCGGTTAGCAAACTCGAAGGTGACATGTCTGCTGTAAAGACTGATGTCAGCTCCGTCAAGACTGACATGAATTCTGTGAAGACTGATGTCAATACGATGAAGAATGATATCACTTCTATGAACACTTTGTTGTAGCAGATCCTGACCAACACGACCGCCCCTGCACCTGCCCCTGCACCTCCATCTTTTACTACGGCGGATCGTGTTGAACTCGTCAAGATCAATCCTGGTATTTCTGGTCTAGAAAACAGATTATCAGCGATTGAAATCTGTGTGGGGATCCCTGGCCAAGAAGACAGGGAAACAACACACGCTGCTGAATCGTGACATTCCTCCCCACCTCATCATGAAAAAGAGGGGGAGAAGAGCGTTGAAGACCTCTCCAAGAGCGCTGAAGACCTTTCCCATGATGAATCTAGCAGGGGAGAGATGACTAAAGACCTCACCTTTACTGAAGAAGGTGAGAAGACAACTGAAGCAGCCGCTGGACCTCAAGGAGATGAACACCCTGAGGGAACCAAGAAGCTTACCTCTGTATCTGAGGGGAGCAACTCGAAGAAGAAGCTGAAGAAACTGAGTCTGAAGCTGAAGATGAAGAAGCCATCGACTTGTCTGATGATGAACCATCCTCTTCTCCAAAGAATGATGATGATGAAGATGACGATGATGAAGATGACGATGATGATGATTCTTTTATCTTCAAGCCTGCTCAGAGATCTAAAGCTCTTAAAGGTATTCTGATAAATGAACCTACAGGGGAGCGGACAAAGACAAAGCCATCAGCATCTGAAGCTGACAAGGGCAAAGGAAAAAGTCTCGCTGAAAATGAAAATCTGATGATCTTGCTTAAAAATCCGGTTTGTCAGGTACACTAATCTTACTCCACATCCCTCCTCTATACACTTTATCAGCTCTACACTCACAAACCTCCATACACTATCCCATTCTTTATCTCTCTCTGTTCTACCCAAAGTTCTTACTTGTAAGATCGATGTGTTTCAGCTAGTCCTCTCCCCTGTTTGAGGATATCGCTGAAGTTCCTACAGTTGCGACTTCACCAACAATAATCCCAGCTCCCAACGCTGAAGAAATAATCCCGGTGTTAGATTTGATCTCTGAGACTGATGAACCTGAAGAACAGATGCTCTCTCACAATAACAGACCTTCCTTGGCTCCTCAAAAGCTAAGTGAAGAGGATCAAGAAAAGAGAGATGAAATGATCAGGAGACTCGAAGATCAGCGAATCATTCTGAAGCGTGATCAACTTCCTTCTGTTCCTCCAAAGTTCAGAGTTTCCCAAAAGGAATACAAGGAACACCTCAGAGTTGAACGCCTGATCGCTGAAAGAAGGGAAGCCGTAGAAAAAGACAGAGAATACGCTATACAGCTTACTCAAAGATCAGTAAAAGACCCACGCTGAAAAAAGCTCCCATTGATGTTCAACGTCAGCTATGGGATGATGCTCAAAAAATCGTTAGATAAAAGACTAAGGTCTCTGATACGACTTTGGAATGGGCTAAACAAATGCTGACCTATCGATCTAGACCATCCAAAATCATCAAAGTAAACATCAGAGGAAGACTGTACGCAGACGTTCCTGTTGTTGAAGTTGATGTCTACAGAGAAGACAAAACCAAGCAAACCTTCTATGCTGCTACCTTAGAAAAGTTTGGTCTCTCTGAATGGTTAGAAACGAAATTAGCCATTCAGGGATCGCACTCAAAGTTCAAAAGCCATGTCGAGAAGATCTTAAACAAACAGATCGACCTGGTTTCTTCTGCTCTGGATATTCCTCCTTCTACTCTTCTTCCTCCTCAACAAAGAAAAGTCTCTGCTAAGGAAAAGAAAGTCTCAGACTCAGGTCCTCCTATACAAAATGAAACATGTATTGGTTTCTCTGGTGCTGAAGTTCTTGGCCCTGATGCTGATCTCTCAGCGCTTGACACCTCCCTACCACCTGGAGAAACTTTCATTCCTGGCACAGTTGTAAGTGATCCTTATGGTATATTCTCTCTAGACTACGAAGGAAACCATCACTTTCAACGTATCTCTGAGCTCCACATCGCTCCCATCGAACAACTCAGAGATCTCATATACTGGTGTGAAGTTAGACGCGACATTAAAGCTAGACACCTGAAGCCCTTGATTTTTGAAGAAGCTCTGAAGAAAAGGAATCAAGGAGTAGATGTCCCTGACTGGATGATTCCCACATCAAAGACCCTCGATGAACTTCTCATCAAGGAAGAACCTTTTGACGGATAGGATCGCCTTGTAATTCTTTCTATCCTTATCTGTCTACATCTTTTGTACTTGTAATTTTATTCGATGTACTTGTAATTTTTCCACTTCCCTCTGTAATCTTTACAAAGTTTAAAGAAAAATTTCAGTGAATGTACTTTACTCCATCAGTACAGAAAAGATCCCAGAAAACAGTAAAAGGGACAAATATTTTATGAGTTCTTTTTATCCTTATGTTTTCATCAAATAGCAATTTTCTATGTGGCTATGTCATAATCAAATAGGGGGAGATTGTTGATCTTAACCCTCAGTGATTTGATAATGACCCTCTCTTATATACTTAGGGAAAATTGTAAGTAAACAATATGTATCAGAGTTTCACTATCGCTGATAAGTACTAAGATCTTACAGTACCGCTGATAGGAACTCTTGTTATTTACATTAAACATTCAGCGAAACTATTCACCATAATACTCTGGGTCTGTTCATTACTTATGGTGATCGCTGATAAGTTAGTTGTTTACTTATGATCCCTGAAGACAAGTTTCACGTCAACATAGGTTCTACGCTGAAGTCAAAGATCAAGCTCAAGAACTAGCGACAAGTCTCTAATGAACTGATGCGGATCAGCGAAGACTCAGATTTGTCCAATCAACGTGAAGTATCAAGTACAAGACTTCAGCTATCGCTGAACCCTATCATTCGCTGATATAGAATGATAGATCGCTGAATCAACGAAAAGCTGATCATGAAGTCCTTCGTACAATGTACTTTTGTCTTAACCACCCTTGCACGACTCCGTACGATATGTCAGAAAAAGAACCTCCTTATTGTCTGAAATCGTACAACCACTCTGATACTACACTGTTCAACATGCGGCTACTAAGGTTGTCAACAAAGGTCAATGACATGCAACCATTCAGCTGCTGTCACGTGTAAAGTGTAAACTGCAATGCATTAAATGCATGCAGTATATAAGATGATGAACTCATTTCATTTTGAAGTAACTTGCTAACTCTGGACAAGTTCATCCTTCTTATCTTGAGATAGGTTATTATTAGTAATTTCCTTCTCTTTCTTAGTGCAAGAAACTTAGTGTTCCAACTTGTTTAGATTTAGGTTTATCCTTAATCTTGTTTCCGCAACAAGCTGTAAATTGTTAATGATTTATCAATAAACAATTTAGAAAAGTAAAATCTGTGTGTTTGTATTCAACCCCCCCCCCCCCCTTCTACAAACTTGTATAGCCCTTCGGGACCAACGGTACCATTAGAGAGTACACCAAACCCTCGGGTATAGCCTTTTCCGTTTCCACCGAAGGTAACTGAGGGACCCTTCTCTTTCTTGTATTCAGTTAGCAGGTTTTTCTTTCCAGTCATATGTCTAGAGCATCCGCTATCAAGATACCAGATACCCTTCTGAAGTTGCAAACAAAGGAAGATTAATTTGACTTGGGCACCCATTTCACCATGGGCCCACACTTGTCAGTGGTGGTAGAGGAAGTGGAAGGTTCAACAATCTTCGTAGCATTTGAAGATTCAACTTCAAAACTTGTGTTCACTTTGGTTAATTTCTTAACCTCAGTGGTAGGTTTCACCTTTACCTAATTTGCACCAGGATTGGTCTTCTTTGCCTTGGGGGCATTGATCTTCACCTTAGCTAACTTTTCAGCTTTGGTGGCTGTGGGGCACTTACTAGCAATATGATTGGTAAGTCCACAGTGATAACATTTCCTATAGATAAAAGTAGCTTTGGGACCATTTGCATGCTTAGCCGAGATTTTTAAATGAGCAGGGCCAGCACCAAGTATACCTTTGGCATTGGAAATGGGAGGAATAATCAGTTCTTCAGATTTCTTGCCAATTATATCCACTCTGAGTCTAGGAGTAGATCGCTGAATAAATCCAGGGATCCTGTTCTTAGAAGTAGAGGGATAAGTCACTGAAGCTTTAGAAGCATTCAGCTTAGGTACAAAGGTACCCTTCTGAGGTTTTTGGTTGAAAACTTTTCTTTACCTTTACCATTAGAGATTAAGGTAGGTTTTTCCTCAGTGTTAGCTCCAATATTCTGAAACATTAGAAGTATTGAAAAATGGCCAAGTACAGAAGAGCTTCCACAGAAGCTCTGTTGAGTGCAACAGAAGCTCTGCCGGGCATCTAAGAAGAAGCAAAGGAAGTTTGATCAAAAGTGATCAAAGACCGAAGAAACTACAGAAGAACGCTACAAAAGATCAAGACCTCATAACCTCTGTCACCAATAACAGAGCCTCTGCAGACAACTTCAGAAGACAAGGAACCCAGTGAAGACTACTCTACAAAGGACCAGACCGCAGAACTTCTACAAACACTTTACAGAGCCTCTGTTGTCCTCACTGAAGACTCAAGATACTTATAATATCTTACCACTGTTAAAGAAATATCTTGCTACTGTTCCAGGATCTGTTCATCAACTTGTATGGTAGCATGCCCTGTCCAACTTCAACACGTGTCAAACTCTGAGTGGACTCAATAGGGATTAGTACAACATAGACGTATGCGACATTTAATGCATGCAGTTTTCCAACTGTTCATACCATCTCTTCTTTCCTGTAGCAACAGTCTCTTGTCTAGAATAGATCTTTTGTAGTAGTATAAAAGGAAGACTCATGTTGCGTTCTTCCTAAGAATCACCGTTTTTACACTTTAAAAGTTTACACAATCACTTAACACACAACACAAAACACTTACACTCAATTAGCGTCAAATCTGTACTAAGTGTTCTTGATATATTAAATAAAGTGGGTCTTTGTGCTATATATCTATTCTCTTCACTGTTTATTTGATAGTGTGTGTTCTAAATCTATCAAACATATCTGTTAGTTCTTCAAATACGCTTCCGCATCAAACATAAACTTGAACTACTAGATCTAATAATCTTGTATAAACAAACCGGGAACCAACAATTGGTATCAGAGCAAAGCTTGATTTTCAATATCAAGTGATCCTTGTTTTTACAAAGATTTTTGATAGAAATTGTCTGTTTTTAACCTGTTCTTCATTCCTTCAAACAATTTATGTTTTACTATCATCTTCGATTCATTTGATCTGGTAACATAATAGAAACTGTTTCTTTCGTTAAAAACTTCATTTAAAATATCTAGAATGAAATTTTATGGTGATGCTGACTCAATTTTTTATTCAAAACTAAGCACAAATTTTCGCGAAATAATTCCTTCTCTTGAAAAAGAACTAGATGAAAAGAACAAAAGCATTTTTATTATTTCTGATAAAATTGCTAAACATGAAAAATCTGTTAAAAACTTAAACTGTGAAAATCTTGAACTAAAAAGGAACTTATCTTTGTCAGATGAAGAAAAGAAAAGACTTGAACTAAAATGTTTAAACTTCTCTAAACTAATTTTCAATTTTGAAAAGATTGTGGTCAATGAAAGAGGAAATTATGAAGAGAAGAAAACTGTTCTTGAAACAAAGTCGATGAAGCTTACTTATAAAATCTCAGAATTGCAGAATATCCTTGAAAAAGAAAGGAAAGAATATGATTCTGAAAAAAAAGAATCTGAACAGTTGAAGGTTCAAAGATTTCAAGATTTAAGTCAAAAAGATGACTTTGAAAAAGAGAGAAGGATTTTTAAAACAGAAATATCCAAACTAACAAAAGGACTCTAATTTATCAACTGAAATCATGTTGGAGAAAAGATGCAAATCTAATCTCCAAAAGATGCTTGAGGAAAATTTAAGGAAAAAGAATATTTTTGCTAAACAGATCAGGAAATTCAATCGTGAAGGATCTTTTAAGCCTAATATGTTTTCAAAACTTCAGACCTCAACATCGAAATTTTTGCATGATCATAGGTTGGACAATTTAGTTAATCAAACTTTTAAAAAGGTGAAAAAGGTTTGGATGGTGAAAGACTCTATACCTGTTCAAAATGCTCAAGAAGACAAAAAGCCTTTCATTTCTGGTATGTATGACAAATGCATAAAGGCGTTTCATACAATAGGACCCATACGGTTATGGGTACCCAAAACCTCTGTAAGTATAACATAGATACTGTATATTTTGTAAATATTTTTGTTTATTTATTATTTTCTGTATGTAAATTCTTAAATCTACAATAGTTCTTGATATCACAGAACTTCTGTAAGGTCTGCTCAGAACCTCTAACAACCTCTACAGAACCTCTGATGATCTTGACCTATGTCCTGTGCACAACTTATCTTATTCTGAACCAAGCATAGGTCAAGGGGGAGCAGAAGAAGACACTTGATCTACAGAGGATGTTAGATCAAGGGGGAGCGAAAAAGGAGACCTTGCTGAATCTACAGAGATTTATAAGTCAAGGGGGAGCTAAGAATGCGACAAAAGAAATCACACTCGCCAAACTAAAAGAACAAAAGGTTGGTATCTCGTACTTTTAGGTTTTTGAAAACAGTTTTCTAGAACAAAAAGTGTCAAATATGTCCTAAATATGCTGTGGATAACATTTCAAAAATCAAAAGATCAAAAAGTTTCATAAAATTTGAGTTATGAGAAATTTGAGGTCATAGAGCTTCCGCTGGGCTCAACAGAAGCTCTGCTAGGAATATGCTCTATGATCGCAAATTTAACCTCTATCGATCTTTTGGAATGTCATCTCGGAAACCAATTACTCGCACAATGCTACAGAAGTTTTAAGCTACAGAGTACATTCATTCAAAGAACCTCTATAGATCACTCAAATCTTTCAAAAGACTTCTGCTGCACAAAATCTTTGAGATTTACAATTTTCTAGGACACCAACTTTCAAATAGGTCCTAAATACATTGTTAAAACTGATCAAAAACTTGGATGATTAAAAATGTTTATAAATTATTAGTTATTATAAATTTCCTGTAACAGAGCCTCTGCTGGCTCTGGCAGAGGTCCAAAAACCTATGTAGGACTATTTCTCTACTAAAGATTTATCGATCCTCTCCTTGCGTTTTTCAAACAATTTTCATAAGATACAATCTACAGAGATAAAAGTTTTTCAAAATCACAGAGCTTCTGTACCCACAGAGCTTCTGTAAAGATTTTCACTTAGGAACTTCTGTAATGGTAACTTTTTAACGGTAACTTTTCTGTGGTGAAAATTTAAACCCACGACGTCTCGTCATCACTGACACTATTGACATGTCGAGGTTTCATTGACGTACATATAACGTCGTCCTGGAAACTTGCTCCACGCCAAATGAACTCGAGTGCGGACCTCAAATTTTATTAACTTTCTCACATTTTCACCGTTCCAAATTCTACCCGTTACCACAGTATAAAACCTAAGTTAAAATAACTTTCAAAACTTTACTATTCTCTCATCTTCTCCGGCGAACTTGCTTATTTCTTTCTGAAAACCTAGAACTTTCAAACTTACAAATGGCTTCCAGTTCCAAAGCTACTCACGTTTCACCGATGAACTCTCCGCCACTCTCTCCAGTACATTCTGAGCACTCTCTCCAGTACATTCTGAGCACTCCGGCGACGAGGCATCCTTTGTACCCACTACCCACCTGCAACAATTTTTCTCTAATGACCATTTCGAGCAAACCCTTCCCATTAAATCAAACAATTGTTATCTTGTTCCTTCTCCTACGGCTTTTGGTAAAGAACATGCCATCCTGCTAAACATCCTATAGAACCACTTTCTTTACCCTCTTCTGAGCAAAACCGTTGAACAATTACCTGTACGTTACCTACATCAGTTTTGGTAATCTTGCCGTTATGACGCTGACACCGATTTGATTAGAGGCTATATTTCTAAACCTAACCAAAGTAACAGTCTTGAACTGATGTTCAACCGCGCCATGTTCTCATTGGAATTTGGCCTTCCAACAAGAGGACTCATGGGAATCAAAAAGTATGCCCCCCAACCAACAAATGAAGAACTTGTCGACTTTCTGCACATGTTAGGGTACAACCAATAGTTGAAAAAGAGGAAGGATTTCCGCAGAGCAAGACTACCCCCTCTGTGGAATACCTTATTCTCCATCCTAAATCGTTGCCTCACGGGAAAAATCGGGAGCATCGATCAAAGCTCACCTCAAATTCTCTCAATCATGTATGGTGTGTACTATGATCTACCACTAGATTATGCCACCATAATGATGCAAGAGATCATCAACACCATCGATCGAAAAATCGCCTCCCAGAAAGCCAAAGTGTCTGATCACAACTGGTTGCCCCCTCTGCAGTTCCAGCGAATCCTCAGTGTACTTTTCGAACCCCTACTCCTTATCCAAAAATGGCCAATGGACGGTCCCAAATCTAAGCAATTTCCTATGTCCAAGAACACCCCTACAGAACATGAGGACGGCTACCCGCACAGCAGACCACTGTCAAAGGTAATGTTAGGTTATGCTACTGATGAAGAACTAGTTAGTGAATACACACGCGTTTACAGAACTCCTGAACCCAGTTCTGTAACACCCCCGCGTATAGGATTACCCTTAGGAGGTAGTGTTGTAGAGAGGCTAACATAGGAAGAATGGAAGATAAAGTTGGCTAAACACAAGGCCAACCAGAAGAACTTCAGAAATATAAGGAAAGACCTCTATCCTTCAAAGAGAGATCTAAAGAGAAGAAGAAGAAAAAGGGAAAGAAAACCAAGACCCCTACAGAGGAACCAGTTGCCTCTGCATCTGCTATCCAACAACCCCCTGCAGAACCCTCATCTCCACCACAAACCCAAGGTCACTCTGCCCCTCCCTCTTCCAAAAGAAAAAGAAAGTCAAAATCTACAGAGGAGGGGGCACCTAAACCAAAGAAAAGGAAATCAAAGAAGAAGAAACTATCTTCTCCTCTGCAATCAATTACAAAGGGAATCGAAAAAGAACAACCTCAACCTCCACCTCTGCAAACCCATACAATCACAGAGGGTCTTGATTCACTTCTGCCAAGACAAGAAACTGCAGAAGAAGAGGTCCAAATAGGTAAAATTACTAAAAATAGGTTAGAGGATAGGGTAGAAACATCTGGAGGAAAAGAAAATGAAAACGAAAAAGATGCCGAAGATGAAGAAGGCACACATCCCTCACCCCCTCCTAGTGCAACCCACACATCTAACTCCGCAGGTCTAGCTGCAGAAGGAGTTATTGAAAAAGAGTCGCACAACTCGACCCCTACCCAAACCAAACAGCCAGAAGTCACTCTTTCGACTTCTACGCCCACAGAAACCGGGGAATCCATTCCTAGGGAGTCTCCTCAAAGAGACTCACCTATAGTTCGTGATCAATCGCCCCAGATCACACTAGAACACCCAACAGAGGAATTTGTTTCCTCTGCCACGCACAATATAGGGCCAAAACTTCTTTTAGAGAGAAGTAGTAAGCACAAAGACGAAGAGACTCTAGACAAGTCTCCAAGTCAAAAGAAGGACATTCTGATACCCACCTCTGGAGTGGATTTGGACACTGTTATTCACAGAACTTTTGTAGAGACTGAAACTCTTGTTTCTTCTCGAAGATCAGAAGGAAATCCTTCCATTCTCAACGATCAAACAGGAATGAAAGAAGGTGTCCCAGGAACAGGGACTCACTCTGGAGAAGGGGTTGTTCCTCCAGAGGTTACCCAAGAGGAACATGTTACGAAGAATGAGTTCCAAGTCTTTGTAACCTCTGTAACTCAAACATTGAATAAGTTGCAAAGCTCATTCACGACTTTTACAGATTCAACTTCAGGCGCGCTTACAGGATTAAATACCAAAGTGGATACCTTATCCACAGAAGTTAAAGAAACCCTCGCAGAAATAAAGTCAAATAAAGAAACTTCTGCTGCTGCTGCCATCGCCTCTGCCACTGACATTGCCAAAACAACCGCTGCAGAATTCGAGAAAAGTGCGACCAAAGCCTTCAAGACTTCGATCGCAATCTACTTTGAAACAATGAAGAAACAAGCAGCAAGGCAAGCAGCTCAAGACACCTGCAGAATAGAAGTTGTTGCTAAAAGAAGGCAGGATGATCCTGATGATGGTGCATCTGGTCATCCTGAGGGGGAGAGAACAAAGGAAACAACAGAGGCTGCTTCTGCAAAAACTACAGAGAAAACTGCAGAACCCTCTACAACAGAAACCCCGAAGGAAACACAAGGAACACAACAGAGGCAAAACACCTCTATCTCAGCAGAGGATGCACCAACCACAGAACCTAAGGTAATCACTCTTGCATCCTCATCCACAGAACAAACACCACCCTCATCCAAAGAACCAACACCAACCTCACAACCAATCCCGCGCAAAACTAGAGTCAAAACCATAGCTCGAAAACCCCAAATACCAAAACGCTCTGCAGAGTTCATTCTTCGCAGAATGGAATTTGTATCGGCTTTTCAATCAACAAAGCGTTTTGACATCCCACCTCCAAGACCCGAATACTCCTCACCAACAGAGACCTCACAACCCGAAGTATCAAAACCTTTAGAGGCAACAACCAAAACATCAGAGCATCCAACCCCAAAACCCACAGAACCTTCAACCGTCAAATCTACAGAGGTTCCACCCACACAAATCCAAAACCCAACCTCTGAAACCTCAAAACCAAAAGATAAAGGCAAGGGAATAATGACATAAGAAGAGCCAAAGAAGAAGATGCCAATTACTACAGAGAAGTTGATGAAAGGTGCCTTTAATGCCTTCATCACTCCTAAACCCGAAGAGGAGGACTGGGCATTCAACATGAAACCTCTGTCAGAAAACCCAACCCTGGATCCCACAGCTAAGGTAACAGAAGGTAAAGTAGCAGACATCACTCGACAAATGGATAAGCTAAGGAGATCAATTCCAAGAACTACTCCAACCATTGAACAAATGGAAGAGCATGTTTACAGTTATCTCTACAGACAGCAATTCCAGAGCGATCTGCCAGCTCATGTCCGAGATCAGAAGCTTAGAGAGGAATTCAATGCCATCTTCACCTCTACAAAGTCAAAATCGGTCAATCAAGTTTACTCCATTCACAAGATAAAGAAGGTAATCTATTGTGGATACTCTAAAATGAGAACCTATCCTCATACGATGTATACAATCTGGAAAGTCAAAAGGTCTGACAGATCAGAGAATCAATTCTCTGATGCTGATATCCGAAACCTCAATCCTTATGACTTACCTGACCTTCTGCAATGGACGAAAGACAACTTCAATGACGACTGCCACCAAAGATCTTATCGAGTTCTCAGAAAGGCGATGCGTGAAAAGCTCCTAATCTACAGCATGCTCGACTTTCAACTAGCCATCGATCTAGGCGTGACTACTCTAAGCATCAGACCACCAGAGGATTTCTGCCCACCAAATGCCATACACAATTCGATCATCAAAACTCCAAGGTACGGGTTAGTATTCAAGAATCCTGCTGATCAACTTAAACTGTTTGTGACGATGAACTGTCAGAAGTACACAACCCGTACTCTGAACATGTTCAGAAAAATACTAGAGGAGAACAAAGCAACAGAGCTTATGGATGAAGAATCTGCTCTGATGATGATCAAAGAGATTGATGCTACACTAGGCTTAAGAAATCTCTGCCTCAAATTCTATGAAGAACTCAAGGAAGTAGGAAAAGACAACAGAAAGTTCGACGACTTCCCAAATGCAAAAATCTGAGTCTCTTCAAAGAACCTCTGTCAACGTTTTATTTCTGTTCATTTAATGTACTCAAATGTAAATGCCTCTAGCATAAATTCCAAATGAAAGAAATAATCTTCTGAGGTATTGTTTAACCTCTGTCTATCTTAACTTAGCCTAAAAATTCAAAAAGTCAAAATTTATTTTTCAATACTTAGGGGGAGATTGTTAGCTCCAATATTCTGAAACATTAGAAGTATTGAAAAATGGCCAAGTACAGAAGAACTTCCACAGAAGCTCTGTTGAGGGCAACAGAAGCTCTGCCGGGCATCTAAGAAGAAGCAAAGGAAGTTTGATCAAAAGTGATCAAAGACCGAAGAAACTACAGAAGAACGCTACAAAAGATCAAGACCTCAGAACCTCTGTCACCAATAACAGAGCCTCTGCAGACAACTTCAGAAGACAAGGAACCCAGTGAAGACTACTATACAAAGGACCAGACTGCAGAACTTTTGCAAACACTTTACAGAGCCTCTGTTGACCTCACTGAAGACTCAAGATACTTATAATATCTTACCACTGTTAAAGAAATATCTTGCTACTGTTCCAGTATCTGTTCATCAACTTGTATGGTAGCATGCCCTGTCCAACTTCAACACGTGTCAAACTCTGAGTGGACTCAATAGGGCTTAGTACAACATAGACGTCTGCGACATTTAATGCATGCAGTTTTCCAACTGTTCATACCATCTCTTCTTTCCTGTAGCAACAGTCTCTTGTCTAGAATAGATCTTTTGTAGTAGTATAAAAGGAAGACTCATGTTGAGTTCTTCCTAAGAATCACCGTTTTTACACTTTAAAAGTTACACAATCACTTAACACACAACACAAAACACTTACACTCAATTAGCGTCAAATCTGTACTAAGTGTTCTTGATATATTAAATACAGTGGGTCTTTGTGCTATAAATCTATTCTCTTCACTGTTTATTTGATAGTGTGTGTTCTAAATCTATCAAACATATCTGTTAGTTCTTCAAATACGCTTCCGCATCAAACATAAACTCGAACTAATAGATCTAATAATCTTGTATAAACAAACCGGGAACCAACACTCAGGGATGGGGTTTTTAGAAGAGGAACACTGAGATGAGGAGGTGTCAGGGACTGAGGATACGAACATTCCAAATTTGAGCATGGAATGATCAGTGGTTGGTTCTAGAATATCAGCTTTATAACCAAGTCCACTCTTATCACTCAGGAGAATCTGAGACCTTATAATCTCAATGATCGTTGTTGAGGATTTACACCATCCTTCAACAGTAGCCTTTTCAGCTTTTAATGCAGCGATAGCTTCTTCACGCTCGATTTTGACTATCTGATTTATATGGACCTGATCTTTTAAATCTTCTTCAATTTTAGAAAGCTTTTCTATTTGAAGGTGACAGTTTCTAAGCTGTTCAACTAGATCAATATTTTAATTTTCAACTAGGGTCTTGCCATTCATGGCATCATATAAATTTACAGTCAGAGGGAATTTCATAATTTTCTTCCTCGTCTTCTATTTTTGCCATGAGGCAGAGATTGGCCTCATCATCATCTTCAGAGTCAGATGATTCTTCAGTGTCAGAGGCAGCCCAGTCGAAATCAGCGACCAAGCCTTTGCCTTTCTTCTTAAAGCTTTTCAGCTTTGAATATTTTTCTTTTAGCTTCTTGTATTTGTAATATCTAGCCCTGTGCTTAGAGGATTTCTTGTAGAAAGAAGATGAGGGTTTGAAGACTTTCTTAGGCCTGCATTCACTAGCAAAGTGTCCTACTTTTTCACAGTTAAAGCAGGTAGCAATTGCCTTATCAACAGGAGTTGAGGATTTTGGCTTGTCAGTAAGTGCTAGAGGTTTATTTCTTCTGAAGTTACTCTTTCTGGCGAATCTCCTGAATGTATTATTCAGGAGTGCCAGAGATTCATCAAGATCTGAAGGATCAGGATCTGATGAGCATTCAGAGTTAGTTTCCAACTAAGTGATAGTGATAGGTGATCGCTGAGTGCAAGGTGACTCTGAGAGTAAAACAACATGTTTGCTTTTGGAATCTTTTACAAGATTCTTCTTAAGATGACACGACTGCTAATGATTGAGCATAGTGCCAAATAAGGTAGAGAGGGTCATAGATTTTAGATCCTTTGATAGCTTGAGACACATTGAATAAGTGTCCCAGCTTTCAGGTAGACATTCTAGAAACTTTGTCAGGATCTCAAAGTTAGAATATTCCTTACCAACGGTTTTTAGGTCAATGATTAAACAGTTAAACCACTGATGTACTTTAGAGAGAGTTTCATTCTTACCACAAATGAAGCTTTGTCTTACCAGGTTGATCTTTCTTGAGTCCTGGACTTCAGATGTACCTT
The DNA here is from genome assembly GCA_033807775.1 of Saussurea involucrata. Taxonomy (NCBI): domain Eukaryota; kingdom Viridiplantae; phylum Streptophyta; class Magnoliopsida; order Asterales; family Asteraceae; genus Saussurea; species Saussurea involucrata. The sequence goes on from CM066316.1 coordinate 26,718,780, forward strand.
CATATTGAACATAGATTGTGTCCCACATGGATTGGGAGGTTTTTAGGTTCATGACGAAATGGTAGACTTCGTCAGGAAGAGCCATAGAGATGATAGATCTGGCTTTAGTGTCGATAGCTACCTTCTTCTTGTCTTCATCAGTCCAAGTGTGAACTTCCCTGGGACTGATTCTTTTAGGAATGGCAGCTCGAGTAGCAGTTCCTTCCAAGAAGAGCATCATCCTATTTTTCCACAGATTAAAGTTATTGTAGAATCCAGATCCGTGCAACAATACAGAAAACGAATATGATATGCAATAAGTAATATGATTTCAACTGGTCATCCCTTTCATTAATCTTTCAGAGAGAATATTACAATACAGTGTTGAAGTAAAAGAGATGATTAGCTTGTTTTTCCAAGCTAATCAACATTAAATACAATGGGCATGTGGTTAACAAGCCCACGTCCCGTTCACTAATAAGCTCTATTTTAATCAAATACATTTTAACCTTTGAACTTTAAATCAACATTAAAACTGCTCTAACAATCTCCCCCTTTGATTTGAAGTTCGAGTTGGCGCTCTAGATCTCTCCAGTTGAAGACATATCTTTTGCGGAGCGCGAAGTGTACCTCGAACAATCTGATGGCTCGGAGATATTCGATGCGATCTTCAATCATTTCCAAGGCATTCCGAGCAGTTACTTCATTCGGATTCGGAACATAAGAATACCTTGGATTCTGAGACTCGTGCTGAATAATCTTTTGAAGAGCATCTCTGACCTTTAGAAGCGTGCCGTCACAAAATCTGTCTACTTGACTGAAGCGCATAAATTTCTTCTCTTTTTGCTCGTTGAGGTAAACAATCCTGAATTCTGGTTCCAGAAGCATAGCGTTCTCGGGATACATGTTTAACTCAGGTGCTTTCAGATTCGGCTTGATCAGATTTACCTTTTCGCCTTGTTCTCGATAGCCATTTGGAAGTCCGTTAGATAAGACATCATTAGGTGCGGACCAGGTATCGACGAACAGCTTCGAGTGCCTTTGTAATCTCTACCGGTCGGATGGTTCTTGTACGTAAGTCTTTCAGAATAACCAGAAAGTCGAGTGGTCGGAGGTTCTTGAAATCAGCTTCAGAAAATTTCCATTTGTTCCGATCTTCACGTCGAACATTGAAAACTGGGTAGACGATCCTCATAATACGTCTTGAATAGATATTGATTACCTCTGTGATTCGAAGTTTGGTTCTGACCTGGTTGACTGGAAGACACCGCTGCATCGTGCTGATATATCGGCGTTAAAATTCTGGGTCAAGGTTGTAGATACCCAGACAGAAGGTTGGCTCGATCGGGCGAAGCTTGTGTACGAACAGCTTTTTCAAAGATTCTTCCAGATGAGGGATAAGTACCATGATCTTCTCCCAATGGATTTGTTGCTGTTGAGGAGAGGGAGGAAGATCAGAAGCTGTCGTGGGAGGAGTAGTTGTCGGAAGATCGGAAGTAGTAGACTCGGGTCTTGTTGATGGTGTTCCGACGGGTTGAGCATAGTGAACGGGGGTTGCTCCATATAAATTTTGGAGTAGGAACTGATCGTAGTCAATATTATCGTCCTCATCAGTAGGGAAGACCAAATTTACCTGGAGATTTACGGCACTGGCGGCTTTTTCTTACCATGCGTCTTCGGTCTCCGGGTTGGTCTCACACTCTGGATCTATCATGTCCAGTATCGGTCTGTCTGACGAGTCAAAATCGACCAGTTCCTGTGTTGAACCCTCGGGCTATTCAACCGTCGGGTCTTCTTCATCTGAAATCTCCATATCTATGACCATATCTGCTAGTGGCAACTCGGCTTCGGGTGCTTCTGATGTAGTTGCCGCAGTTGGGGGTTCCTGTTGAACCACTGTTGTAGTTTCGGCAGGCATGATCTGGACGGTATCGGTTTGGCGTAGACGCTTCTCCCCCTCACGATGATCAGGATAATCCTGATCATCGTGCTTGCGTTTGAAACCGTCGGCTTGACTCTTACAGGTGTCTTCTAGTGAGCGGACCCTTTCAGACTTTGTGGCGAGCGCTTTGTTGTAGTCGTTGAGGGTCGAGTCAATGGCGTCAAGGCGTGATGTGATAGATGAAGATAGAACAGTGACCTGGGATCGGAGAACTGAAATCAGGTCTGCTTCAGTCGAGGCGGTTGTACCGGATTCCTGGAGCAGTTGGGCCAATAGCATTGTCTTTAAGGTATCCACCGAATAGATAGGTTGAGCAAATGTCGGTGGCTGTGGTGATGCGGTTTCGGCTTCAACGATCTTTGCTTTGCCTTTGATGGCTTTGGCGATCTCGTCGGTGACATGTTGTTCCAGTGCCTCGCGGACAGCCTTGAGGGTGCTGTCCAGGGACCCATGTAACACAAAGTCGGGGTGAATAACTCCGGGACCACTTAGGTTACCCATTAAGGCGTCTACCACAGAGGTAGAGCCACCTACATTCATAGTTGGCGTGGTGTTAGCTGTGGTAGGATTTCCCGCCGATCCTTGTGTTCCACCAAGAGGTGAAGACACTACGGTGGTTCCGGTCGAGTCACGAAGAGTCTCGACTTGGTGTTGCTCCGCTTCAAGTGTCCTAGCCGAAGGATGTTCAATGTCGAATGGCGCTAGACTCGATTATGCACGAAATGAAGGCGAGACCGGGGGTGGCTGGTCTCTTGTTTCAACACCAGAACCCTCCAAATGAGGGACCAGTGGAAGTTGTGCTATATCCTCGTGTGAGACTGAAACATCCGTCTTTTGAGAGATGGATGAGTGGTTATGGAGGTCGTGCAATTGCTCCACTGGGTCCACGGAGGCTTCTTCAATACCCTGTCCCAAAAATGAGACGAGGTAGTAGATGTGGCAACCCGGATATGACGTGGCTGGTTTCGCTCAGGAGCCTCGTTATCTTTACGGCTCAATCTTTCTTGGTCCGCGTTCGACCTTACCACCCTCCTTTTCACATGTTCTATGTCCCGGGGAAGGTCCCTCCGGCTCTGGCTGGACCATGGGATTCCCTAACTCTCGTCTATATGCTATCACAGGTAGGGTTTCAGGCATATGCATAGCAAGGATATTATCCTGCTCCCCCTCAAAACATATATGGGGATTGACTTGCTCCCCCTCGGAGTGAGAGTGATATCAACACAAGAAAAAATATTTAGACTTTGTAAGAAAAACAGTGTGACTCTTCCTCTCGGATTGGGGTTGTTGATCCGCCATGGAATATCTGTAAAAAAAACCCAAAGTTAGAAACTGAGGCGGAGAAACAAGTGACGGTGCGTACCTTTGCTTTAAGTGGTTCAACCGGAGACAGATTGAGGATTGGTAGTAGATGAAACAGGTACATGACTGAAAATAGCAGGGGCGTCCGGACATAATAAATAAATTGCAAGACATTCCGGACAACACAGGTATCCGGACAAAAGGTGTCCGGACAAAAGAGCATACCGGAGAGGTTGAAAGTTTCTGGATAAAATAAGCAAACCGGACAAACGAGAATCCGGATGACATTTAGGAGAGACCAAGAGTCCGGATATGGTAACTGGGTTCCCTTCCAATCCGGATAAGGACCCGGTCTGGAAACCTATCCGGAAAGATAGGGTTTCCGGATACCTGTCCGGATACTTCTGGAATTTTCAAGAATTTCCCTGATTCTTAATATTTTGCAAAAATAAAGCTATATGGATTTCAGAAACGATCCTTCTCTCGCTCCCCCTCAAACGGAGCATGGGGAATAATTTGCTCCCCCTCGGATAGTGCAATGGAGAGTCCGACACACATAAAAACTTTTAGGCATTGAAAGAAAAAACACTGTGTCGCTCCCCCTCAAATGATGAGCATTAGATGACATGCTCCCCTTAGAATGTCCGCGTAGGGTGAAGTGCACACGGGAGAATCCACACACACAAAAACGTTTTAACATATTTAAGAAAAAATGTGTGTGACGCTCCCCCTCAACAGTAGAGTAACATACCTGATAGCTGATTATGATCCCCCTAAACACATGAGCAGCTTGTTAAAGCACAGGTATAGACAAACCTCACGTCTTCTTAATATTGTTCCTTGTAGATCGTGAGCAGCTCCCTCCTTGCGGTCATGTGTGTGGAGCATCCAGTGTCTAAGGACCACACATGACCGTCCTGCAAAACAAGTTTAGCGGACCTTCGGTACCCAGATTTGTCTGGGTCCGGGAGGGTTAGGTTTGGCACCGTTTGGGGAAGCTTGTTTTGTCCCAACTTTCCATTTAGGTGTAGGATTTATACAGGTGGAGGGAACTTGTTTTGGCACTTGTTTCATCTTCGGTGCAGAATTTACACCTTTAGGAGGAACATATTTTGTAGCACTTTCCACCTGGGTGCCGGTCTAACCTCAGTGGGAGAAGCCCGTTTTGGAATGGGATTGGTCTCCCGGTGTGGTTTAACCTCTGTTTGAGAACCCCGTTGTTTATGATATTTTCTCTTGTTATTACGGGGTTTGTGTTTGGGTGAATGATTGTACATGTGATATGACCCAAACCAATCATTGTTATTGATATCATCAAAGTCATTCCAACCACAACTATAACAGCATAAACAATCATGCGATAACTGAATCAATTGATTAAGTGATTTAACTTTAACAGGAAAAGAAACATCAAAATGGTTCCAATGATTCCAAGCATAATTGTCTTTGTCTATTTTAGAATTGAAAACAGGTGGGGATGACTTTGATGCATCCTTCTCGACAGATTCCCTCTTTAGCCACTTTGGTGTTTCTTTATTAGCGCGACCATTTTTATCTGAAACAGCAGGGATAGTATGATCAGTGACTTTTGAGGAAACAGGAGTCTTAGTGGTCGGTCGTTCGGTCTTTTGTTTCGGTTGTGACTGTTTTTTAGAGTTGGAAACATTTTTTAGAATCTTGATCACAGCCGGAGTCTTGGGTTGAGAACAATCGCCCTTTAGAAAATTGACCGGACGATTAACCACTGGAGACAAAAAATCATTGACTTGGAGAAATAGTAGTGTTGGCAGTCAATGGTCCGGTAGCTTGCCTTGGCTGTGATTGCCTTTTGGAAACAGGTTTCGAGGTTGGTTTTGACTGGGAAATCTTGATCACAGCAGATACCTTTGTTTGAGAACAACTTTCTTTTAAAGAATTAACCGGATGATTGACCACGGGGGATAAAAAATCAGTGTGACTTGGAAGAGGTTTGTCGAAGGGAAACGAATCAAACTCTTCATCACAAGTACCTTCGGAGTTCATGTACTCTGAAAAATCTATCTTGGGAAGTACTGGACTAGGGTCAGGTGAGGAAGGCGAGGAATACTTTGTGTTTGTGTGCTTAGGGGAACTTGGTGCGGAAGCGTTTGAAAAATCAGAGTTTAAATACCTTTGAGCACATTCATCTTGATAGACGTTACATTCTTGAGAAGAGATATTTCCAATGAAGGCTTTACATGAGGATGTGTCAGATGAGTTAGAAGAAAGTTCAGGTGAAAATTGCTTCGCAGTTTGGAGCAAGTCAAGCTGAACTCGGAGTTGACTATTTACCATATGCTCTTTCATCGTTTCTCTTGTCATTTCAGACAGTTTTGATGAGAGCGTATTGATTTCCTACTGAAATTTTTCCTTTTCCTCACTTGACACACCGTCGGTTTTCTCAGATTTGAGTTTCTCAATCTCAGAGATTAGCACTTTCTTTTCGTTTTGAAAGGTGGACCTTTCTTTCTCAATCGACTCCTCCAACACGACAATTTTTGCTTCCAAGATGAGAGGAGGAACATAGAGTTTAAACTCATCCGTCTCAGTCTTGGTTGCAGGTGCTACATCCTCATCCTTCTTGGAGGAATCCTTGGGTGTAGCTACCTTGCAGGGGTCGAAGTAGTCATTGGAAAGATACTTCTTGTCCTTTTGATACGAGTAGTTTAAAGGTTCATAACAAAATGGAAGTTGAATTCCTCGTTTGTGTGTGCGTTTATGTTCCTCGGTTTCCTCCTCCTTTTCTGGTTCAAGAGGACCAGTCCATTGAATTGCGTACTCTGGATACTTTTTTTCTATTCCAGAGCAAGCAAAATCATACAGAGTAGGGACTTGATATCTTCCCTTTTTCAAATAATGTGGGTTGTCATATCCGATTCCCCATTCTTTGTTAAAGTACGTGAACTCTTTGGGTTTGTTCAAAAAAATGGTTTGATCAGTTTGACCCCTTTTGTGGAGTTTGGTTTCAAGATCTAAAATTTTAGCTACATACTCCTTGTGTTGAATTTGAAGAGAATAACATTGATAAGTAATGTCTTCTTTCTCATTCAAGCACTGATCAAACTGACGTTGGAGATCAGATAATCTGGCCCTTAAGTCTTTAGGTGCTAATGAAAGGATTTTGCACCTGTCTTTTAAATCAACATTTTCAGACTTATACTTCTCAGTTAATTTCATTTGAACATTAAGCTTTTCAGTTATTGAAATAATTTCAAGCTTTTGTTCTTCATTTGTGGCCTTGAGGGAGTTTTCCTTTTCTGTGATGGTTTGCAGTTGAAGTATGAAGTTTTGTAAGCAAGAGTCACATACCTGATTTGCTGTTGCCTTGTCTTCATCCGTAGACGATTGATATCCCATGAAAGCATCGGCACCTTCATAATCTTCCTCATCATCAGATCTGCCTAGCCAGTACTCATTTTCAGCGAACATTACCTCCCCAGCCTCCTTCTGTCTAGCCAGTGCAAGCTTAGCCTCATAATAGTGAGAGTTCTTCACTGTAGGTTGACGGCAGTCTTTAGCGAAGTGACCGAGTTTCCCGCAGTCTTCTCCTTCTTCTTTCCGTCACCTTTCTCTGTCTTCTCCTTCTTCTCGGATCTATCTTGCTCTTCTACCTTCTTCTTTCCTTCATACAGGTCCTTATAGTCGTGACGCTTATTGGAGGAGGTGGAGTAGCGTTGACTATTGGAAGAAGGCTTCTTGTAAAACTTTTGTTGTTGAAAGGATTTAGTCAGAAGGGCAATACCTTTCATTAAGTCTGATGCTTCATCATCATCATCATCACCGTATTTCTCGTCTTCAGGTTCTGACTCAGAGGAGCTTTGCTGTGGACCACGTCTAGATTGACTGCTTGAAGATTTCCCTTGTTTGGAAGTGATGAGGGCAATTGGATCAGCAGATGGTTTTGGCTCATTCTTCTTCTCTCCCAGAAGCTCATTCACTTCATCTTCGTCTTGGAGAAGTGTCTCATACAGTTCATTGATGCTGATGTTCTCTATCAAGTTGTTGTGCTTGACATGAGAAGCATACACTTTCCATTCAGGTAGCAAGTTGTTGAGGAACTTTAGTGCATTCTCAGTATTGGAACGAATAATTTTATTCTTGTTCAGTTCATTGAGGAGTAGACAAAAACGTTCATAGGTCTGGGTAAGGGATTCACCGTTGCGCTGCTTGAACCCATCGAACTTGGTTATCGCGCTATTTATCTTCAGCTGATTTCCTACAATGCTCCCTCGCATCATTTTGGCTACTTGGTCCCACATGCCTTTAGCCATGTCTTTGTAACTGTCTATGGCAGTGTAGATAGAATTAGGAAGGGCTTGAATCAGATATCTCTTTGCATGTTTTTCACCTTCAGCCATGCCTCTTTCAAATTCTGTCATCTCAGCAAGAGTCTTCTTCTCACGTCGAGCTATTGCAGTTGCAGTTGAAGCTATGTCCTTCATTGGCTCGGCAATTGGGCCATGATCCAGAGCTCTCTTGATGTACTCATAGTTGTCCTTGGACTCTATGAAGATCATGAACCTATCTCGCCATTGGCTGTACTCGTTCGGATAGAGACACGGTGGCTTGGTGTCAGTGCCAATTCCGAGAGCATCACGAGAAGTAGACATCTTCGGTTACAACGGAGTGATCGTCAGACGTGTAGAATGATTCAAAGAGTAAACCTAACGCAAGGCACTAAAAGTGAAATCCTAACGCAGGGTCTACGAGTGATTTGACTAACCTGAACTTACTGGATAGGAATCCAAATAAGTTATCTGATCTGAAATTGTTCGGATCAGATTTGATGCAAATGGATCAAAAACCAAAAACAGAAGTATCCGGATAAGATGAGGATACCGGATAATAGAATTGCCCGGATATCTGTAAGAGTCCAGATATCAGAAAGAATCCGAACAGAGTAAGCTTTCCGGATAGCAGATACCACACACTTTCCGGATAACTAAGGTTACCGGATGTGAACTGATTCCGGATGTGAAGTTTCTGGGTACAATGGAGTTTCCGGATATTGTGCAGTTTCCGGATACCACGAAGTTTCCGGGTAAAAAATGGATTTCCGGATAAAATTGATTTCCGGATACTTTGAGTTATCCGGAACAATATTACCCGGATAGGTTTGAGATTATAAGATACTTACCCGGATGGATGACTTACCCGGAAGAAACTGGTTGTCCGAAAAAATTGGAAGAATCCGGATGGAACCACAAACGTCCGGACAAAATGAACTTGTCCGGAAACTGCGGCTGGGTTTGTCCTGACACTGCGGCTGTTTACTCAGTTCGATCGATTTCTCAACTAGGGTTACTCAAAATTGTTCCTGAAAGATTAGAAACAATACCAAACACAAAACTAACACTAACCCAATCAATTTCTAAGCAAAAAGAACACGTTTTGATGGTAAAAATTCGATTTTTGTTGAAGAACACTACCAAAAACTTTGATCTTAAATTGCTAAATTGACCAATCAAACGAATGAATTAGGATGTGAAAATTTGCAGAAACACTTATAACGATAATGCTAACACAAGCCAATAAGCAAAAACAACCAATTTCGACTGAATCAAATGGTCAAGAATTCAAGAATGGTCAGACGGGTAAAAGTCAAACTAACCAGAAATTGATGAATGAAGCTTTGAATCGAATCTGTCTGTCTGCTCTGATACCAATTGTAGAATCCAGATCCGTGCAACAATACAGAAATCGAATATGATATGCAATAAGTAATATGATTTCAACTGATCATCCCTTTCATTAATCTTTCAGAGAGAATATTACAATACAGTGTTGAAAGTAAAAGAGATGATTAGCTTGTTTTTCCAAGCTAATCAACATTAAATACAATGGGCCCGTGGTTAACAAGCCCACGTCCCGTTCACTAATAAGCTCTATTTTAATCAAATACATTTTAACCCTTGAACTTTAAATCAACATTAAAACTGCTCTAACAGTTATCTCTGGAAAATCTAGGGGGGTTTTGCAAGAGAACCATTGTCGATATAGTTTGTGTTTGTGGTGTTAGCCATTTTAGAAAACAGCAAGGAAGAGAAAAAAATTAGTATAAGCAATATCTTGTTTATGAGATTAAACAAACTGCTATGATACCAATTGTTGGTCCCGTAAGGGTTTTGTAGAAGGGGGGGGGGGGTTGAATATAAACACATGATTTTTACTTTTCTAAATTGTTTATTGATATGTATCAAACAATTTACAACTTGTTGCGGAACAAGATTTAGGAATAAACCTAATCTAAACAAATTAAGAGAATCACTAAGATTTCTTGCACTAGAATTAAGATAGAGAGAAGATAAGAATACTAAGTGTTGGAACCCAGATATAACAAGTAACAATAATAATAGCAATAATCTTTGTATTGATTGATAAAGAGAAGAGTTTACAATATAGGAAATGAAGAACAACTCTCTCTTACATGAAGCTCTCTCTCTCTCTCTATATGTATGACTGATGAAAAATAGAGGCAAGGAGAAATAGAGGCTTAACCTAAAATTCTCTAAGACAAGACTTTATAACCAATATAACAATTGGTTATTTACAACTTTAGCCCTTGACACTCAACAAATACAAATAAGTCCTTGACACTATTCTTTATAAAACATTTATATAAATTAGGGGCTAATAAAGCTAACAATCTCCCCCTAATGTTTTATAAAGAAAGCATCATCTTGTAGTCTCCCCCTTGCTTTCTTTAGAGGCGTTGGAGTGTCAATCTTCAAGTCTTGTGAGAGTCTTCTTTTCCTGATCTTCCACAATGTCAGTTGCTTCAATTTCTTCTTTAACTCCCCCTTGATCGTTGCATACTCCCCCTTGAATGTTGCTTTGCTTTTCAGATCCCAGTTATCTCCTATAGATTAAACTCAAACAATCAGAGAACGATTTAAAGTGTGGAAGCTTGTATAACCAGTTTGAGTAATAGTCGTTGGTAGATAAACTGATAAGATGGTTGAGTAGCAAGCAAATTCGGCTCATGAGAATCTGCATTAAAGAATAAGTAACCAGGGGTAATCATCTAACATAGAAGCACAATAGCAACTATTATCACAACAATTAAAAAAATTGTGTGGCCTATGCTCAGAGTTGGCAATGATGAAGCTCTGACAGGACTTCCAGTTATCATTGAAGTAAATTAAAAATTAAACTTCTCAAACTGTTCTTGGCAATATCACATAGATAAGCATGTGGAATCACAAAGATTCGTGATATTGTGTGGAAGAAAATAGAATATTATCTATTAAGCTCAAAAGTGTGTAAACTGTTTGGACATAACAGGTTTCCACAAACTCAATGTGCATGAGTGAAGTGTGAAGGTGGGGCAACTTTCCTTCTTTTCAATATCTAACCTTCCAAAGAAAGATCAGATAACATATGTGCTGCTTCCCCGTGGAATAGTGAAACAGTTCCTTGTGGAGAAGGAAGTGAGTAGCTGGTGGGGTTAATTCAAGAGTTGGCATGGGCTAATTGTCTGTTTCAATGATAATCACCAAATAGTCGTGATAAATCAGTAATGTGGCTTGCCCGGCTCAGAAAAAGATAGTGCAGAGTTGTATATTTCTTTTGACTCTGTTCTCACACCCTCTTTCTTTTTATTATGTAGCTCACATCTAACCAAACTCTCTTTTTAAATTTTACCTCTTAAGCACGATGAGAAAAACTCAGATGAGTTATCTCCCCCACTCTTTGATGTAGACCCTTCACCTCTCAACCACTAAAGGTTTACTTCTTGGGTAGGAAACACAGGTTTAAGTGATCCATAGAAGTTCTATAAAGCTCACACATTGATCCCGTGAAAATTGTTGTCCTAAAGATTGTATTGTTCCACACACTGACTCTTCGAAGTCTCAGAAAAGCATTTAAAATCCAAACTTCTATAGCAGATAAAGCATTTTAGCATGTAGAAGTGGTTTGACCATTTGAAAGAGGTTTTATCATTCTAAAGATGGCCTTTCTCTAAAAATGATAATGAGTTTAAAGGTTTAGAAATTTAACCTTTATACGAACATGGTCAGATCGGATTTGTTTTCTCCCCCTCAAATTGAGCAGTAAATTTCATTTAGGCTCAATTTGTAATCAGATATCCTGTAAGAAAAAAGTGTTGGTAATCATCTTTGATGATTCCACATTTGTTAGGAATATCCAGAAGCACAGTTAATTCAAATTAAAAGGAAACATGGTGCTGGGGGTTAGAGATTAGAAATACCAGTCAAAGTCTGATATGTTGAGGTACTGGTCCTACACTTTTGTGTGTAGAAACAAACATTCTGATGAGGTACTGGTTTTACACTGTTGTGTGTAGAAACATCAATTATGATGAGGTACTGGTTCTACACTGCTGTGTGTAGAAACGTCGAGAGAACACCGTTCTTGAAAGCGGAAGGAGCATGAATTAAATGCAATGCTTTCGGTCCAGCACCTTACGGCAGACTTTGAAGCTGTTTTCGGCATATCAGAACACATAATTTGAGAAAACGCAAAGCATCGAAGTCGTGCGTCTGGGAATTATCTTTCCAATGCAACTGGAATCGAGTAATTTGGAGCACCGAGTCAAAAGTTATGCGCATATTTCTTAAGCAGCGCAAAGCTGACAGCAAGTAAACAAAAATCGGGCTGAGGTTGAGTCGCAGAGGTTCAGTCCACAAAGGCTCTGTCGGATTTCACAGAGGCTCTGTGATGAATAGTACCACAGAGGTTGGTCGGCAGAGGTTTGGCGGCAGAGGTTTTGCGGCAGAGGTTGATCGCAGTGCCGACGGATCTTTGATGATGATTTTAGTGAAACACAACTTTCTGTCCAGCAGATGTATACTGACTTTAGCAGAGGTTCTGACCAAGAAGAACACCGATTCAGACCAATCTTAAAACATAATAATTGTTCATCTGTGTCTTAGGAATCCAACGCATCTGGACTCATAAAATTTGGAGCTTCGAGGAGGGATTTATGTTGAAAATACGACCGGTGCGCAAATCTGACAGCAAGAACTATGACGTTGCACTATGGGCTCTGAAGTTCGGTCACAGAGGGTCAGTCCACAGAGGCTCTGTCGGGTTTCACGGAGGCTCTGTGGTGAACAGTACCACAGAGGGTGGTCGCAAAAATCTTAGCCAAAGCTTATGTTGTCGCTAGAAGTTGGTCTGAGTGGTTGACAAAGAATGATCGCGGCTTGACAAACGCTTGACAAAGGCTCTGCAGAGGTTTGGTCGCGGCTCGACAGAGGTTGTCGCTGCTCGGCAGAGGTTGGTCGCGTGCGGCAGAGGTTTGGTCGTGTGCGGTAGAGGCTTGGTCGCGTGCGGCAGAGGCTTGGTCGCGTGCGGCAGAGGCTTGGTCGCTGCTCGGCAGAATCTTAACAGAAGTGTTACACTTACTTTGACACTGATTTAGACCATTTTACCTCTGGATTTTGCAAGAACTCAAAAGACAAACATTTTTTATTTGTTTGTTATGAATTTAGATCATCTTGAATCACCTATTTTCGAGTTCGTACGACAAGGATATGGTTGATTTACCACAGTCGCGCAGATCTGTCCATCAGCTTTCCATCAGCACACTGTTGTCTACTTCAACGATGCATATGACCCTTATAAATTTCGAATCTCTGAATTCTCAAAACACGAAATTTGTTCATCTGTGTCTTAGGAATCCAGGGCCCTTTGAATCGTATCAATCGGTGTCTTAATCAGTGAGATATGATCTATTTACTACGGCATCGCAAATCTGCCAGCATGCTGTCATAGTACTTGATTGTTGTGCACCGAAATCAATTGCCTTTGAAGGATGAGTCTTAAACTGAGTGTTTAAGAGTCCAATGTCCAGTGAAGTGTGAGTCCTTAACAGATGTATTAAGGAGTCCATGTACCTGCAAGACAGATCAAAGAACTTTTGGTACCCATTTCCAAATGGGTCCTATTTTGTTAGGATTTGGAGCTGTCTTTAGGTCATCTTGTTTGCCAAGTTTCTTCCTATGAAATCTCATACTATGGGTCTTTGAATTTTCTTTTTGAAATGACCCACTATGAACACAGTTTGAATTAGAGAAATGGTTCTTTAATTTAAACATAAGATCAAAGCATTTACAGTAATGAGAATGAAGAGATGAATGCTTATCAGAAACAAATGGCTTTGGGGCATTTTTGACAAGAGTAGATCTTTTGACTTTCCAAACCATTTTCACTCTTTTGAAAACAAGATTATCTGTATTATCAACACGAGAGTTTGCTAAGTCAAGGTCCTTAAGCCTTTTAGCTAAAACATCCTTTTCTTTTAAATTCATATCAAACATCTTTTTAAGATCAGACTTACAAATCTTCTCCAACATAATCTTGGTTGACAAATCAGATAGTCTTTTTGTCAATTTGGACATTTCAGCTTTAAAAACCTTTCTTTCTCTCTCAAAATCATCTTTCAAACATTTTGTTTGAAATCCTTCAACCTTCAACTTTTCAGACTCTTTTCTTTCAAAATCATGCTCTTTCCACTCCTTTTTAAATTTATCTCTTTCACTGATTACAAGCTTTTCAAAAATAGAAATCAGATTAGAAAAGTTTAGACACTTAAGTTCAAGGCTCTTCTTCTCTTCTACAGACTCAAATAAATTACTTTTCAGTTCAATATTCTCATTGGTTAAGAGTTTACCTGCCTCTTCTAGCTTGGTAATTTTATCAGAATCAATAAGAATGCTCTTGTTCCTTTCTTCCAACTCTTTCTCAAGATTAGGAATAATTTTGCGAAAATTAGTACTGAGTTTAGAATAATAATGTAAATCAGCATCAACACTAAATTTTAGTCTTGACATATTGTTACTTGAAAAAAATGATCGTTAACAGATACTTTGTGAGAAGTAGAATTTGTGCACTTGAGACAATTTTTCAAATCTTATCGGATTGAGCTGACATTTGGTAGATAGGTGCACGAGAATATTCTGGGTAACTTTAATTCTTCGAGTTTTGTCAAAAAACAGACAGAAAATGGTTTTTCGAAGCAAACACGTGTGCAGCAAATAAAAGTTAAGGATGAAGATTCAAATGTTCTTGAGTCAAATTTTTCAAAAATGATCGGATTGAGCTGAAATTTGGTACACAGGTTCGTGACACTATTCTAAAAACTTTAATGCTTGGTGTTTTGTCAAAAAACCAACAGAAAGTGGTTTTCCGAAGCAAAACAGAGTGCAGAAAAATAAAAGCTTAAAACTCCGAAAATTGATAAAAAAAACAATGGATTGAAGCACAAATTCGAATCTGTTTGGCTCTGATACCAATTGTTGGAACCCATATATAACAAGTAACAATAATAATAGCAATAATCTTTGTATTGATTGATAAAGAGAAGAGTTTACAATATAGGAAATGAAGAACAACTCTCTCTTACATGAAGCTCTCTCTCTCTCTCTCTATACGTATGACTGATGAAAAATAGAGGCAAGGAGAAATAGAGGCTTAACCTAAAATTCTCTAAGACAAGACTTTATAACCAATATAACAATTGATTATTTACAACTTTAGCCCTTGACACTCAACAAATACAAATAAGTCCTTGACACTATTCTTTATAAAACATTTATATAAATTAGGGGCTAATAAAGCTAACACTAAGAATAATATTCTAACACACAGAATAGTAGGAAGAAGGAAATGGCCGAGCACTTCATTTCTGAAGTAGGGTTTCCTTTATATACTGCATGCATTTAATGCACAACAGTACAACTTTACACGTGGCAGCCGCTGGTTGGTTGCATGGTTTGACTTCAGTCGACAACGTAGTGGCCGCATGATGAACAGTGTAGAATCAGAGTTGGTTGTACGATTCTGGACAAAAGGGATGTCCATTCTGACAGATCGTACAGAGACGTGCAAGGGGATAAGACAAAAGTAACTTGTAGAGGAAGACTTCATGATCAGCGTTCGCTGAATGATTCTCTATCAACGAGTGATAAAGTTCAGCGTTCGCTGAAGTCTTCTACTTGAAACTTCACGTTGAGTAGACAGGTCTTGGCTTCGCTGATATCCACATCAGTTCATTAGTAGACTTGTCGCTGGTTCTTTGGCTTGATCTTCGACTTCAATGTAGAACATAGTTGACGTGAAACTTGTCTTCAGGGATCATAAGTAAACAACTAAAACTATCAGCGATCATCAGTAAGACTGAACATGCTCAGGACTTGCTGATGAACAGTATCGTTGAATGTGTAATTTAAAGTACATGAGTTTCCTATCAGCGGTACTGTAGAGACATAATACTTATCAGCGATAGTGAAACTCTAATACATATTGTCTACTTACAATTTTAACTAAGTGTTTCTCATAGAGTCATTATCAAATCACTGAGGGTTTGGATCAACATCAATCCATTAGATATAAACACTCTAGTTCCTTGGTTTCCCAACTGATTCAACACTGTCTACAAAAAATTTAAAGCTCAACAACAAAGCTCCATGAACATTGCTTTCCTACTTTTCCTCATCAACAACATAGCTTGGGAAAGAACACACAGAAAGGTTCAAGAATATAATCTAACCCTAATGATGACATTCCCCGATGGTTCATCGTTCATACAACCTCAAGATAAAACGTTATAAGGAAACAAACCTTAACTTACCACATGATTCTATCCGGGTGGCTCTTTTTCAAGAAAACACATCTAACAATGTCGACCCCAATCGAAATTTACCTACCTTCTTCACATAAATTCCACATTGAAGTCATTGATTAATGTGGTTTTTAATTCTGACCTTCAACACTTCATACTACTTTTTGAATAAGACAACAATTATATAGATTCGGAAACATGCACTTAACAGGCATCAACCACCTCCCAACCATTATCGATTCTCACTTACTCGAAACTAGCTTCCGGTTTCAAATTCTTACGCCCCATTAGCGCTGATTAAAATTGAGATAATATAGCATGAAAAACAATAGTATAGATAATCTCATCTCATATGCTTTGACTGATTTTAATGGAGGGAAAAATAGAGAATACACCATACAAGTAATTTGATCGACTCTCATGTGCTCACTATGTATATGTGTGTAATCTCCAAAACCACCAAATGAGAAATGAGCTTAAGACACTTATTTATAGGGTCCATTTACAAGGAATTAGCCCAAACCCATAGAATACTTAAAAGCCCAACTACAAGACTCTTTATAAACAATTCATCTAATTATGGGCTAATTAGGTCTAACAATCTCCCCCTAAAGTTTTATAAAGAAAGCATCTTCAGATAAACTCCCCCTAGATTTCTTTAGAAACTTTGGTGTGCCACTCTTCAAGTAATCAAAGCATTACAAGCCCCCTGTCAAATGTAGGCCCATAATCTTGAAAAACTGAGACATTTTAAACTTTTTGTCCAACTTTCATGTGTCAACGTCATCACTGTTTTAGACCATCAAATAGCTTGATTGAGAGAAAACACAAAACATACACATTGAACTCAATCCTCTTATATTTTCAACAAGCTCGTATTCATATTTTCAACAAGCTTGCGAAAAATAGTCGTTAAAACAAACATTTATCTTTGCAGACCTCGAGTAAACTTTTAAACTTAGAGATTACATATTTAAGATCATATGATGGAGTGACATATAATATTTCAAAATCGTAGCTTGAATCCATGAAGATCAATCAAGAGAACACCATTCTGAAATCGGGAGGAATAGGAGTGAAATGCATAGCTTTCTGTCCAGCACCCTTCTGCAGCATTTGACACTGATTTAGACATATCAACATATGGAGTTTGAGAAAAACTGAAAACTTCAAAGTCGTGCATCTGTGTTTTTGATTTCCAACTCAACTGGACTCATGTAATTTAGAGCTTCGGGGAGAAAGTTGTGCGTGAAATACTGAAACAACGCAAAGTTGTTAGCAAATCTGAAAATTGGGCTACGGGCTCTGGTTCATCGCGATATCTGGACCTCCGACCTCTAGACCACCAACCTTAGGTCCATCCTCTGGGCTACCTCTGGCCTACCCTCTGGTTTACCAACCTCTGGATTACTCTAGTCTTTTGATCCAGAAAGCCTCTTGATCAAGCTCTTAGCAACTTTGGCTTAAGCTCTGCATATACATACTGCACGAGTTTCGGACCACCTCTCTGCATATCTCTGATCAATTCTCAGTATGAACTTTGAACCAAATCTATTTGAACAATAGCAAAACGAAGTTTGTACAACAGCCTATTCACATCAGCATCCTCTATACATCAACAGCCTCTTGGTTAAGAAAATATCTTGAATGAAATTTGTTAGTCCAAGAATCTAGTGAAGAATTACACAAAATATCCCCAGATATTCTAGTAAGAGAAAGTATGTAGAGAGAGAATGTAACTTGTCATTGATCTAGCATAAGTTACAAGTACAAAAATGATTTCAAGGAAGTTACGAACATTACAAAGAAAAATCTATTTATAGTAGTCAAGACATGCCTTGACTTTACAAGTTTAGAATAGGAAAATGACACAAATGACCCTTTAACTCCTAGTCCTTAATTACAACAAAATATGATCTAACAATATCCCCCTTTGGAATCGAGGTAGCAGTGGTCTTCTTCTTCTTCTGAGCCCCAAATAAGTTTCAATTCTCTTCATGGCTTTCCTGAAATTAATTCTATCATCCAGCTCTTCCAAAGCTCTGATCAACAATACCCTTTCTCTTGTAGGTATTCTGTTCATCTCGCTGAAATCTATTATCCAACTGAATCCTTATTACTTTCAGTGTCCCATCAGAATACTTTGCAATCTCGCTGAATCTCAAAAACCTCTTTTCATTCTTCTCATTCTTATATATCACTCCAAACTCCGGATCTTCCAAAATCATAAACAATTGGTAATTCTCCAAGTCAGGTATCCTCTGATTCAACCTTATCATGTTCACAATCGGTTGGTCATTTTCAATACCAAGCTAAAAGTCATAGCAGTAAGAGTACATCAAGTGTCGGTGCATAAACCTTTTGATGGCATTTAAAGCATGTGATTCCAGAGACATGTAATCAAACACTAACGAACATGCCACAAGTCACCGCTCTATTAATCTCAAAGTGTATGGGTTACAATGTATAGAGAGTTACAAGGTTCTTGATAAAGCATGTCTGTTAGAAATGAACACTACTTAGGCTATTTATACCTAAGTACTAGAATTACATAAATGGTCCCTCAACTTGATACAACCTTAGAATTATGGCACTAACATTATCCCCCTTTGTATCAGTAGTTGAAGCAGCTACTGAGCTTGATCTGGTGCAACGTACTTCTTTCTGATTCCAAATATGATCTCAAAGCGTCTCAGTGCTTTCCGGTACTCCTTTCTTTTCTTGATGGCTTCCAAGGCACGAGTAATCAGATTCTTATCCTTTGGCTCCAGTTTCACATGACCCTTTTCATCTAATCTGAGTTTTCTTTCAAGCTGAATCTGAATTAGCTTGAATGTCCCATCATTGTATTTGTTCACTTCGGGAAAGCATAGAAATTTCTTCTTCTTCTTAATATTAAAGTAAACAATACCAAATTTGGGCTTTTCAAGAAATTTGTAAACAACGATACCTTGAATGTCGAACAATCTTTGATTGGGTTTCAGAATGTTGACTCTCACTTGGCCTGCTTCTAATCCCATATGGAATTCAGTAAGATAGGAGAATTTGACCATGTTCTTCATAAATCTCTTGACTGACTGAAAGGCTTCAGACTATTCTTTCTTGTTGTTCGGGGTTCTAACAAGTATGTCATATAGGCTAAGAAGGTCATCAAGGTTTAAGATTTTGAAATCAGCCTCAGTGAATAACCACTCCTTTCCGTCTGTTCTGTATACTGTGAACTCTGGATACCACACATTCAGTAGTTTCTGAGATTCAATCTCCATTATCTTCGCAATCCTTATATCAGTTTGTACCCAATCTATCTCCTGATCTATGTTCTTCATAACATGGAGAAATTCAATTTGATGAAGTGATGACTGCTTATCAATGGAATATAGATTCACCTACTTACTACGTTGTACATTTTTGACAAAAAAGATCTCTTCTTTCATCCTCTTGAAAAAGAGTCAGAATCCTCACTCTCTGCCCTCTTCCCACATAGTTAGGTTCACTATCAACGCACTGTTGAAACAGTCTAACTTCAGTTTCTGAAACTGGATCTTTAATTTTTCCATCAGGAATAATAGGAATATTGAGTTCAGGAATACCAATCACCGAATAATCTTGTTGTTGCAGCACCTGATCATAGTCATCATCAGAATCAGAAATCACATTTTGAACATCACTAGTAGCATCAAATACATCATCAACTTCTTCTTTGATCTTTGAATATATTCTGCCAGGCACATCTTCTGAATCAATATATACTATGTCTTGAATCATAGCATCCTCCATCCTCTCTTCCTTAGTTCTATTGTCACCACCTTGAGGCTTTTCAACCCAAGGTGTGACATCATCTAGAACTTCGTTGACAGTATTATCAGTCTGTCTTTCCGGACTGTCACTTACAATCTGATATGTACCCCAAGTTCAACATTTTAATCTTCAACAGTACTTTCAACTCTAGCTTTCTTCTCCCCCTCATGGTGATCAGGATCATCCTGATCATCATGTTTCCTCTTATTAGATTGAGCTTGAGTCTTACACGATTGCTCCAAAACAGCAACTCTGTCAGAAATAGATTTGAACCTAGAAGTCATGGCCTGAGTAAGTTGTTGCAATGGTTGTTGAATAGCCCGGACATCGGATTTAGTAGCTATCGGTGATTGTCTCTCAGAGTCTTTCATCAACAAACCAACTAGTTCTACTTCTTCGGCATCAACATTCTCTCCTTGCTCTAACAAACGGGCTAATAGTTGAGATTTAAGCTCATGGGTTGGAACTTGTGTTTCAGGATGGGTTAAAGTACCGGGAGTATCTCTGGTAATATGAGGTATGGTTTGAGTATTTGAGGGTGGTTGGCTAACATTCGTGGTTTCAGGCTCAGACCGTGGTGTCTCCAAACCAGATGTACCCTTTACAGCTCTTTATACTTTTGCCGATAACTGACTGACAATCCTTTGCATCTCCGTCGTCTGATTCTTATAAGACACATTAAGAGAATCCAACGCCGCATGTGGGAAGTCACGTGTAATATAATGAGGAGGCGGCCCAACATAGCTAGTAGTTGTTGTGCACGAACGGGACTAACACCGGACCACGTAGGTTACCGGTTGACATGACAGTTGAAGTAACCGCATGGTCTGTGCTCAACGCTGGCATGGTATTGACGTTGACAGGTCTTCCACCCGGTCCTCGTGAAGCACCAACGAATGGGGACAACACTTGGGGTGCTCCGATTGGTGCACGAAAGCTACCAATAGATTGTGTCACTATTTGTGAAGTGACCGGCGAACGTGTCCTAGGAAAGGTTGTATATTCGAAGGGCTCTAGAATCAACGTGCGTTGAACTGAAGTCGATGGCGGGGGCAACTGCCTATCTGTTTCTATACCGACAAATACCGAATGTGTCGCTGATAGTGTATGTGCTTGATCCCCGTGTGGAACTGAAACATCAGCTTGTTGAGAAGCTGATGAGTGGCTGAGTGAGGCTGTGCAATGTGTAGCTGGGTCCACTACGTCTTTTTCAATATCTAACGACGACGAATGCATGTTAATAGTGGATGTGGCTACCCGACTTGAATTGGTTTGGGAAGGATCTATCATTTCATGTTTTTCAGATCCTATCACACTCGCAACATTTTATTTTCTCCCCACCTCACAGCTCACATTTATTTCTGTTTCAACTAAGGCTCCCTCATCCATCCTTGTATCTGCAGGAAAATCTATGTTCTCGATGTTCTAAGTGGAATCAACATCGAAACTTTCTACATGCGGTCTCAGGACGACATGTTTTAGGATTATCGAAACATATGGATCATGATCTGAGCCAGAGTCACTATCAGAATTACCACCTCTTTCTTTGGTTTTAGGAACATCGTCATCAGAAGTTGAAGATACAGGGATTACTTTAGATGCATCATATCTAGAATCTAGAGAAGATTCATCATCCTCATCATCATCACAGCAATAAGAGATTCGTCATCAGAAAATATTGCCACAGATTCCTGACCAGCAGTACCCCCAACTCCAGATCCCCTCACGTTAATGTTTTCTCTCAACTTAACCCGATCAAGAACCCGTTGTTCTTGATCCTGCTCAATGTTTTGACCCTCACTACCTAGTGGATTTTCACCTTGAGGAGGTCCCTCTGGATCTGGCTGGACCATAGGTGCATTTGCTAACCTATACTCAACTATGAATGGTGATTGTTGGTCAGCGTAGGCCAAAGCAGCTTCTGGAACAACTGCAATGTGAGTAAAGGCAATGGAAGCATGCATATTGAGAAAATGCATCCATTGTGGCGGGCCTTGAACTGAAATATTTATTCTTGGGATCTCTTGGTTAGATCCCATGATGCTGTGAAACAAGATCTATAAGAACCTTTGGAAAGGTACAAATTGCCTGGCCTTGTTCAGTTTCGACTTGTCACCAACCAACTCTATCAATTCATTCCAGATAAGCACAACATAGTCTATCTGTCGGTTGAATGCCACTGCATGAAACATTATGAGAATACCGATATTGCACTTGTCTAAACCGGTGTGCTTCGGGGTCATAAACCTATTCAAAATGCTGAATAGAGTATACCAGATCGGTGGCAAATACTTTCTTTTGAATTGGGATGAGCGGGTTAGAACTCCGGAAACAACATCTTGATATACAAAAGACATAATGTCTCTGCAAAGGCCAGCTTCAGAAATAAGGTCTTCAAAATTGGGTTGCCTAGGCATCCAAGGCATTTCTGAGTCGTTTAAGGGTGATCTTGGCATCATAATGGTCTACTTTGGCTGTGAAATATTGATTCCTTTCATTGACAGGATGGAACTGTATGGTTGTTGATCCAAACCCTCAGTGATTTGATAATGACCCTCTCTTTTATACTTAGTGAAAATTGTAAGTAAACAATATGTATCAGAGTTTCACTATCGCTGATAAGTACTAAGATCTTACAGTACCGCTGATAGGAACTCTCGCTCTTTAGATTAAACATTCAGCGAACACTGTTCACCATAATACTCTGAGTCTGTTCAGTCCTTATGGTGATCACTGATAAGTTAGTTGTTTACTTATGATCCCTGAAGACAAGTTTCACGTCAACATAGGTTCTACGCTAAAGTCGAAGATCAAGCTCAAGAACCAGCGACAAGTCTCCTAAAGAACTGATGCGGATCAGCGAAGACTCAGATTTGTCCACTCAACGTGAAGTGTAATAACCAGGTATTTTATTTAATTTAAAATATAAGAATTTTATAAGTTTATATGGGTATTTTAAGGAATGAGAAGTTAAGGGGTAAGTTTTAATTTTAATGAAAGTTTAGGGGTATATTTGGTTAAATGGAACAAGTTTGGGGTTCATTTAGAAAGTTGGGTGACACCTCCTGTAGCCAAAACCGACTTTCATTCTATAGGAATGAGGTGTCTCCTTTTTACCATTTTTAGCAAAGTGTAGAGTGTGTCTAGGTGGTGTTTTCGATTTTAGAGAGAGAGTGAAAGAGGTTGAAGGAAACTAAGGAAGAGGAAGAAGTATCTGATTGTTTGCAGCTGAGTTTAAGATTCAATTCATCTGAAACAACAAGGTAATAATCCATCCTAATTCTTCTTTTTATGTATAATAGGTTTTACATGAACTTTAGAAGTGGGTTATGTTATTTTTAGAAGGTATATGAATTATGGGTTTGGAATAGTGTTCTAATGGTAGTATAAAACATATCTGCAAAGTTATATAAACATACATAGAATAAAACTGCAAAAATCTGGGTTTTAGGATGAAACAGTAGACTGAGACTTTCATCGAAGTCGCAGTAGGCTAGTATTCATCAAAGTCGCAGTAGGTTAATATTCATCGAAGTCGCAATGGACGACTGCGACATTCATCGGAGTCGCAATGGTTGGTTGCGACTTGGGTATGAAGTCGCAATGGTCGTTTGCGACTTGGCTTGAAATCGCAGTGGTTGATTGCGATTCGAGTTTGGAATCGCAGTAGTTGGTTGCGACTCCAAGGTGGAATCGCAGTAGTTGGTTGCGACTCCAAGGTGGAATCGCAATAGTAGGTTGCGACTCCAGGGTGGAATCGCAATAAGGGGTTGCGACTTCGGGGTGGAATCGCAATAAGAGGTTGCGACTTCAAAGTGGAATCGCCATAGGAGATTGCGACTTGGTACTGTTCATTGCGATTTCAGTTGGGAATTTTGTAAGTTTAAGTATTAAAAGAGATATTTGGTATTTTATCTGATTTCAGATTTGGTGAAAGATCGACGTACGTGAGTTATCTTGGAAGGGTTTTTGTGATAAAAACAAGGTGAGTTTTTATTTGAAATGTTTTCAAATGGAATACATATATGTGATTAAATGTAATATGGTGCGTATAATGTTTATATGAATATTGCATTGTATGAGTACTAGTTGGCCGGGCTTAGGAACGGTGAAAGTTGGCTGTACAAAGGGACAGTGGTGTTGGCTGTATTTAGTACAGCGGAGTAAATTAATTAATTGGCTTGCTACCAATTAATATGGCCAAGGAAAAGAAAGGAGAAAGAGATGGAAAAATTACATGAGTCATAATTGGTATTCTTATGTGAAGTATATGTATGACTTTGTGCAAAAGTTTTCTTTAACTAACGGGGATTTTTCTCACTAGACCTCAAGGTCTAACCCTCATTTTTGTTTTAAAATATGTATTCCAGGTCATGGAGCAAACAAGAGACAATGATAGGATTTATCATGTTAGCTTTTGTGGATGTTGAATGATTATGAAGATTCCAGTTATAATTAGTAGATGTTATGTATTTTACTTTATTCGAAAAAGTTTGTACTGAAAGACTTAATTGTAGAATTTAAGGGACCATATTTGGATTATGATATGTTATTTTGTGGTGACTTTATATGGAACTTGTATGTTGGGATTAAGGGATGTTACAAATGGTATCAGAGCCTTAGTTTAAGAGATTTAGGTATTAGTATTTGTACCTAGACTTAAACTGCATGCGAAGTAGGATGTCCTTGTTATTCTAGAACCTTGGGATGATAAATATAAAAAGGTAGAAGGAACATCATGTAAGGTAATTTCAGATTACACTTGGCCAGTGTAATTATGATCTTACAGGTACATGTTTGAACCAGAATACTTTATTATATGGGGTATGTGCTTATGTGTATATTAACCTTGTTTGAATCAACAGAATGGCAAGTGGAACGAGACAAACAGCCGGAGGAAGGGGAAGAGGGGGAGAAAGAGGCAGAGGTAGGACAGGGGGCAGTGTACAGGGGCGAGGCACGGAGTTTGTTACGAGAGACGATCTAGCGGTTGAAATGGGAAGACTTCACGCAAATATACAAGCTATATTTAACCAGACTCACCATTCGGAAACAGCAATACCAGACCCTACCCTTGAAAGTGAAGTGCCTATCACACCTATTGTCACGTCAGTACCAAGGAAGTGTGATTATAAAATGTTTTTAAGCTGTAAACCACCCAATTATGGAGGGGACAGAGATCCAGTAAAAGCAATGCGATGGCTGAAGGAGGTTGAAGCTGTATTTAAGCAAAGTGATCATGAATTCCTCCATACAAAGTACTTTTTTCTTAACCACCCTTGCACGACTCCGTACGATATGTCAGAAAAGAACCTCCTTATTGTCTGAATTCGTACAACCATTCTGATACTACACTGTTCAAACATGCGGCTACTAAGGTTGTCAACAAAGGCCAATGACATGCAACCAATCAACTGCTGCCACGTGTAAAGTGTAAACTGCAATGCATTTAATGCATGCAGTATATAAGAAGAATAACTCACTTCATTTAGAAGCAACTTGCTAACTCTGGACAAGTTCATCCTTCTTATCTTGAGATAGGTTATTATTAGTAATTTCCTTCTCTTTCTTAGTGCAAGAAACTTAGTGTTCCAACTTGTTTAGATTTAGGTTTATCCTTAATCTTGTTTCCGCAACAAGCTGTAAATTGTTAATGATTTATCAATAAACAATTTAGAAAAGTAAAATCTGTGTGTTTGTATTCAACCCCCCCCCCCCCCCCCCCCTTCTACAAACTTGTATAGCCCTTCGGGACCAACAAGTGGTATCAGAACCGATTTGTTTAATCTCATAAACAAAGATCTAATCTATACTAAGATTTCTCTTCCTTGCTATTTCTGAAAATGGCTACCAACACAAACACAAATTATATCGACAATGGTTCTCTTGCAAAACCCCCTAGATTCTCTAGAGATAATTTTAATCTATGGAAAAATAGGATGACTCTCTTCCTAGAAGGTGTAGACCCTACTATGCCTTATTATATTGAAAACGGCCCATTTATTCCTGTAAGAATTGATACCGCAGTACCAGCCACTGAGAATAGACCTGCTATTCCAGAAAGGCCCAAAGAAGTTCATACGTGGACTGACGAAGATAAGAAGAAAGTGCCTATCGACACTAAAGCCAGATCCATACTATCCATGGCTCTTCCTGACGAAGTCTACCATTCCGTCATGAACCTGAAATCCTCAAAAGCCATGTGGGACACAATCTGTGTTCAGTACGAAGGTACTGCTGAAGTCCAGGACTCTCGAAAGATCAACCTGGTAAGACAGTATGAAAGTTTCATTTGTGGTAAGAATGAGACTCTCTCTGAAGTTCACCAACGTTTTAATTGCTTAATAATAGATCTAAAAACTGTTGGTAAGGAATATTCTAACTTTGAAGTGCTGACAAAGTTTTTAGAATGTTTACCTGAAAGCTGGGACAGTTATTCTATGTGTCTCAAGCTGTCAAAGGATCTAAGATCAATGACCCTTGCTACCTTATATGGCACGATGCTGAATCATGAGCAATCAAGCCATCTTAAGAAGAATCTTGTAAAAGATTCCAAAAGCACCCCTGTTGCTTTAATCTCAGAGAAACCCTCTACTCAGCGACCCTCGGTCACTATCAATGAGTTAGAGAGTAACTCTGAAAGGTCATCAGATTCTGACTCTTCAGATGATGATGAATCTTTAGCTCTCCTAACTAAAAAGTTCAGGAGATTCGCCAAAAAGAAAATGTTCAGAAAGAACAAACCTCTTTCTATAAGTGATAAACCAAGATCATCAGCTCTTGTTGATAAGGCTACTGCTACTTGTTTTAACTGTGAAAAGATTGGACATTTCGCTAACAAGTGCAGGTCTAAGAAAGTATCGAGAAACTCCGCGTTTCCCAAGAAATCCTTTATTCCCAGGAATAAAGATGACAAATACGCTAAGCTGAAAGAAAAGTATGCGAAGCTGAAAAGCTTTAAGAAGAAAGGCAAAGGCATGATGGCTTACGATTGGGCTGCCTCTGAAGAAGAAGAATCATCATCTGACTCTGAGGATGATGAAGCCAATCTCTGTCTTATGGCAAAGATTGAAGATGAGGAAGAAAGTTCAGACATTCCCTCCACTTCAACCTCTGCTATTCAGGTATCAGCTTCCTTCTTTACAAATATTGCAAATATTGATGAAGCTGATAGTCTGCGTAAAATCGATCTCTTGACTAGAAGTTTATATGAAGCCATGAATGGCAAACAATAGTTGAAAATCAAAACCTTGATCTCGCTGAACAGCTTAAAAACTGGCACCTTCAAATAGAAAAGCTTTCTAAAATTAAAGAAGATTTTAAAGATCAATTGCATTTAAATCAGCTAGTCAAAATCGAACGAGCAGAAGCTGTAGCTGCATTGAAAGCTGAAAAAGCTACTGTTGAAGAATGGTGTAATTCTTCAACAAAGATCACTGAGATAATTAAGTCTCAGATACCCCTGAGTGATAAACGTGGTATTGGTTACGAATATGAAACTCAAGAACCAACCACTGATCGTTCCATGCTCTTATTTGGAACTTTCGTATCCTCAGTCGCTGATACTTCATCCTCTCAGTGTTCCTCGTCCAGACCAACTATCCCTGAGGAAATTTCTACCTCTTCAAAAGGTAAAGAGAAAATGGTTTATCCAAAACCTACCTCTGTCTATAAAGATAAAGGTAAAGGAATTGCTTTTAACCAAAATCCTCAGAAGGGTACTTTAGTACCAAAGCTGAATGCTTCTAAAGCTTTAGTGATTTATTCCTCTGGTTCAAGGAATCAGACCTCTGGATCTACTCAGCGTGGGTCAATTCAGCGATCTACTCCTAGACTCAGAGTGGATGTCCTTGGTAAGAAATCTGAAGAACTAAACGTTCCTCCCATTTCAAAAGCCAAAAGCTTATTTGGTGCTGGTCCTTCTAATTTTAAATCAAAAGCTCAGCATTCAAATGGTCCTAGAACTACTTTTAGTTATAGGAAATGTTATCACTGTGGACTCACTGATCATATTCCTAGTAAGTGCCCCACAGCCACCAAAGCTGAAAAGATAGCTAAGGTGAAGATTGCCCCCAAGGCAAAGAAGACCACTGAGGTTAAGAAATTAACCAAAGTGAAGACTGACAAAGCTGAATCTTCAAATGCTGCGAAGATTGCTGAACCTTCCATTCCAACTACTTCCACTGACACACGTGTACACATGGTTAAGTGGGTACCCAAGAAAAACTAATCTTCCTTTGTAATACAGGTTAAGAAGGGTATCTGGTATCTCGATAGCGGATGCTCTAGACATATGAGTGGAAAGAAAAGCCTTCTCGCTGAATATAAGGAAGAGAAGGGTCCCTCTGTGACTTTCGGTGGAAATGGAAAAGGACATACCCGAGGGTTTGGTGTACTCTCAAATGGTACAACAAGGTTAAGCATCAGTTAAGCATATGTTGAAGGGCTGAAGCATAATCTGTTAAGCATCAGTCAGCTTAGCGACAAGGATAACAAGGTAATCTTTACCAAGGAATCGTGCTTTGTCACTGACAAAAAGGAGAATATAGCTCTCAGCGGTTATCGTTTGGAAATGTTTATGTAATAAACATGGACTCAACAACCACTGAGAACTCCTGTTTCTTCTCAAAAGCCTCATCTGATGTCAACTGGCTATGGCATAAGAGGCTCTCTCATCTGAATTTCAAGACACTAAACACTCTTTCGTCAAAAGAATTAGTTACTGGTCTACCTCAGCACTCATACGCCAAAGAGTCTTTATGTTCAGCGTGTGAGAAAGGGAAGCAGACCAAAGCAAGCTTTAAGTCAAAGCAAGTCTCCTCAGTGTCATCTCCTCTACAACTACTCCATATGGATTTATTTGGCCCTATTAACAAACAATCCATCGCTGGAAAGAAATATACACTGGTCATAGTTGATGAATTCTCTCGCTATACATGGGTTATGTTTCTCCGTTTCAAGGGTGACACCCCTGAAGAACTCATCACCTTTGTTCGGAAGATGGAAACCCTGAATAATTTGACCGTTCGCTCAATAAGGAGTGATCATGGGACTGAATTCAAAAACAGTTCTCTTGATTCCTTCTTTGAGAGCAAGGGTATTTCTCACAACTTTTCATCAGTGAGAACACCGCAACAAAATGGAGTCGCTAAAAGAAGAAATAGAACAATTATTGAAGCTGCACGTTCAATGCTCAGCGATTCTAACCTGCCTACTCAGTTTTGGCCAGAAGCTGTCAACACCGATTGTTTTACGCAAAACAGGTCGCTGATAGTCAAAAGATTCAATAAAACAACCTATGAACTTTTTCATGGGAGAAAGCCTTCAATCAGCTTTCTTCACATCTTTGGATGTTAGTGTTTCATACTGAACAACAGAGATGCCCTTGGAAAGTTTGATCCTAAGGCTGATGATGGAATCTTTCTTGGATACTCCTCAGTCTCCAAAGCCTTCAGAATCTTCAATCGAAGAAGACAAACTGTTGAAGAAACAATTCACGTCACGTTTGACGAATCCCGTTCAGCGAACTCTAAACCGTCCGCTGATACTGAAGAACTGAATCAATGGATGTTTTCTCATCTTGGTGATTCAGAAGACATTCCCACTCCTCGTACTCATAGAGTTGAAGATGATGGTCCTACTATCATTCCAAATATGCAGAATAGTGAAGCTGAAACATCATGGGTCTCAGTTGTTCCTATAAACACTATACCTGCTTCTGAACCCAATGTCTCAGACATTCCATCTACTTCTCAGCAATTAGTGAATATAATGACAAATGCACCCATTCCTCTCTTGGCTAATACTCCAGACGTCGCTGAAGCTTCATCTTCAGTTTCTCCAGTTCAGGTTGAGTCAGCGTCTCACGCTCCGGCTCAGCGATGGACTGTAAATCACCCAATTGATCAAATTATTGGTGATCCAAACGCTGGTATTCAGACTCGACGAAGTGCAGGTAATATTTGTTTATTTGTTAATTTTATTTCTCTAACTGAACCAAAGAAAGTAGATGATGCCCTCAAAGATCCAAACCGGGTCAGCGCCATGCAAGAAGAGCTGACTGAATTCTAAAGAAACAAAGTTTAGAAACCTGTTCGAAGACCAACTGACAAAACAATGATAGGCACTAAATGGGTCTATCGAAACAAGTTGGACGAACATGGAACTGTAACCCGCAACAAGGTTCGTCTTGTTGCTCAGGGATACAGACAAAAGGAAGGCATAGATTATGACAAAACTTTTGCTCCAGTAGCAAGACTAGAATCTATTCGTCTATTCTTAGCATACGTTGTACACAAAGACTTCAAGGTATATCAGATGGATGTTAAGTCAGCGTTTCTAAATGGAAAGCTGAATGAAGAAGTCTATGTGGAACAACCTCCAGGATTCTCAGATCCTAAGCATCCAGGTTATGTCTATAAACTGGATAAGGCACTTTATGGCTTAAAGCAAGCTCCACGTGCATGGTATGACACTCTTTCTACTTATCTCCATATTGAACAATTTGAGCAAGGTAAAATCGACGAAACTCTATTTTTCAGGAAAGTAAAAGGTCATATCATTCTTGTTCAGATATATGTTGATGACATTATATTTGGTTCTACTAACCCTGATCTTTGTACTCGTTTCGCTGATAGAATGAAAGATGAGCATAAAATGAGCATGATGGGTGAACTAACATATTTCCTTGGTCTTCAGATAAAGCAAAATGAGAAAGGAACTTTCATTAATCAAGGAAAATATGTTAAAGATATGCTGAAGAAATTCGACTTAACATAAAGTTCAGCTATGAAAACCCCTATGGCACCACCGCTGACACTAGACAAGGATTTAAAAGGAGTTCCTGTTAATATCACGCTGTACCGTGGGATGATCGGCTCACTGTTGTATCTTACAGCTAGCTGACCCGATATTATGTATGCAACATGTTTGTGTGCACGATATCAAGCTGAACCTAAGATATCTCATATGAAAGCTGTAAAGAGAATTTTTCGATATCTTAAGGGTACAACGAATCTAGGTCTTTGGTATCCCAAAGACTCAGGATTCGATCTAATCGCCTATTCAGATAGTGATTTTGCAGGTTGCAAAATGGATTCGAAAAGAACCACAGGAGGATGTCAGCTCCTGGGTGGAAAGCTGGTAAGTTGGACAAGTAAAAAGCAAAACTCAGTGTCCACCTCCACAACTAAAGCTGAGTATGTAGCCGGTGGAAGATGTTGTTCTCAGGTCTTGTGGATGAGAAATCAACTACTGGACTATGACCTTCAGCTCTCAAATATTCCAATCTATTGCGAAAGCACAAGTGCCATCGCTATAGCAAATAATCCAGTGCTACACTCAAAGACAAAACACATCGAAATCAGGTATCACTTTATCAGAGATCATGTGATGAATGGTGATATAGAACTTCACTTTATCCCAACTGATTATCAGTTAGCTGATCTATTCACCAAACCTCTTGATGAGACAAGTTTCAACTTTCTCATCAGCGAGCTTGGAATGCTGAACTTTGAAGAATAAAATCTTCAGCGGTTCACATTTGATCAGCGACAGGATAAAACCAACTTGTATAACCCATTCTATCATCTTCTCTCTGAATAAACGTGATTCGCTGATATCAAGGTATGTTTCTCTCTCTGAAAATCGCATGTAAATGCAAGATTTCAAAATAAATTACATCGCTGAATAGCTCTTCCTTATCAGCGATACTTTGAAATGTCTAAAACCAACTGATATTTCTATTAAGTGCTTCATGTTTTCAAAAGTGTCCCTGAGTTTTCAAAACCTCAGAGACATCCAAACATATGAAAGGACAGTTGTGACGTCATTACAACGGATAAGCCCTGGCACGTTCTTCTTTCTGACACACGTTTGCACGGTTCGTTTACTCGCCAATCAAATACAAACCCGTGTCCGTGTCATGATGAAAATCTTTTCCCGCTCAAGATTTTCTCTCTCTAATCTCTCTATATAAACTCATTTTGGGTTTATATTTTTCTTTTACGCGAACTTCTTCTCCAAGCTAAGAAAAAGAATTTACTGTTACATTTGTGCTCTCAAGTTTTTCAAGAACTTAAGAACTTCATCTTCTTCAACGAACCAGATTAATAATTATTTTATTTTACCTGTTTCTTCAAACTTGTTAATGATCTTCTCTTTGTCTTCACAAGATCAAACAAAAGAACTTTTTAAAATGAAATCATTTCTTTCATGGTTTTATGAACACAACCTTTCATGGTTGTTCTTCAAGTTTAAAACGCAAAATCTTAAACTTGTTCTTCATACGTTTTTCCAGAATCCCAATCTTTAAAAGAACCTGGAAAACAAGATTTCTTTTGGGTTTGCATTTCGTTTTTCAAAAACAAGAAAAACCCTAATATTCATTAAGACATTTTGTCTGAATGAAATGGACAAAACTCGAACCATCTTATTGGAAAATCTTTCCACATAAAGATCATTCTTATTTGTTACTCTTTGGTTGAACTGATAATACAGAAAATGGCATCTTCTGATATTTCCAATAACACCATCGCTGAGAATACTACTACTGATAATACTGCTGAGGAAGTGGAAATCCTCAAGGCTCCTCAAGTCAAGATCTCTCTTGACAAACTGGATTGGACCAAGGTTAATAACCTCTATGCGCTTCTCGAGTTTCCTCCTCGAAAGCAAGTCATACATCTAGATGATGTTGTGAACTTCCTGAAGAACTGTTCCATCTCCACATCCCTGACCATAACACCTCCTGCACATCAGCTACTGCTATCCCAATTCTGGTACTCTGCCAGACACTCTCAGCTACCTTCAGCCAAAGACCCTTAAAAAACAATTGACTGCATCCTCTGCGACACTGACTTTGGCACCATGAAGATCACCCCTGCCATCATTCGCAAAGCCCTCAGCCTTCCCATCGCAACCAAAGAAAAACCATTCGTTCCCCTCCCTGACCACAAGAAAAATTCAGACAGGGAAGCCATCATTGCATTCTTCGATGCAATGGGCTATGTATGGGAAACTGGGAGGGACAAGAAGCCCGAGAAGAAGCTGACCCTCATCAAGAAGTCCAAAATGCCCAACGAGATGAATTTCATCTTCCCTCATTTAATCAGCGGCATGACTGCCAAGTCCGGCTCCTCTGACCAAGCCGCTCAGCCTCAGGAAGCAATGGGATATGCATTGCTGAAAGGTCTACATATAGACTGGGCATCGATTATCTATGATGACCTGGTACTCAAAGTGGACTCCGTCGCTGATAGATCTCCATGGGTTCCCTATCCTCGATTCATCAGTGCCGTATTCCAAAAAGGCTTGGAGGACAGCTACCCAACAGAGGGTGACCTGAAACTCTCTCAGGTTGGCCCTAAGGTACTCGACTTCAAACCGGTGGAAAACGAGGTACGTCTTTCTACGCTTCTAACTCTTCTAAACCCTACTTCTTCTACTTCTGCAGCTCCTTCAGCGGACAAACCCACCGCTGATACCCCAGCTGCAACCTCCATTCCTTCTCTTAAAAGAAAACCCTCTGAAACCCAACTTGGTTCCAAAAGAACTAAGAAAACCAAGGAGCAACCCCAGCAATCTATTGCTAAAGACTCCTCAGCTCCTCTTGATGGGCTGAAGGAAAGTTCAGTGGTACGCTCTGCCACAGCTGAACAAGCCACCCACTCTATCCCAACTTCAGCGTCTCTAAACGATGAGGTTACAAACTTGGAATCTACCCAACCTCCTTCAGTCTCTCAAAAGACTGATGAAGCGATTCTCAGCGAATCCAACGCTGAACTCAGTACCTAACCTCCATTCTTATCCTTCGCTTCTCCCTTTACTCATTTGGACTCTACTCCAGTTATCACTGAAGCACCTGTCATTCCTCCAGAAGCTAAAGAAAATACTCTTCAAGGAGTGATGGGCATAGGACCTGCAGAGATGACCATACGTCCACGCACTTTTGCTGATGACATGGAACTTTTCTCAAGAACCCGAGATTTTGATGAATTCACCAATCCTCCTGCAGGTATACACCAACCCCTATACAGTGTTACTAAACCCCAAACTTCTGAGCTTTCCTCTATTCACAAGTTTTTATATGTTACAGGTCCTAATTTGAGAGACATCAACGCCTCTCTGAAGATAATATAGACGACGCTGACAGGTCTCACTACTACTCTTTCCGACAACTCTTCAGTTGTAACAAACGCTGGAGAGAATCTTACAAAGCTGACAACTGTCGTCGAAAAGAATGCCTCCAAAGCTGATTTGGAAAAGGTTGATAAATCACTCACCGACTTCGCCAAAGTTCTCTCTGATATCTACACAGACTACCTCGACATCAAGAAATCAGTTGACACCATGTACAGCGAGGTCACAATGCTGAAGACATCTGTTGGCAAACTCGAAGGTGATATGTCTGCTGTAAAGACTGATGTCAGTTCAGTAAAAACTGACATGAGTTCTGTGAACACCGATGTCAATACGATGAAGAATGACATCACTTCAATTCAGACTTTGTTGCAGCAGATCCTGACCAACACGACCGCCCCTGCACCTCTATCTTTTACTACGGCGGATCGTGTTGAACTCGTGAAGATCAATCCTGGTATTTCTGGTATAGAAAACAGATTATCAGCGATTGAAATCTGTGTGGGAATCCTTGGCCAAGAAGACTGGGAAACAACACAAGCTGTTGAATCATCACATTCCTCCCCCACTCATCATGAAAAAGAGGGGGAGAAGAGCGCTGAAGACCTTTCCAAGAGCGTTGAAGACCTTTCCCATGATGAATCTATCAGGGGAGAGAAGACTGAAGACCTCACCTTTACTGAAAAAGGTGAGAAGACAATAGAAGCAGCATCCGCTGGACCTCAGGTAGATGAACACCCTGAGGGAACCGAGAAGCTTACCTCTGTATCTGAGGGGGAGCAACTCGAAGAAGAAGCTGAAGAAACTGAGTCTGAAGCTGAAGATGAAGACGCCATCGACTTGTCTGAAGATGAACCATCCTCTTCTCCAAAGAATGATGATGATGAAGATGACGATGATGATGACTCTTTTATAGTCAAGCCTGCTCAGAGAACTAAAGCTCTTAAAGGGATTCTGATAAATGAACCTACAGGGGAGCGGACAAAGACAAAGCCATCATCATCTGAAGCTGATAAGGGCAAAGGAAAAAGTGTCGCTGAAGATGAAAATCTGATGATCTTGCTTAAAAAGCCGGTTTGTCAGGTACATTAATCTCACACTACATCCCTCCTGTATACACTTTATCAGTTCTACACTCTCCAAACCTCCATACACTTTATCCCACTCTTTCTCTCTCTGTTCTACCCATGTTATTACTTGTAAGATGGATGTGTTTCAGCGAGTCCTATCCCCTGTTTGAGGATATCGCTGAAGTTCCTACAGCTGCGACTTCATCAACAATAATCCCAGCTCCCAACGCTGAAGAAATAATCCCGGTCTTAGATTTGATCTCTGAGACTGATGAACCTGAAGAACAGATGCTCTCTCACAAAAACAGACCTTCATTGGCTCCTCAAAAGCTAAGTGAAGAGGATCAAGAAAAGAGAGATGAAATGATCAAGAGACTCGAAGATCAGCGAATTATTCTGAAGCGTGATCAACTTCCTTCGGTTCCTCCAAAGTTCAGAATTTCCCAAAAAGAATACAAGGAACACCTCAGAGCTGAACGCCTGATCGCTGAAAGAAGGGAAGCCGTAGAAAAAGACAGAGAATACGCTATACAGCTTACTCAAAGATCAGTAAAAGACCCACGCTGAAAAAAGCTCCCATTGATGTTCAACGTCAGCTATGGGATGATGCTCAAAAAATCGTTAGATAAAAGACTAAGGTCTCTGATACGACTTTGGAATGGGCTAAACAAATGCTGACCTATCGATCTAGACCATCCAAAATCATCAAAGTAAACATCAGAGGAAGACTGTACGCAGACGTTCCTGTTGTTGAAGTTGATGTCTACAGAGAAGACAAAACCAAGCAAACCTTCTATGCTGCTACCTTAGAAAAGTTTGGTCTCTCTGAATGGTTAGAAACGAAATTAGCCATTCATGGATCGCACTCAAAGTTCAAAAGCCATGTCGAGAAGATCTTAAACAAACAGATCGACCTGGTTTCTTCTGCTCTGGATATTCCTCCTTCTACTCTTCTTCCTCCTCAACAAAGAAAAGTCTCTGCTAAGGAAAAGAAAGTCTCAGACTCAGGTCCTCCTATACAAAATGAAACATGTATTGGTTTCTCTGGTGCTGAAGTTCTTGGCCCTGATGCTGATCTCTCAGCGCTTGACACCTCCCTACCACCTGGAGAAACTTTCATTCCTGGCACAGTTGTAAGTGATCCTTATGGTATATTCTCTCTAGACTACGAAGGAAACCATCACTTTCAACGTATCTCTGAGCTCCACATCGCTCCCATCGAACAACTCAGAGATCTCATATACTGGTGTGAAGTTAGACGCGACATTAAAGCTAGACACCTGAAGCCCTTGATTTTTGAAGAAGCTCTGAAGAAAAAGAATCAAGGAGTAGATGTCCCTGACTGGATGATTCCCACATCAAAGACCCTCGATGAACTTCTCATCAAGGAAGAACCTTTTGACAGATAGGATCGCCTTGTAATTCTTTCTATCCTTATCTGTCTACATCTTTTGTACTTGTAATTTTATTCGATGTACTTGTAATTTTTCCACTTCCCTCTGTAATCTTTACAAAGTTTAAAGAAAAATTTCAGCGAACGTACTTTACTCCATCAGTACAGAAAAGATCCCAGAAAACAGTAAAAAGGACAAATATTTTATGAGTTCTTTTTATCCTTGTGTTTTCATTAAATATCAATTTTCAATGTTGCTATGTCATAATCAAATAGGGGGAGATTGTTGATCTAAACCCTCAGTGATTTGATAATGACCCTCTCTTTTATACTTAGTGAAAATTGTAAGTAAACAATATGTATCAGAGTTTCACTATCGCTGATAAGTACTAAGATCTTACAGTACCGCTGATAGGAACTCTCGCTCTTTAGAATAAACATTCAGCGAACACTGTTCACCATAATACTCTGAGCCTGTTCAGTCCTTATGGTGATCGCTGATAAGTTAGTTTTTTACTTATGATCCCTGAAGACAAGTTTCACGTCAACATAGGTTCTACGCTGAAGTCGAAGATCAAGCTCAAGAACCAGCGACAAGTCTCCTAATGAACTGATGCAGATCAGCGAAGACTCAGATTTGTACACTCAACGTGAAGTATCAAGTACAAGACTTCAGCTATCGCTGAACTCTATCATTCGCTGATATAGAATGATAGATCGCTGAATTAACGAAAAGCTGATCATGAAGTCCTCTGTACAAAGTACTTTTGTCTTAACCACCCTTGCACGACTCCGTACGATATGTCAGAAAAAGAACCTCCTTATTGTCTGAATTCGTACAACCACTCTGATACTACACTGTTCCAACATGCGGCTACTAAGGTTGTCAACAAAGGTCAATGACATGCAACCAATCAGCTGCTGCCACGTGTAAAGTGTAAACTGCAATGCATTTAATGCATGCAGTATATAAGAAGAAGAACTCACTTCATTTAGAAGCAACTTGCTAACTCTGGACAAGTTCATCCTTCTTATCTTGAGATAGGTTATTATTTGTAATTTC
Source organism: Saussurea involucrata (assembly GCA_033807775.1). Taxonomy (NCBI): domain Eukaryota; kingdom Viridiplantae; phylum Streptophyta; class Magnoliopsida; order Asterales; family Asteraceae; genus Saussurea; species Saussurea involucrata. The sequence continues at coordinate 26,756,073 of CM066316.1, forward strand.
CTTCTCTTTCTTAGTGCAAGAAACTTAGTGTTCCAACTTGTTTAGATTTAGGTTTATCCTTAATCTTGTTTCCGCAACAAGCTGTAAATTGTTAATGATTTATCAATAAACAATTTAGAAAAGTAAAATCTGTGTGTTTGTATTCAACCCCCCCCCCTTCTACAAACTTGTATAGCCCTTCGGGGCCAATAATTGTGTTCCAGAACTGTTGTAGGTAGATGACTGGCATGGTTAATGTTTTTGTGAGAGCTGTGCGGAGTGGATGACCATTCAATACTTCAACAATTACTTTATGCTCTAGATTGACACTCAGATCAAGTGTATAGTTATTATCTTGCTGTTTCAAGTATTGAGACCTTGGCAAGAGTTCGTCATCCAAATTACTCGCATTCACAGATGGGTGGGAAGATCTGTGAGATGGCATCGGGTTGTTTTCATCTGAGGAATTGCCATCATTTCTCTCTACATGAGCCATCTGATATCCTGTGTGTGGAAAAATTAGCCAAAGTGCACATTCTGGGATTTTGGAAAAATTTCCAAAAAGTTTCCTAAGTCTGGGTTTTATCGCACACAACATCAAAGAGTTCATCGCATGGCATTGTTATCGTATGGAACATGTGCGACAAAATTTTGTCGCACAAGGCATGTGTGATAACATTGAACATAGTGTTATGCGATAAATATGAGTGTTTGAAGACATGTAGCATACGATAACTTTGAACACTTGAATATAGACTAAGTGTTCAAACCCAGATTCAAGCCCTTGACTCGTTTTTATATCAGAAACCTATCTTATCATTTTTCAAACTCAAAAACTAACACATAGAGTGATTTCTGTTAAGAATATGAACTGACCCACTGTACTATCGAAGAATAAAACCCTAAAAATTCAACAGACTATCATAACAGTAAACAAAAGATGAACAATCGATAGAATACCAACCTCGATTGAAGTCTGAGTGGAATGTGAGTGAAGTAAACTTTAATCTTCAAAATTTTAGCAAAAATCTTTAGTGGCAGAGAGTGGTTTTCAGGGTTCGAAAAGTTGTAGGGTTTGAAAAACCGTTCTATATATAGGACCATAGGGTAAATGACACGTGGCACAAAATGAGGGGTCCAACGGTTAACATACCACATGTCAGAGTTATCGTATGAAGGAATGTACGATAACCCAGATTTTATCGTGCGACATGCACACGAAGCATGCGATAACTACTGTTCATATGGTTTTATCGCACAACACATGCGCGATAAAAATGGTTCTCGAGCTTTTATCGCACAACACATATGCGATGAAATTGGTGTCCTTGTTATCGCATAAGTCACATGCGATGAAAACATGTTATCGTGCAAGACTTGTGAGATAACACCAACACTTAGACATTTTTCAAAAACAATCAGTAAGTCCAAAAATTTTATCACATTAAAAGATGTCCAACTTTTAATTGATTAAGCTCACAGGGTTTACAAACAAAGTTGTACTCCCCCTAGAATGTTGCATGGATTTTTCAAAAAATATTTTCCATCATCTAGGGTTTGTTCAAAAACAAAAAAGAAAACTAACATGAAGTCTTCTTGCCAACAACAATATCATCTACACTCACAGTAATATGATAAAAATTTATGTGCATCAATCTGGATAATAAATCTAGATTGAAGTACAAAAATTTCTATCTATTGAATGAACAATATAAAACTTTAGATCTTCATGTTCAACATGCCAAGCTTAGATACTAAAAAGTGAAAACGTTTTTAATCCAAAGCTTTGGTGAATAAGTCAGCAAGTTGATATTCAGTTGTAACAAAATAAAGTTCAATCGTACCTTTCTCAACATGATCATTGATGAAATGGTACCTGATATCAATATGTTTTGTCTTGTTGTGTTGGACACGATAGCAGAAATTGCAATGGCGCTCTTGCTATCATAGTAGATTGGGATTTTCTCATATTTGAAGTCATAGTCCATGAGTTGGGTCTTCATCGATAGAACTTGTGAACAACAGCTCGCCGCAGCTACATATTTAGCCTCTGCAGTCGATCTTCAGACACAATTTTAATTCTTTGACGCCCAGCTCACGAGATTGTCTCCCAAGAAATGTACGTGGCCAGAGGTGCTCTTTCTGTCTAGGAGGCTTCCTCCGTGATCAGCATCTGAGTAGCAGTGAGTTCATATCCCCTTCCCTTAGGATACCATAAACCAAGGTAGGGTGTGCCTTTCAAGTATCGAAAGATGCGATTGACGGCTCCAAGGTGTGACTCTTTTGGTTTAGCCTGAAATCTTGCGCAAAGACATGTAGCAAACATTAGTGAACAGATCATACTTCTATACGTCCTAAGATCAACGTCCTTACCATCGGGATCTGGACCGATCTTGGATCCTGGTGCCATCGAGGTTCCAATTGATGTACAGTTCTTCATCTTGAATTTCTTCAGGATGTCGAAGACATACTTTGATTGGTTGATGAAGATCCCCGTTGAAAACTGTTTCACTGGTAGTCCGAGAAAGAAGTTAATCTCTCCCATCATGCTCATCTGAAATAGGGTCACTATGAGGTTAGAAAAGCAAGTACATAAGCTAGGATTAGTCGAACCAAATGTTATATCATCTACATAAATTTGAACAATAATGATGTCACCTTGTTCACGCTTAGTTAATAACGTCGTATCGATTTTACCTTTGTCAAAGCCCGATTCAAGTAGAAAGGTGGATAGAACCTCATACCATGCACGAGGGCTTGTTTGAGACCATAAAGAGTTTTGTCTAAGATGTACACATGATTTGGTTTTTCTTTGTCCACAAAGCCTTATGGTTGAGATACGTATACTTCTTCCTTCAGGATGCCATTCAAGAACGCAGTCTTCACGTCCATTTGATAGACGATGAAGTTCTTGTAGGCCGCAAAAGCTAAGAACATCCGAATTGCCTCAATTCAATCAACCGGAGCATACATTTCATCGTAATTGTTAATGCCAAAAATCGCCCAAAAGAACAACTTAAGGTTGATGTGGACTTTTAACAACTAAAGAAATGTATCTCAAGACCAATCAACACAATTTCAAGGAAAAAGTAAACAAGACAAGAGATTTGGTGACGCAGAAAACCCCCAAACGAGGGAAAAAACCGTGGTCGACTTGTGAGAGTCGACGGTGCACTATAGTCGCCAAACAGGGGCGAAAGTCCTTTTGTAACAGGTGTTTTGTGTACAACAGATTACAAATGAATGTAGAAATAAACTTAGTCGTATGTTAAAGTCGTATGTCGTGTGTAAATCTTGCGAAAAAGATCGTTTTCGTGGGGTTCGAAGTGCTGTCGTGCAAAGTTGCTTCAGCGATATTTGTTCGAATGCTCTGTAGGTTGCTGTGTTTTCGATGTGAAATAGCTTAGAAAATAGATGGAGCAGATGTAGATTCGGTCACAGTTGCCTTTTTCTGTTGCAGAGCTGGTCTTTTTATAGCTTTCTTTGGTCATTAAAGGTGCCTTGATGGCTTGTCTCGTAACCGCTGTCGGGCTTTAAATGCCATTGATGACTTGTCCGTTACTGGCCGTTTGCACCATGAATGCTCGTAGATCTGCATTAATGAACAAAAGAAACGGATGTTGACTGTTAACAGTTGGTATAATCGTACGACCGTCTTAAGTCTCGGACGTCGGTCGTACGGAACGTACGACCAGCATAGAAACGTACGACCCAGTATTCGTCCGAGAATAACCTGCAAGACCTTATCTTAATACAAGAGTGGTATTATGGAAATGTTATCTGAGTTTTCTAGTGTCGGTTGTGAGGTGTGATTTTTTACCCAAACAGTAATCAATACCCTCTTCCTGACGGTAACCTTTTCCTACTAATCTTGCTTTGTTTCTCACGACAATACCGTCTTCGTCTTTCTTATTTTTAAAGACCCACTTGGTTCCGATGATACTTTTTCCTTTGGGTCGTGGAACTAACCGCCAAACCTCTAATGCCTCAAATTGATTTAATTCTTCTTACATAGCGGTCACCCACTCCGGGTCTTCTAAGGCTTGTGGGAATGTAGAAGGCTCAACATTACTTAGAAATACCGCGAACAAGCATTCATTTATAGTTGTTGATCTAGTTTTCACTGGATCAGACACTTCTCCTATTACTTGATGTAAAGGATGACTTCTTGTCCACTTCTTAGAATGCGGGTGTGGAGAAATTGTATCTTGATTGGGATCTACTAATGACTAATCTTCTTCCGGGGTTGGCTCACTTGTTAATGTGGGTTCGTGTTGAGGCATGGATTGTCCATTGTTTGAAACAATAGGTATGGCCTCGGGAAATCCTTCAGATGATACCTCAGGAATATTGGAATCATTCTACTCATTAACTTGTGAAACTGCCACAGTTGAAGACACATCATTAGTAGCATGTTGTTGTATTGTTTGCGTAAAACCAATGTATTGTACATTTGGCGAAGAGTCAGACACAAGAACTGTTGCATCAGCATCATTATTTGTTTGCTACATTGAAGGACCAGACAAAGTAGTTTGTTCAGCATTCTGAGTAACTGTATTCCTATTAGAAACTGTTGGTCCCGAAGGCCTATACAAGTTTGTAGAAGGGGGGGGGGGTTGAATACAAACACACAGATTTTACTTTTCTAAATTGTTTATTGATAAATCATTAACAATTTACAGCTTGTTGCGGAGACAAGATTAAGGATAAACCTAAATCTAAACAAGTTGGAACACTAAGGTTTCTTGCACTAAGAAAGATAAGGAAATTTCTAATAATAACCTATCTTGAGATAAGAGATTTGAACTTGTCCAGAGTTAGCAAGTTACTTCAAAAGAAGTGAGTTCATCTCTTTATATACTGCATGCATTTAATGCAAGTCAGTATATACTTTACACATGTCATCAGCTGGTTAGTTGCATGTGATTGACCTTGGTTGACAACCTTAGTAGCCGTATGGATGAATAGTGTAGTATCAGAGTGGTTGTACGATTTCAGATATTCGGAGGTTCTTTTCTGACAATTCGTACGGAGTCGTGCAAGGGTGGTTGAGACAAAAGTACTTTATACGGAGGACTTCATGATCAGCTTTCGTTGATTCAGCGATTATCATTTACTATTCAGCAGATGATAAAGTTCAGCGATAGCTGAAGTCTTGTACTTGATACTTCACGTTGAGTGGACAAATCTGAGTCTTCGCTGATCCGCATCAGTTCATCAGGAGACTTGTCGCTGGTTCTTGAGCTTGATCTTCGACTTCAGCGTAGAACCTTTGTTGACGTGAAACTTGTCTTCAGGGATCATAAGTAAACAACTAACTTATCAGCGATCATCATAATGACTGAACAGACTCAGAGCATTAATGATGAACAGTGTTCGCTGAATGTTTAATTTAAAAGAGCGAGAGTTCCTATCAGCGGTACTGGAAGATCTTAGTACTTATCAGCGATAGTGAAACTCTGATACATATTGTTTACTTACAATTTTCACTAAGTATATAAGAGAGGGTCATTATCAAATCACTGAGGGTTTGGATCAACAATCTCCCCCTATTTGATTATGACATAGCAACAAAGAAAATTGCTATTTAATGAAAACATAAGGATAAAAAGAACTCATAAAATATTTGTCCCTTTTACTGTTTTCTGGGATCTTTTCAGTACTGATGGAGTAAAGTACGTTCGCTGAAATCTTTCTTTAAAATATTGAATCAGGTTACAATGAAGAACAGAAAGATTACAAGTACAAGCGAAATAATATACAAGTACAGAAGGATAACTGATACAATAGAGAAAAAGGAGATTATATCAGTTTTCAAAGGGTTCTTCCTTAATGAGAAGTTCATCAAGGGTCTTTTTAGTGGGGATCATCCAGTCAGGGACTTTTACTCCTTGATTCTTTAACTTCAGAGCAGCTTCAAAAATCAAGGGCTTCAGGTGTCTAGCTTTGATGTCGCGTCTGACTTCACACCAGTGTACGAGATCTCTGAGTTGTTCGATGGGAGCGATTTGGAGCTCAGAGACACGTTGAAAGTGATGATTTCCATCCTAGTCTAAGAAGAATATACCATATGGATCACTTACCACTGTGCCAGGGATGAAGGTTTCTCCAGGTGGTAGGGAGGTGTCAAGCATTGAAAGATCAGCATCAGGGCCAAGAACTTCAGCACGAGAGAAACCAATACCTGTTTCATTTCGAATGATTGGACCTGAATCAGAAACTTTCTTCTTCTTAGCAGAGGCTTTCTTCGGTTGAGGAAGAGTAGGAGGGATATCCACAGCAGATGAAAGCAAGTCGATCTGTTTGTTTAAGATCATATCAACATGGCTTTTGAATTTTGAGCGTGATCCCTGAATGGCTAATTTCGTTTCTAACCATTCAGAGAGACCAAACTTTTCTAATGAAGCAGCATAGAAGGTTTGCTTGGTTTTGTCATCTCTGTAGATATCCACTTCAACCACAGGAACATCAACGAACAATTTTCCTCTGATGTTGGCTTTGATTATCTTGGATGGTCTTGATCGAAAGGTCAGCATTTGATTAGCCCATTCCAAGGTTGTATCAGAGACCTTTGTCTTTTCTCTAACGATTTCTTGAGCATTATCCCAGAGCTGACGTTGAACATCAATGGGAACTCTTTTCAGCTTGGGGTCTTTGATTGATCGTTGAGTAAGCTTGATGGCGTATTCTCTGTCTTTCTCTTTAGCTTCCTTTCTTTCTGCGATGAGGCGTTCAGCTCTGAGGTGTTCCTTGTATTTAGCTTTTGAAATTCTGAACTTTGGAGGAACTGAAGGCAGTTGATCACGCCTTAGAATAATTCGCTGATCCTCGAATCGCTTTATTATTTCCTCTTTTCTCTTTTGATCCTCTTCACTCAGCTTTTGAGGAGCTGAGGAAGGTCTGTTTCTGTGCGAGAGAGGTTGTTCTTCTGGTTCATCAGTCTCAGAGATCAAATCTAAGACTGGGATTATTTCATCAGCAGCAGCTGGCTTTATTTGTGAAGTCGCAATAGAAGAACCTTCAGCGACATCCTCAAACAGGGGAGAGGACTAGCTGAAACACAGCGATCTTACAAATAAGAACATGGGTAGAAGAACTTGGGTAGAAAGAGAAAGATAAATATGTTCAGGTGTAGGCTAGGGAAGTAGAACTTATAGTGTGGAGGAGGGATGGAGTAAGAGATGTTTTGTGTACCTGACAAACCGGCTTTTCAAGCAAGATCATCAGATTGTCATCTTCAGCGACGCTTTTGCCTTTGCCTTTCTCAGCGCCAGAGGCTGAGGGCTTTGTCTTTGTCCACTCCCCTGTTGGTTCATTTATTGAAATTCCCTTAAGAGCTTTGATCCTTGGGGCAGGTTTGACGATAAAGAAATCATCATCATCTTCGTCATCATCATCATCATTCTTCTTTGGAGAAGAAGATGGTTCATCATCAGGGATGTCGATGGCTTCATCATCTTCTGCTTCGGATTCTTCAGCGTCTTCTTCGAGTTGCTCCCCCTCAGATACAGAGGCGAGCTTCTCGGTTCCCTCAGGGTTTTCATCTCCCTGAGGTCCAGCGATAAGATCTTCATTCTTCTCTCCCCTGATAGATTCATCATGGGAAAGGTCTTCAGCGCTCTTTTCAAGATCCTCAGCGCTCTTCTCAGCGGTATGTTCCGCGCTCTTCTCCTCCTCTTTCTCATGATTGGGGGAGGAATGGGTAGACTCAGCATTTGTATTTTCTCTGTCTTCTTGGCCAGAGATTTTAATACAACTTTCAATCGCTGCTAATCTGTCTTCAAGGCCAGATATAGCAGGATTGATCTTTTCCAGCTCTTTGCGATCCGCCGCTGTGAAAGTTTCCAAAGCAGGGGCAGGGGCAGTTTCAGGAGCAGGAGTTCTCGCCTTGTTGAGCAGCTCTTCAATCATTGTTTTCATCGAACAAACGTCGGTCTTTACAGAGCCTAAGTCAGTCGTCAGAGTTTGAACATTTGTCTTCATAGCAGACATATCACCCTCTAGTGCTCCAACCGATGTCTTCAGCGTTGTTACCTCGCCGGACATGGAGGAAACTGATTGTTTGAGTGAGGTGTAGTCTATGTAGATATCAGCGAGCACCTTAGCAAAGTCGCTGAGAGTCTTATCAACTTGCTTCAAGTCATCTGTGGAAGCTTTCTTCTCCACCACCGTAGTCAGCTTTGTCAAATTCTCTCCAGCGTTTGTTACAGCTGTAGAGTTGTTGGAGAGTGTGGTGGTGAGACCGGCCAGCTTTGTTTCCACGGACTTCAGAGACTCGTTGATGTCTCCCAAATTAGGACCTGTAACACATAAGTACTTGTGAACAAAGGAAAGCTCAGAAGTTTCAGGTTTAGTTACAGTGTATATGGGTTGATTTGTACCTACAGAAGGATTGACGAAATCGTCAAAGTTGCGGATCCCTGAAAAATGTTCCATATCTTCCTCAAAAGTTCGGTGAGGTATGGTGATCTCTGCAGGTCCTGTCTTCATCATTCGTTGAGAAGCGTCAGCGGTGGCTTCTGGAATGATGGCATCTCCAGTGTTCTTTGGAGGAGTGTCCAAGGGAGTGGGGGGAGAAGCGAAGGATAAGTAAGGGGTTCGGGTACTGAGTTCAGCGTTGGAATCGCTGAGAATCACTTCATCAGTCTTTTAAGAGACTGAGGGAGGTTGGGTAGGTTCCAAGTTTCTAACCTCAGCGTTTGGAGACGCTGAAGTCTGGATTGGAGGGATGGCTTGAACGGGTGTGGCAGAGCGTACCACGAAACTTTCCTTCAACTAGTCAGAATGAGCTGAGGAGTCTTCAGCATGGAATTGCTGGGGTTTCTCCTTGGTTTTCTTGATCCTTTTGGAATCAAGTTGGGTGTGAGAGGGTTTCCTTTTCTTAGAAGGAGAGGATTGTGTGGCCGGGGTATCAGCGATGGGTATTGTCGCTGAAGGAGCCACAGAAGTCGAAGAATTGGGGTTAAGAAGAGAGAGAAGGGTAGAGAGACGTACCTCATTATCGACAGGTTTGAAATCGAGCACCTTAGGGCCAACCTGAGAAAGTTTCAGGTCACCCTCTTGAGGATAGCTGTCCTTCAGGCCATATTGAAATATGGCGCTGATGAAACGGGGGTAGGGAACCCATGCAGGTCTGTCAGCAGCAGACTCTACTCTTTGCACTAGGTCATCATAAATGATAGATACCCAGTCAATATGTAGACCTTTCAGCAGTGCGTATCCCATAGCCTGCTGAGGTTGAGCGGCTTGATCAGAGCAGTCGGTCTTCGCTGTCATGCAGCTGATCAGGTGTGCGAAGATGAAATTCATCTCGCTAGGCATTTTGGACTTCTTTATCAGCGTCAGCTTCTTCTCGGGCTTCTTGTCCCTTCCAGTTTCCCAGATGTAACCCATTGCGTCGAGGAAAGCAATGATTGCTTCTCTGTCAACATGCTTCTTATGGTCAGGGAATGGAACAAATGGTTTTTCTTTGGTAGCATTGTGGAAGTTCAGGGCTTTTCGTATGATATCGGGGGTTATCTTAATTGTACCATACTCAGTATCGCTGAGTATGCAATCGATGGTTTTGGATGCATCTTTGGCGGAGGGTAGCTGAGTGTGTCTGGCAGAGTACCAGAACTGGGATAGTAGTAGCTGACTTGCGGGAGGTGTGATGGTCAGGGCTGTTGAAATGCAGCAGTTTTTTAGGAAATTCACAGCATCATCCAGATGTGTGACTTGCTTTCGAGGAGGAAACTCGAGAAGCGCAGAGAGGTTGTTGACCTTAGTCCAATCTAGTTGATCCAGCTTGAACTTAACCTGAGGGGCTTTGATGATGTCCACTTCCTCAGAGTCAGCGGAGATGGACTCAGCGGTAACATTGATCTTTGAAGATGCCATTTCTCTGTATTATCATTTCAACCAAAGATGTTAACAAATAAGAATTGTCTTAGTATGGAAAGAATTTCCATTAAGATGGTTCGAATTTTGTCCATTTCATTCAGACATAAATGTCTTAATGAAGATTAGGGTTTTTCATGATTTTGAAACGAAATGTAAAACCCATAAATTCTTGTATTCCAATTTAAAAAAAAACTGGATACGAATGAAGAACAAGTTTAAGATTTAGATTTAAAACTTGAAGAACAACCATGAAATGGTTGTGTTCATAAAACCATGAAAGAAAATGATTTTATTTTTAAGTTCTTTTGTTTGATCTTGTTTAAAACAATGATAAGATCAGAAACAAGTTATCTGCATTTGAAAAATAAGAACATATTAACCTTGATGTTTTGATGAAGAAGATGATGAACAGTTATTTGAAGATTTGAGAGCACAAATGCAACAGTAATTCTTTTCTTGCGGAAGAAGATTTTTCGCGTAAAAGACAAATATAAACCAAGAGTTGTTTATATAGGGAGTTTTAGAGAGAGAAAACCTTGAGCGGGAAAAGGTTTTCATCATGACACGGACACGTGTTTGCATTTGATTGGAAGTTTGAGCGAAACGTGCAAACGTGTGTCAGAAAGAAATCGTGCCTGGTGTTATCCGTTGCAATGACGTCACAACTGTCCTTTCACATTCTTTTAGGATGTCTCTGAGGTTTTGAAAAACTCAGGGACTCTTTTGAAAAACATGAAGCACTGAATAGAAGATATCAATGAAGGTTTTAAGAACTTTCAAAATATCGCTGTTAAGGAAGAGATATTCAGCGATGCATTTGTTTTTGAAATCTTGCATTTTCATGCGTTTGTCAGAGAGAGAAAACATACCTGGATATCAGTTTAACCAAGTTTATTCAGAGAGAAGATGATTGAATAGGTAATACGAGTTGATTTTATCCTATCGCTGATTAATGTGAACCGCTGAAGATTTTACCCTTCAAAGTTCAGCATTCCAAGCTCGCTAATGAGAAAGTTGAATCTTGTCTCATCAAGAGGTTTGGTAAATAAATCAGCTAACTGATAATCAGTTGGGATAAAATGAATTTCTATATCACCATTCATCACATGATCTCTGATAAAATGATATCTGATTTCTATGTGTTTTGTCTTTGAGTGTAGCACTTGATTGTTTGCTATAGCGATGGCACTTGTGCTGTCGCAATAGATTGGAATTTTGTAGAGCTGAAGATCATAGTCTAGTTGCTGATTTCTCATCCACAAGACTTGAGAACAACAGCTTCCAGCGGCTACATATTCAGCTTCAGCTGTGGAAGTGGACATTGAGTTTTGCTTCTTACTTGTCCAACTTACCAGCTTTCCACCCAGGAGCTGACATCCTCTTGTGGTGCTTTTCCTATCCATTTTGCAACCTGCAAAATCACTGTCTGAATAGGCGGTTAGATCGAATCCTGAGTCTTTGGGATACCAAAGGCCTAGATTCGCTGTACCCTTAAGATATCGAAAGATTCGCTTTACAGCTTTCATATGAGATATCTTAGGTTCAGCTTGATATCGTGCACACAAGCATGTTGCAAACATAATATCGGGTCGGCTAGCTGTAAGATACAAAAGTGAGCCGATCATCCCACGGTACAGCGTGACATTGACAGGAACACCTTTTGTGTCCTTATCAAGTGTCAGCGGAGGTGCCATAGGGGTTTTCATAGCTGAACTTTCAGTTAAGTCGAATTTATTCAGCATATCTTTAACATATTTTCCCTGATTAATGAAAGTTCCTTTTTCAGTTTGCTTAATCTGAAGACCAAGGAAATATGTTAGTTCACCCATCATGCTCATTTTATACTCATCTTTCATTCTATTAGCGAAACGAGTACAAAGCTCAGGGTTAGTAGAACCAAATATAATGTCATCAACATATATTTGAACTAAAATTATATGACCTTTCACTTTTCTAAAAAATAGAGTTTTGTCAATCTTACCTCTCTCAAATTGTTCAATATGGAGATAAGTAGAGAGAGTATCATACCATGCACGAGGAGCTTGCTTTAAGCCATAAAGTGCCTTGTCCGGTTTATAAACATAACCTGGACGCTTAGGATCTGAGAATCCTGGAGGTTGTTCCACATACACTTCTTCATTCAGCTTTCCATTCAGAAACGCTGACTTAACATCCATCCGATGTACAGTGAAGTTTTTGTGTACAGCATATGCTAAGAAAAGACGAATAGATTCGAGTCTTGCTACTGGAGCAAAAGTTTCGTCATAATCTATGCCTTCCTCTTGTCTGTATTCCTGAGCAACAAGACGAGCTTTGTTGCGAGTTACAGTACCATGTTCGTCCAACTTGTTTCGATAGACCCATTTAGTGCCTATCACCGTTTTGTCAGTTGGTCTACGAACGAGTTTCCAAACTTTGTTTCTTTCAAATTCAGTCAGCTCTTCTTGCATATCGCTGACCCAGTTTGGATCTCTGAGGGCATCATCTATTTTCTTTGGTTCAGTTAGAGAAATAAAGTTAACAAATAAACAAATATTACCTGCACTTCTACGAGTCTGAATACCCGCGTTTGGATCACCAAGAATTTGATCGATTGGGTGATTTACAGTCCATCGCTGAGCCGGAGCATACGTCGCTGATTCAGTCTGAACTGGAGAAACTGAAGATGAGGCTTCAGCTACTTCTGGATTATCAGCTAAGAGAGGAATGTTTGCATTTGTCACTTCATTCACTGATTGCTGAGAAATAGACGGAATTTCTGAGACATTTGGATCAATTGCAGGTATAGTGTTTATAGGCACAGCTAAGACCCAAGATGTTTCAGCTTCACTATTCTGCATATCTGGAATGATAGGAGGACCATCATTTTCTACAGTGTGAGCATGAGGAGTGGGAACTTCTTCTGATTCACCAAGATGAGAAAACATCCATTGATTCAGTTCTTCAGTATCAGCGGACGGTTTAGAGTTCGCTGAACGGGATTCGTCAAACGTGACGTGAATAGTTTCTTCTACAGTTTGTCTTCTACGGTTGAAGACTCTGAAGGCTTTGGAGACTGAGGAGTATCCAAGAAACTTTCCATCATCAGCCTTAGGATCAAACTTTCCAATGGCATATCTGTTGTTCAGTATGAAACACTGACATCCAAAGATGTGAAGAAAGCTGATTGAAGGCTTTCTCCCATGAAGGAGTTCATAGGCTGTCTTTTTTAATCTTTTAATTATCAGCGACCTGTTTTGCGTAAAGCAAGCAGTGTTGACAGCTTCTGCCCAAAACTGAGTAGGCAGGTGAGAATCGCTGAGCATTGAACGTGCAACTTCAATAATTGTTCTATTTCTTCTTTCAGCGACTCCATTTTGTTGCGGTGTTCTTACTGACGAAAAGTTGTGAGAAATACCCTTACTCTCAAGGAAGGAATCAAGAGAATTGTTTTTGAATTCAGTTCCATGATCACTCCTTATTGAGCGAACAGTCATATTGTTCAGAGTTTCCATCTTCCGAACAAAGGTGATGAGTTCTTCAGGGGTGTCACTCTTAGAACGGAGAAACATTACCCATGTGTAACGAGAGAATTCATCAACTATGACCAACGTATATTTCTTTCCAGCGATGGATTGTTTGTTAACAGGGCCAAACAAATCCATATGGAGTAGTTGTAGAGGAGATGACACTGATGAGACTTGCTTTGACTTGAAGCTTGCCTTGGTCTGCTTCCCTTTTTCACACGCTGAACATAAAGACTCTTTGGCGTATGAATGCTGAGGTTGACCAGTGACTAACTCTTTGGACGAAAGAGTATTCAGTGTCTTGAAATTTAGATGCGAGAGCCTCTTGTGCCATAGCCAGTTAACATCAGAAGATGCCTTTGTGAAGAAACAGGAGTTCTCAGTGGTTGTTGAGTCCATGTTTATTACATAAACATTTTCCAAACGATAACCGCTGAGAGCTATCTTCTCCTTTTTGTCAGAGACAAAGCAGGATTCCTTAGTGAAAATCACTTTGTTATCCATGTCGCAAAGCTGACTGATGCTCAGAAGATTATGCTTCAGCCCTTCAACATATGCGACTCTTCTGAAGGAGGTTGTACCATTTGAAAGTACACCATACCCTCGGGTGTGTCCTTTTCCATTTCCACCGAAAGTCACAGAGGGACCCTTCTCTTCCTTGTATTCAGCGAGCAGGTTTTTCTTTCCAGTCATGTGTCTAGAGCATCCGCTATCGAGATACCAGATACCCTTCTTAACCTGAATGGCAGATGTTGAAGTGGAGGGAATGTCTGAACTTTCTTCCTCTTCTTCAATCTTGGCCATGAGACATTGATTTGCTTCATCATCTTCAGAGTCGGATGATGATGCTTCTTCATCAGAAGCAGCCCAATCATAGTCAGCCACCAGGCCTTTTCCTTTCTTCTTAAAACTTTTCAGCTTTGCATACTTCTCCTTCAGCTTTGAGTATTTGTCATCTTTATTCCTTGGAACAAAGTTTTTCTTTGAGAAAGCTGAAGGTCTCATGACTTTCTTTGACCTGTCTTTTCGCAGTTGAAACAAGTAGCAGTAGCCTTATCAACAAAAGCTGATGATTTAGGCTTGTCAGTTATGGAAAGAGGTTTGTTCTTTCTAAACATTTTCTTCTTGGCGAATCTCCTGAACTTTTTAGTTAGGAGAGCCAAGGATTCATCATCATCTGAAGAATCAGAGTCTGATGACCTTTCAGAGTTACTTTCTAACTCAGTGATAGTGACCGAGGGTCGCTGAGTAGAAGGTTCTTCTGAGATTAAAGCAACAGGATTGCTTTTGGAATCTTTTACAAGATTCTTCTTAAGATGGCTAGATTGCTCATGATTCAGCAATGTACCATATAAGGTTGAAAGGGTCATTGATTTAAGATCCTTTGACAGCTTGAGACACATGGAATAATTGTCCCAGCTTTCAGGTAAACATTCTAGAAACTTTGTCAGCACTTTAAAGTTAGAATATTCCTTACCAACAGTTTTTAGATCTATAATTAAGCAATTAAAACGTTGGTGAACTTCAGAGAGAGTTTCATTCTTACCAGAAATGAAGCTTTCGTATTGTCTTACCAGGTTGATCTTTCTTGAGTCCTGGACTTCAGACGTTCCTTCATATTGAACACATATTGTGTCCCACATGGCTTTTGATGACTTCAGGTTCATGACGGAATGGTAGACTTCGTCAGGAAGGGCCATGGATAGTATGGATCTGGCTTTTGTATCTATAGCCACTTTCTTCTTATCTTCATCGGTCCACATGTGTATTTCCTTTGGAATCAGCCTTTCTGGAATAGCAGCTCTAGTTGCAGTGGCTGGAACTAAAGGATCAATTGTTACAGGGATGTGTGGGCCGTTTTCAAGATAGTAAGTCATAGTAGGGTCTACACCTTCTAAGAAGAGTGTCATCCTATTTTTCCACAAGTTGAAGTTGTCTCTGGAAAATCTAGGGGGTTTTGCAAGAGAACCATTGTCTATATAATGTGTGTTTGTGTTGGCCATTTTCAGATAATAGCAAGGAAGAGAAATATCTTAGATTAGATCTTGTTTATGAGATTAAACAAATCTGCTCTGATACCACTTGTTGGTCCCGAAGGCCTATACAAGTTTGTAGAAGGGGGGGGGGGGGGGGGTTGAATACACACACAGATTTTACTTTTCTAAATTGTTTATTGATAAATCATTAACAATTTACAGCTTGTTGCGGAGACAAGATTAAGGATAAACCTAAATCTAAACAAGTTGGAACACTAAGGTTTCTTGCACTAAGAAAGATAAGGAAATTACTAATAATAACCTATCTTGAGATAAGAGATTTGAACTTGTCCAGAGTTAGCAAGTTACTTCAAAAGAAGTGAGTTCATCTCTTTATATACTGCATGCATTTAATGCAAGTCAGTATATACTTTACACGTGTCATCAGCTGGTTGGTTGCATGTCATTGACCTTGGTTGACAACCTTAGTAGCCGTATGGATGAATAGTGTAGTATCAGAGTGGTTGTACGATTTCAGATATTCGGAGGTTCTTTTCTGACAATTCGTACGAAGTCGTGCAAGGGTGGTTGAGACAAAAGTACTTTGTACGGAGGACTTCATGATCAGCTTTCGTTGATTCAGCGATTATCATTTACTAGCAGATGATAAAGTTCAGCGATAGCTGAAGTCTTGTACTTGATACTTCACGTTGAGTGGACAAATCTGAGTCTTCGCTGATCCGCATCAGTTCATCAGGAGACTTGTCGCTGGTTCTTGAGCTTGATCTTCGACTTCAGCGTAGAACCTTTGTTGACGTGAAACTTGTCTTCAGGGATCATAAGTAAACAACTAACTTATCAGCGATCATCATAATGACTGAACAGACTCAGAGCATTAATGATGAACAGTGTTCGCTGAATGTTTAATTTAAAAGAGCGAGAGTTCCTATCAGCGGTACTGGAAGATCTTAGTACTTATCAGCGATAGTGAAACTCTGATACATATTGTTTACTTACAATTTTCACTAAGTATATAAGAGAGGGTCATTATCAAATCACTGAGGGTTTGGATCAACAGAAACATTAGAAGATGAGTTATAACTACCAAAATACTCATCATAATTTTTTTCAAAAAGTTGATCAAGTTCAGTTAAGTGAGAATTTGAAGTGGAAGCTTGATCTTTTGCAGATTTGGTGGATGCTGGACTGATTTGTCTAGATGCTAGAGCTCCAGTAATCGCGGGTTCTATACTGCTTTGTACAGAAGCCAATTCCTTCGTCTCATCAAATTTGACGTTGATACTTTCGATCACCGTTTTCGAAGTCTTGAAGTATATTCTGTATGCCTTTGAGGTGGATGAGTTTCTAATGAACACACCCTCGTTCGCCTTTGGACTGAATTTGTTCAAGTTTTCCTTGTCGTTCAGAACAATGCACCTGCAACCAAAAGAACAAAAGTATTTAATATTTGGTTTTCTATTATTTATTATCTCATATGGAGTTTTTCCAAACCGTCGAATAATCGAGCGATTTTGTGTATAGCATGTCGTTGACACTACTTCAGCCCACAGAAATAGAGGAAGATCATAATACGATAACATTGTTCTCGCGGCCTCAACTAGCGTACGGTTTCGTCTTTCAACAACCCAGTTCTGTTGTGGTGTTCTTGCCGCGGAGAATTGATGAGTAACTCCCAAATTCAAAGAAATCATCCAGAGTTTTATTCTTGAACTCTGTCCCATTATCTGACCTTATAGTCTGAACCGATTGTTGTAGGTTGACTTGAAACATTTTCACTAGAGAAATGATTAGCTCGGGTGTTTCATCCTTTGAGCGTAAAAACTTTACCCACGTGTACCTCGAGTAATCATCAACGACCACTAACACATACCGTTTAGCACTAATACTTTGAGTCCTCACGGGTCCATAAAGATCCATATTCAAGATTTCCAATATCTTCTTCGTACTTGGCTCAGGTTTCGGAGGGTGAGGTACTCTTTTCATCATACCCTTCTCACAAGCAGTGTAGAAATTTCCTCTTTGACTAAATCGCATATGATAAGATTCTCAATGTATCTGAAATTTAGGTGAGATAGACGTCTATGACATAACCAACTCTGCTCGACGGAAGCTTTTGATAACAAACATATGTCATTCTTGGGTTTGACCGTTGAAAGATCAACCGTGTACAGGTTTGACTTTCGAGTGCCAAATAGAAGTTCTATTCCTTCTTTAGTCCGAACTGAACATCTTTTCTTTTTTGAAGTTGACTTCTAAGTCTTTGTCACAAAATTGACCAATACTGAATAAGTTGTGTCCCAAACCCAACCACCGTTTTTCGATACATAATTAGTGAGCAGCTATTTTCTTCCAGTCATATGGTTTGAGCATCCCGAATCTAAGTACCACACATGACTAGTCTGCAAGCAAGTAAATCAAGGAGTTTTAGGTCCCCATTTGTAGATGGGTCCTTTTGGGTTAGGAGTTGGTATTTGTTTGAAAATTGTACCACTTTTGTTTTTGAAAGACTTTCCATAAGAATAATACTTTCTAGTACCAGGAATATCATAACCAAACCAGTTAAAAGAATCATTTTTGCAGATAAAATCATCCAAACCACAAAATAAATAACAAATCTTATCATGAGAAACTTTAATCAATTGCTGCATTGTGTAAATCTTGTGTGGAACAACAAAGTGTGATAGCTTCCTTTCTGATCGTAAGATCATTGAAGTAGTGGTACATGAACTCAAAGTATTCTATCAGTAAATGATGAAATTCAACTTCAGAGAAAGTATATATTGTCCCGTCATGCCTTTGAACCACAAACACCGAAAACCAGATCTTATAAAACTTTCTGGCAAACACTTCTTTAATTGACACTATCAGCTTCTTTGACTTAACATGATGAACTGGCTATGACTTAGCCTTCATCAGATAAAAGTATACAAACTTGAACGTGTCTCACTGATCATTAACCCCCAAAACAACATATGGATTCAATCTCCGAATGTAATGAGCAAATATTCTTTGTTCAGAATCTTCCTGGAAGGGTGTTCTAAGTCTGAGCAATCGAAGTCTCTCCTCGGTAGGATTGACTTGAGGTTGTCTGGATGTTGAAGGACCAACTTCAAAACTACATGGATTGGATAGACTGACTTGATCATATTGAACAGTTCGAATAACAGGTGGAACAACAGGTTCTTCAGCTTTTACATGAGAGGGTTCAGGTTGGGTAGTTGCAGGCTGTACTGGAACCATGGAACTAGCAATTTCAATAATGACCGGGAGCTCAGGTGTAGCAATTTCAATGAATTTCATCAAGAGTCTCTGGACCATACAATTGTTGTAGAAACTCAGTCTCCTTTTCATTAAAATCTTGCTGATTCTAATTCAAAGCTGCTTCAGATACGGATACAATCAGCAAATCATCAAATTCCTCCTTCACTTTTCAAAACTTTTCATATTCATCATACTCATCGTCAGAACTGACATTGATCACCTCAACATACAAATATGTGATCTCCCTTATCTCCTCCATATTAACCTCAGGCTTTTCAACTGTTGGTTCAACGTTTGGATCCACACACTAAACAATCTTCCTTCCACTTTCATCACCTTGGGGCACCTGACTCAAACAATTGTATCACATCATCAGTATTTGCATCATTACCCACATTTTCAAATCCAGAAGCTTCAGAAATTTTCTGTCTCTTATTCATCTCCCTCTCATGATCATTATGATCATCATCATGATCATGCCAAATCTTTACGCTTCATCTTGAGCTTTACAAGTTGTCTCTAAAGCATCGACTAGCTCAGAAAGATTATCAATCAAAGATTGCATATAACTGAGGTTGGACACAATTTCTGCTTTGAATTCTGAACATTCGGTAGGCCTGACTGATGTAGAAGTTGTTGATGTAGGTGGAACAGTTGGTGTAGATTGGAAATTCCGCAATAAGGTCATATGATCTCTAGTATTGGGATCTTCAGGTGAAACGAATAATAGTTTGGGAAAAAGCATATCCTTCAGCTCATCTATGGTAGGATCGGAGGATGGTTGTTGTACGGGTGGTGATGTCGGTGTCGGTGTTTGCTCAGGCTCCTTTTCAACAACTGGATCCTTACCTTTCGACAAGCGCTTAATATATTCAATTCCTCCAACATACGGTCTTCAACAACTTTTAGGGCGCCGTTGAGAAATTCCCTTGACACAAAGTCGGGTAAACTAACTCCAGGGTCACTTTTAGACTTCCTGTTCTCACAGAAGTTGAATGTAGAACCGTGTGGCCTACGTTCAATGCTGGAATGTCATTAACATTGGTAGGACTTCCACTCAGTCCTTGTAGTCCAATAGTAGAAGCTACTATGAGTTTTCCGGTCGAATCACCGAGACTTCCGACATTAGAAGATATAGATGGTTGTGTCGTAGAAAAAGATAGAATATTTGTAAGTGGTTCTAGACTCACATGTGCAGGAAATGAAGTTGAAGACTGAGGCATAAGTCTTTCTATTTCAATATCCAAACTCTCCGAGCGAGAGAAGGATAGATTATGTGCAAAATCCCCGTGAGAAGATGTAACAACTTCCTGTTGAGAGGTAGTTGAGTGGGTGGCTGGTGTGTACAAATGCGTTAGTGGGCGACTAACATCTTCTTTAATACCGGATTCCAATACATGAGATCTAGTAGCAGATGTGGCTGCCCGTCAGGTATAGTAGGTTAGGGTAGCGCTCACACCCGCATCTATTTTATCTTGCCCTTCACTCAACCTCACATTTTCAATATTTTCAACTAAGTCTCCCTCAATTCTCCTTATATCTCCCACAATGTTAGACACAACGACATATAACTCAGCTGCATTGAAAGCAGAAAAGTCATTATCATCATTGGCCCAAGCATTAGAAGTACCACCTTGATTATTTTCATCATCGTCGGCATCATTGTCATAATTATCATCTCCAGAGTATCCATCAATACTCATCTCCTCAGCTGATTCCGACGCATTGCCAGATTCAGGACTATTATCAGAAAGTTCAAGTACTCCAACATTAGAGGTAGAGCCTATGTGTGGAGGAATAAGTTCCTCGTTGGTTTGGACCATAGAGTCGTCTAGAGGTGTGTTCGAAGACGATGATCTTATGTCTTCAAGTTCTAAAGTCTTACTCCCACCAGTTCCCCTCTCGAAATTTTCCCTCTACTCTCCCCGTTCACTAGCCCTTGCATCCTGAACCCTCACTGACTCCTCTCTTATGAGGGTTGAGTCAAGGGTAGGTCCCTCCGGCTCTGGCTGGACCATAGACTCTCGATATTCCCTATTGCACTCAGCAGTCTGATCAACGTAATTTAAAAGAGCATCTGGAATAGGCATAGAGTACGGGAATGTACCTTTTTGCTTCTGAAGGTACATCATAGAATTCTCCGGACCAGAAGCATATCTGATTCTCATTGGGATCAATTGCATAAATCTCTGGTATGGTAAAACTTTCTTGCCTTATTAGATTTCTTAGCTTGTACCCTTTCTTGAAGTTCATTCCAGAAAATAACAGAATAGTTGACATGCTTATCATAAACAACTGCATGGAACAGCTTCAGAATGTGGATACTGGCGTTGTCGATACCAGTGTGCTTTGAAGTCAGAGATCAGTTGATTATAGAGAATAATGCATACCAAATAGGTGGAAGGTTTCCTTTGTGAAACTTGCTCACTTGATCCAAATCTCCAACATATCCCAAGGCACGGGTACCTGCTAGAACTTCATCTTCAGATGGAAATGGATCAAATGATTTATGGACAACTCTGGAAGTTGGTTCGGGCAGACGAAGTACAAGCCTCAATCGGTGGTAATCGAGGGATGTGATGTACTCGTCAATCTGAATGTGAAACCTCGGACGACTATCTTCATAAACGAAAGTGGTGGTCTTCCAAGATTGTTGAAGGTAAATAAGTGGAACATTAACAGTCTGAGCTAAGGCATAGGACAAAGGATGTCCCCTGAGAATCTCTTTAATGATGATGTTTTCAAAGTCGTTATGATGGTTGTTTGGTCTAAGCGCATGGTCAGGATTTCCATCTATTGTTGCTGATGGATTTCTGGATCGGGTGGATGGTAATGGTGTATCAAGAGTTGCAATTGGGATGTGTTCACCAAAACCTTGAACAGGTATTTGTTGCTCAGATTGATCATGGGATGCCATTTGAACTGCTGTGATAAAGTAACAGTTCTCAAAAATTCAGTTTTTTGAATTTTTTTGAAATTTTTTCTAAGTATGGTTGTCGCAAGCCACTAGAAAAATACAAACCCAGACTGCTTGTCGCAAACCATAGGAGCAAACAAGTTACTTATCGCAAGAAGCGAGTTGCGATAAGTAGACTTGTCGCTAACCGAAGACAAACTCCACTTATCGCAAACCGCTGGTTGCGATAACTGGACTTAGGATATTTATCAAAACAAAAATTACACTTTTCGCAATCAACTAAAATAGATCACTCGTCGCAAGGCATTAGACATGCACTTGTCGCAAGTTCATGTGACTCAGATTTTGATTTGACCAAAAACAATTTTTGAGGCAAGAAAAACACACAGAGATGCTCGAAATGAAAAACCCACCAAAATTTATACACAAAGATTGACATTTTAAGCCCTAATCACACACACAGATCTATCGAAGATGAAACACGAACCACTTCAGAGACCAAATTTACCACACAGATGAAAACAATAGATGGAATGATTTAGATACATCAATTATAAAACATATTACGAGTACACAGAAACAAAAATGGTGTGAAATGAATACCTGATGAGGATTTTAAAGAAAATGGGTCAAAATATGCAAGAAACCGACTCGAAAGGATGATGAACAATGCGTGGTAACTCAGGAGCGTTTGTTTGCACGAATGAGAAGTGCGAATGAGAACGTTTGAATTTTTTTGACTTATAGTCAGATGAAACTAACACGTGGCAAAAATAAATTGGACCTCCCACTTATCGCAAACCGAAGAGAAGTACTTGTCGTAATGAAGACAAGGCACTGTTGCATCTACTTGTCGCAAAAAGCAAGTTGCGACAAGTAACAATGATGAAAAGTCAGAAGACCTATGCCGAGTACACCAAGACTCTCCGCACAGATCAGAAGCCTCTGTCGTTCATTCATCGAGAAGTCGTGCCCAACCTGAAGATCAACCTCGGACCACAGAGCCTCTGTGAAACTCCACAGAGCCTATGTGTGGACAAACTTCTTGAAGACAAAGACTTGTGCATATTTGAAGACTAATGACTGCCTCTCACGTGCCTCTACATGTAAGAAGATCCTGAGGTTCAATAGTACAACCACGATCACCAACTTTCCACGTGTCACCTTTTCATGGGTGACAGTCTTTTGTATGTACTATTTCATGTCCCACTACTCCTATATGTAGAGAGCACCATCTGCCATTTCAGGGACGCATCACACAATTCACACACGCTGAGTTTCTAGAGTGAGAGAATCCTTGAGAGAAAATACACACAGTAGTGCATGTTCTTGGTGTAAAATCTTAAATTACTATTCTGTTTAATGAAGATGACTTGTTGAAATATCCACTGTTTTATTTGTGTTGTCTTTCATTATTCATGTGTGATCTACCAATCTGTTTAAACCAATCTCTCTCTATAAACGCTTCTGCATACAAACTTTAATACTCTATTTTATTAATTTTTGGTTTAAACTTATCATTGTTGGGTCAATCTGGGATCAACAATTGGTATCAGAGCAAACTTTGATTTTCAATATCAAAGGATCGTCTCTGCAATGATTTTGACTCTATTGGTAGATTATTTGGACTGATTTTAGACATGTTCTTCATTTTTAAAAAACAACCCCTGTTTTTGTGTCACTTTCAACCTGTTTGAATTTGATACACTTATAGGAACTGTTTCTTCTAAAAAATCTTTCCAGTGTGCTGCTGTTCACATAAGACTTTTTTCTTCCTAGATTTATCTTGTTTTATAAACCTGTACCCATACTTTGTTTTTCCTTCAAAACTCCATTTCTTCAAAAATGGAAAATGCAGCCAACTTTTTCACTGTTGGTTCCCAAAAAAAGCCTCCAACTCTATTAAGGGACGAATATCCTCAATGGAAGATTTATATGATCCATTTTCTGGAGGGAGTCGATAAAGAACTAGTCATGTTGGTTCCTAAATCGCGGAAGCGTTTTAAACAAACTAATAAGATAATGTTTGGTAGAAAGACACACAATATCAAATACACAAAGTGGAAGTAATTCAGATAATTAACTCAATAACCCACTGTATATTGATATAAATAGAACACCAAGAACACCGAAAGTTATACGAGAAATCTGCTCTAATAGTGTGTGTGTCGTGCAAAGCTTAATAGAAGAGCTCAACATGAGTCTTCTGTTTATACTGTTCATCAGGGGACAAGTTCTAGACATAAAGGACTAAAGGTACAAGACACGATCGTGGAACTGCTACTGGTACAACGTTAATGTAGTGCGTCGTTTTCTGCAAAGGCTGAAACCCATCAGAATTTGACACGTGGTGTTGTCAGGGCACGCCTTGTACGAATGATCTTTAGAATATTCGTACAACAGAGATCGTGAGAAGCACGATTGTCTTCGTCTTGATCTTCAAGTAATCTTCCAAGTCTTTAGTCTTCTTACCATAGAGGCTCTGTCAAGTTTGGCAGAGGCTCTGTGGCCTTGTCTTCTGTGAATGTCTTTAGTCGAGTCTTCACTTGGTCTTCTATCGGTGTCTTGGCAGAACCTCTGTCGGAGTCTATACTTAGCCAATTTCTCAATACTTTTATAAACAGTAGAAGTTGGAGCTAACAATCTCCCCCTAAGTATTGAGAAATAAAAATTTGAAAGATGCAAGGTTTTCTAGACTAAGTACACGACAGACGGTGATTGACCTCTGTTGAAACTTTACTTTTCATTTAATATTGTGCCAGAGGCACTTACATTTGATTACATTGTGATATAAAAAGTAAAAGTAGCAGAGGTTGGTAGCCGACTTTAGACGTTGGCGTCTTTGAAGTCATTGTAGCTTCTGTTGTCAAGTCCCACTTCTTTAAGCTCATGATAGATTCTGATGCAGAGGGTTCTAAAGTTGATTACCGAGTCGATGACCTCTATCAGTATATCTACGGAGGCTGTGTTAATCAATTCTGATCCTCTGTGCTCCACAAGGTTGGCTCTGAACTCTGTGAGAGTACTTGTTGCGTACTTTTGGCAGTCCATCTCCAGAAACAGTCTTGATTTTCGCGCAGGATCTTGGAAGACATACCCAAACTTTGGGGAAGTTATGATCGAGTTTGGTATGGCAGAGGATGGGCAGTCATCTTTTGGTGGTTTAAGGCTTAGGTTTCTGTTGGTTCCCGTTTTGCTTATACAAGATTGTCGGATCTATTAGTTCGAATTTATGTTTGATGCGGAAGCGTATTTGAATAACTAACAGATATGATTGATAGATTTAGAACATAATATAAATAAACAGTGAACAGGAAATAATATCTCAAAGTTTACTGAATATATATATATTAAGAACAGATTCAAGAACAGTGAGTAAGCAAAGCTTTTAAAACAGATATGACTCTCAAAGTGTTTAAAGCTATGTGTTCTTGTGATGTTTTTCTCTCTTGAATTCTTGTTTCGATTGTTCGATTGATCGATCGATGGATAGATGGATAGGAAGAACTCAACATGAGTCTTCCTTATATACTACTCTAAGGGGACCATAAATCATATACTACTATTCACAAAGGACGGTATGAATAGTTGGACGGATGGCATGAACAGTTGGACGTGTTGTATTGCATTTAATGCATCAGACGTCTATTATGTACTAAGCCCTAATGAATCCAACCAGAGTTTGACACGTTGCAGTTGGACAGGGCATCATACCATGCAAGTTGATGAACAGGTCCTGTAACAGTAGCAAGATATTATAAATATCTTTTAAGTCTTTGTTGAAGACCGCAGAGGCTCTGTGAAGTGCCACAGAGGTTCTGCGGTTTGGTCCTTAGGAGAGCAGTCTTCACCGGATTCCGAGTCTTTGGTCTTCTTTGCGCGTATTACAGAGCTTCTGTAGGGCGCCTCTTTAGCTTCTGTAGCTTCTTGACCTTGATCTCTCGGTAATTTCGGCAGAGCCTCTGTAAGAGGCTTTCTTCACTTAGCCTATTTTTCACTACTTCTAAATACTTCTATGATTAGGAAGATTGAAGCTAACAGTTTCTTACTCCAAGATCTCGTCCTAATTGGAAATCGACTAGGCTATATAACAGAAGTTTCTCACGCATGGCTTTCGTGATCACCCTGTATGCCCTTTGAACTGTATCTGTTGTGTAGTTCTATTTTGTCCAGTTCAGAAGGTTGGGTAGGTCCTAGAGGCTTAAGTTCCTAAGATCAGCATCCGAGAATTGGTTCTCGGATCTGTTCACTCTTTTGACCTTATAGATGTTGTAGGAAACCTTAGGTGTGGTTCTGGTGTGAGATAAATTACAGTATATGACCTTGTCGATCTTGGAGATTGAGTAGACTTCTTTGACAGGCTTGGGTGTTGTTCTGGAAAAGATACTTTTGAGCTCAGAGCAGAGGTTTGGATCTTGAATGGTTGGTGGTAGGGGATCTCTAATTGTTCTGTTGTAGAGATACCTGTACACAACTTCTTCCATCTGTCGAGGAGGTGCACCAGGTGGAGGCATGGGCCTTTGCAGAGCATCCATTTCTTTCTTTACCTCATTGACCCTGTCATCTGTGACTTTTTCCTTTGGATCCAAGTTGAGATTTGTTGACAGAGGGATAATTCCATAAGCCCAGTCTTCTTCTTCGGGCTTAGGAGTGACATAAGCATCAAAGGCGATCTTCGTGAGTTTCTCTGTGGGTTGATGCTTCAGCTTTTTCTTCTTTGGTTCCTCTGTCAGTATTCCCTTGCCTTTGTCTTTTTCCTTTGGCTGGATATCTTCTTGTAGAGGAGGGATTACCACCGTTGGTTTTAACTGTTGAGCTTCTGAGGACTTAGTTGTAGGTGTTTCAGTAGGATATGCGGGGGTTGCCTGTGTTGGATTTGACACTTGTGTTTTTGAGGTCTTGATTGGGGATGTGGGTTTGGTTCGTGAGGATTCTGCTGATTTGCTCAAATATTTTCTTTTGTGAGCAATGGATTTGGTTCTGGTTTTGGGTGTGGGAGATGGGGGTTTTGTTGTTTCAGCTTCTGGTGTAGGGGATGGTA
The DNA here is from genome assembly GCA_033807775.1 of Saussurea involucrata. Lineage (NCBI taxonomy): Eukaryota > Viridiplantae > Streptophyta > Magnoliopsida > Asterales > Asteraceae > Saussurea > Saussurea involucrata. Next base: position 26,782,656 of record CM066316.1, read on the forward strand.
GTTTTGGTTCCTCTGGTGTTTTTGGTGTAGGAGGTTTGTCTTCTTCGGAAGACGTGAGTATTTGAAATTGTTCATGGGTTGGCACATCTTCTCCGAATATAGAGGTTGTTTCCACAGAGGTGGGTATTGCCTATGTGGTCTTCTGTTGTTGGGGGGTTTCTTCTTGGGTTTTAGTTGGGGGTTCTTGGGATATAGGTTCTGCTGATATTGGCGTTGGTGCAGGTAAACCTCTGTCTGTAGCTTTGTCTTGTGTCCCTTTCTCCCCCTCAGGATGATCTGATGAATCATCGGAGTCATCATCAGAGTCATCCTGACCCTTTTCCTTTGTACCCTCTTCTCTGCATGAAGCTTCTGGCTTCTTCGGTGGAGTGGCACATGCGGCTATTAGTTTTGCGCATACTTTATCACAGAGACCAAGGAGACTGTGAACCTCTGCCTCTGTGTTGTAGCGCATTTTGCCGACGCTTTTTTGGAAGTCCTTGACATAATTGGCGTTGGCTACAGTGAAGGCTTTGATGAGCTCTGTTACTTGGTCGATTACCCCTTGTCCATGTTCTGTTAGCTGAGCTCTGGTCATGTAGTCGGATGGCTTCATGGCCAGAGTCTCCCTTGTTGTTTGTTCTTGAACTTGCTCTAAGGCCTTCTTCAAGTCTTCTGGTGTAAGGCCAGCAAGGGTTGAGGATTGTTCTTTCAGCTTTTCCAGTAAGTCTTTGACAGAGCTTTGGAAGGCAGAGGTTGTGGCTTTCTCATATTCATAAGCGGTGGTGGCAGCAGAGGTTGATGCAGTTTCTTTCATTTGAGCACATGCCTATTTCACCTCTGTGGATAGGTTATCCACTTTGGTGGTCAGTTCAGAGATGGCCTTCCTTGTTGATTCTGCAAGAGCATCAAGAGCTTTTCAACTCTCCCAATGAAGTGGTCACAGAGGTGATAAGGGTTTGGAACTCACCCCTTGCGACATGTGAGCCTGGTGTAACCTCTGGGGGAACACATTCGTCCCCAGAGTGAATCCCTGTTCCTGGGATACCTTATTTCATCCCTGTTTGTAAGTTGAAGATGGAAGGATTTCTTTCTGATCCTTGAGCAGAGGTTTTTGAGGCCTCATGCTCTACAGAAGTTCCGGTAAGCACATTGTCCTGATCCACTCCAGAGATGGGTACAGGAATATCCTTAGATTGACTAGGGGACTTGTCTAGAGTCCCTTCGTCTCTGTGCACTCTAAGCTCCTCTGAAGAGCCTGTTGGACCTATAAGTGTGTGCGTGTCAGAGGAAACAAATTCCTCTGTAGGGATTTCTGTTGTGATCAGGGGCGATAGATCATGAACAAAGGGTAAGTCCTTTTGAGAGGACTCCCCTGGAATGGTTTCCTCGGCTAAGATTGGTATAGAGGTAGAAAGAGTTACCTCTGCCTGGTCAGTTTGGGTTGGGGTCGAGCCGTGCTGCTCCTTTTCAATATTACCTTCTACCACTAGACTGGCGGTAATAGACATGTGGGTTGCACTGGGAGTTGGTTGGAGATGTGTGCCTTCTTTAACAACGACATCGTTTTCTGTTTCACCCTCTGTTGTTACTCCTACCCTAGTGGCTTCGGCCTCTATTGCCTCTTATTCAAGTAAGGCGTACATGGGATGGAAAGAGGATATATGTCTAAGATCTGGGTGCAGAGGGCCGTGGTTTACTTGGTCATCTTCTGAATCAGGACCCTCCTCTGCAATTAAAGAAGTTGGGGTTGAGGTGTCCAAACCTGTGATTGCTTCTGCGGTCCACCCAGAGGTATCTAGGGAATCAGCAATGTCTGGTCGGAGAAGGAACGTATTGAAGTCTCCCTGATCTGCATAATTGATGGGAGTTGGGGATTGCAGAGGTTGGTCATGGGTTTTTTCTGCTGTGTCTCCTTCCTCTGTGATTGGCTCCAGAGGTGTGAAGGGCTTCTTAGATTTCTTCTAGTGTTTCCTTCGCTTTGGTTTGTGAGCACCCTCCTCTGAGGACTTGTGTTTTCTTTTCTTCTTCTTTTCCTTCGGAGGAGGGGTAGGTGCAGAGGATTCAACCACTGTTTCTGCTGGAGGGGTTTGATCGGTTTGTTGGGCAACACTGGTAGAGGTTCCTTCTGCAAATTTCCTTTTCTTGTGAGCTTTTTATTCTTTGGAGTGGTTGTAGAGGTTTTGCTCTTTGAGACAGAGGTTTCTAATTGCCATCTCTGACGACGGAAATTCTCCTGAATCTTTTCATGTTTACCCAAGGCAGCTGCCCATTCTTCATCACTCATTTTCTCAACTACCTTATCTCCTACAGAGGCTCCTAGACGCGGGGGTGTCACTGGACTCGGTTCAGGAGTCTGGTGAACGCGTATATATGCTAGCTGAAGTTCTTCATCAGTTGTGTAACCCATAAGCTCTTTCGATAGAGGTCTACAGAAGTCGTACCCATCTTCATGTTCTGTTGGGGTGTTATTTGCCATGTGGTAGGTTTTGACAGTTGGTCCTTCCATAGGCCATCTCTCTCCCTGAATCAGAGGTTCTAGTAGGACACCTAGAATCCTCTGAAACTGCAGTGGGGGTAGATTTGTGGTTGAAGGTCCCTTAACCCTCTGTGAAGAGATTATGCGGTCAATCGTGTTGACGATGTGCTGCATCATTAGGGTTCCATAGTCCAAGGACAACTCATAGTATACCCCAAACATTATGGACATAATCTGGTGAGAGGTTTGGTCGGGGCTACCAATTTTGCCTGTTAGGCATCTATTCATAATGGAGAAGAGGGTATTCCATAGAGGGGGAAATCTGCCTCTTCGGAAGTCATTCCTATTCTTCAATGTTGTGTTGTACCCCAACATTTCTGCAAATCTGCAGAGGTCTTCATCTGATGGTTCCTCTGCATATTTCTTTATCCCCAGAAGACCTCTGGTAGGTAGAGCAAACTCAAGGGAGAACATTGTTTTGTTGAACTTGAGTTCTAGGTATTCAGATTGGTCAGGTTTCGAAATATAGCCCTTGATTTGTCTCTCCTCTAAGTCAAAATGGCAACTTTGCCAGAATTGGTAAAGGTATCTAGCAGGGATCTTCTTCACGTTCTTGGATAATAGAGGGAAAAGGTAGTGATTCTCCAGAATGTTCAGAAGAATGGCATGCTTTTCCCCAAATGCGGTTCTGGAGGGAACAAGGTAATGGTTATTGGGTTTTAGGGGAAGGTTTCGGCCAAAGTGATCATGTTCTAAGAAGTTTTGCAGGTGGGTGGTCGGAGAAAAATCTGCTGAATCGCCGAAGTTATCTTGTTCTAATGTTCCGGCTATTTCTGGATTCTGTGATTTCTCTAAATGAGTTGGGGAGTTCGCCGGAGCATTTGAGGTGGAAGCCATTTTGGGTTTTATTGAAGAAATGAGTAGAAATAGAGAAGTTGCAGGTTTTTGCAGGGTTCGCCGGAGAAGAATGTGAGAGTAATTTCGTGAAAGGATTAAGAAGTGATGGGAACGGGGTTATATAGTGAGAGTAGAAACGGATAGAATTTCACGGTAAAAGTGAATTCAATAAACATTTGGGGTCCACACTCGAGTTTTACAGCTGGGAAAACGTTTCAGAGGAATCCTGTGGCACGCACGTCCAATGAAAATCTGCCACGTCAAATGTGTCAGAGCACGATTAGACGTCGTACGCGGCCCATTAATGATTGGTGTGTGAGTATTTTTTCTGTTTGGGGTCTGTCACTCACGGTAAATAACTCCCTTTTACAGAGTTTCCATAAAGAGTAAAGTGTCAGAATCAACAGAGGCTCTGTAGTGGAGTGAGCTCTGTGATTCTGAAACCTACCTTTATTGTCTCCTCTGTGCTTGCACCTTTACCAAAAACGTTTGAAAATTTATTGGAGAGGATCAATAGAATCTTTAGTACAAAATCTTCATCCACAGAGGCTTTGAGGGTCTGTCAAAGCCAGCAGAGGCTCTATGACTAAAAATTTCTAATAACTGGAGATTCAAAAAATATTTTGATCATCCAAAGTTTTCACTATTTTAAACACTGTTTTTGGGACTTATTTGAAAGTTGGTGTCCGGAAAAACTGTTTTGGAAAAAGGTTTTGTGTGGGACATTCTCCTTTTGACTAACCTTTGCTCGGTGAATTACCTGACTTCTGTGGATTTGTCTGATCACTATTTTTCTTTGGCTCCCCCTTGAATTAACAACTTCTGTAGTCTAATTCAAGTCTCCTTCTACTCCCCCTTGACCTATGCTTGGATCAAAATAGATAAGCAATGCATAGAGCATAGATCAAACTCACCAGAGGTTCTGTGGACATCGTCAGAAGTTCTGAGTGATCCTACAGAAGCTCTGTCGGGTATAGAACTTTTGGTGATAAGGAAATTACAAACAAGATAGGTTAAATTTGTACATATATACACGAGAATCAAGTATCACTTACAGAGGTTTTCAACTCATGTTTATCATACCCAACTTACTTACCAAGAAAAGGAAGCTCTGCTAAATTCCCTTGTCAAAAGAGCTAACGATTTAGCTATTAAGGCCATAGTTGCCTCTTCTTCTTCCACCACCTCCTCCTCTTCACTATCAACGATCATTACCTTCTTCTTCTTCTCCTTCTTTTCCTCCACAGCTTTCTCCTTCTTCGGCTTCTCTTTAGCTTCTGTAGCATTACCAACAAGTACAAGGGGTGCACTGACTTGAGCTTTTGTTTGTCCAATCTGATGTTCTTGGGCTGCCAAAGTTCCATAAAGATCTGACAGAGTCCAGCAGTCTAAGTCCTGATTAGTTTGTAGAGACATAGACAACTGGAGCCATTCTTCATTAAGGCTCTTCAGGAACATGACATTGTTCTCCTCAGAAGTTCTGTAGATCCCGAACTTTTTGCACTTGTTGATCAAAGAGTTGAACCGATCATAAGTTGACTGCAGAGATTCTATCGGCAGAGCTTTGAATGCATAGTATTCATTGATGCATTGGGCTCTGTGGTTCTTCTGAGTTTTGGCCCCTCCTTCCAGTTGTTTCTCCAGTTCTTTCCATATATCGTATGCAGATTCACACGCATCTAGAGATTGGAAGTGGTCATTGGGGATGGCCATTATCAGAAGTCTTTTGGTCTTCTGAGCGACTTCATATTTTTCCAAATCTGGATCGGACCAGTTGTCCTTGGTCTTTGGTTTCTCGTGCTCAGGAATCTCTGGTGTGTCGTCTATGGCAGGTACACGAGGTATTGTGATCATTGGAACGAAAGGGGGGTTGTGAATATAGTGAACGAGTTCTTTGTCAATACCCTCGAAGAAGTGAATCATTCGTATCTTCCACTGAAGGTACTCATCTCTGAGCAGTGTGGGTGCCTTGGTTAGAGAACCAGCGGTGAAGAAGTTGTTCGTGTTCGCCATTTTGAAAGAGGTTTGACAAATATCAGAAAAACAGAGTATGAACTGTAAACTTTCAGATGATGGAGTGAATGGTTCGAAACGTGTTTATAAGCTTAAAAACCTTGAGCAATGCACTAAAATGGAGTTTTAACCGAGAAAACAGATTCTGTAGGTTTACCAAAGTCGAACAGGTCGAGAATGGCAGAAAAACATAGTCTATTTTAAATAAGCGAAGAACAGGTCAAAAACTAACCAAGTTTCTACCAAAAATCATTGTAAGAGGGGATCACTTGATATAGATAATCAAGGATGGCTCTGATACCAATTGTTGGTTCCTATATTGCTTAACAATGATTTAAATACCTATTAGTTCAAATAGATAAGAGTTGCGGAAGCGTTTTAAACGAACTAATATGATAATGTTTGGTAGAAAGACACACAATATCAAATACACAAAGTGGAAGTAATTCAGATAATTAACTCAATAACCCACCGTATATTGATATAAATAGAACACCAAGAACACCGAAAGTTATACGATAAATCTGCTCTAAGAGTGTGTGTGTCGTGCAAAGCTTAATAGAAGAGCTCAACATGAGTCTTCTATTTATACTGTTCATCAGGGGACAAGTTCTAGACATAAAGGACTAAAGGTACAAGACACGATCGTGGAACTGCTACTGGTACAACGTTAATGTAGTGCGCCTGTTTTTTGCAAAGGCTGAAACCCATCAGAATTTGACACGTGGAGTTGTCAGGGCACGCCTTGTACGAATGATCTTCAAAATCTTCGTACAGCAGAGATCGTGAGAAGCACGATTGTCTTCGTCTTGATCTTCAAGTAATCTTCTAAGTCTTCAGTCTTCTTACCACAGAGGCTCTGTCAAGTTTGGTAGAGGCTTTGTGGCCTTGTCTTCTGTGAATGTCTTCAGTCGAGTCTTCACTTGGTCTTCTATCGGTGTCTTGGCAGAACCTCTGTCGGAGTCTATACTTAGCCAATTTCTCAATACTTCTATAAACTGTAGAAGTTGGAGCTAACAAGTCACTTACATCAAAAACCCACCATATGTCCCCATGGTCACTGTCCTAAGGGTACCTGCAACTGATACAATATCAGAAGTACCTGATAATGACAATGTTGATCCAAACCCTCAATGATTTGATAATTACTCTCTGAGAAACACTTAGTGAAAATCATAAGTAGACAATATGTATTAATGTTTTGTCATCAAAGAAAAATACTAAGTCTGTTTAGTATCGCTGATGAAAACATATGCTTTAAAACTACACATTCAGCGATACTGTTCATCAATGAGACCTGAGCCTGTTCAGTCTTGCTGATGATCGCTGATAATCTTAGTTGTTTACTTATGATCCCTGAAGACAAATTTCACGTCAATTATGTTCTACGCTGAAGTCGAAGATCAAGCCAAAGAACCAACGACAAGTCTACTAATGAACTGATGCGGATATTAGCGAAGCCAATATTTGTCCACTCAACGTGAAGTTTCAAGTAGAAGACTTCAGCTAACGCTGAACTTTATGTCTCGCTGATAAAGATCTATTCAGCGAACGCTGATCATGATGTTTCCTCTACAAGTTACTTTTGTCTTTCCCCCTTGCAAGCCTCCGTATGATAATGTCAGAATGGACATCCTTTTTGTCCAGAATCGTACAACCAACTCTGATTCTACACTGTTCATCATGCGGCTACTAGGTTGTCTACAAAGGTCAAACCATGCAACCAATCAGCTGCTGCCACGTGTAAAGTTGTACTGATATGCATTAAATGCATGCAGTATATAAAGGAAACCCTACTTCAGAAATGAAGTGCTCGACCATCTCCTTCTTACTATTTCTATGTGTTAGAATATTAGATTTTAATATTCTTATGTTCTTTCTATCTTATTTCTAGTGCAAAAAAATTTAGTGATTCTCTTAACTTGTTTAAATTAGGTTTATTCCTTAATCTTGTTCCGCAACAAGTTGTAAATTGTTTGATACATATCAATAAACAATTTAGAAAAGTAAAATATGTGTGTTTGTATTCAACCCCCCCTTCTACAAACTTGTATAACCCTCCGGGACCAACAAGTGGTATCAGAGCAGATTGTTTAGTCTCATAAACATGATCTTGCTTATACTAATCTTTTCTCTTCCTTGCTATTTTCCATAATGGCTAATAACACAAACCCAAACTATATCGACAATGGTTCTCTTGCAAAACCCCCTAGATTTTCCAGAGATAACTTTAATTTGTGGAAAAATAGGATGATACTCTTCTTAGAAGGTGTAGACCCTACTATGCCTTATTACATCGAAAATGGCCCATATATTCATGTTAGGATTGATCCTGAAGTTCCAGGCACTACAACTAGAGCTGCCATTCCTGAAAGAATCATTCCTAAGGAACCTCACAATTGGTCTGATGAAGATAAGAAGAAAGTGGCTATTGACACTAAGGCCAGATCCATTCTTTCCATGGCTCTTCCTGACGAAGTCTACCATTCCGTCATGAACCTGAAAACCTCCAAAGCCATGTGGGACACAATCTGTGTTCAATATGAAGGTACGTCTGAAGTCCAGGACTCAAGAAAGATCAACCTGGTAAGACAGTATGAAAGCTTCATTTGTGGTAAGAATGAATCTCTCTCTGAAGTACATCAGCGGTTTAATTGTTTAATTATTGATCTGAAAACCATTGGTAAGGAATATTCTAACTTTGAAATACTGACAAAGTTCCTAGAATGTTTACCTGAAAGCTGGGATAGTTATTCAATGTGTCTCAAGCTATCAAAGGATCTAAAATCTATGACTCTCTCTACCTTATATAGCACTATGCTCAATCATGCGCAGTTGTGTCATCTTAAGAAGATTCTTGTAAAAGATTCCAAAAGCACCCCTGTTGTTTTACTCTCAGAGTCACCTTCCACTCAGCGATCTACTATCACTGTCACTGAGTTGGAAACTAACTCTGAATGCTCATCGGATGCTGAATCTTCAGATCTTGATGAATCTCTGGCACTCCTTGCTAATAAGTTCAGGAGATTCGCCAGAAAGAGTAACTTCAGAAGGAACAAACCCCTTGCACTCACTGACAAGCCAAATTCATCAACCCCTGTTGATAAGGCTACTGCTACCTGCTTTAACTGTGAGAAAGTAGGACACTTTGCTAGTGAATGCAGGTCAAAGAAAGTTTTTAAACCCTCAACTTTCTCCAAGAATTCCTCTAACCCCAGGGCTAGAGATGACAAGTATCAAAAGCTGAAAGAAAAGTATGCAAAGCTGAAAAGATTTAAGAAGAAAGGCAAAGGCCTGATGGCTGACTTTGACTGGGCTGCCTCTGATGAAGAAGAATCATCTGACTCTGAAGATGATGATGAGGCCAATCTCTGCCTCAGGGCAAAAATCGAAGAAGAGGAAGAAAACTCTGACATTCCCTCTACTTCAACCTCTACCACTAAGGTTAAGATGGGTATCTGGTATCTTGATAGCGGATGCTCTAGACATATGACTGGAAAGAAAAACCTGCTCACTAAATACAAGGAAGAGAATGGTCCCTCAGTGACCTTCGGTGGGAATGAAAAGGCTATACCCGAGGATTTGGTGTACACTCTAATGGTACAACAACCTCCAGAAGAGTCGCATATGTTGAAGGACTGAAGTATAATCTTCTAAGCATCAGTCAGCTATGTGACAAGGATAACAAAGTGATTTTCACTAAGGAATCCTGCTTTGTCACTGACAAAAAGGAGAATATAGCTCTCAGCGGATACCGTATGGAAAATGTTTATGTTATAAACATGGACTCTACAACCACTGAGAACTCCTGTTTCTTCTCAAAATTAGCCTCATCTGATGTCAACTGGTTTTGGCATAAGAGGCTCTCCCATCTCAACTTCAAGACTGTTGGTTCCCGTTTTGTTTAAACAAGATTATCAGATCTATTAGTTCAAGTTTATGTTTGATGCGGAAGCGTATGTGAAGAACTAACAGATATGTTTGATAGATTTAGAACACACAATATAAAGAAACAGTATAAAGATGATATCTTGAAGATTACTGTTGTTTTATATATAAAGCAAGAACAGATTTAAGAATAGTTGAGTATGCAAAGCTTTAAGCAGATATGACTCTTGATGTGCATAAGCTATGTGTTCTTGTGTGCTTAGTAAAAACGTTGTGTATTATCTTGTTTTTGTAGTTATGTCTATCGTTTTTTAAGAACTAAACATTAGTCTTCCTTTTATACTACTCAAAGGGGACAATAAAGCATAAGCTATGTTTGATCGGACGGCATGAACAGTTGAACGTGCTGTATTGCATTTAATGCAGCAAACGTCTATTATGTACTAAGCCCTCATGAGTCCACTCAGAGTTTGACACGTGTTTGAAGTTGGACAGGGCATGCTACCATGCAAGTTGATGAACAGGTCAGGAACAGTAGCAAGATATTTCTTTAACAGTGGCAAGATATTATAAATATCTTCCAAGTCTTCAGTCTGAACCGCAGAGGCTCTGTCAAGGGTGACAGAGGTTCTGTGGTTGGTTCCTTGGTGAGCATTCTTCTGTAGATCCTTCTTTGGTCCTTTGTGAGTAGTCTTCACTGGGTTCCTTGTCTTCTGATGTTGTCCGCAGAGGCTCTGTTATTGGTAACAGAGGTTCTGTGGTCTTGGTCTTCTGAAAGCGTCCTTCTGTAGTTTCTTCGGTCTTTGATTACTCTTGATCAAACTTCCTTTGATTCTTCTGAGATGCCCGGCAGAGCTTCTGTTGCACTCAGCAGAGCTTCTGTGGAAGTTCTTCTGTACTTGGCCATTTTTCAATACTTCTAATATTTCAGAATATTGGAGCTAACAAAGACACTGAATACTCTTTCCTCTAAAGAGTTAGTTACCGGTTTACCTCAACAATCATACGCTAAGGAGTCCTTATGTTCAGCGTGTGACAAAGGGAAACAAACCAAGGCAAGCTTCAAGTCTAAGCAAGTTTCCTCAGTGTCATCTCCTCTACAACTTCTCCATATGGATTTGTTTGGCCCTGTTAACAAACAATCCATCGCTTGAAAGAAATATACATTGGTCATAGTTGTGAATTCTCTCGCTATACCTGGTTAATGTTTCTCCGTTCTAAGAGTGACACCCCTGAAGAACTCATCACTTTTGTCAGGAAAATGGAAGTCCTGAATAACATGACCGTTCGCTCAATAAGGAGTGATCACGGGATTGAATTTAAAAACAGTACCCTTGATTCCTTCTTTGAGAGCAAGGGTATTTCTCACAACTTTTCCTCAGTGAGAACACCTCAACAAAATGGAGTCCCTGAAAGAAGAAATCGAACTATCATAGAAGCTGCACGTTCAATGCTCATCAATTCTCATCTACCTACTCAGTTTTGGGCAGAAGCTGTCAACACTGCTTGTTTTACTCAAAACAGGTCGCTGATTGTCAAATGATTCAAAAAGACAACCTATGAACTTTTCCATGGGAGAAAGCCTTCAATTAGCTTTCTTCACATCTTTGGATGTCAGTGTTTCATACTGAACAACAGAGATGCCCTTGGAAAGTTTGATCCTAAGGATGATGATGGAATCTTTCTTGGATATTCTTCAGTCTCCAAAGCCTTCAGAGTCTTCAATCGAAGAAGACAAACTGTAGAAGAAACAATCCACGTCACTTTTGACGAATCCCGTTCAGCAAACTCTAGACCCAAAGCTAAAAATAAAGAACTGAATCAATGGATGTTTTCTCATCTTGGTGATTCAGAAGTTGTTCCCACTCCTCCATCTCATACTCATCCCGCTGAAGATGATGATCCTGTTGGTTCTATATGCTCAAGAATGATTATAAAATAATATTACCGGTAATATATGATCCTATAGGGTCACATCGAACAACAAGTAGACACCGAATTAATATTTATAAGAATTTGATTCTTGATAAATATTATTATTTCTTGATAAATATTATTAATTATATTATTGAATATAATTCATAATATTAGATGCAAATGAAAGATTCTAGTTTATTAATTAATATGATTGGCTCATATGTAACTAGAATTAAAAGGAGGGACTTTAGTGATAAAGTTTAAAATAGTTAAAATTGTGATTTTAACCATTTTAAACTAGATGGGTTAAAAGAAAATATTGCATGGCTAGGTCATTTCTTATTGGCCCTCTTGGGTGGCTACATGATGGTTGTGTGTGTTAATATATCACACATGGTCATACAAAGAAATGGTGTAACAAAACAACTAGCATCACTCTCCTCATTCTAGAGTGATATGCAAAACTAACCAAAAGAAGAGAAAAAATACTCTCCTCCCTCCTCTTTCTTGCTCATGGCCGAAACCACCAAGTGGTGGTGGTTTTGTGACTTTTGTTATTTATATCTCTTGTAGATTTGAATCAAGAGCTCCAATTTTGCATGATCAAGAAAACAACTAGCATTCTACCAAGGTCTTGGCGCTTGTGGTGGATACCGATAGAGAGAAGTTACTTTGGTCCTTGTTGCCATCTTCAACAACACCCAATTTCGGGTTAGTCAAAGTCTTCAAAGGTTGTAGTCTTGAACTCTCTTGATTATTTTATTTATTTATCTTTTAATGCATGTAACAAGATCCTTGGTGGGAATAAAAACGGTTTTTATGTTTTTGTTCAAATGTTTTACTTTGCTTCCGATGCGTAAATTTTTATCTCTTATGAGTTTTTTGAAACCCATGTTTTGAACATAAAATCCCAACAAGTGGTATTAGAGCCTATGTTATAATGCATGATTAGATAATAAGTTTTATTTGGATAAAACTTGTTTTCTTGGAAGCCATGGGTGAAATTTCATCTTGGGTGAAAAGTTCATGCATGGCTTCTTTGGCAACTTGCATAATATAACAAAATTTTAACATGCATTTTTGTTACATAAAGGTTGCCTTAGAAAAACAAAGTGTTGTTTTACTTTATTTATGAGAAATATGTGCATAAACAAGCCATGGACCAATGTGTTGGATGTTGTGTTGTTTCCTTTAAATTTGTTGTAATTTTTATTATTATTCATGATGGTTTGTAATAGTAAATAGGTTTTATTATTTCATGAGAAATATGGGTATAACTTGACAAGTCTACCCCGGACCGCCAGATCGAGTTCAGAATTGATCTGATGCCTGGAGCTGCACCAATTGCTCGCGCACCTTATCGATTGGCGCCGTCCGAAATGAAAGAAATGATGACTCAGTTGCAGGAGTTGTTAGACAAGGGATTCGTTAGACCGAGTACGTCTCCGTGGGGAGCACCTGTTCTTTTCGTGAAAAAGAAGGATGGTACTATCTGTATGTGCATAGATTATCGGGAGCTCAACAATGTCACGATCAAGAATAAGTACCCTATACCGAGAATCGACGACCTGTTCGATCAATTACAAGGAGCTAGTTACTTCTCCAAGATAGACTTGAGGTCAGGTTATCATCAACTCAAGGTGAGGGAGGAGGACGTGCCGAAGACCTCTTTCAGAACCAGGTATGGACAATACGAATTTTTGGTGATGCCGTTCGGGATAACCAACGCCCCGGCAGCATTCATGGACCTAATGAATAGGGTGTGCTAACCTTATTTAGACCAGTTTGTGATAGTGTTCATAGACGATGTCCTGATATTTTCATGATCTGAAGAGGAGCACGAAACCACCTTCGGACAATTCTCGAGCTACTAAAGCAAGAGAAGCTGTATGCGAAGTTTTCCAAGTGCGAGTTTTGGCTAAGGGAGGTGCAGTTTCTCGGACACGTGGTGTCTGAGAAGGGAATCATGGTAGACCCGTCTAAGATAGAAGCCATCCGAGATTGGGAACAGCCTAAGAACCCGTCAGAAGTTCGAAGTTTCCTCGGACTGGCGGGATACTACCGAAAGTTCATCAAGGACTTTTCGCGTATCGCCACGCCATTAACTTCCTTAACCAAAAAGAATGTCGAATTCGCCTGGTTTGAGAACCAAGAAGAAGCCTTTCAAAAGCTGAAGGATATGTTGAGCAACGCTCCGGTGTTGTCGTTACCAGATGGTTATGATGACTTTGTGGTGTTTAGTGACGCATCGAAGCTCGGCTTGGGTTGCGTACTCATGCAACGAGGGAAGGTGATCGCATATACCTCGCTTATGCCTCATCATGAATAATTTTTATTATTATTCATGATGGTTTGTAATAGTAAATAGGTGTTATTATTTCCTGATCAAGAAAAGAACTAGCATTCTACCAAGGTGTTGGCGCTTGTGGTGGATACCGATAGAGAGGAGCTACTTTGGTCCTTGTTGCCATCTTCAACAACACCCAGTTTCAGGTTAGTCAAAGTCTTCAAAGGTTGTAGTCTTGAACTCTCTTGATTATTTTATTTATTTATCTTTTAATGCATGTAACAAGATCCTTGGTGGGAATAAAAATGTTTTTTATGTTTTTGTTCAAATGTTTTACTTTGCTTCCGTTGCGTAAATTTTTTATCTCTTATGAGTTTTTTGAAACCCATGTTTTGAACATAAAATCCCAACAAGTGGCATCAGAGCCTATGTTATAATGCATGATTAGATAATAAGTTTTATTTGGATAAAACTTGTTTTCTTGGAAGCCATGGGTAAAATTTCATCTTGGGTGAAAAGTCCATGCATGGCTTCTTTGGCAACTTGCAAAATATAACAAAATTTTAACATGCATTTTTGTTACATAAAGGTTGCCTTAGAAAAACAAAGTGTTGTTTTACTTTATTTATGAGAAATATGTGCATAAACAAGCCATGGACCAATGCGTTGGTTGTTGTGTTGTTCCCTTTAAATTTGTTGTAATTTTTATTATTATTCATGATGGTTTGTTCATTTTTATTATTATTCATGATGGTTTGTTCATTTTATAATATTGGTTCAAACGCGCTTATTTATAAATTGTTTAAAGTTGAAGCGACAAATTTTAAAATTAGATTTTAAATGAACCAAGTTTTAAAATAGATATTTTATATCAACCAATATTTAAAATGGAGATTTTAAATTAATGACATGCAAATTGCTTCAAATACGTTTTATATAAAATTGTTTATTTAAAACGACGTAACTTTAAAATTGGATTTTTATTGAACCAAATTATTTAAAATGAAGATTTTAAATTTATTCATTTATGAGAAATAGTTTTTTTTCTTAAAAAGAGTACATTGATTATTGGATGCATGCAATAATATGGTACTATGAGTTTTAAGACTAAAATTGGGATTTTAAAATTTTAAGAAAGAGTTTAAAATGGAGTTTTCAAAAGTTTTACAAACTCATAGTCTTAATAATAAAAGTGTTTATTAAGAGACTATAAATGGTTCTTATTGTGATCAAACTCAAACGTTAATATATGATATTAATTGACCACAAATAATTTAGTTGATAAAATAAAGATTTTATTTAACTAAAAGGAACCATTTGATGAGAAATAAGATTTTAATTAAATACCATGTATTATTGAATGCATGCAAAATCACATGATACTAAAATGTTTTCAAAACTAGAATTGTAAAACATATAAATCCGTTTTAAAATTCAAGTATATGCCGTCCTTTTGAGAAACACTCAATATTGCACTATGACACCCTTGTGGGATAAAGGTCACCTAACCACTTGGATTGTCTTGAGATGGATGAGGTGATTATTATGTCCTTGTGGGATAAAGGTCACCTAACCGCATGGATGTGAGTTTCACACGTTGTTTCAAGTAGGTTGACTTGATTGGGAATATTTTGTGATAAGGTCACCTAAGCATTAGAAACCCAAGGCATAGATGGGATCAAACATGCTCTTTTAACAAATAAGTTGTTAATGGATCCCATAACGCTAGGAATTACATTCGATGTAATCGATAAACGTTATCTACCTTGTTGGATTAAATGGACGGGATAAAGGTCACCTAACCGTTTCATTTGTTTTGCAACGTTGGATCCTAGATTTTATACTCTAAAAATCTATCGATCCTCTCCGATGCTTTTTCAAATAATTTTGGTAAAGGTGCAAGCAACAGAAGTTAGGGAAAAAGCACCAAGCCATAGGGTAGCGACAGAGATTGAAACTATAGATAGTGAAGTAGTGCTTGGATGCCTAACAGAGGGAGAAACTAGAACAGAAGCCTGGAATAATAGAGGCTCTCAACAACAACCATCTCTCAGTGCAACCCACACTTATATTACCGTTGGTCTAGCAGCAGAAGGTAATATTGAAAAAGAGCCGCACAACTCGACCCCAACCCAAACCATCCGAACAGAGGAAATCCTTTCATCCTCTGTACCATTAATAACCGAGGAAACCATTCCAGGGAAATCCTCTCTAAAGGATTAATCCTTAGTAAGTGATCTATTGCCCCAGATCATAACCGAAATCCTTGCAGAAGAATTTGTTTCCTCTGCCACACGCACACAAATAGGTCCAAACATCTCTTCAGAGGAGATTAGAGTGCACACAGACGAAGGGATTCTAGACAAATCCCCGAGTCAACTCAAGGATAATCGTTTACCCACCTCTGGAGTGGATAAGGACAATGTCCTTGACAGAACTTCTATAGAGATTGAAACTCAAAAAGTTTCTTCTCGAGGATTAGAAGGAAGTCCTTCCGCTCTCAACGCCAAAACAGGAGCGAAAGAAGGCATCTCAGGAACAGAGACACACTCTGGTGATAGATCTGTTCACCCAAAGTTTACAACGAGTTCAGATATATCAAGGGATGAGTTCCAAATCCTTGTCACCTATGTGGACCAAACAATGAAAGAGTTGCAAAGCTCTCTCAAAACTTTTTGCAGAATCAACATCTTTGGCTATCACAAATCTGAATAACAAAATGGACAACCTGTCCACAGAGGTACAACATACCGTAGCTCAGATGAAGTCCTCTGCAACAAACACTGCAACCTCTGCAGCTGCTGAATTCGGAAAAGCCGCCACCGCTGCCTTCAAAGAGTCTGTTAAACACTTTCTTCAACAACTAAAAGAGCAATCCTCAAAATCTAAGGGTCTTACACCCGAAGACCTGAAGAAGGCCTTAGACGAAGTTCAAGAGCAAACAACCAGAAATACTCAGGCCATGAAGTCTTCTGACTACATGACCAGAGCTCAAGTGACAGAACTCGGCCAAGGAATACTTGATCAGATGACCGAATTCATCAGAGCTTTCACTGCTGCCAACGCAAACTATGTCAGAGAGTTTCAAGCAAGCGTCGGCAGAATGCGCTTCAACACAGAAGCAGAGGTTGAAACACTACTCGGCCTCTGTGATGACTTATGCGCAAAGATGATTACTGCAGGGGTTGTTCCACCAAAGAAACCTGAAACTTCATGTAAAGCAGAGGGTACGACAGATAAAGGTCAGGATGACTCTGATGATGACCATCATGGTCCATCAGATCATCCTGAGGGGGAGAATCAAGGGGAGAAACAAAGGGAAATAGCTGCAAGCAGAGGTCTACCCACTCTACCGGTATCCGCAGAACAAATATCCTCTGCACCCCCAACTCATACCCAACAAAGAACACAACACTCCACAGAGGCAACAACCACCTCTGTGGAAATGGTCTCTAAAGAAACCCCTGCTACAACCCAAACACCTGAAACCCAAATACCAGAAACAACCCAAGTTCAACAACAGAAGACCACAGAGGCAATACCAACCTCTGTGGAATTTTCTTCTGTATTCGGAGAAGATGTCCAAACCCAAGAGAACTTACAAATTCTGACATCTTCCGAAGACGAACTACCTTCCCCAACACCCAAAACCAACCCAAGAATCAAAACCATTGCTCAAAAACAGAGGAAATATCTGAGCAAGACACCAGAAGCCTCTCCAACAGAAGCAACCCCAATCAAGCCCTCTGAAACTCAAGTGTCAAAACCTGCAGAGGCAACTCCATCTCTATAAGAAGATCAGCCGAAGGCAAAAGACAAGGGAAAAGGAATAATGACAGAAGAACCACAGAAGAGGAAGCCCAAGCATCAACCTCAAACATAAAAACTGATGAAGAGCTCTTTCGAAGCTATTATGACACCAAAGCCAGAAGAAGAAGACTGGGCTTTTGGTACAACTCCTCTGTCAAATATTCCTGTTCTAGATCCAAAGGCAAAACCTTCAGAGAATCGAGTAGCAGAAGTCAAGAACCAGTTAGATGCTCTACGTAGAACCTTACCTCAACCACCACCACCACAAATGGAAGAAGTGGTATACAGGTACTTATACAGTAGAATGGGCATAATGGATCAATCAGAACCAACCATTCAAGACCCTGACTTCCGTGCTGACCTCGAAAACCTCTTCACCAGAACAAAACCCAAGCCTAAACACGAAGTCTTCTCAACATCAAAGATCATCAAAGTCATCTATTGTAAATTCTCCAAAACCAGAACCTGGCCCAAGGTCTTATTCAGTATATACAAGGTCAAAAGGGATGACAAATCCGAGGACCAGTTCTCTGATGCGGATCTTAGAAACTTAAATCCTTATGATCTTCCTGACCTTCTGGACTGGACGAAAGAGAACTTCACAACAGATGAAGTTCGCATAGCATACAGGGTGATTAGAAAGGCCATACGCGAGAAGCTTCTGCTATATACAGCATGGTAGATTTCCAATTGGCTCGAGATCTTGGAGTAAAAAGCTTAACCGTTCAACCACCAGAAAACTACTGCCCTCCCTCTGCTACACCCAACTCAATCATCACAAATCCAAGGGTCGGGTTAGTATTTCTAGATCCTTCTGGTAAGTCAAAGTTGTTCGTAGAGATGGGCTGTCAGAAGTACGCAACAAGTCCTTTGACAGAGTTTAGATCGATCCTAGTGGAGCACAGAGGAACAGAGCTCATGGATCAAAGCCTAGCCAACAGACTGATATAGATCATCGATGCAACAATCAACTTCAAAAAACTCTGCATCAGTTTCTATCACAAGCTAATACAACAAGGACTCGACAACAGAAGTTTCAATGACTTCAATGATGCCAATGTCTGAGTCAGTCAAACAAATCCTCTGTATTATTTTCTTTTCAATACAATCAAATGTAAATGCCTCTGGCATAATCTAATGTAAAAAGAAAATAGTTCTTGTGCTTAGAAAATCCTTGCACTTTCAATTTTTTTAATTTTCACTACTTAGGGGGAGATTGTTAGCTCCAATCTGTCTGTTTGTGAAAGTAGTGAAAATAGTCTAAGTACAGAAGTAACCCACAGAGGCTCTGTAGAAGAACCCAAGAATACCGAAGTCAAGAATCAACAGAAGACTATTCACAGACGACCGAGCCGCATAACCTCTGTCACCCTTGACAGAGCCTATGCGGTTTATACGGAAGACTTGGAAGATTTACAAATATCTTTCTACTATTCCAGGATCCGTTCATCCACTTGCTTAAGGCGTGCCCTGATATCAACTACACGTGTCAAACTCTGATAGGGCTCTGTCAGAATTGGAACATGCGCATTAAATGAACATCGTACCTGCTACTGTTCATACGATCTTGTCTACTGTAGATCAGTCCTCTTTGTCTAAAGTATGTCCCCTTAAGAATTAGTATAAATAGAAGACTCATGTTGAGTACTTCTATTAACAAGAATCAGACAATTAAGCTACGCACAAACACATACACCAGTAGAATTCTTGTTATGTTCTTGGTGTTCTTGATAAATATCAAACAGTAATCTTGGAGATACTCATATGTTCTTTACATACTGTTTATTTGATATTGTGTGTTCTTCTACCTTTACATTATCTTTTAGTTCTTAAATACACTTCCGCACCATATCTAAATTTGAACTAACTGAAAGTTAAGATCATTGTTAAGAAAACAGGAACCAACAAAAATGCTCACTGCCTTAACATTCTGATCTGCCATGACTACATAATCTGTCATAATCACATCAGTTTCATCAGAATTCACTTCTACTTCAGTATTTAACTCCAATTCCTCTGTTTTATCAGTGCCATCTTCAGAAGTCTTTTCATGCATCACTTTTTCTGATTCTATAGCATCCTCAAATTCAAAACTGATTGTAACAACTGCAAACTTTTCAACATCTGCTACTTTCTAAACATTTGTTAACTTCTTAACATCTTCTAACTCAGTACTTTGCTTCTGCCTTTTCTCCCCCTTTTGATGATGATGAGGTTCATTATCATCAAATTTCCTCTTCAAAGACTGAGTAGATTCAGATTCTGGCTCTGCTACAGACAAAGGCATGATGGCTAAAGGCTTTGAAATACTTGCCAAATTTGAACTGAACGCTTTAACTAGAGAAGACTGCATATCCTTCATACTTTTCGGAATCTTCTTTTGAATTTAATTCATCTTTGATCTCCTTTTTGTGAGATTCCAAAGACTCTTTGACTCCATTCACCTTTTGCTCAACAGATTTCGCCTTTTCATCCAATTTTGTTCTTAGATCCTTGATTTCATCCTTCAAGGAAACAACTGTTTTCTCCAATTTCTCCACCTTTACACCCAGATCATTGTTTTGTTTCTGAATCTTTTCAAATTCAGAAGGTTCTAACGTTAATCCTGGATCAACGAATGACCCACTTTGCATGTGTTCAGAGAACTCATGGCCTGTAGGTGCCACAGAGACACCATGTACAATAGATGCACTGTGTAAGGAGGCTTTTAAGATGTTCACCTCCCCAGGACTTCCATCCAATCCTTGACAACCAACAATAGGAATGTCTACGGATGTTAATACAGGAATACGAAATTCTTGTGATGTGCTTGTGTTCAAAGGAATTTCAGGCTCAAATTGGATTTTACTGTGTAATCCAGACTCAGTGAAATCAATAATATTTTGGGATTTATCACCACCCTGCAAATGAGTATGGGATGGTTCCCCTGTATGAAATGAAACAGTAGCATGTTTGAATGCTTCTGAGTGGCTAGGATTGGATTGTTCAAGTTCCATCATGGGCTCAACGACGTTTTCTTCAATATTGGTCACCAAGGGTTGTGAACCAATAGTAGATGTGGTTGCCCGGATAAGATCAGCTGGATCAGAATTATCTCTGTTTTCTAATTCTGTTAACATTCTCTTATTCTCACTTCTCTCTGTCTGTTTTTTACTTTCCAGTCTAACCAAGCTCTCTGAATTTTCCCTCTCATTTCTCTCAGAATGTTCTCCCACCTGAACATTCTCCCCCTCTCTATTTACATTAGACCCCTCACCTCTCATCTTAGGGTTTTCCTCATGGGTATGGATCTGAGGTTGTTCAAATCCCATAGAGGTGCAATATGCTTTTAATATCTCACTCTTCCCTGGAATATATTGCCTAAGTGACCGTGGAAGTGGTCTATGATTTGGAAAATTCTCAAGTTTCAGAGATGAAATCATTTTACCCATATAGAAGATTGGCCTATGCTCCTCATTTGTTCTTCTTAGAATGTTTCTATCTTGATCCATTGCATACCAGATTACCAACTGCCAATACCTCTGACAAGGTATGTATGTAAGTGGAGTATCCCTTGTTTTTCCCTCTATTGCCTTCTGATTCCTCTCAAAAGTATTCTTCATATCTTCCCATAGAATAGAAGCATAGTCATAGTGTCTGTTTTTCACCAACCCATGAAAGATTTGTAAGATTTTCCTTGATCCTTGATCTAGAGAACTGTGTTTCCCAGATAAACACTTGTTAATAATGTTGAAGAAACATGCCCAGATTGGTGGCAATTTGTTCCTTCTGAATGAGCTTAGATTCCTCAAATCTTCATTATACCCTAATCTTCTGAATTCAGCTATCAATTACTCTGTTAATGGAGAATCCTCAAAATCTAATCTCCCCTCCAAGTCATATTTTTCTGGTAACCTCAGCATAGTTCTCATGAAATATACAGTTAAAGTTACAGTAATTCCCCTATATTTGACACAAATTTGTTTCCTTGTAATTCCAAATGCTTCCACCACTGTTGTATATACTGTACTGGAACAGTTTTCTTCATTGTAAACCACTTCTTGAATGGATGGTACTTCAACAACTCTTTGATTATCCTATATTCTTCCTTGAACTTAGTTTCATCAAGCACTAACACACTGTTATTTTCAACTAAATCGAAATACTCACTATCAGGTACAATCCTCTCCATAGAATTAAGTCTAGAAGACATCACAGACCTAACCGCACTCTGTTCATGTTGTATATTCTCATTTCCCCCATCTGCATTTCCTTCAGATTCAACCATATTCTCATCCCCTGCATCCCCTTCAACGTTTCCTAGTACATTATTCTCTCCTAAAGCCCCTTCTTCTATGGCTCTATTCTCAGGCATACGAACTTCATCGTTCTCTGAATCCGAGGATTCCATCAACGTTTTCGAGGAATGTAATGATATAGGTCTACTTTTTCTTGAACCAGACATTATTTCACTATGGAATATTGAAAGAAAACAGAATCGAAGAACTCTGGATTTATATGTATCTCACTTTTCACTCTTGGAATTCAAATGAATTTGAAAGAGGGATTTTAAGGT
This sequence comes from Saussurea involucrata, assembly GCA_033807775.1. NCBI lineage: Eukaryota > Viridiplantae > Streptophyta > Magnoliopsida > Asterales > Asteraceae > Saussurea > Saussurea involucrata. Next base: position 26,804,481 of record CM066316.1, read on the forward strand.
CTATTTAAAATATGCGAAGCTAAAAGGATTCAAACGGTGAAAAGTTGCTTTTAGTCAGAGTTATAACGGATTCGAACACTGTGAAATACCACAGAAGATATTAAATGAAACGTGGCACTTTCAATTGAATAAGAAGTTGACACGTGTTATTTAATAGAGATTAACACAAATTAAAATTTCTGAATAACACGCTCAGAGTTCTGAGAATGCATACTCAGAAGTTCTGAGTACACAGTTCAGAAGAAATTTCCTTGTAACCAAAATTCATTTAAAATCTAACATCTGACCTTGAAAACCTTTTTAAGGATTCAGAAGTAGTTTGAACAAGTGAAAAAAAATATTCTATCATTGAAAGCTTGTTCCCCTTAAAATGATCAGAGATAAGAAAGAAATACAAACCTTGTACGCACCTCAGAAAGATTTCTGAAAGATATCAATGCTCCCCCTTGACTTTAGCATATACTAAAACACATATTAGATATAAGGAATATGAAAATATATCATAGAAAACATATAATCAACAAAATTGAAACTTTTGTACTTTTCAGAAAAGAGTTCTGACAGGTAATCAGAAGTTCTGATTAATCAATTCAGAAAACAATTTGAAGTCAGACTTCTGAAGTACTGACATAGAAAATCTGAACTCAAGACTCAGAAGTTCTAAACTTAAGATTCAGAATTCTGAACAAGAGAGTCAGAGTTCTGAGTACACTACTTAGAAAAATATTCATTTCTGAAAAATAACAAATATACTCAATTAGTCAGATTAAGCATTCCTATTTTACATATGAGAAAAGTAAACCTTTTGTGATTAAGAGGCTTTCTGAACAAGTCAGCCAATTGATACTTTGTGTGCACAAAGTGCATTTCTATAGTTCCCTTTTCTACATAATCCTTAATGAAATGGTACCTTACATCAATATGCTTGGTCTTTGAGTGCTGAAAAGGATTCTGAGTAATAGCAATGGCACTTTCTGAATCACAATATATGGGAATTTTGTTGAGTTGATAGCCATAATCCATGAGTTGTGTTCTCATCCACAAAGTTTGAGAACAGCAAGCAGCAGCAGCTACGTACTCTGCCTCAGCAGTTGATGTGGAAACACAATTTTGCTTCTTTGTTTGTTGATTAGCTCTGATACCAATTGTAGAAACCAGGATTCAATCTTACAATCAATTAAGAACAATCAAATAGTAAAATGATAGAGAATTCGATCAAACAGCTTTGTATTCATTTAAGAACAGATTACAGATCTAGAGAGAGAATCTCTCAAGGATTACAAAGTGAATACATTGATATGCGGGAAGTTAGTTAGCTTACAGTTGCTAACTTCTATATATACTGTAAAGAAAAGCTAAAGCTACAGTACATATATGTAACAGACTAATAGAACAATTACACGTGTCCCAATTAGTAATAGAGTATAAATGAAAATATCCTAAGACATAAGTTCTGAACAACATGTTCAGAACTTCTGAACATCCTTCTGATTGAGCTCTTCAGAACATCTTTCAAGCACTTGGACATTTTCATCTTCAACATCAGAAGTTCTGTAGGTTCCCAGATTCAAGTTACATCATATAAATGGTAAGTAATAGACAGCGGAAGCGTTATATAAAGCCATTAAAACGTGGGTGATTGTGCAAATGATAATGTAACAGTGAGTATCAAATATAGAACATTAAAATGATAACAACATCAAGTATAATAAGCTGCTCGTATATTGATAATATGAATAACACCAAGAACACGTTCAAGTGTGTGTATTCGGAAATCTCACAGGGAACAAGATCGTACGGAGGTAGTGTTGGTCCCGAAGGCCTATACAAGTTTGTAGAAGGGGGGGGGGGGGGTTTAATACAAACACACAAATTTTACTTTTCTAAATTGTTTATTGATAAATCATTAACAATTTACAGCTTGTTGAGGAAACAAGATTAAGGATAAACCTAAATCTAAACAAGTTGGAACACTAAGGTTTCTTGCACTAAGAGAGATAAGGAAATTACTAATAATAACCTATCTTGAGATAAGAGATTGAACTTGTCCAGACTTAGCAAGTTACTTCAAATGAAGTGGGTTCATCTCTTTATATACTGCATGCATTTAATGCAAGTCAGTATACACTTTACACGTCTCATCAGCTGGTTGGTTGCATGTCATTGACCTTGGTTGACAACCTTAGTAGCCGAATGGATGAACAGTGTAGTATCAGAGTGGTTGTACGATTTCAGACAGTCGGAGGTTCTTTTCTGACATTTCGTACGGAGTCGTGCAAGGGGGTTAAGACAAAAGTACTTTGTACGGAGGACTTCATGATCAGCTTTCGTTGATTCAGAGCATTATCATTTTCTATTCAGTGAATGATAAAGTTCAGCGATACTGAAGTCTTGTACTTGATACTTCACGTTGAGTGGACAAATCTGAGTCTTCGCTGATCCGCATCAGTTCATTAGGAGACTTGTCGCTGGTTCTTGAGCTTGATCTTCGACTTCAGCGTAGAACCTTTGTTGACGTGAAACTTGTCTTCAGGGATCATAAGTAAACAACTAACTTATCAGTAATCATCATAATGACTGAACAGACTCAGAGCATTAATGGTGAACAGTGTTCGCTGAATGTTTAATTTAAAGAGCGAGAGTTCCTATCAGCGGTACTGTAAGATCTTAGTACTTATCAGCGATAGTGAAACTCTGATACATATTTTTTACTTACAATTTTCACTAAGTATAAGAGAGGGTCATTATCAAATCACTGAGGGTTTGGATCAACAATCTCCCCCTATTTGATTATGACATAGCAACAAATAAAATTGATATTTAATGAAAACATAAGGATAAAAAGAACTCATAAAATATTTGTCCCTTTTACTGTTTTCTGGGATCTTTTCAGTACTGATGGAGTTTAGTACATTCGCTAAAATCTTTCTTTAAAACTTTGAATCAGGTTACAAAGAGAAATGAAAAGATTACAAGTACAAGCGAAATAAATTACAAGTACAGAAGAATAACTGATACAATAGAGAAAAGGGCAATCATATCAACTTGTAAAGGGTTCTTCCTTGATGAGAAGTTCATCAAGGGTCTTTGATGTGGGGATCATCCAGTCAGGGACATGTACTCCTTGAATCGTTTTCTTCAGAGCTGCTTCAAAAATCAAGGGCTTCAGGTGTCTAGCTTTGATGTCGCGTCTGACTTCACACCAGTATACGAGATCTCTGAGTTGTTCGATGGGAGCGATGTCGAGCTCAGAGATACGTTGAAAGTGATGATTTCCATAGTAGTCTAAAAAGAATATACCATAGGGATCACTTACAACTGTGCCAGGAATGAAAGTTTCTCCAAGTGGTAGGGAGGTGTCAAGCATTGAGAGATCGGCATCAGGGCCAACAATTCAGCACAAGAGAAACCAATGCCCGTTCCATTCCGAATATGAGGACCTGAACCAGAGGCTTTCTTTTTCTTATCAGAGACTTTTCTTGGTTGAGGAAGAGTAGGAGGAATATCCACAGCAGATGAAAGCAGGTCGATCTATTTGTTTAAGATCTTCTCGACATGGCTTTTGAACTTTGAGCGTGATCCCTGAATGGCTAATTTTGTTTCTAACCATTCAGAGAGACCAAACTTTTCTAAGGTAGCAGCATAGAAGGTTTGCTTGGTTTTGTCATCTCTGTAGACATCCACTTCAACAACAGGAACTTAAGCGTACAGCCTTCCTCTGATGTTTGCCTTGATGATTTTGGATGGTCTAGATCGATAGGTCAGCATTTGATTAGCCCATTCCAAAGTCGTATCAGAGACCTTAGTCTTTTCTCTAACGATCTCTTGAGCATCATCCCATAGCTGACGTTGAACATCAATGGGAACTCTTTTCATCTTGGGGTCTTTTATTGATCGTTGAGTAAGCTTGATGGCGTATTCTCTGTCTTTTTCTTCAGCTTCCTTTCTTTCAGCGATTAGGCGTTCAGCTCTGAGGTGTTCCTTGTATTCCTTTTTGGAAATCCTGAACTTTAGAGGAACTGAAGGAAGTTGATCACGCCTCAGAATGATTCGCTGATCCTCGAATCGCTTTATTATCTTCTCTCTTCTTTTCTGATCCTTTTCACTTAGCTTTTGAGGAGCTAAGGAAGGTCTGCCTCTGTGCGAGAGTAGCTGTTCTTCTGGTTCATCAGTCTCAGAGATTAAATCTAAGACTGGGATTAATTCTTCAGCAGCAGCTGGTATTATTGGTGAAGTCGCAGTTGTGGAGCCTTCAGCGATATCCTCAAACAGGGGAGAGGACTAGCTGAAACACAGCGATCTTACGAGTAAGAACTTGGGTAGAATCAGATAGAGAGAATTGGTTCAAGTGTATAGGCTTGGGTAGTAGAACTGATAGTGTATGATAAAGGAGGGATGGAGTGAGAGATGTTTAGTGTAACCTCAGCGTATAGAGACGCTAAAGTTGGGATTGAAGGGATGGCTTGTTCAGGTGTGGCAGAGCGTACCACTGAACGTTCCTTCAGCTCTGCAGAAAGAGCTGAGGAGTCTTCAGCATGAAATTGTTGGGGGTGCTCCTTTGTTTTCTTGATCCTTTTACAACCAAGTGGGGTAGAAGAATGTTTCCTTTTCTTAGAAGGAGAGGATTTTGTGGCCAGGGTATCAGCGATGGGTATTGTCGCTGAAGGAGCCACAGAATGAGAAGAAGAAGGGTTGAGAAGAGTCAGGAGTGTAGAAAGACGTACCTCATTCACCATTGGTTTGAAGTCAAGTATCTTTGGGCCAACCTGAGAGAGTTTCAGGTCACCTTCAGTTGGGTAGCTCTCCTTCAGGCCATATTGGAAGATGATGTTGATGAATCGGGGGTAAGGAACCCATGGAGGTTTGTCAGTGACGGTGTCCACTCTTAGAACTAGGTCATCATAGATAATCGATGACCAGTCTATGTTGAGACCTTTCAGCGGTGCATACCCCATTGCTTGCTGAGGTTTAGCGGCTTGGTCAGAGGAGCCGCTCTTTGCAGTCATGCAGCTGATTAGATGAGCGAAGATGAAATTCATCTCGCTGGGCATTTTCGATTTCTTAATAATCGTCAGCTTCTTCTCGGCCTTCATGTCTCTGCCGATTTCCCATACATAGCCCATTGCATCGAAAAATGCAACGATGGCTTCCCTGTCTGAGTTTTTCTTGGGGTCAGGGAGGGGAACGAATGGTTTTTCCTTGGTAGCGATGGGAAGGCTGGGAGCTTTGCGAATAATGGCAGGGGTGATCTTCATGGTGCCATATTCAATATCGCAGAGGATGCAATCGATTGTTTTGGAGGGGTCTTTGGCTGAAGGTAGTTGAGAGTGTCTGGCTGAGTACCAGAATTGTGAGAGCAAAAGCTGATGTGCAGGAGGTGTTATGGTCAGGGCTGTGGAGATGCAGCAATTCTTTAGGAATTTCACAGCATCATCTAGATGTGTGACTTGCTTTCGAGGAGGAAACTAGAGAAGCGCATAGAGGTTGTTCACCTTAGTCCAATCCAGTTTGTCAAGGGCAAACTTGACTTGAGGAGCCTTGAGGATGTCCACTTCCTCAGAATCAGCGGAGATGTTCTCAGCGGTAGCAGGAATGTCAGACGATGCCATTTCTCTGTATTATCAGTTCAACCAAAGATGTTAACAAATAAGAATTATCTTAATGTGGAAAGATTTTCCATTAAGATGGTTCAAATTTTATTCATTTCATTCAGACACAAATGTCTTAATGAAGATTAGGGTTTTTCTTGATTTTAAGAAACGAAATGTAAAACCCATTTATTCTTGTTATCCAGTTTTCTATGAAGAATTAGATTCTGGAAACGAATGAAGAACAAGTTTAAGATTTTCGCATTTAAACTTGAAGAACAACCATGAAATGGTTGTGTTCATAAAACCATGAAAGAAAATGATTTTATTTTAAGAAGTTCTTTTGTTTGATCTTGTTAAAACAAGGAAAAGATCAGAAACAAGTTATACGCATTTGGTAATAAATAAGAACATATTAACCTTGATGTTTGATGAAGAAGATGATGAACAGTTCTTGAAGTTTTTGAAAGCACAAATGCAATAGTGCATTCTTTCTTGCGGAGGAAGATTGATCGCGTAAAAGAAAAATATAAACCACGAGTTTGTTTATATAGAGAGACTAGAGAGAGAAAATCTTGAGCGGGAAAAGATTTTCATCATGACACGGACACGTGTTTGCATTTGATTGGAAGTTTGAACGAGACGTGCAAACGTGTGTCAGAAAGAGAAAACGTGCCGGGGTTTATCCGTTGCAATGACGTTACAACAGTCCCTTCATATTCTTTTAGGATGTCTCTGAGGTTTTGAAAAACTCAGGGACTCTTTTATAAACATGAAGCACTGAATGAAAATATCAGTGATGGTTTTAAGAATTTTCAAAATATCGCTGTTAAGGAAGAGATATTCAATTTGAAATCTTGCATTTTCATGCGATTGTCAGAGAGAGAAAACATACCTTGATATCAGCTTAACCAAGTTTTATTCAGAGATAAGATGTTTGAATAGGTTATACGAGTTGATTTTATCCTATCGCTGATTAATGTGAACCACTGAAGATTTTATCCTTCAAAGTTCAGCATTCCAAGCTCGCTGATGAGAAAGTTGAATCTTGTCTCATCAAGAGGTTTGGTAAATAAATCAGCTAACTGATAATCAGTTGGGATAAAATGAAGTTCTATATCACCATTCATCACATGATCTCTGATAAAATGATATCTGATTTCTATATGTTTGGTCTTTGAATGTAGTACTGGATTGTTTGCTATAGCGATGGCACTTGTGTTGTCGCAATAGATTGGAATTTTGGAGAGCTGAAGATCATAGTCTAGTAGCTGATTTCTCATCCACAAGACTTGAGAACAACAGCTTCCGGCAGCTACATATTCAGCTTCAGCTGTGGAAGTGGACACTGAATTTTGCTTTTTACTTGTCCAACTTACCAGCTTTCCACCCAGGAGCTGACATCCTCCTGTGGTTCTTTTCCTATCCATTTTGCAACCTGCAAAATCACTATCTGAATAGGCGGTTAGATCGAATCCTGAATCTTTGGGATACCAAAGACCTAGGTTCGTTGTACCCTTAAGATATCGAAAGATTCGCTTTACATCTTTCATATGAGATAGCATAGGTTCAGCTTGATATCGTGCACACAAATATGTTGCATACATAATATCGGGTCGTCTAGCTGTAAGATACAAGAGAGAGCCGATCATCCCACGGTACAGTGTGACATTAACAGGTATTCCCTTTGAATCCTTGTCAAGTGTCAGCGGTGGTGCCATAGGGGTTTTCATAACTGAACTATGAGTTAAATCAAATTTCTTCAACATATCTTTAACATACTTTCCCTGATTGATAAAAGTTCTTTTTTCAGTTTGCTTAATCTGAAGACCAAGGAAATATGTTAGTTCACCCATCATGCTCATTTTATACTCATCTTTCATTCTATCAGCGAAACGAGTACAAAGCTCAGGGTTAGTAGAACCAAATATAATGTCATCAACATATATTTGAACTAGAATGATATGACCTTTCACTTTTCTAAAAAATAGAGTTTTGTCAATCTTACCTCGCTCAAATTTTTCAATATGGAGATAAGTAGAAAGAGTGTCATACCATGCACGAGGAGCTTGCTTCAAGCCATAAAGTGCCTTATCCAGTTTATAAACATAACCTGGACGCTTAGAATCTGAGAATCCTGGAGGTTGTTCCACATACACTTCTTCATTCAGCTTTCCATTCAGAAACGGTGACTTAACATCCATCTGATGTACTTTGAAGTTTTTGTGTACATCATATGCTAAGAATAGACGAATAGATTCAAGTCTTGCTACTGGAGCAAATGTTTTGTCATAATCTATACCTTCCTCTTGTCTGTATCCCTGAGCAACAAGACGAGCTTTGTTGTGGGTTACAGTATCATGTTCGTCCAACTTGTTTCGATAGACCCATTTAGTGCCTATTACTGTTTTATCAGTTGGTCTCCGAACAAGTTTCCAAACTTTGTTTCTTTCGAATTCAGTCAGCTCTTCTTGCATGGCGCTGACCCAGTTTGGATCTTTGAGGGCATCATCTACTTTCTTTGGTTCAGTTAGAGAAATAAAGTTAACAAATAAACAAATATTACCTGCACTTCGTCGAGTTTGAACACCAGCGTTTGGATCACTAAGAATTTGATCAATTGGGTGATTTACGGTCTATCGCTGAGCCGGAGCATAAGTCGCTGACTCATCTTGAACTGGAGGAGTTGAAGATGAGGCTTCAGCTACTTCTGGAGTTTCAGTTAAGAGAGGAATACTTGCATTTGTCATTTCATTTACTGATTGATGAGAGATAGATGGAATGTCTGAGGCATTTGGTTCAGCGGTAGGTATAGTGTTTATAGGAACAGCTGAGACCCATGATGTTTCAGCTTCACTATTCTGCATGTTTGGAATGATAGGACTATCATCTTCTACTGGATGAGCATGAGGAGTGGGAATATCTTCTGAATCACCAAGATGAGAAAACATCCATTGATTCAGTTCTTCAGTATCAGCGGACGGTTTAGAGTTCGCTGAACGGGATTCGTCAAACGTGACGTGAATAGTTTCTTCTACAGTTTGTCTTCTACGATTGAAGACTCTGAAGGCTTTGGAAACTGAGGAGTATCCAAGAAAGATTCCATCATCAGCCTTAGGATCAAACTTTCCAAGAGCATCTCTATTGTTCAGAATGAAACACTGACATCCAAAGATTGAAGGCTTTCTCCCATGAAAGAGTTCATAGGTTGTCTTTTTGAATCTTTTAACTATCAGCGACCTGTTTTGCGTAAAACAAGCAGTGTTGACAGCTTCTGCCCAAAACTGAGTAGGCAGGTGAGAATCGCTGTGCATTGAACGTGCAGCTTCAATAATTGTTCTATTTCTTTTTTCAGTGACTCCATTTTGTTGCGGTGTTCTCACTGAAGAGAAGTTGTGAGAAATACCCTTACTCTCAAGGAAGGAATCAAGAGAACTGTTTTTGAATTCAGTCTCATGATCCCTCCTTATTGAGCGAACGGTCAGATTGTTCAGGGTTTCCATCTTCCGAACAAAGGTGATGAGTTTTTCAGGGGTGTCACTCTTAGAACGGAGAAACATTACCCAAGTGAAGCGAGAGAATTCATCAACTATGACCAGCGTATATTTCTTTCCAGCGATGGATTGTTGTTAACAGGGCCAAACAAATCCATGTGGAGTAGTTGTAGAGGAGATGACACTGAAGAAACTTGCTTTGATTTAAAGCTTGCTTTGGTCTGCTTCCCTTTTTCACACGCTGAACATAAAGACTATTTGGCGTATGAGTGCTGAGGTAGACCAGTGACTAACTCTTTTGAAGAAAGTGTGTTCAGTGTCTTGAAATTTAGATGAGATAGCCTCTTATGCCATAGCCAGTTGACATCAGATGAGGCCTTTGAGAAGAAACAGGAGTTCTCAGTGGTTGTTGAGTCCATGTTTATTACATAAACATTTTCCAAACGATAACCGCTGAGAGCTATCTTCTCCTTTTTGTCAGCGACAAAGAAGGATTCCTTAGTAAAGATTACTTTGTTATCCATGTCGCAAAGCTGACTGATGCTTAGAAGATTATGCTTCAGCCCTTCAACATATGTGACTCTTCTGAAGGAGGTTGTACCATTTGAAGGTACACCATACCCTCGGGTATGTCCTTTTCCATTTCCACAGAAAGTCACAGAGGGACCCTTCTCTTCCTTGTATTCAGCGAGCAGGCTTTTCTTTCCAGTCATGTGTCTAGAGCATCCGCTATCAAGATACCAAATACCCTTCTTAACCTGCAATACAAAGGAAGATTAGTTTTTCTTGGGTACCCACTTAACCATGTATACACATTTGTCAGTGGAAGTAGTTGGAATGGAAGATTCAGCAGTCTTCGCAGCATTTGAAGATTCAGCTTTGTCTTTCTTCACTTTGGTTAATTTCTTAACTTCAGTGGTAGGATTCACCTTGACCTGATTTGCACCAGGGTTGGTCTTCTTTGCCTTGTGGGCAATCATCACCTTAGCTATCTTTTCAGCTTTGGTGGCTGTGGGACACTTACTAGCAATATGATCGGTAAGTCCACAGTGATAACATTTCCTATAACTAAAAGTAGTTCTAGGACCATTTGAATGCTGAGCTTTTAATTTAGAATTAGAAGTGCCAGCACCAAGTAAACTATTGGCTTTAGAAATGGGACGAACATTCAGTTCTTTAGATTTCTTACCAAGGACATCCACTCTGAGTCTAGGAGTAGATCGTTGAATAGATCCAGAGATCTGCTTCCTTGATCCAGAGGAATGAGCCACTGAAGCTTTAGAAGCATTCAGCTTTGGTACTAAGGTACCCTTCTGAGGATTCTGGTAAATAACAATTCCTTTACCTTTATCTTTAGAGACAGAGGTAGGTTTTGAATAAACCATTTTCTCCTTGCCTTTTGAGGAGGTAGGAGTTTCCTCAGGGATTGGTGTATTGGACGAGGAGCACTGAGAAGATGAAGTATCAGCGACTGAGGATACGAACGTTCCAAATTTAAGCATTGAACGCTCAGTGGTTGGTTTTGGAGTATCATATTTGTAACCCAAACCACGTTTATCACTCAGGGGAATCGGAGACTTTATTATCTCAGTGATCTTTGTTGAAGAATTACACCATCCTTCAACAGTAGCTTTTTCAGCTTTTAATGCAGTTATAGCTTCTGCTCGATCGATTTTGACTAGCTGATTTAAATATACTTGATCTTTAAAATCTTCTTAAATTTTAGAAAGCTTTTCTATTTGAAGGTGGCAGTTTTTAAGCTTTTCAGCGAGATCAAGGTTTTGGTTTTCAACCACAGTTTTGCCGTTCATGGCTTCGTATAAACTTCTAGTCAATAGATCGATCTTACGGAGACTATCAGCTTCATCAATATTTGTAATATTTGTAAAGAAGGAAGGTGATACCTGAATAGCAGAGGTTGAAGTGGAGGGAATGTCTGAACTTTCTTCCTCTTCTTCAATCTTATCCATAAGACATATATTTGCTTCATCATCTTCAGAGTCATATGATGATGCTTCTTCATCAGAAGCAGCCCAATCATAGTCAGCCATCAGGCCTTTATTCTTCTTCTTAAAGCTTTTCAGCTTAGCATATTTTTCTTTCAGCTTTGAATATTTGTCATCTTTATTCCTTTGAACAAATGGTTTCTTTGTAAAAGCTGAGGGTCTAGAAACTTTCTTAAACCTGCACTCGTTAGCGAAATGTCCTGTCTTTTCGCAGTTAAAACAAGTAGCAGTAGCCTTATCAACAAAAGCTGATGATCTAGGCTTGTCAGTTATGGAAAGAGGTTTGTTCTTTCTAAACATTTTCTTTTTGGCAAATCTCCTGAACTTCTTAGTTAGGAGAGCCAAAGATTCATCATCATCTGAATAATCAGAATCTGATGACCTTTCAGAGTTACTTTCTAACTCAGTGATGGTGACCAAGGGTCGCTGAGTAGAAGGTTCCTCTGAGATTAAAGCAACAGGGGTGCTTTTGGAATCTTTTACAATATTCTTCTTAAGATGGCTCGATTGCTCATGATTCAGCAACGTGCCATATAAGGTTGAAAGGGTCATTGATTTTAGATCCTTTGACAGCTTGAGACACATAGCGTAATTGTCCCAGCTTTCATGTAAACATTCTAGAAACTTTGTTAGTACTTCAAAGTTAGAATATTCCTTACCAACAGTTTTCAGATCTATAATTAAACAATTAAAACGTTGGTGAACTTCATAGAGAGATTCATTCTTACCAGAAATGAAGCTTTCGTATTGTCTTACCAGGTTGATCTTTCTTGAGTCCTGGACTTCAGACGTTCCTTCATACTGAACACATATTGTGTCCCACATGGCTTTTGATGTTTTCAGATTCATGACGGAATGGTAGACTTCGTCAGGAAGAGCCATGGATAGTATGGATCTGGCTTTTGTATCTATAGCCACTTTCTTCTTATCTTCGTCAGTCCATTGAAAGATTTCCTTAGGTACCAGCCTTTCGGGAATAGCAGGTCTATTCTCAGCGGCTGGAACAGCAGCATCAATTCTTACAGGGATGAATGGACCATTCTCGAGATAGTAAGGCATAGTAGGGTCTACACCTTCTAAGAAGAGTGTCATCCTATTCTTCCATAAGTTGAAGTTATCTTTGGAAAATCTAGGGGGTTTAGCAAGAGAACCATTGTCTATATAATTTGTGTTTGTGTTGGTGGCCATTTTCAGATAATAGCAAGGAAGAGAAATATCTTAGATTAGATCTTGTTTATGAGATTAAACAAATCCGCTCTGATACCACTTGTTGGTCCCGAAGGCCTATACAAGTTTGTAGAAGGGGGGGGGGGGGGGGGGGGTTGAATACAAACTCACAGATTTTACTTTTCTAAATTGTTTATTGATAAATCATTAACAATTTACAGCTTGTTGCGGAAACAAGATTAAGGATAAACCTAAATCTAAACAAGTTGGAACACTAAGGTTTTTTGCACTAAGAGAGATAAGGAAATTACTAATAATAACCTATCTTGAGATAAGAGATTGAACTTGTCCAGAGTTAGCAAGTTACTTCAAATGAAGTGGGTTCATCTCTTTATATACTGCATGCATTTAATGCAAGTCAGTATACACTTTACACGTGTCATCAGCTGGTTGGTTGCATGTCATTGACCTTGGTTGACAACCTTAGTAGCCGCATGGATGAACAGTGTAGTATCAGAGTGGTTGTACGATTTCAGACAGTCGGAGGTTCTTTTCTGACATTTCGTACGGAGTCGTGCAAGGGGGGTTAAGACAAAAGTAATTTATACGGAGGACTTCATGATCAGCTTTCGTTGATTCAGAGCATTAACATTTTCTATTCAACGAATGATAAAGTTCAGCGATAGCTGAAGTCTTGTACTTGATACTTCATGTTGAGTGGACAAATCTGAGTCTTCGCTGATCCGCATCAGTTCATTAGGAGACTTGTCGCTGGTTCTTGAGCTTGATCTTCGACTTCAGCGTAGAACCTTTGTTGACGTGAAACTTGTCTTCAGGGATCATAAGTAAACAACTAACTTATCAACGATCATCATAATGACTGAACAGACTCAGAGCATTAATGGTGAACAGTGTTCGCTGAATGTTTAATTTAAAGAGCAAGAGTTCCTATCAGCGGTACTGTAAGATCTTAGTACTTATCTGCGATAGTGAAACTCTGATACATATTTTTTACTTACAGTTTTCACTAAGTATAAGAGAGGGTCATTATCAAATCACTGAGGGTTTGGATCAACAGGTAGTGCTATGGAATACTGCAGTGTGTGCTCTAACAATTGTGGAAAACTATTCTTCCAAAAGCATACAATTATTGTTCCACTACCTCTCTATATATATCCTGATAAAGCACTAGACAGTGTACTATCTAACCCTGAGGTGACACGTGGAAAGTGTGTCTCCTTCCTTTTAGGGCTTACGTGGAAAGTACGAACACGTGTCTAACACTTAGATATTTCTACGAGACTTAGGCTTCACAGAGGTCTTCAGTCACCAGAGCTCTTACGCCAGAGCTCTGTTGGTCTTCTTGTGTAAACGGTTCTTCTGTTGAATAGAAGTCTTCGGCCAGAGCTATGTCGAGCTCTATTGGTTCTGCCAGAGCTCTGTCGAGCTCTATTGGTCTTCTGGTTGAACTTCTTCCAAGTATTCTTCTGGATCTCTGGTGGCCTTCTGACTTGTACTATTTTCAATACTATTACATAAGAGATACTTGGGGCTAACAATCTCCCCCTAAGTATTGAAAATAAAAAATTGGAATTTACAGAGATGTAAACAAAAGAACAAATATCTTCTACCTATGTGAAACTTTGCACTATTCTTTTAGGATTTTACAATACAAAGTAAAAGAATAAGTACATTCAGGCATAATTATCTCCCCTTAGAATTCTGTCGAATCTTTTGATCAGCTCACGGAAGTCCAGCATCAGATCAATCTGATTGATGTAGAGCCTCAGTTGCTCTTCTGGACACTTGTCTCTTGGTAGATTCTGGATTATGTTCTTAAGATACATCAGCGACTCACTCGAGTACTTGTGGGATTCAGATGCTCTGATGGCCTTTTTGATCTTCTTCTGTCGGCAGATGAAGACTGGAGGATCTCCAACTACGGTTCTAGTTCTGTAATGGCCATAACCCTCAAGATTTTCGTTTGGGGGTGCAATCGCTAGTTTCTCAACTTCGAATTCTATGCCTAGCTGAAAGTCGATCTGTGTTCTGAGATTGACGTGCTCTTGCATAGAGAATCGAACCTCTGATAGGGCAGTTCTTGCTTCTTTGTATCTATCGGTGAAGTTCAAGCAATAGGCGTAGAGTGTGATCAGATCATATGGATTTAGAAGCACAAGATCATTGTCGTTGAAGTGTTCGATCTTGCCTTCTGTTGATTCAACAGTGTATTCATGATACACAACTGTGTCGTATTGGAATTTACTATGCTTGATGTCCAAGATTCTGCGGATACCAAAGTTCGAGTTGATAGCTTTGTTCAGATTTGACTTGGTTTCTATGAACTTTCGCCTAGCATCTTGAATTGTGTTTATTCTGCTCGGGTTCAGATAAGGGTTGATGGGTTTGGCATTGACAGGAATGATATCTCTGTGAGTATAGAGATATGCAAACAATTCTTCTAAGGACGGTTTCTCGGTATGTTGGGTTGATGTTTTTGGGTTCTGTTCTGGTTGAATTGGGTTCTGATCTTCATGGGTTTCAGCCATAAGAATGTCGACATGGGGCTGGGCTTGGCTTATTTGTTCATTAGCAGAGATTGGGATTGATCTCTGTGGTTCAGTCCTTGGAGATGAAGAGGGGTGTCAAGTATGATGATCTCTGGTGGTTATTGAGTTGACTCTTCTGGTGCTTTGATGATTCTGTCTTTGAACATGTAGTCAAACAGTACCATAGTCATCTCTAGTGTTTCTTCTTCTGTCATCCCTTTATCTCCTTTTTCTGTCTCTTCTTCCATCTCTGCCTCTGCCTCTTTTGCATTCTCTTTCCCTTTATCCGTTCCTGTCTCTTTCTCCTTCTCAACCTCTTTCTCTTTCTCTTTTTCTTTTTCTCTCTCCTTCTCCCCCTTTTATTGATCAGAGGACTCACCCAACTAACTAACTAAATGACCCTCTGGAGCATCTTGAAAGTCATCATCATCATCAAAAAGTGCTATGCCTTCATCTGGTGAGGCCTGACCAACAAACTTTGAAGCAGCCTTACTTGTTTTGCTCGAGGGTTCTCCTTTTGGTGCTCCTTCTGCAGGTCGTTTGAGTGTGGCAGTCCTTTGAATGGTATATGTGAAGGTTGATACTGCCGTTTTCAGTGCATCTTCAACATCTGTTGTAGCGGTTCTGATCTCATCAACTTGATTCTCAAAGTTGACTTTGTGAGTGTCAAGAGATGTCTGCACGTGTCGCTCTGTTGCTTGTGCCTTCATGACAAACTTTGATGAGATGGACATCATTCTGCTGAGAACGTTTTTCCTGAAATCTCCCATCTGGCCAACTGTCATAGGTAAATCATTGGGGCTTGGACCATAAATGTTGAGTGGGGTAGCAGAAGATGTCGTTGCTTCTTTCACTGCATCCTTAACAGAGTTGTTGATTAACTCTGTCAGGGTTCTGATGTTTGAGTCTGATAGAAGGACAGAAGGTGTAGGCAGGGTTTTGTTCATTGCAGCCGTGTGATTTTCTGCCATAAGTCTTTTCAGCTCTGCAAGCTCTGTTGATATCTTCGTTTTCTCCAGTGTTCTGACCCTTTCAGCATCTGCATATCTCTGATTTATCTCTGTAATATTTAGATGAGATCTGCTGCAGTTCTTCTTTGAGAGAAGCATTCTCCTTACGGATCAGCTCCTCCTTCTGTTCATTGATAAGTTTATACTCATTCAAGGAGTTGTTGATACTGTCACAGAAGCTTTCGAACTCTGCTCTTGTGACAGTGTCAACGGGGGTAACCTTGATTCCAACACATTGTTCCAATTCGGCCTTGAGTCCAGAGGCGCCTACATCAAGAGTTGTTTTGAGGTTGGCTCTTGTAGGACCTTCACCCGATCCTTGATGCTCCTTTTCAGGGGAAACATCTACAAGTGTTCTGACCAGAGTTTCCTCTTCCAGCTCAGGGTCTGAAGAAGGAAATCTGATGTGATGAGAAGAGTTTAGATCAAGCAAAGTCTTCCCTTGTTCTACTATGGTCTCCCATTGTCCCTGAGTCAGACAGATCCTATGTGAGATTCGAAAGATCTCAGGTCTATTGTGTGTTAAGTCTATATGAGCTACAGAGGCATCATCATGTGGAGGTGACCTATTGATGTTTTGGGGCGAAGGAACATCATTACCAAAGATAGATTCCCCAGGTATGTGCATACCAGAGGTGTGAAGAGTTGCCTCTAGCGGTTATTGCTAGTTAGGGTTCGAGGTGTGCACCTCTGTTTCAATATCCCTCTGGTCTTGATCACCAGGGATAGGTTGCGTGGTTGCACTGGGAGTTGGGGTGCGGAATCTCACATGTGTGTTCAAATTTTGAACATCTTCTTCTAAACTCACCATCCTCTCGGTTCTTACCGGTATAGAACTCTCGGGATTCTCTTATCTCTGTTCTTCTTCCTTACTACTACCAGAGGAGGACGAAATTACTTCCACCTCTGTAGTTTCCCTTACTCCCTCATAAACAATCTCCATAGGGGATGCTCTGTTCTGTACTTCCTCCTCCATTACTCTTGCAGAGGAAGACCCCACTTCGGGTGCTCTTGCCTCTGGTCTATTCACTTCTTTTCCTATTTCCTCACTCATACTTACCAATGAGGGCTCAGATCCTAAGTATGCTGGGGTTCTCACCTCAGGTTCTTGAGTTTGAGCAGCACTCTCATAGTTTTGGATAGAAATATGATTTGGTTCTATTAAGGACAGCGTGGTTCTTGGTATTCTTCTGATGAAAGGATATTCACCTGATGTTGTGGGTAGGAACCTGGACATTACCCAAACAGGTGTAGGATTTCCCTGTTGAGTTAATTCCAAGCGTTGGAAGGCTCTTCTGATTACCAGACTGATGAATCGAGGAAATTTGATGGTCTTCAGAAATTTGTGAGTTCCAACAACTCCCCCTCTTGCTATGGTTGAGGTCTTGGTGTTAACAGCGGCAAGGAGATCATTGTAGAGAATACTGGCGTAGTCGAAGTTTCTGTTAAAGAATAATCCATACATGATTTGTAGGATTTCGGTGCTGGTTTGATCTTGACTGCCAGATTTGTAGGTACGGGTTCTGTTCAATGTGGAGAACATGAAGTTCCATACTGTGGGTAGGTTTTGTCTTCTGAACTCGCCTATTTTGTTCAGTTCTTTGTTGTAGCCTAGGAACTTCATGAAATCAAGAAGAACAGCTACTTTTGGGGGTTTCTCGTAAGCTTCAATTCCAAGCCGTCTTCTTGTCCTCATTCTGGAGATCCTTCTGAAAGTGCTGGTACGAATGCGGATTGTACCTGCACCTCCATTTCTAGAATCGACATTTCCAACGATCCCATCTTGTTCTTCAATGTATTGGCACATAGTCTACCATTGTTGGACGTAGATCTCGGGAAGGTTGTCGTCAAACTCAGTTAGGGCTCTAAAAACTTCAGAGTTTCTGAAAAACTCTACAAAAATGTGATAGGTGGGTAAATAGAGACCTGGGTTAGCATCGAAACGGTAGTTGTTTTCTGCTAACTCGTATGGAAGGATTACGATTTCGTCTATGGGTCCTATTCGGCTAGATTCAGCAGAATTTTGTTGTTCTACCATTATTGCAGGTTAGGGTTTCTTGAAGAACTTAAGGGTTTTGAACTTTGAGAGGGAAAGATGAAGGGTTTTGAATGATCAGAAAACGTAAGAAAAGAAATGGGTCATGGGTATGGGTATTTATACGCTAAACATATGGCTGGATTAACGTCGTAGGTACTGTAGTCACTTGAGTGTCAGATAGTGGAGAGGCCTCAACAGTAGAACGTGGGAACAGCTAACGGTTGGTTTCTCAATCAGAGATTGCCACGTGGATTTGGTTCTGACATCTTTTGGGCAAGTAAACCGTCACGGTTAGAGATGTGTGGGTTAGATGTGGTTGACGCCTAAGAAATAACCCGCACCTCTGATGACGTTACTTCTGATGACGTGGCAGAAAACTGACAGAGCTCTGGTGGAGCTTAGTACAGTTTTGCCTCTGTTGAGTGACTGTTTTCATTTCTTTTCAAGTATCCCAAGATGTTTCACATTTACCCAAAATCTTTTAAAATTCTGTTCTGATGTGAAAGTAGTCAAAGAACAAGAACAGAACTGACTTAGAAGTTTCACACAGTTCTAGTGAGAAGTCATCAGAGGCTCTGGTGAAATATAAGAGTTCTGGTAAGTTCTTGACTTTATCAAAAGATTTTCATCAGACCAGGTTTTCCCTTCAAAAAAGATTTATCTTTAAAGTTCAAAAGAGCAAAGTCATTTGAATTTGAAAGAATGGGTTTGACTTGCTCCCCTTAAAACCACGCTTAAATAGTGGGCTTAATTGACAGATTTCTTTTTAGCTTTTCTCTTTTCTTGCAACAATATTTACAAAGAAAGAAGAGTATATACAAACAAGAAATTCACAAAAAAAACATTGAAAAAGTATGCTGGCAGAGCTCTGGTGAGAACATCAGAGGCTCTGGTGAACTATCCTACCCAACTATTTTGGCAGAGCCCTGGTAGGAACATCACAGGCTCTGTTGATTTTCAAACAGAGTTAGGCGGACATGTTCAGCATACCCATCTTGCTGATTAAGAAGTTAAATCTCCTTTCATCAAGGGCTTTTGTGAACAGATCAGCAAGTTGGAAGTCAGTTGAAACAAAATACATTTCAATTGTCCCCTTTTCAACATGATCCTTTTTAAAATGGTACCTTATGTCGATATGCTTTGTCTTGGAGTGCTGGACTAGATTAGCTGTAATTGCTATGGCACTCTTGGAGTCGCACAGGATTGGGATTTTGTTGTACTCCATGCCATAATCTTTAAGTTGAGTTTTCATCCAGATCATTTGAGAGCAACAACTAGCAGCAACAACATACTCTGCTTCTGCTGTAGAAGTTGAGACACAGTTCTGTTTCTTGGATGTCCAACTCACCAATTTATCTCCAAGCAATTGGCAGCTACCAGAAGTACTCTTTCTGTCATTCTTGCATCCTCCATAATCTGAATCTGTATATGCAATAAGTTCGAACCCAGAATTAAGAGGATACCAGAGACCCAAGAATTGAGTCCCTTTCAGATATTTAAATATGCGCTTGACAGCAGACAAATGGGATTCTTTAGGATTTGCTTGAAATATGGCACAAAGACAGGTTGCAAACATTATATCAGGTCTGCTTGCAGTATGATACAGAAGTGATCCTATCATGCCTCTGTAGTTCTTGACATCCACAGGTTCACCATTAAGGTCAGAGTCAAGTTTAACTCCAGTAGCAATAGGAGTTTTCATTGGATTTGAATTATTGAGCTTATACTTTTTCAAAATATCAGAGATGTACTTAGACTGACTTATAAAAGTCCCTCTGATGGATTGTTTTACTTGTAAACCAAGGAAGAAGGAAAGTTCTCCCATCATGCTCATTTTAAATTCACTTTTCATCAAATCCTCAAACCTATCACAGTATTCCTGCCTTGTAGACCCAGAGATAATGTCATCAACATATATCTGTACCAGAAGAATATCATTCTTATACCTTCTAAAGAATAGAGTTGTATCAATAGTACCTTTCTCGAAATGATTAGTCAACAGAAAGTTTGACAGAGTTTCATACCAGGCTCTGGGAGCTTGCTTTAGGTGCTAATCAAACTGACGTTGGAGATCAGATAATCTGGCCCTTAAGTCTTTAGGTGCTAATGAAAGGATTTTGCACCTGTCTTTTAATACAGCATTTTCAGACTTATACTTCTCAGTTAATTTCATTTGAACATTAAGCTTTTCAGTTATTGAAATAATTTCAAGCTTTTGTTCTTCATTTGTGGCCTTGAGGGAGTTTGCCTTTTCTGTGATGGTTTGCAGTTGAAGTATGAAGTTTTGTAAGCAAGAGTCACGTACCTGATTTGCTGTTGCCTTGTCTTCATCCGTAGACGATTGATATCCCATGAAAGCATCGGCACCTTCATAATCTTCCTCATCATCAGATCTGCCTAGCCAGTACTCATTTTCAGCGAACATTACCTCCCCATCCTCCTTCTGTCTGGCCAGTGCAAGCTTAGCCTCATAATTGTGAGAGTTCTTCACTGTAGGTTGACGGCAGTCTTTAGCGAAGTGACCGAGTTTCCCACAGTCTTCTCCTTCTTCTTCCCGTCACCTTTCTCTGTCTTCTCCTTCTTCTCGGATCTATCTTGCTCTTCTACCTTATTCTTTCCTTCATACCGGTCCTTATAGTCGTGACGCTTATTGGAGGAGGTGGAGTAGCGTTGACTATTGGAAGAAGGCTTCTTGTAAAACTTTTGTTGTTGAAAGGATTTAGTCAGAAGGGCAATAGCTTTCATTAAGTCTGATGCTTCATCATCATCATCATCACCGTCTTTCTCGTCTTCAGGTTCTGACTCAGAGGAGCTTTGCTGTGGACCGCGTCTAGATTGACTGCTTGAAGATTTCCCTTGTTTGGAAGTGATGAGGGCAATTGGATCAGCAGATGGTTTTGGCTCATTCTTCTTCTCTCCCAGAAGCTCATTCACTTCATCTTCGTCTTGGAGAAGTGTCTCATACAGTTCATTGATGCTGATGTTCTCTATCAAGTTGTTGTGCTTGACATGAGAAGCATACACTTTCCATTCAGGTAGCAAGTTGTTGAGGAACTTTAGTGCATTCTCAGTATTGGAACGAATAATTTTATTCTTGTTCAGTTCATTGAGGAGTAGACAAAAACGTTCATAGGTTTGGGTAAGGGATTCACCGTTGCGCTGCTTGAACCCATCGAACTTGGTTATCGCGCTATTTATCTTCAGCTGATTTCCTACAATGCTCCCTCGCATCATTTTGGCTACTTGGTCCCACATGCCTTTAGCCATGTCTTTGTAACTGTCTATGGCAGTGTAGATAGAATTAGGAAGGGCTTGAATCAGATATCTCTTTGCATGTTTTTCACCTTCAGTCATGCCTCTTTCAAATTCTGTCATCTCAGCAAGAGTCTTCTTCTCACGTCGAGCTATTGCAGTTGCAGTTGCAGCTATGTCCTTCATTGGCTCGACAATTGGGCCATGATCCAGAGCTCTCTTGATGTACTCATAGTTGTCCTTGGACTTTATGAAGATCATGAACCTATCTCGCCATTGGCTGTACTCGTTCGGATAGAGACACGGTGGCTTGGTGTCAGTGCCAATTGCGAGAGCATCACGAGAAGTAGACATCTTCGGTTACAACGGAGTGATCGTCAGACGTGTAGATTGATTCAAAGAATAAACCTAACGCAAGGCACTAAAAGTGAAATCCTAACGCACGGTCTACGAGTGATTTGACTAACCTGAACTTACTGGATAGGAATCCAAATAAGTTATATGATCTGAAATTGTTCGGATCAGATTTGATGCAAATGGATCAAAAACCAAAAACAGAAGTATCCGGATAAGATGAGGATACCGGATAATAGAATTGTCCGGATATCTGTAAGAGTCCGGATATCAGAAAGAATCCGAACAGAGTAAGCTTTCCGGATAGCAGATACCACACACTTTCCGGATAACTAAGGTTACCGGATGTGAACTAATTCCGGATGTGAAGTTTCCGGGTACAATGGAGTTTCCGGATACTGTGCAGTTTCCGGATACCACGAAGTTTCCGGGTAAAAAATGGATTTTCGGATAAAATTGATTTCCGGATACTTTGAGTTATCCGGAACAATATTACCCGGATAGGTTTGAGATTATAAGATACTTACCCGGATGGATGACTTACCCGGAAGAAACTGGTTGTCCGAAAAAATTGGAAGAATCCGGATGGAACCACAAACGTCCGGACAAAATGAACTTGTCCGGAAACTGCGGCTGGGTTTGTCCGGACACTGCGGCTGTTTACTCAGTTCGATCGATTTCTCAACTAGGGTTACTCAAAATTGTTCCTGAAAGATTAGAAACAATACCAAACACAAAACTAACACTAACCCAATCAATTTCTAAGCAAAAAGAACACGTTTTGATGGTAAAAATTCGATTTTTGTTGAAGAACACTACCAAAACTTTGATCTTAAATTGCTAAATTGACCAATCAAACGAATGAATTAGGATGTGAAAATTTGCAGAAACACTTATAACGATAATGCTAACACAACCCAATAAACAAAAACAACCAATTTCGACTGAATCAAATGGTCAAGAATTCAAGAATGGTCAGACGGGTAAAAGTCAAACTAACCAGAAATTGATGAATGAAGCTTTGAATCGAATCTATCTGTCTGCTCTGATACCAATTGTAGAATCCAGATCCGTGCAACAATACATAAATCGAATATGATATGCAATAAGTAATATGATTTCAACTGATCATCCCTTTCATTAATCTTTCAGAGAGAATATTACAATACAGTGTTGAAAGTAAAAGAGATGATTAGCTTGTTTTTCCAAGATAATCAACATTAAATACAATGGGCCCATGGTTAACAAGCCCACGTCCCGTTCACTAATAAGCTCTATTTTAATCAAATACATTTTAACCCTTGAACTTTAAATCAACATTAAAACTGCTCTAACAGTTATCTCTGGAAAATCTAGGGGGGTTTTGCAAGAGAACCATTGTCGATATAGTTTGTGTTTGTGGTGTTAGCCATTTTAGAAAACAGCAAGGAAGAGAAAAAAATTAGTATAAGCAAGATCTTGTTTATGAGATTAAACAAACTATAATGATACCAATTGTTGGTCCCGTAAGGGTTTTGTAGAAAGGGGGGGAGTTGAATATAAACACATGATTTTTACTTTTCTAAATTGTTTATTGATATGTATCAAATAATTTACAACTTGTTGCGGAACAAGATTTAGGAATAAACCTAATCTAAACAAGTTAAGAGAATCACTAAGATTTCTTGCACTAGAATTAAGACAGAGAGAAGATAAGAATACTAAGTGTTGGAACCCAGATATAACAAGTAACAATAATAATAGCAATAATCTTTGTATTGATTGATAAAGAGAAGAGTTTACAATATAGGAAATGAAGAACAACTCTCTCTTACATGAAGCTCTCTCTCTCTCTATACGTATGACTGATGAAAAATAGAGGCAAGGAGAAATAGAGGCTTAACCTAAAATTCTCTAAGACAAGACTTTATAACCAATATAACAATTGGTTATTTACAACTTTAGCCCTTGACACTCAACAAATACAAATAAGTCCTTGACACTATTCTTTATAAAACATTTATATAAATTAGGGGCTAATAAAGCTAACAATCTCCCCCTAATGTTTTATAAAGAAAGCATCATCTTGTAGTCTCCCCCTTGCTTTCTTTAGAGGCGTTGGAGTGTCAATCTTCAAGTCTTGTGAGAGTCTTCTTTTCTTGATCTTCCACAATGTCAGTTGCTTCAATTTCTTCTTTAACTCCCCCTTGATCGTTGCATACTCCCCCTTGAATGTTGCTTTGCTTTTCAGATCCCAGTTATCTCCTATAGATTAAACTCAAACAATCAGAGAACGATTTAAAGTGTGGAAGCTTGTATAACCAGTTTGAGTAATAGTCGTTGGTAGATAAACTGATAAGATGGTTGAGTAGCAAGCATATTCGGCTCATGAGAATCTGCATTAAAGAATAAGTAACCAGGGGTAATCATCTAACATAGAAGCACAATAGCAACTATTATCACAACAATTAAAAAAATTGTGTGGCCTATGCTCAGAGTTGGCAATGATGAAGCTCTGACAGGACTTCCAGTTATCATTGAAGTAAATTAAAAAATAAACTTCTCAAACTGTTCTTGGCAATATCACATAGATAAGCATGTGGAATCACAAAGATTCGTGATATTGTGTGGAAGAAAATAGAATATTATCTATTAAGCTCAAAAGTGTGTAAACTGTTTGGACATAACAGGTTTCCACAAACTCAATGTGCATGAGTGAAGTGTGAAGGTGGGGCAACTTTCCTTCTTTTCAATATCTAACCTTCCAAAGAAATATCAGATAACATATGTGCTGCTTCCCCGTGGAATAGTGAAACAGTTCCTTGTGGAGAAGGAAGTGAGTAGCTGGTGGGGTTAATTCAAGAGTTGGCATGGGCTAATTGTCTGTTTCAATGATAATCACCAAAGAGTCGTGATAAATCAGTAATGTGGCTTGCCCGGCTCAGAAAAAGATAGTGCAGAGTTGTATATTTCTTTTGACTCTGTTCTCACACCCTCTTTCTTTTTATTATGTAGCTCACATCTAACCAAAATCTCTTTTTAAATTTTACCTCTTAAGCACGATGAGAAAAACTCAGATGAGTTATCTCCCCCACTCTTTGATGTAGACCCTTCACCTCTCAACCACTAGAGGTTTACTTCTTGGGTAGGAAACACAGGTTTAAGTGATCCATAGAAGTTCTATAAAGCTCACACATTGATCCCGTGAAAATTGTTGTCCTAAAGATTGTATTGTTCCACACACTGACTCTTTGAAGTCTCAGAAAAGCATTTAAAATCCAAACTTCTATAGCAGATAAATCATTTTAGCATGTAGAAGTGGTTTGACCATTTGAAAGAGGTTTTATCATTCTAAAGATGGCCTTTCTCTAAAAATGATAATGTGTTTAAAGGTTTAGAAATTTTACCTTTATACGAACATGGTCAGATCGGATTTGTTTTCTCCCCCTCAAATTGAGCAGTAAATTTCATTTAGGCTCAATTTGTAATCAGATATCCTGTAAGAAAAAAGTGTTGGTAATCATCTTTGATGATTCCACATTTGTTAGGAATATCCAGAAGCACAGTTAATTCAAATTAAAAGGAAACATGGTGCTGGGGGTTAGAGATTAGAAATACCAGTCAAAGTCTGATCTGTTGAGGTACTGGTCCTACACTTTTGTGTGTAGAAACAAACATTCTGATGAGGTATTGGTTTTACACTGCTGTGTGTAGAAACATCAATTATGATGAGGTACTGGTTCTACACTGCTGTGTGTAGAAACGTCGAGAGAACACCGTTCTTGAAAGTGGAAGGAGCATGAATTAAATGCAATGCTTTCGGTCCAGCACCTTACAGCAGACTTTGAAGCTGTTTTCGGCATATCAGCACACATAATTTGAGAAAACGCAAAACATCAAAGTCGTGCGTCTGTGAATTATCTTTCCAATGCAACTGGAATCGAGTAATTTGGAGCACCGAGTCAAAAGTTATGCGTATATTTCTGAAGCAGCGCAAAGCTGACAGCAAGTAAACAAAAATCGGGCTGAGGTTGAGTCGCAGAGGTTCAGTCCACAGAGGCTCTGTCGGATTTCACAGAGGCTCTGTGATGAATAGTACCACAGAGGTTGGTCGGCAGAGGTTTGGCGGCAGAGGTTTTGCGGCAGAGGTTGATCGCAGTGCCGACGGATCTCTGATGATGATTTTAGTGAAACACAACTTTCTGTCCAGCAGATGTATACTGACTTTAGCAGAGGTTCTGACCAAGAAGAACACCGATTAAGACCAATCTCAAAACACAATAATTGTTCATATGTGTCTTAGGAATCCAACGCATCTGGACTCATCAAATTTGGAGCTTCGAGGAGGGAGTTATGTTGAAAATACGACCGGTGCGTAAATCTGACAGCAAGAACTAAGACGTTGCGCTATGGGCTCTGAAGTTCGGTCACAGAGGTTCAGTCCACAGTGGCTTTGTCGGGTTTCACAGAGGCTCTGTGGTGAACAGTACCACCGAGGGTGGTCACAAAAATCTTAGCCAAAGCTTATGTTGTCGCTAGAAGTTGGTCTGAGTGGTCGACAAAGAATGATCGCGGCTTGACAAACGCTTGACAAAGGCTCTGCAGAGGTTTGGTCGCGGCTCGACAGAGGTTGTCGCTGCTCGGCAGAGGTTGGTCCCGTGCGGCAGAGGTTTGGTCGTGTGCGGTAGAGGCTTGGTCGCGTGCGGCAGAGGCTTGGTCGCGTGCGGCAGAGGCTTGGTCGCTGCTCGGCAGAATCTTAACAGAAGTGTTACACTTACTTTGACACTGATTTAGACCATTTTACCTCTGGATTTTGCAAGAACTCAAAAGACAAACATTTTTTATTTTTTTGTTATATATTTAGATAATCTTGAATCACCTCTTTTCGAGCTCGTACGACAAGGATATGGTTGATTTACCACAGTCGCACAGATCTGTCCATCAGCTTTCCATCAGCACACTGTTGTCTACTTCAACGATGCATATGACCCTTATAAATTTCGAATCTCTGAATTCTCAAAACACGAAATTTGTTCATATGTGTCTTAGGAATCCAGGGCCTTTTGAATCGTATCAATCGGTGTCTTAATCAGTGAGATATGATCTATTTACTACGGCATCGCAAATCTTCCAGCATGCTGTCATAGTACTTGATTGTTGTGCACCGAAATCAATTGCCTTTGAAGGATGAGTCTTAAACTGAGTGTTTAAGAGTCCAATGTCCAGTGAAGTGTGAGTCCTTAACAGATGTATTAAGGAGTCCATGTACCTGCAAGACAGATCAAAGAACTTTTGGTACCCATTTCCAAATGGGTCCTATTTTGTTAGGATTTGGAGCTGTCTTTAGGTCATCTAGTTTGTCAGGTTTCTTCCTATGAAATCTCATACTATGGGTCTTTGAATTTTCTTTTTGAAATGACCCACTATGAACACAGTTTGAATTAGAGAAATGGTTCTTTAATTTAAACATAAGATCAAAGCATTTACAGTAATGAGAATGAAGAGATGAATGCTTATCAGAAACAAATGGCTTTGGGGCATTTTTGACAAGAGTAGATCTTTTGACTATCCAAACCATTTTCACTCTTTTGAAAACAAGATTATCTGTATTATCAACACAAGAGTTTGCTAAGTCAAGGTCCATAAGCCTTTTAGCTAAAACATCCTTTTCTTTTAAATTCATATCAAACATCTTTTTAAGATCAGACTTACAAATCTTCTCCAACATAATCTTGGTTGACAAATCAGATAGTCTTTTTGTCAATTTGGACATTTCAGCTTTAAAAACCTTTCTTTCTCTCTCAAAATCATCTTTCAAACATTTTGTTTGAAATCCTTCAACCTTCAACTTTTCACACTCTTTTCTTTCAAAATCATGCTCTTTCCACTCCTTTTTAAATTTATCTCTTTCACTGATTACAAGCTTTTCAAAATTAGAAATCAGATTAGAAAAGTTTAGACACTTAAGTTCAAGGCTCTTCTTCTCCTCTTCAGACTCAAATAAATTCCTTTTCAGTTCAATATTCTCATTGGTTAAGAGTTTACCTGCCTCTTCTAGCTTGGTAATTTTATCAGAATCAATAAGAATGCTCTTGTTCCTTTCTTCCAACTCTTTCTCAAGATTAGGAATAATTTTGCGAAAATTAGTACTGAGTTTAGAATAATAATGTAAATCAGCATCAACACTAAATTTTAGTCTTGACATATTGTTACTTGAAAAAAATGATCGTTAACAGATACTTTGTGAGAAGTAGAATTTGTGCACTTGAGACAAATTTTCAAATCTTATCGGATTGAGCTGACATTTGGTAGGTAGGTGCACGAGAATATTCTGGGCAACTTTAATTCTTCGAGTTTTGTCAAAAAAACAGACAGAAAATGGTTTTTCGAAGCAAAAACGTGTGCAGCAAATAAAAGTTAAGGATGAAGATTCAAATGTTCTTGAGTCAAATTTTTCAAAAATGATCGGATTGAGCTGAAATTTGGTACACAGGTTCGTGACACTATTCTAAGAAACTTTAATGCTTGGTGTTTTGCCAAAAAACCAACAGAAAGTAGTTTTCCGAAGCAAAACAGAGTGCAGAAAAATAAAAGCTTAAAACTCCGAAAATTGATAAAAAAAACAATGGATTGAAGCACAAATTCGAATCTGTTTGGCTCTGATACCAATTGTTGGAACCCAGATATAACAAGTAACAATAATAATAGCAATAATCTTTGTATTGATTGATAAAGAGAAGAGTTTACAATATAGGAAATGAAGAACAACTCTCTCTTACATGAAGCTCTCTCTCTCTCTCTCTCTCTCTATACGTATGACTGATGAAAAATAGAGGCAAGGAGAAATAGAGGCTTAACCTAAAATTCTCTAAGACAAGACTTTATAACCAATATAACAATTGATTATTTACAACTTTAGCCCTTGACACTCAACAAATACAAATAAGTCATTGACACTATTCTTTATAAAACATTTATATAAATTAGGGGCTAATAAAGCTAACACTAAGAATAATATTCTAACACACAGAATAGTAGGAAGAAGGAAATGGCTGAGCACTTCATATCTGAATTAGGGTTTCCTTTATATACTGCATGCATTTAATGCACAACAGTACAACTTTACACGTGGCAGCCGCTGGTTGGTTGCATGGTTTGACTTCAGTCGACAACCTAGTGGCCGCATGATGAACAGTGTAGAATCAGAGTTGGTTGTACGATTCTGGACAAAAGGGATGTCCATTCTGACAGATCGTACAGAGACGTGCAAGGGGATAAGACAAAAGTAACTTGTAGAGGAAGACTTCATGATCAGCGTTCGCTGAATGATTCTCTATCAACGAGTGATAAAGTTCAGCGTTCGCTGAAGTCTTCTACTTGAAACTTCACGTTGAGTAGACAGGTCTTGGCTTCGCTGATATCCGCATCAGTTCATTAGTAGACTTGTCGCTGGTTCTTTGGCTTGATCTTCGACTTCAATGTAGAACATAGTTGACGTGAAACTTGTCTTCAGGGATCATAAGTAAACAACTAAAACTATCAGCGATCATCAGTAAGACTGAACATGCTCAGGACTTGTTGATGAACAGTGTCGTTGAATGTGTAATTTAAAGTACATGAGTTTCCTATCAGCGGTACTGTAGAGACATAATACTTATCAGCGATAGTGAAACTCTAATACATATTGTCTACTTACAATTTTCACTAAGTGTTTCTCATAGAGTCATTATCAAATCACTGAGGGTTTGGATCAACATCAATCCATTAGATATAAACACTCTAGTTCCTTGGTTTCCCAACTGATTCAACTCTGTCTACAAAAAATTTAAAGCTCAACAACAAAGCTCCATGAACATTGCTTTCCTACTTTTCCTCATCAACAACATAGCTTGGGAAAGAACACACAGAAAGGTTCAAGAATATAATCTAACCCTAATGACGACATTCCCCGATGGTTCATCGTTCATACAACCTCACGATAAAACGTTATAAGGAAACAAACCTTAACTTACCACATGATTCTATCCGGGTGGCTCTTTTTCAAGAAAACACATCTAACAATGTCGACCCCAATCGAAATTTACTTACCTTCTTCACATAAATTCCACATTGAACTCATTGATTAATGTGGTTTTTAATTCTGACCTTCAACACTTCATACTACTTTTTGAATAAGACAACAATTATATAGATTCGGAAACATGCACTTAACAGGCATCAACCACCTCCCAACCATTATCGATTCTCACTTACTCGAAACTAGCTTCCGGTTTCAAATTCTTACGCCCCATTAGCGCTGATTAAAATTGAGATAATATAGCATGAAAAACAATAGTATAGATAATCTCATCTCATATGCTTTGACTGATTTTAATGGAGGAAAAAATAGAGAATACACCATACAAGTAATTTGATCGACTCTCATGTGCTCACTATGTATATGTGTGTAATCTCCAAAACCACCAAATGAGAAATGAGCTTAAGACACCTATTTATAGGGTCCATTTACAAGGAATTAGCCCAAACCCATAGAATACTTAAAAGCCCAACTACAAGACTCTTTATAAACAATTCATCTAATTATGGGCTAATTAGGTCTAACAATCTCCCCCTAAAGTTTTATAAAGAAAGCATCTTCAGATAAACTCCCCCTATATTTCTTTAGAATCTTTGGTGTGCCACTCTTCAAGTAATCAAAGCATTACAAGCCCCCTGTCAAATGTAGGCCCATAATCTTGAAAAACTGAGACATTTTATACTTTTTGTCCAACTTTCATGTGTCAACGTCATCACTGTTTTAGACCATCAAATAGCTTGATTGAGAGAAAACACAAAACATACACATTGAACTCAATCCTCTTATATTTTCAACAAGCTCGTATTCATTCAATTTGGATGAAAATTGAGTGAGTCGTGCACGTTTTCTCATAGTTGCGAAAAATAGTCGTTAAAACAAACATTTATCTTTGCAGACCTCGAGTAAACTTTTAAACTTAGAGATTACATATTTAAGATCATATGATGGAGTGACATATAATATTTCAAAATTGTAGCTTGAATCCATGAAGATCAATCAAGAGAACACCATCCTGAAATCGGGAGGAATAGGAGTGAAATGCATAGCTTTCTGTCCAGCACCCTTCTGCAGCATTTGACACTGATTTAGACATATCAACACATGGAGTTTGAGAATAACTGAAAACTTCAAAGTCGTGCATCTGTGTTTTTGATTTCCAACTCAACTGGACTCGTGTAATTTAGAGCTTCGGGGAGAAAGTTGTGCGTGAAATACTGAAACAAAGCAAAGTTGTTAGCAAATCTGAAAATTGGGCTACGGGCTCTGGTTCATCGCGATATTTGGACCTCCGACCTCTAGACCACCAACCTTAGGTCCATCCTCTGGGCTACCTCTGGCCTACCCTCTGGTTTACCAACCTCTGGTCTACTCTAGTCTTTTGATCCAGAAAGCCTCTTGATCAAGCTCTTAGCAACTTTGGCTTAAGCTCTGCATATACATACTGCACGAGTTTCGGACCACCTCTCTGCATATCTCTGATCAATTCTCAGTATGAATTTTGAACCAAATCTATTTGAACAATAGCAAAACGAAGTTTGCACAACAGCCTCTTCACATCAGCATCCTCTATACATCAACAACCTCTTGGTTAAGAAAATATCTTGAATGAAATTTGTTAGTCCAAGAATCTAGTGAAGAATTACACAAAATATCCCCAGATATTCTAGTGAGAGAAAGTATGTAGAGAGAGAATGTAACTTGTCATTGATCTAGCATAAGTTACAAGTACAAAAATGATTTCAAGGAAGTTACGAACATTACAAAGAAAAATCTATTTATAGTAGTCAAGACATGCCTTGACTTTACAAGTTTAGAATAGGAAAATGACACAAATGACCCTTTAACTCCTAGTCCTTGATTACAACAAAATATGATCTAACAATATCCCCCTTTGGAATCGAGGTAGCAGTGGTCTTCTTCTTCTTCTGAGCCCCAAATAAGTTTCAATTCTCCTCATGGCTTTCCTGAAATTAATTCTATCATCCAGCTCTTCCAAAGCTCTGATCAACAATACCCTTTCTCTTGTAGGTATTCTGTTCATCTCGCTGAAATCTATTATCCAATTGAAGCCTTATTACTTTCAGTGTCCCATCAGAATACTTTGCAATCTCGCTGAATCTTAAAAACCTCTTTTCATTCTTCTCATTCTTATATATCACTCCAAACTCCGGATCTTCCAAAATCATAAACAATTGGTAATTCTCCAAGTCAGGTATCCTCTGATTCAACCTTATCATGTTCACAATCGGTTGGTCACTTTCAATACCAAGCTAAAAGTCATAGCAGTAAGAGTACATCAAGTGTCGGTGCATAAACCTTTTGATGGCATTTAAAGCATGTGATTCCAGAGACATGTAATCAAACACTAACGAACATGCCACAAGTCACCGCTCTATTAATCTCAAAGTGTATGGGTTACAATGTATAGAGAGTTACAAGGTTCTTGATAAAGCATGTCTGTTAGAAATGAACACTACTTAGGCTATTTATACCTAAGTACTAGAATTACATAAATGGTCCCTCAACTTGATACAACCTTAGAATTATGGCACTAACATTATCCCCCTTTGTATCAGTAGTTGAGGCAGCTATTGAGCTTGATCTGGTGCAACGTACTTCTTTCTGATTCCAAATATGATCTCAAAGCGTCTCAGTGCTTTCCGGTACTCCTTTCTTTTCTTGATGGCTTCCAAGGCACGAGTAATCAGATTCTTATCCTTTGGCTCCAGTTTCACATGACCCTTTTCATCTAATCTGAGTTTTCTTTCAAGCTGAATCTGAATTAGCTTGAATGTCCCATCATTGTATTTGTTCACTTCGGGAAAGCATAGAAATTTCTTCTTCTTCTTAATATTAAAGTAAACAATACCAAATTTGGGCTTTTCAAGAAATTTGTAAACAACGATACCTTGAATGTCGAACAATCTTTGATTGGGTTTCAGAATGTTGACTCTCACTTGGCCTGCTTCTAATCCCATATGGAATTCAGTAAGATAGGAGAATTTGACCATGTTCTTCATAAATCTCTTGACTGACTGAAAGGCTTCAGACTATTCTTTCTTGTTGTTCGGGGTTCTAACAAGTATGTCATATAGGCTAAGAAGGTCATCAATGTTTAAGATTTTGAAATCAGCCTCAGTGAATAACCACTCCTTTCCGTCTGTTCTGTATACTGTGAACTCTGGATACCACACATTCAGTAGTTTCTGAGATTCAATCTCCATTATCTTCGCAATCCTTATATCAGTTTGTACCCAATCTATCTCCTGATCTATGTTCTTCATAACATGGAGAAATTCAATTTGATGAAGTGATGACTGCTTATCAATGGAATATAGCTTCACCTATTTACTACGTTGTACA
Organism: Saussurea involucrata; assembly: GCA_033807775.1. Classification (NCBI taxonomy): domain Eukaryota; kingdom Viridiplantae; phylum Streptophyta; class Magnoliopsida; order Asterales; family Asteraceae; genus Saussurea; species Saussurea involucrata. Next base: position 26,837,358 of record CM066316.1, read on the forward strand.
TTTTTGACAAAAAAGATCTCTTCTTTCATCCTCTTGAAAAAGAGTCAGAATCCTCACTCTCTGCCCTCTTCCCACATAGTTAGGTTCACTATCAACGCACTGTTGAAATAGTCTAACTTCAGTTTCTGAAACTGGATCTTTAATTTTTCCATCAGGAATAATAGGAATATTGAGTTCAGGAATACCAATCACCGAATAATCTTGTTGTTGCAGCACCTGATCATAGTCATCATCAGAATCAGAAATCACATTTTGAACATCACCAGTAGCATCAAATACATCATCAACTTCTTCTTTGATCTTTGAATATATTCTGCCAGGCACATCTTCTGAATCAATATATACTATGTCTTGAATCATAGCATCCTCCATCCTCTCTTCCTTAGTTCTATTGTCACCACCTTGAGGCTTTTCAACCCAAGGTGTGACATCATCTAGAACTTCGTTGACAGTATTATCAGCCTGTCTTTCCGGACTGTCACTTACAATCTGATATGTACCCCAAGTTCAACATTTTAAGCTTCAACAGTACTTTCAACTCTAGCTTTCTTCTCCCCCTCATGGTGATCAGGATCATCCTGATCATCATGTTTCCTCTTATTAGATTGAGCTTGAGTCTTACACGATTGCTCCAAAACAGCAACTCTGTCAGAAATAGATTTGAACCCAGAAGTCATGGCCTGAGTAAGTTGTTGCAATGGTTGTTGAATAGCCTGGACATCGGATTTAGTAGCTATCGGTGATTGTCTCTCAAAGTCTTTCATCAACAAACCAACTAGTTCTACTTCTTCGGCATCAACATTCTCTCCTTGCTCTAACAAACGGGCTAATAGTTGAGATTTAAGCTCATGGGTTGGAACTTGTGTTTCAGGATGGGTTAAAGTACCGGGAGTAGATCTGGTAATATGAGGTATGGGTTGAGTATTTGAGGGTGGTTGGCTAACATTCGTGGTTTCAGGCTCAGACCGTGGTGTCTCCAAACCAGATGTACCCTTTACAGCTCTTTATACTTTTGCCGATAACTGATTGACAATCCTTTGCATCTCCGTCGTCTGATTCTTATAAGACACATTAAGAGAATCCAACGCCGCATGTGGGAAGTCACGTGTAATATAATGAGGAGGCGGCCCAACATAGCTAGTAGTTGTTGTGCACGAACGGGACTAACACCGGACCACGTAGGTTACCGGTTGACATGACAGTTGAAGTAACCGCATGGTCTGTGCTCAACGCTGGCATGGTATTGACGTTGATAGGTCTTCCACCCGGTCCTCGTGAAGCACCAACGAATGGGGACAACACTTGGGGTGCTCCGATTGGTGCACGAAAGCTACCAATAGATTGTGTCACTATTTGTGAAGTGACCGGCGAACGTGTCCTAGGAAAGGTTGTATATTCGAAGGGCTCTAGAATCAACGTGCGTTGAACTGAAGTCGATGGCGGGGGCAACTGCCTATCTGTTTCTATACCGACAAATACCGAATGTGTCGCTGATAGTGTATGTGGTTGATCCCCGTGTGGAACTGAAACATCAGCTTGTTGAGAAGCTGATGAGTGGCTGTGCAATGTGTAGCTGGGTCCACTACGTCTTTTTCAATATCTAACGACGACGAATGCATGTTAATAGTGGATGTGGCTACCCGACTTGAATTGGTTTGGGAAGGATCTATCATTTCATGTTTTTCAGATCCTATCACACTCGCAACATTTTATTTTCTCCCCACCTCACAGCTCACATTTATTTCTGTTTCAACTAAGGCTCCCTCATCCATCCTTGTATCTGCAGGAAAATCTATGTTCTCGATGTTCCAAGTGGAATCAACATCGAAACTTTCTACATGCGGTCTCAGGACGACATGTTTTAGGATTTTCGAAACATATGGATCATGATCTGAGCCAGAGTCACTATCAGAATTACCACCTCTTTCTTTGGTTTTAGGAACATCGTCATCAGAAGTTGAAGATACATGGATTACTTTAGATGCATCATATCTAGAATCTAGAGAAGATTCATCATCCTCATCATCATCACAACAACAAGAGATTCGTCATCAGAAAATATTGCCACAGATTCCTGACCAGCAGTACCCCCAACTCCAGATCCCCTCACGTTAATGTTTTCTCTCAACTTAACCCGATCAAGAACCCGTTGTTCTTGATCCTGCTCAATGTTTTGACCCTCACTACCTAGTGGATTTTCACCTTGAGGAGGTCCCTCTGGATCTGGCTGGACCATAGGTGCATTTGCTAACCTATACTCAACTATGAATGGTGATTGTTGGTCAGCGTAGGCCAAAGCAGCTTCTGGAACAACTGCAATGTGAGCAAAGGCAATGGAAGCATGCATCTTGAGAAAATGCATCCATTGTTGCGGGCCTTGAACTGAAATATTTATTCTTGGGATCTCTTGGTTAGATCCCATGATGCTGTGAATCAAGATCTATAAGAACCTCTGGAAAGGTACAAATTGCCTGGCCTTGTTCGGTTTCGACTTGTCACCAACCAACTCTATCAATTCATTCCAGATAAGCACAACATAGTCTATCTGTCGGTTGAATGCCACTGCATGAAACATTATGAGAATACCGATATTGCACTTGTCTAAACCGGTGTGCTTCGGGGTCATAAACCTATTCAAAATGCTGAATAGAGTATACCAGATCGGTGGCAAATACTTTCTTTTGAATTGGGATGAGCGGGTTAGAACTCCGGAAACAACATCTTGATATCCAAGAGACATAATGTCTCTGCAAAGGCCAGCTTTAGAAATAAGGTCTTCAAAATTGGGTTGCCTAGGCATCCAAGGCATTTCTGAGTCGTTTAAGGGTGATCTTGTCATCATAATGGTCTACTTTGGCTGTGAAATATTGATTCCTTTCATTGACAGGATGGAACTGTATGGTTGTTGATCCAAACCCTCAGTGATTTGATAATGACCCTCTCTTTTATACTTAGTGAAAATTGTAAGTAAACAATATGTATCAGAGTTTCACTATCGCTGATAAGTACTAAGATCTTACAGTACCGCTGATAGGAACTCTCGCTCTTTAGATTAAACATTCAGCGAACACTGTTCACCATAATACTCTGAGTCTGTTCAGTCCTTATGGTGATCACTGATAAGTTAGTTGTTTACTTATGATCCCTGAAGACAAGTTTCACGTCAACATAGGTTCTACGCTGAAGTCAAAGATCAAGCTCAAGAACCAGCGACAAGTCTCCTAATGAACTGATGCGGATCAGCGAAGACTCAGATTTGTCCACTCAACGTGAAGTATCAAGTACAAGACTTCAGCTATCGCTGAACTCTATCATTCGCTGATATAGAATGATAGATCGTTGAATCAACGAAAAGCTGATCATGAAGTCCTCCGTACAAAGTACTTTTGTCTTAACCACCCTTGCACGACTCCATACGATATGTCAGAAAAAGAACCTCCTTGTTTTCTGAATTCGTACAACCACTCTGATACTACATTGTTCAAACATGCGGCTACTAAGGTTGTCAACAAAGGTCAATGACATGCAACCAATCAGCTGCTGCCACGTGTAAAGTGTAAACTGCAATGCATTTAATGCATGCAGTATATAAGAAGAAGAACTAACTTCATTTAGAAGCAACTTGCTAACTCTGGACAAGTTCATCCTTCTTATGTTGAGATAGGTTATTATTTGTAATTTCCTTCTCTTTCTTAGTGCAAGAAACTTAGTGTTCCAACTTGTTTAGATTTAGGTTTATCCTTAATCTTGTTTCCGCAACAAGCTGTAAATTGTTAATGATTTATCAATAAACAATTTAGAAAAGTAAAATCTGTGTGTTTGTATTCAACCCCCCCCCTCTACAAACTTGTATAGCCCTTCGGGGCCAATAATGGTGTTCCAGAACTGTTGTAGGTAGATGACTAGCATGGTTAATGTTTTGGTGAGAGCTGTGCGGAGTGGATGACCATTCAATACTTCAACAATTACTTTATGCTCTAGATTGACACTCAGATCAAGTGTATAGTTATTATCTTGCTGTTTCAAGTATTGAGACCTTGGCAAGAGTTCGTCATCCAAATTACTCTCATTCACAGATGGGTGGGAAGATCTGTGAGATGGCATCAGGTTGTTTTCATCTGAGGAATTTCCATCATTTCTCTCTACATGAGCCATCTGATATCCTGTGTGTGGAAAAATTAGCCAAAGTGCACATTCTGGGATTTTGGAAAAATTTCCAAAAAGTTTCCTAAGTCTGGGTTTTATCGCACACAACATCAAAGAGTTCATCGCATGGCATTGTTATCGTATGGAACATGTGCGACAAAATTTTGTGGCACAAGGCATGTGTGATAACATTGAACATAGTGTTATGCGATAAATATGAGTGTTTGAAGACATGTAGCATACGATAACTTTGAACACTTGAATATAGACTAAGTGTTCAAACCCAGATTCTATGATATGTAAAACCAGATTACAATATTCAAGCCCTTGACTCGTTTTTATATCAGAAACCTATCTTATCATTTTTCAAACTCAAAAACTAACACATAGAGTGATTTCTGTTAAGAATATGAACCGACCCACTGTACTATCGAAGAATAAAACCCTAAAAATTCAACAGACTATCATAACAGTAAACAAAAGATGAACAATCGATAGAATACCAACCTCGATTGAAGTCTGAGTGGAATGTGAGTGAAGTAAACTTTAATCTTCAAAATTTTAGCAAAAATCTTTAGTGGCAGAGAGTGGTTTTCAGGGTTCGAAAAGTTGTAGGGTTTGAAAAACCGTTCTATATATAGGACCATAGGGTAAATGACACGTGGCACAAAATGAGGGGTCCAACGGTTAACATACCACATGTCAGAGTTATCGTATGAAGGAATGTACGATAACCCAGATTTTATCGTGCGACATGCACACGAAGCATGCGATAACTACTGTTCATATGGTTTTATCGCACAACACATGCGCGATAAAAATGGTTCTCGAGCTTTTATCGCACAACACATATGCGATGAAATTGGTGTCCTTGTTATCGCATAAGTCACATGCGATGAAAACATGTTATCGTGCAAGACTTGTGAGATAACACCAACACTTAGACATTTTTCAAAAACAATCAGTAAGTCCAAAAATTTTATCACATTAAAAGATGTCCAACTTTTAATCGATTAAGCTCACAGGGTTTACAAACAAAGTTGTACTCCCCCTAGAATGTTGCATGGATTTTTCAAAAAATATTTTCCATCATCTAGGGTTTGTTCAAAAACAAAAAATAAAACTAACATGAACTCTTCTTGCCAACAACAATATCATCTACACTCACAGTATATGTTAGATATACCCCCCCTAGAAATATGCATATAATTCTAACAAGTCCCCCTGAAATCATGAACACACCTCAAACAAAAACATGTATCTTAGTGAATAAAAAATTAAGACAAGAAAGAAATGTAATTAATTGAACAAAATTTGTAAAACAACAGAATCATGAATATTTAAAGGCATATATTGAAGATTTAATATGATAAAAATTTATGTGCATCAATCTGGATAATAAATCTAGATTGAAGTACAAAAATTTCTATCTATTGAATGAACAATATAAAACTTTAGATCTTCATGTTCAACATGCCAAGCTTAGATACTAAAAAGTGAAAACGTTTTTAATCCAAAGCTTTGGTGAATAAGTCAACAAGTTGATATTCAGTTGTAACAAAATAAAGTTCAATCGTACCTTTCTCAACATGATCATTGATGAAATGGTACCTGATATCAATATGTTTTGTCTTGTTGTGTTGGACAGGATAGCAGAAATTGCAATGGCGCTCTTGCTATCATAGTAGATTGGGATTTTCTCGTATTTGAAGTCATAGTCCATGAGTTGGGTCTTCATCGATAGAACTTGTGAACAACAGCTCGCCGCAGCTACATATTCAGCCTCTGCAGTCGATCTTCAGACACAATTCTAATTCTTTGACGCCCAGCTCACGAGATTGTCTCCCAAGAAATGTACGTGGCCAGAGGTGCTATTTCTGTCTAGGAGGCTTCCTCCGTGATCAGCATCTGAGTAGCAGTGAGTTCATATCCCCTTCCCTTAGGATACCATAAACCAAGGTAGGGTGTGCTTTCAAGTATCGAAAGATGCGATTGACGGCTCCAAGGTGTGACTCTTTTGGTTTAGCCTGAAATCTTGCGCAAAGACATGTAGCAAACATAATGTACGGTCGACTAGCAATTAAATACATTAGTGAACAGATCATACTTCTATACGTCCTAAGATCAACGTCCTTACCATCGAGATCCGGAACGATCTTGGATCCTGGTGCCATCGAGGTTCCAATTGATGTACAGTTCTTCATCTGGAATTTCTTCAGGATGTCGAAGACATACTTTGATTGGTTGATGAAGATCCCCGTTGAAAACTGTTTCACTGGTAGTCCGAGAAAGAAGTTAATCTCTCCCATCATGCTCATCTGAAATAGGGTCACTATGAGGTTAGAAAAGCAAGTACATAAGCTAGGATTAGTCGAACCAAATGTTATATCATCTACATAAATTTGAACAATAATGATGTCACCTTGTTCACGCTTAGTTAATAACGTCGTATCGATTTTACCTTTGTCAAAGCCTGATTCAAGTAGAAAGGTGGATAGAACCTCATACCATGCACGAGGGCTTGTTTGAGACCATAAAGAGTTTTGTCTAAGATGTACACATGATTTGGTTTTTCTTTGTCCACAAAGCCTTATGGTTGAGATACGTATACTTCTTCCTTCAGGATGCCATTCAAGAACGCAGTCTTCACGTCCATTTGATAGACGATGAAGTTCTTGTAGGCCGCAAAAGCTAAGAACATCCGAATTGCCTCAATTCAAGCAACCGGAGCATACATTTCATCGTAATTGTTAATGCCAAAAATCGCCCAAAAGAACAACTTAAGGTTGATGTGGACTTTTAACAACTAAAGAAATGTATCTCAAGACCAATCAACACAATTGCAAGGAAAAAGTAAACAAGACAAGAGATTTGGTGACGCAGAAAACCCCCAAACGAGGGAAAAAACCGTGGTCGACTTGTGAGAGTCGACGGTGCACTATAGTCGCCAAACAGGGGCGAAAGTCCTTTTGTAACAGGTGTTTTGTGTACAACAGATTACAAATGAATGTAGAAATAAACTTAGTCGTATGTTAAAGTCGTATGTCGTGTGTAAATCTTGCGAAAAAGATCGTTTTCGTGGGGTTCGAAGTGCTGTCGTGCAAAGTTGCTTCAGCGATATTTGTTCGAATGCCCTGTAGGTTGCTGTGTTTTCGATGTGAAATAGCTTAGAAAATAGATGGAGCAGATGTAGATTCGGTCACAGTTGCCTTTTTCTGTTGCAGAGCTGGTCTTTTTATAGCTTTCTTTGGTCATTAAATGTGCCTTGATGGCTTGTCTCGTAACCGCTGTCGGGCTTTAAATGCCATTGATGACTTGTCCGTTACTGGCCGTTTGCACCATGAATGCTCGTAGATCTGCATTAATGAACAAAAGAAACGGATGTTGACTGTTTACAGTTGGTATAATCGTACGACCGTCTTAAGTCTCGGACGTCGGTCGTACGGAACGTACGACCAGCATAGAAACGTACGACCCAGTATTCGTCCGAGAATAACCTGCAAGACCTTATCTTAATACAAAAGTGGTATTATGGAAATGTTATCTGAGTTTTCTAGTGTCGGTTGTGAGGTGTGATTTTTTACCCAAACAGTAATCAATACCCTCTTCCTGACGGTAACCTTTTCCTACTAATCTTGCTTTGTTTCTCACGACAATACCGTCTTCGTCTTTCTTATTTTTAAAGACCCACTTGGTTCCGATGATACTTTTTCCTTTGGGTCGTGGAACTAACCGCCAAACCTCTAATGCCTCAAATTGATTTAATTCTTCTTACATAGCGGTCACCCACTCCGGGTCTTCTAAGGCTTGTGGGAATGTAGAAAGCTCAACATTACTTAGAAATACCGCGAACAAGCATTCATTTATAGTTGTTGGTCTAGTTTTCACTGGATCAGACACTTCTCCTATTACTTGATGTAAAGGATGACTTCTTGTCCACTTCTTAGAATGCGGGTGTGGAGAAATTGTATCTTGATTGGGATCTACTAATGACTAATCTTCTTCCGGGGTTGGCTCACTTGTTAATGTGGGTTCGTGTTGAGGCATGGATTGTTCATTGTTTGAAATAATAGGTATGGCCTCGGGAACTCCTTCAGATGATACCTCAGGAATATTGGAATCATTCTACTCATTAACTTGTGAAACTGCCACAGTTGAAGACACATCATTAGTAGCATGTTGTTGTATTGTTTGCGTAAAACCAATGTATTGTACATTTGGCGAAGAGTCAGACACAAGAACTGTTGCATCAGCATCATTATTTGTTTGCTCCATTGAAGGACCAGACAAAGTAGTTTGTTCAGCATTCTGAGCAACTGTATTCCTATTAGAAACTGTTGGTCCCGAAGGCCTATACAAGTTTGTAGAAGGGGGGGGGGTTGAATACAAACACACAGATTTTACTTTTCTAAGTTGTTTATTGATAAATCATTAACAATTTACAGCTTATTGCGGAGACAAGATTAAGGATAAACCTAAATCTAAACAAGTTGGAATACTAAGGTTTCTTGCACTAAGAAAGATAAGGAAATTACTAATAATAACCTATCTTGAGATAAGAGATTTGAACTTGTCCAGAGTTAGCAAGTTACTTCAAAAGAAGTGAGTTCATCTCTTTATATACTGCATGCATTTAATGCAAGTCAGTATATACTTTACACGTGTCATCAGCTGGTTGGTTGCATGTCATTGACCTTGGTTGACAACCTTAGTAGCCGTATGGATGAATAGTGTAGTATCAGAGTGGTTGTACGATTTCAGATATTCGGAGGTTCTTTTCTGACAATTCGTACGGAGTCGTGCAAGGGTGGTTGAGACAAAAGTACTTTGTACGGAGGACTTCATGATCAGCTTTCGTTGATTCAGCGATTATCATTTACTATTCAGCAGATGATAAAGTTCAGCGATAGCTGAAGTCTTGTACTTGATACTTCACGTTGAGTGGACAAATCTGAGTCTTCGCTGATCCGCATCAGTTCATCAGGAGACTTGTCGCTGGTTCTTGAGCTTGATCTTCGACTTCAGCGTAGAACCTTTGTTGACGTGAAACTTGTCTTCAGGGATCATAAGTAAACAACTAACTTATCAGCGATCATCATTATGACTGAACAGACTCAGAGCATTAATGATGAACAGTGTTCGCTGAATGTTTAATTTAAAAGAGCGAGAGTTCCTATCAGCGGTACTGGAAGATCTTAGTACTTATCAGCGATAGTGAAACTCTGATACATATTGTTTACTTACAATTTTCACTAAGTATATAAGAGAGGGTCATTATCAAATCACTGAGGGTTTGGATCAACAATCTCCCCCTATTTGATTATGACATAGCAACAAAGAAAATTGCTATTTAATGAAAACATAAGGATAAAAAGAACTCATAAAATATTTGTCCCTTTTACTGTTTTCTGGGATCTTTTCAGTACTGATGGAGTAAAGTATGTTCGCTGAAATCTTTCTTTAAAATATTGAATCAGGTTACAATGAAGAACAGACAGATTACAAGTACAAGCGAAATAATTTACAAGTACAGAAGGATAACTGATACAATAGAGAAAAAGGAGATTATATCAGTTTTCAAAGGGTTCTTCCTTAATGAGAAGTTCATCAAGGGTCTTTTTAGTGGGGATCATCCAGTCAGGGACTTTTACTCTTTGATTCTTTAACTTCAGAGCAGCTTCAAAAATCAAGGGCTTCAGGTGTCTAGCTTTGATGTCGCGTCTGACTTCACACCAGTGTACGAGATCTCTGAGTTGTTCGACGGGAGCGATTTGGAGCTCAGAGACACGTTGAAAGTGATGATTTCCATCATAGTCTAAGAAGAATATACGATATGGATCACTTACCACTGTGCCAGGGATGAAGGTTTCTCCAGGTGGTAGGGAGGTGTCAAGCATTGAAAGATCAGCATCAGGGCCAAGAACTTCAGCACGAGAGAAACCAATACCTGTTTCATTTCGAATGATTGGACCTGAATCAGAAACTTTCTTCTTCTTAGCAGAGGCTTTCTTCGGTTGAGGAAGAGTAGGAGGGATATCCACAGCAGATGAAAGCAAGTCGATCTGTTTGTTTAAGATCATCTCAACATGGCTTTTGAATTTTGAGCGTGATCCCTGAATGGCTAATTTCGTTTCTAACCATTCAGAGAGACCAAACGTTTCTAATGAAGCAGCATAGAAGGTTTGCTTGGTTTTGTCATCTCTGTAGATATCCACTTCAACAACAGGAACATCAACGAACAATTTTCCTCTGATGTTGGCTTTGATTATCTTGGATGGTCTTGATCGATAGGTCAGCATTTGATTAACCCATTCCAAGGTTGTATCAGAAACCTTTGTCTTTTCTCTAACGATTTCTTGAGCATTATCCCAGAGCTGACGTTGAACATCAATGGGAACTCTTTTCAGCTTGGGGTCTTTGATTGATCGTTGAGTAAGCTTGATGGCGTATTCTCTGTCTTTCTCTTCAGCTTCCTTTCTTTATGCGATGAGGCGTTCAACTCTAAGGTGTTCCTTGTATTCAGCTTTTGAAATTATGAACTTTGGAGGAACTGAAGGCAGTTGATCACGCCTTAGAATAATTCGCTGATCCTCGAATCGCTTTATTATTTCCTCTTTTCTCTTTTGATCCTTTTCACTCAGCTTTTGAGGAGCTGAGGAAGGTATGTTTCTGTGCGAGAGAGGTTGTTCTTCTGGTTCATCAGTCTCAGAGATCAAGTCTAAGACTGGGATTATTTCATCAGCAGCAGCTGGCTTTATTTGTGAAGTCGCAATAGAAGAACCTTCAGCGACATCCTCAAACAGGGGAGAGGACTAGCTGAAACACAGCGATCTTACAAATAAGAACATGGGTAGAAGAACTTGGGTAGAAAGAGAAAGATAAATATGTCCAGGTGTAGGCTAGGGAAGTAGAACTTATAGTGTGGAGGAGGGATGGAGTAAGAGATGTTTAGTGTACCTGACAAACCGGCTTTTCAAGCAAGATCATCAGATTGTCATCTTCAGCGACGCTTTTGCCTTTGCCTTTCTCAGCGCCAGAGGCTGAGGGCTTTGTCTTTGTCCGCTCCCCTGTTGGTTCATTTATTGAAATTCCCTTAAGAGCTTTGATCCTTGGGGCAGGTTTGACGATAAAGAAATCATCGTCATCTTCGTCATCATCATCATCATTCTTCTTTGGAAAAGAAGATGGTTCATCATCAGGGATGTCGATGGCTTCATCATCTTCTGCTTCGGATTCTTCAGCGTCTTCTTCGAGTTGCTCCCCCTCAGATACAGAGGCGAGCTTCTCGGTTCCCTCAGGGTTTTCATCTCCCTGAGGTCCAGCGATAAGATCTTCATTCTTCTCTCCCCTGATAGATTCATCATGGGAAAGGTCTTCAGCGCTCTTTTCAAGATCCTCAGCGCTCTTCTCAGCGGTATGTTCCGCGCTCTTCTCCCCCTCTTTCTCATGATTGGGGGAGGAATGGGTAGACTCAGCATTTGTATTTTCTCTGTCTTCTTGGCCAGAGATTTTAATACAACTTTCAATCGCTGCTAATCTGTCTTCAAGGCCAGATATAGCAGGATTGATCTTTTCCAGCTCTTTGCGATCCGCCGCTGTGAAAGTTTCCAAAGCAGGGGCAGGGGCAGGTTCAGGAGCAGGAGTTCTCGCCTAGTTGAGCAGCTCTTCAATCATTGTTTTCATCGAACCAACGTCGGTCTTTACAGAGCCTAAGTCAGTCGTCAGAGTTTGAACATTTGTCTTCATAGCAGACATATCACCCTCTAGTGCTCCAACCGATGTCTTCAGCGTTGTTACCTCGCCGGACATGGAGGAAACTGATTGTTTGAGTGAGGTGTAGTCTGTGTAGATATCAGCGAGCACCTTAGCAAAGTCGCTGAAAGTCTTATCAACTTGCTTCAAGTCATCTGTGGAAGCTTTCTTCTCCACCACCGTAGTCAGCTTTGTCAAATTCTCTCCAGCGTTTGTTACAGCTATAGAGTTGTTGGAGAGTGTGGTGGTGAGACCGGCCAGCTTTGTTTCCACGGACTTCAGAGACTCGTTGATGTCTCCCAAATTAGGACCTGTAACACATAAGTACTTGTGAACAAAGGAAAGCTCAGAAGTTTCAGGTTTAGTTACAGTGTATATGGGTTGATTTGTACCTACAGGAGGATTGACGAAATCGTCAAAGTTGTGGATCCCTGAAAAATGTTCCATATCTTCCTCAAAAGTTCGGTGAGGTATGGTGATCTCTGCAGGTCCTGTCTTCATCATTCGTTGAGAAGCGTCAGCGATGGCTTCTGGAATGATGGCATCTCCAGTGTTCTTTGGAGGAGTGTCCAAGGGAGTGGGGGGAGAAGCGAAGGATAAGAAAGGGGTTCGGGTACTGAGTTCAGCGTTGGAATCGCTGAGAATCACTTCATCAGTCTTTTGAGAGACTGAGGGAGGTTGGGTAGGTTCCAAGTTTCTAACCTCAGCGTTTGGAGACGCTGAAGTCTGGATTGGAGGGATGGCTTGAACGGGTGTGGCAGAGCGTACCACGGAACTTTCCTTCAGCTCGTCAAAATGAGCTGAGGAGTCTTCAGCATGGAATTGCTGGGGTTGCTCCTTGGTTTTCTTGATCCTTTTGGAATCAAGTTGGGTGTGAGAGGGTTTCCTTTTCTTAGAAGGAGAGGATTGTGTGGCCGGGGTATCAGCGATGGGTATTGTCGCTGAAGGAGCCACAGAAGTCGAAGAATTAGGGTTAAGAAGAGAGAGAAGGGTAGAGAGACGTACCTCATTATCGACAGGTTTGAAATCGAGCAACTTAGGGCCAACCTGAGAAAGTTTCAGGTCACCCTCTTGAGGATAGTTGTCCTTCAGGCCATATTGAAAGATGGCGCTGATGAAACGGGGGTAGGGAACCCATGCAGGTCTGTCAACAGCAGAATCTACTCTTTGCACTAGGTCATCATAAATGATAGATGCCCAGTCAATATGTAGACCTTTTAGCAGTGCGTATCCCATAGCCTGCTGAGGTTGAGCGGATTGATCAGAGGAGCCGGTCTTCGCTGTCATGCAGCTGATCAGGTGTGCGAAGATGAAATTCATCTCGCTAGGCATTTTGGACTTCTTTATCAGCGTCAGCTTCTTCTCGGGCTTCTTGTCCCTTCCAGTTTCCCAGATGTAACCCATTGCGTCGAGGAAAGCAATGATTGCTTCTCTGTCAGCATGCTTCTTATGGTCAGGGAATGGAACAAATGGTTTTTCTTTGGTAGCATTGGGGAAGTTCAGGGCTTTTCGTATGATAGCGGGGGTTATCTTAATTGTACCATACTCAGTATCGCTGAGTATGCAATCGATGGTTTTGGATGCATCTTTGGCGGAGGGTAGCTGAGTATGTCTGGCAGAGTACCAGAACTGGGATAGTAGTAGATGACTTGCGGGAGGTGTGATGGTCAGGGCTGTTGAAATGCAGCAGTTTTTTAGGAAATTCACAGCATCATCCAGATGTGTGACTTGCTTTCGAGGAGGAAACTCGAGAAGCGCAGAGAGGTTGTTGACCTTAGTCCAATCTAGTTGATCCAGCTTGAACTTAACCTGAGGGGCTTTGATGATGTCCACTTCCTCAGAGTCAGCGGAGATGGACTCAGCGGTAACATTGATCTTTGAAGATGCCATTTCTCTGTATTATCAGTTCAACCAAAGATGTTAACAAATAAGAATTGTCTTAGTATAGAAAGAATTTCCATTAAGATGGTTCGAATTTTGTCCATTTCATTCAGACATAAATGTCTTAATGAAGATTAGGGTTTTTCATGATTTTGAAACGAAATGTAAAACCCATAAATTCTTGTATTCCAGTTTTAAACAAAAAACTGGATACGAATGAAGAACAAGTTTAAGATTTAGATTTAAAACTTGAAGAACAACCATGAAATGGTTGTGTTCATAAAACCATGAAAGAAAATGATTTTATTTTTAAGTTCTTTTGTTTGATCTTGTTTAAAACAATGATAAGATCAGAAACAAGTTATCTGCATTTGAAAAATAAGAACATATTAACCTTGATGTTTTGATGAAGAAGATGATGAACAGTTATTTGAAGATCTGAGAGCACAAATGCAACAGTAATTCTTTTCTTGCGGAGGAAGATTTTTCGCGTAAAAGACAAATATAAACCAAGAGTTGTTTATATAGGGAGTTTTAGAGAGAGAAAACCTTGAGCGGGAAAAGGTTTTCATCATGACACGGACACGTGTTTGCATTTGATTGGAAGTTTGAGCGAAACGTGCAAACGTGTGTCAGAAAGAAATCGTGCCTGGTGTTATCCGTTGCAATGACGTCACAACTGTCCTTTCACATTCTTTTAGGATGTCTCTGAGGTTTTGAAAAACTCAGGGACTCTTTTGAAAAACATAAAGCACTGAATAGAAGATATCAGTGAAGGTTTTAAGAACTTTCAAAATATCGTTGTTAAGGAAGAGATATTCAGCGATGCATTTGTTTTTGAAATCTTGCATTTTCATTCGTTTGTCAGAGAGAGAAAACATACCTGGATATCAGTTTAACCAAGTTTATTCAGAGAGAAGATGATTGAATAGGTAATACGAGTTGATTTTATCCTATCGCTGATTAATGTGAACCGCTTAAGATTTTACCCTTCAAAGTTCAGCATTCCAAGCTCGCTGATGAGAAAGTTGAATCTTGTCTCATCAAGAGGTTTGGTAAATAAATCAGCTAACTGATAATCAGTTGGGATAAAATGAAGTTCTATATCACCATTCATCACATGATCTCTGATAAAATGATATCTGATTTCTATGTGTTTTGTCTTTGAGTGTAGCACTGGATTGTTTGCTATAGCGATGGCACTTGTGCTGTCGCAATAGATTTGAATTTTGGAGAGCTGAAGATCATAGTCTAGTAGCTGATTTCTCATCCACAAGACTTGAGAACAACAGCTTCCAGCGGCTACATATTCAGCTTCAGCTGTGGAAGTGGACACTGAGTTTTGCTTCTTACTTGTCCAACTTACAAGCTTTCCACCCAGGAGCTGACATCCTCCTGTGGTGCTTTTCCTATCCATTTTGCAACCTGCAAAATCACTGTCTGAATAGGCGGTTAGATCGAATCCTGAATCTTTGGGATACCAAAGGCCTAGATTCGCTGTACCCTTAAGATATCGAAAGATTCGCTTTACAGCTTTCATATGAGATATCTTAGGTTCAGCTTGATATCGTGCACACAAGCATGTTGCAAACATAATATCGGGTCGGCTAGCTGTAAGATACAAAAGTGAGCCGATCATCCCACGGTACAGCGTGACATTGACAGGAACACCTTTTGTGTCCTTATCAAGTGTCAGCGGAGGTGCCATAGGGGTTTTCATAGCTGAACTTTCAGTTAAGTCGAATTTCTTCAGCATATCTTTAACATATTTTCCCTGATTATTGAAAGTTCCTTTTTCAGTTTGCTTAATCTGAAGACCAAGGAAATATGTTAGTTCACCCATCATGCTCATTTTATACTCATCTTTCATTCTATCAGCGAAACGAGTACAAAGCTCAGGGTTAGTAGAACCAAATATAATGTCATCAACATATATTTGAACTAAAATGATATGACCTTTCACTTTTCTAAAAAATAGAGTTTTGTCAATCTTACCTCTCTCAAATTGTTCAATATGGAGATAAGTAGAGAGAGTATCATACCATGTACGAGGAGCTTGCTTTAAGCCATAAAGTGCCTTGTCCAGTTTATAAACATAACCTGGACGCTTAGGATCTGAGAATCCTGGAGGTTGTTCCACATACACTTCTTCATTCAGCTTTCCATTCAGAAACGCTGACTTAACATCCATCCGATGTACAGTGAAGTTTTTGTGTACAACATATGCTAAGAAAAGACGAATAGATTCGAGTCTTGCTACTGGAGCAAACGTTTCGTCATAATCTATGCCTTCCTCTTGTCTGTATCCCTGAGCAACAAGAAGAGCTTTGTTGCGAGTTACAGTACCATGTTCGTCCAACTTGTTTCGATAGACCCATTTAGTGCCTATCACCGTTTTGTCAGTTGGTCTACGAACGAGTTTCCAAACTTTGTTTCTTTCAAATTCAGTCAGCTCTTCTTGCATAGCGCTGACCCAGTTTGGATCTCTGAGGGCATCATCTATTTTCTTTGGTTCAGTTAGAGAAATAAAGTTAACAAATAAACAAATATTACCTGCACTTCTACGAGTCTGAATACCCGCGTTTGGATCACCAAGAATTTGATCGATTGGGTGATTTACAGTCCATCGCTGAGCCGGAGCATACGTCGCTGATTCAGTCTGAACTGGAGAAACTGAAGATGAGGCTTCAGCTACTTCTGGATTATCAGCTAAGAGAGGAATGTTTGCATTTGTCACTTCATTCACTGATTGCTGAGAAATAGACGGAATTTCTGAGACATTTGGATCAATTGCAGGTATAGTGTTTATAGGCACAACTGAGACCCAAGATGTTTCAGCTTCACTATTCTGCATATCTGGAATGATAGGAGGACCATCATTTTCTACGGTGTGAGCA
Source organism: Saussurea involucrata (assembly GCA_033807775.1). Classification (NCBI taxonomy): domain Eukaryota; kingdom Viridiplantae; phylum Streptophyta; class Magnoliopsida; order Asterales; family Asteraceae; genus Saussurea; species Saussurea involucrata. Next base: position 26,854,034 of record CM066316.1, read on the forward strand.
TGAGGAGTGGGAACTTCTTCTGAATCACCAAGATGAGAAAACATCCATTGATTCAGTTCTTCAGTATCAGCGGACGGTTTAGAGTTCGCTGAACGGGATTCGTCAAACGTGACGTGAATAGTTTCTTCTACAGTTTGTCTTCTACGGTTGAAGACTCTGAAGGCTTTGGAGACTGAGGAGTATCCAAGAAAGATTCCATCATCAGCCTTAGGATCAAACATTCCAAGGGCATCTCTGTTGTTCAGTATGAAACACTGACATCCAAAGATGTGAAGAAAGCTGATTGAAGGCTTTCTCCCATGAAGGAGTTCATAGGCTGTCTTTTTGAATCTTTTAACTATCAGCGACCTGTTTTGCGTAAAGCAAGCAGTGTTGACAGCTTCTGCCCAAAACTGAGTAGGCAGGTGAGAATCGCTGAGCATTGAACGTGAAACTTCAATAATTGTTCTATTTCTTCTTTCAGCGACTCCATTTTGTTGCGGTGTTCTTACTGACGAAAAGTTGTGAGAAATACCCTTACTCTCAAGGAAGGAATCAAGAGAACTGTTTTTGAATTCAGTTCCATGATCACTCCTTGTTGAGCGAACAGTCATATTGTTCAGAGTTTCCATCTTCCGAACAAAGGTGATGAGTTCTTCAGGGGTGTCACTCTTAGAACGGAGAAACATTACCCATGTGTAACGAGAGAATTCATCAACTATGACCAGCGTATATTTCTTTCCAGCGATGGATTGTTTGTTAACAGGGGCAAACAAATCCATATGGAATAGTTGTAGAGGAGAAGACACTGATGAGACTTGCTTTGACTTGAAGCTTGCCTTGGTCTGCTTCCCTTTTTCACACGCTGAACATAAAGACTCTTTGGCGTATGAATGCTGAGGTAGACCAGTGACTAACTCTTTGGACGAAAGAGTATTCAGTGTCTTGAAATTTAGATGCGAGAGCCTCTTGTGCCATAGCCAGTTAACATCAGAAGATGCCTTTGAGAAGAAACAGGAGTTCTCAGTGGTTGTTGAGTCCATATTTATTACATAAACATTTTCCAAACGATAACCGCTGAGAGCTATCTTCTCCTTTTTGTCAGAGACAAAGCAGGATTCCTTAGTGAAAATCACTTTGTTATCCATGTCGCAAAGCTGACTGATGCTCAGAAGATTATGCTTCAGCCCTTCAACATATGCGACTCTTCCGAAGGAGGTTGTACCATTTGAAAGTACACCATACCCTCGGGTGTGTCCTTTTCCATTTCCACCGAAAGTCACAGAGGGACCCTTCTCTTCCTTGTATTCAGCGAGCAGGTTTTTCTTTCCAGTCATGTGTCTAGAGCATCCGCTATCGAGATACCAGATACCCTTCTTAACCTGAATGGCAGATGTTGAAGTGGAGGGAATGTCTGAACTTTCTTCCTCTTCTTCAATCTTGGCCATGAGACATTGATTTGCTTCATCATCTTCAGAGTCAGATGATGATGCTTCTTCATCAGAAGCAGCCCAATCATAGTCAGCCATCAGGCCTTTTCCTTTCTTCTTAAAACTTTTCAGCTTTGCATACTTCTCCTTCAGCTTTGAGTATTTGTCATCTTTATTCCTTGGAACAAAGTTTTTCTTTGAGAAAGCTGAAGGTCTCATGACTTTCTTTGACCTGCACTCATTAGCGAAATGACCTGTCTTTTCGCACTTGAAACAAGTAGCAGTAGCCTTATCAACAAAAGCTGATGATTTAGGCTTGTCAGTTATGGAAAGAGGTTTGTTCTTTCTAAACATTTTCTTCTTGGCGAATCTCCTGAACTTTTTAGTTAGGAGAGCCAAGGATTCATCGTCATCTGAAGAATCAGAGTCTGATGACCTTTCAGAGTTACTTTCTAACTCAGTGATAGTGACCGAGGGTCGCTGAGTAGAAGGTTCTTCTGAGATTAAAGCAACAGGAGTGCTTTTGGAATCTTTTACAAGATTCTTCTTAAGATGGCTAGATTGCTCATGATTCAGAAATGTACCATATAAGGTTGAAAGGGTCATTGATTTAAGATCCTTTGACAGCTTGAGACACATGGAATAATTGTCCCAGCTTTCAGGTAAACATTCTAGAAACTTTGTCAGCACTTCAAAGTTAGAATATTCCTTACCAACAATTTTTAGATCTATAATTAAGCAATTAAAACGTTGGTGAACTTCAGAGAGAGTTTCATTCTTACCAGAAATGAAGCTTTCGTATTGTCTTACCAGGTTGATCTTTCTTGAGTCCTGGACTTCAGACGTTCCTTCATACTGAACACATATTGTGTCCCACATGGCTTTTGATGACTTCAGGTTCATGACGGAATGGTAGACTTCGTCAGGAAGGGCCATGGATAGTATGGATCTGACTTTTGTATCTATAGCCACTTTCTTCTTATCTTCATCGGTCCACATGTGTATTTCCTTTGGAATCAGCCTTTCTGGAATAGCAGCTCTAGTTGCAGTGGCTGGAACTAAAGGATCAATTGTTACAGGGATGTGTGGGCCGTTTTCAAGATAGTAAGTCATAGTAGGGTCTACACCTTCTAAGAAGAGTGTCATCCTATTTTTCCATAAGTTGAAGTTGTCTCTGGAAAATCTAGGGGGTTTTGCAAGAGAACCATTGTTTATATAATGTGTGTTTGTGTTGGCCATTTTCAGATAATAGCAAGGAAGAGAAATATCTTAGATTAGATCTTGTTTATGAGATTAAACAAATCTGCTCTGATACCACTTGTTGGTCCCGAAGGCCTATACAAGTTTGTAGAAGGGGGGGGGGGGGTTGAATACAAACACACAGATTTTACTTTTCTAAATTGTTTATTGATAAATCATTAACAATTTACAGCTTGTTGCGGAGACAAGATTAAGGATAAACCTAAATCTAAACAAGTTGGAACACTAAGGTTTCTTGCACTAAGAAAGATAAGTAAATTACTAATAATAACCTATCTTGAGATAAGAGATTTGAACTTGTCCAGAGTTAGCAAGTTACTTCAAAAGAAGTGAGTTCATCTCTTTATATACTGCATGCATTTAATGCAAGTCAGTATATACTTTACACGTGTCATCAGCTGGTTGGTTGCATGTCATTGACCTTGGTTGACAATCTTAGTAGCTGTATGGATGAATAGTGTAGTATCAGAGTGGTTGTACGATTTCAGATATTCGGAGGTTCTTTTCTGACAATTCATACGGAGTCGTGCAAGGGTGGTTGAGACAAAAGTACTTTGTACGGAGGACTTCATGATCAGCTTTCGTTGATTCAGCGATTATCATTTACTATTCAGCAGATGATAAAGTTCAGCGATAGCTGAAGTCTTGTACTTGATACTTCACGTTGAGTGGACAAATCTGAGTCTTCGCTGATCCGCATCAGTTCATCAGGAGACTTGTCGCTGGTTCTTGAGCTTGATCTTCGACTTCAGCGTAGAACCTTTGTTGACGTGAAACTTGTCTTCAGGGATCATAAGTAAACAACTAACTTATCAGCGATCATCATAATGACTGAACAGACTTAGAGCATTAAAGATGAACAGTGTTCGCTGAATGTTTAATTTAAAAGAGCGAGAGTTCCTATCAGCGGTACTGGAAGATCTTAGTACTTATCAGCGATAGTGAAACTCTGATACATATTGTTTACTTACAATTTTCACTAAGTATATAAGAGAGGGTCATTATCAAATCACTGAGGGTTTGGATCAATAGAAACATTAGAAGATGAGTTATAACTACCAAAATACTCATCATAATTTTTTTCAAAAAGTTGATCAAGTTCAGTTATGAAACACCCTAAAAACAGGGTAAATTTAAACCCCAAAATAAATGCTATGATCATTAAAGATACCAAACTTTTATAACAACAAGGATCTACAGCATCATTTTATATACAACATTTAAACTTGTCCTAAATAATCTTATTAATCTATTCTTACAACATAAATAGATTAACTAGATTATCTAAGCTTCGTCCCAAAATCTCCAAAAGAATTGCTGGACCCTTCAACACCTCAAAGTTTGATATGAAATTCACTCCCCAAACTTCTTTCCCGAACCTGAACCTGGTAAGACAATTCAACTTAAAACATTAGGCTTTCGCCTAGTGAGGTTAATCAATTCAAATTTAAAACTCAACAACTAAAACATCAGGTGTCTCAAACCTGCATCTTTCATCTTACCAAATCAAATTCCAACCACTATGACTATGTCACCTAGTCATTAAATAGAATAACAACATCAACTACTTATAATCCCACCAGATTTATAAGAAATTAAACTCAACAACCCATGAAATGCAAATTACAACTCGATGTAATTTTCTCACACTTCATTATTTAATAAACACCGGAAATGCGAATTACACCTTAATGTAATTCTCTCACACTTCCTATCGCCTGAAATGCAAATTACAACTCGATGTAATTTTCTCACACTTCATTATTTAATAAACACCGGAAATGCGAATTACACCTTAATGTAATTCTCTCACACTTCCTATCGCCTGAAATGCAAATTACAACTCGATGTAATTTTCTCACACTTCATTATTTAATAAACACCGGAAATGCGAATTACACCTTAATGTAATTCTCTCACATTTCAATACCTCACCATCCTTAATCACTGGTTCCCAATGGGATTTTATTCATCGCTGATCACAACAACCGGGAATCCTCACAGATGATTCAGAATTCACTCCACCACTAGAACTACATTATAGGTCCCAGCTAGTATGCGGTTCCCATTAAACCGTACTAAGTTGCCCACTAGACCAAATGTAAATTTTAGCCATCGCAACACAATAAATATGTATCATCACTCTTTCTATCACATCCATAGTGCCAATAATATCAGATAAATCTCTATATTTAATAACTGATATAAACTCTTCATATGATAATATCTCATGCATATTCTTCATCATTAAATCATGTCAAGAGCATATAAATAATAACATGAAACATCACATAAAATCATCATGCATTTTTATTTCAAAAAGCATCAAAGTTCGCGACTACTGATTGCGGGTTTCATGAAATTCGCAAGCCAAAGCTGTGAATTTCAGAAGTTCGCAGGTTATGGTTGCGAGTTTCAGAAATTCGCAGGCTATGGTTGCGAGTTTCAGAAATTCGCAGGCTATGGTTGCGAATTTTATCTGATTCTCGCAAGCCAAGGCTGCGAGATTCGTTCACTGCTCATCATCATCTACCTCTCATTAAGCTGTTTCTTACCAGATTAAGCATTAAGCACATAAAATGATATTTAAGCTCAATAAACACATACACAATTGTTTACATGTTAAGTTTTAAGCAAGAATCAATTAAACTCACCTCAAAAGTCGATTTATACACTGATTCACGTAAGAGCTTAACGAACAGCTTAATGGCAGCTTTATCAACAATCTGGAAATAAACAAACTGTTAAAAACTATACATCCTAACCACAAACAGTTAAGAAAACAAGTTCTTACCTCTAATTTCACCACTGATTTCTTTTTTTTTCTTTTCCTTCCTTCGTCCTTTCTCTTTTTCTCTCGATCTCTCTGTCTCAATCTCTCTCTCGGTTTCACTTTCTCAACCGAAATACACACCAACATAAGACACACACACACTCTCAATTACTTAGCTTACATAGCTAAATTAATGACACCACATAATTTAAAACATGAGTCATAGACCATTTCCAAATTAAACCTCCAACTTTCAAAGAATTGCACAACAAACCCTCAACATGAAAATCCATTTCAACAACACTTTCAATCAATTACAAACCTAACCCCCAAGTTAGTTTATAAATTCATAAAATAATAAAACAGAAAATTAGGATGTTACAAGTTAAGTGAGAATTTGAAGTGGAAGCTTGATCTTTTGCAGATTTGGTGGATGCTGGACTGATTTGTCTAGATGCTAGAGCTCCAGTAATCGCGGGTTCTGTACTGCTTTGTACAGAAGCCAATTCCTTCGTCTCATCAAATTTGACGTTGATACTTTCGATCACCGTTTTCGAAGTCTTGAAGTATATTCTGTATGCCTTTGAGGTGGATGAGTTTCTAATGAACACACCCTCGTTCGCCTTTGGACTGAATTTGTTCAAGTTTTCCTTGTCGTTCAGAACAATGCACCTGCAACCAAAAGAACAAAAGTATTTAATATTTGGTTTTCTATTATTTATTATCTCATATGGAGTTTTTCCAAACCGTCGAATAATCGAGCGATTTTGTGTATAGCATGTCGTTGACACTACTTCAGCCCACAGAAATAGAGGAAGATCATAATACGATAACATTTTTCTCGCGGCCTCAACTAGCGTACCGTTTCATCTTTCAACAACCCAGTTCTGTTGTGGTGTTCTTGCCGCGGAGAATTGATGAGTAACTCCCAAATTCAAAGAAATCATCCAGAGTTTTATTCTTGAACTCTGTCCCATTATCTGACCTTATAGTCTGAACCGATTGTTGTAGGTTGACTTGAAACATTTTCACTAGATAAATGATTAGCTCGGGTGTTTCATCCTTTGAGCGTAAAAACTTTACCCACGTGTACCTCGAGTAATCATCACCGACCACTAACACATACCGTTTAGCACTAATACTTTGAGTCCTCACGGGTTCATAAAGATCCATATTCAAGATTTCCAATATCTTCTTCGTACTTGGCTCAGGTTTCGGCGGGTGAGGTACTCTTTTCATCTTACCCTTCTCACAAGCAGTGTAGAAATTTCCTCTTTGACTAAATCGCATATGATAAGATTCTCAATGTATCTGAAATTTAGGTGAGATAGACGTCTATGACATAACCAACTCTGCTCGACGGAAGCTTTTGATAACAAACATATGTCATTCTTGGGTTTGACCGTTGAAAGATCAATCGTGTACAGGTTTGACTTTCGAGTGCCAAATAGAAGTTCTATTCCTTCTTTAGTCCGAACTGAACATCTTTTCTTTTTTGAAGTTGACTTCTAAGTCTTTGTCACAAAATTGACCAATACTGAATAAGTTGTGTCCCAAACCCAACCACCGTTTTTCTATACATAATTAGTGAGCAGCTATTTTCTTCCAGTCATATGGTTTGAGCATCCCGAATCTAAGTACCACACATGACTAGTCTGCAAGCAAGTAAATCAAGGAGTTTTAGGTTCCCATTTGTAGATGAGTCCTTTTGGGTTAGGAGTTGGTATTTGTTTGAAAATTGTACCACTTTTGTTTTTGAAAGACTTTCCATAAGAATAATACTTTCTAGTACCAGGAATATCATAACCAAACCAGTTAAAAGAATCATTTTTGCAGATAAAATCATCCAAACCACAAAATGAATAACAAATCTTATCATGAGAAACTTTAATCAATTGCTGCATTGTGTAAATCTTGTGTGGAACAACAAAGTGTGATAGCATCCTTTCTGATCGTAAGATCATTGAAGTAGTGGTACATGAACTCAAAGTATTCTATCAGTAAATGATGAAAGTCAACATCATAGAAATTATATATTGTCCCGTCATGCCTTTGAACCATAAACACCGAAAACCAGATCTTATAAAACTTTCTGGCAAACACTTCTTTAATTGACACTATCAGCTTCTTTGACTGAACATGATGAACTGGCTATGACTTAGCCTTCATCAGATAAAAGTATACAAACTTGAACATGTCTGACTGATCATTAACCCCCAAAACAACATATGGATTCAATCTCCGAATGTAATGAGCAAAGATTCTTTGTTCAGAATCTTCCTGGAAGGGTGTTCTAAGTATGAGCAATCGAAGTCTCTCCTCGGTAGGATTGACTTGAGGTTGTCTGGATGTCGAAGGACCAACTTCAAAACTACATGGATTGGATAGACTGACTTGATCATATTGAACAGTTCGAATAACAGGTGGAACAACAGGTTCTTCAGCTTTTACATGAGAGGGTTCAGGTTGGGTAGTTGCAGGCTGTACTGGAACCATGGAACTAGCAATTTCAATAATGACCGGGAGCTCAGGTGTAGCAATTTCAATGAATTTCATCAAGAGTCTCTGAACCATACAATTGTTGTAGAAACTCAGTCTCCTTTTTATTAAAATCTTGCTGATTCTAATTCAAAGCTGCTTTAGATACGGATACAATCAGCAAATCATCAAATTCCTCCTTCACTTTTCAAAACTTTTCATATTCATCATACTCATCGTCAGAACTGACATTGATCACCTCAACATACAAATATGTGATCTCCCTTATCTCCTCCATATTAACCTCAGGCTTTTCAACTGTTGGTTCAACGTTTGGATCCACACACTGAACAATCTTCCTTCCACTTTCATCACCTTGGGGCACCTGACTCAAACAATTGTATCACATCATCAGTATTTGCATCATTACCCACATTTTCAAATCCAGAAGCTTCAGAAATTTTCTGTCTCTTATTCATCTCCCTCTCATGATCATTATGATCATCATCATGATCATGCCAAATCTTTACGCTTCATCTTGAGCTTTACAAGTTGTCTCTAAAGCATCGACTCGCTCAGAAAGATTATCAATCAAAGATTGCATAGAACTGAGGTTGGACACAATTTCTGCTTTGAATTCTGAACATTCGGTAGGCCTGACTGATGTAGAAGTTGTTGATGTAGGTGGAACAGTTGGTGTAGATTGGAAATTCCGCAATAAGGTCATAAGATCTCTAGTATTGGGATCTTCAGGTGAAACGAATAATAGTTTGGGAAAAAGCATATCCTTCAGCTCATCTATGGTAGGATCGGAGGATGGTTGTTGTATGGGTGGTGATGTCGGTGTCGGTGTTTGCTCAGGCTCCTTTTCAACAACTGGATCCTTACCTTTCGACAAGCGCTTAATATATTCAATTCCTCCAACATACGGTCTTCAACAACTTTTAGGGCGCCGTTGAGAAATTCCCTTGACACAAAGTCGGGTAAACTAACTCCAGGGTCACTTTTAGACTTCCTGTTCTCACAGAAGTTGAATGTAGAACTGTGTGGCCTACGTTCAATGCTGGAATGTCATTAACATTGGTAGGACTTCCACTCAGTCCTTGTAGTCCAATAGTAGAAGCTACTATGAGTTTTCCGGTCGAATCACCGAGAGTTCCGACATTAGCAGATATAGATGGTTGTGTCGTAGAAAAAGATAGAATATTTGTAAGTGGTTCTAGACTCACATGTGCAGGAAATGAAGTTGAAGACTGAGGCATAAGTATTTCTATTTCAATATCCAAACTCTCCGAGCGAGAGAAGGATAGATTATGTGCAAAATCCCCGTGAGAAGATGTAACAACTTCCTGTTGAGAGGTAGTTGAGTGGGTGGATGGTGTGTACAAATGCGTTAGTGGGCGACTAACATCTTCTTTAATACCGGATTCCAACACATGAGATCTAGTAGCAGATGTGGCTGCCCGTCAGGTATAGTAGGTTAGGGTAGCGCTCACACCCGCATCTATTTTATCTTGCCCTTCACTCAACCTCACATTTTCAATATTTTCAACTAAGTATCCCTCAATTCTCCTTATATCTCCCACAATGTTAGACACAACGACATATAACTCAGCTGCATTGAAAGCAGAAAAGTCATTATCATCATTGGCCCAAGCATTAGAAGTACCACCTTGATTATTTTCATCATCGCCGGCATCATTGTCATCATTATCATCTCCAGAGTATCCATCAATACTCATCTCCTCAGCTGATTCCGACGCATTGCCAGATTCAGGACTATTATCAGAAAGTTCAAGTACTCCAACATTAGAGGTAGAGCCTATGTGTGGAGGAATAAGTTCCTCGTTGGTTTGGACCATAGAGTCGTCTAGAGGTGTGTTCGAAGACGATGATCTTATTTCTTCAAGTTCTAAAGTCTTACTCCCACCAGTTCCCCCTCGAAATTTTCCCTCTACTCTCCCCGTTCACTAGCCCTTGCATCCTGAACCCTCACTGACTCCTCTCTTATGAGGGTTGAGTCATGGGTAGGTCCCTCCGGCTCTGGCTGGACCATAGACTCTCGATATTCCCTATTGCACTCAGCAGTCTGATCAACGTAATTTAAAAGAGCATCTGGAATAGGCATAGAGTACGGGAATGTACCTTTTTGCTTCTGAAGGTACATCATAGAATTCTCCGGACCAGAAGCATATCGGATTCTCATTGGGATCAATTGCATAAATCTCTGGTATGGTAAAACTTTCTTGCCTTATTAGATTTCTTAGCTTGTACCCTTTCTTGAAGTTCATTCCAGAAAATAACAAAATAGTTGACATGCTTATCATAAACAACTGCATGGAACAGCTTCAGAATGTGGATACTGGCGTTATCGATACTAGTGTGCTTTGAAGTCAGAGATCGGTTGATTATAGAGAATAATGCATACCAAATAGGTGGAAGGTTTCCTTTGTGAAACTTGCTCACTTGATCCAAATCTCCAACATATCCCAAGGCACGGGTACCTGCTAGAACTTCATCTTCGGATGGAAATGGATCAAATGATTTATGGACAACTCTGGAAGTTGGTTCGGGCAGACGAAGTACAAGCCTCAATCGGTGGTAATCGAGGGATGTGATGTACTCGTCAATCTGAATGTCAAACCTCGGACGACTATCTTCATAAACGAAAGTGGTGGTCTTCCAAGATTGTTGAAGGTAAATAAGTGGAACATTAACAGTATGAGCTAAGGCATAGGACAAAGGATGTCCCCTGAGAATCTCTTTAATGATGATGTTTTCAAAGTCGTTATGATGGTTGTTTGGTCTAAGCGCATGGTCAGGATTTCCATCTATTGTTGCTGATGGATTTCTGGATCGGGTGGATGGTAATGGTGTATCAAGAGTTGCAATTGGGATGTGTTCACCAAAACCTTGAACAGGTATTTGTTGCTCAGATTGATCATGGGATGCCATTTGAACTGCTGTGATAAAGTAACAGTTCTCAAAAATTCAGTTTTTTGAATTTTTTTTGAAATTTTTTCTAAGTATGGTTGTCGCAAGCCACTAGAAAAATACAAACCCAGACTGCTTGTCGCAAACCATAGGAGCAAACAAGTTACTTATCGCAAGAAGCGAGTTGCGATAACTAGACTTGTCGCAAACCGAAGACAAACTCCACTTATCGCAAACCGCTGGTTGCGATAACTGGACTTAGGATATTTATCAAAACAAAAATTACACTTTTCGCAATCAACTAAAATAGATCACTCGTCGCAAGGCATTAGACATGCACTTGTCGCAAGTTCATGTGACTCAGATTTTGATTTGACCAAAAACAATTTTTGAGGCAAGAAAAACACACAGAGATGATCGAAATGAAAAACCCAACAAAATTTATACACAAAGATTGACATTTTAAGCCCTAATCACACACACAGATCTATTGAAGATGAAACACGAACCACTTCAGAGACCAAATTTACCACACAGATGAAAACAATAGATGGAATGATTTAGATACATCAATTATAAAACATATTACGAGTACACAGAAACAAAAATGGTGTGAAATGAATACCTGAGGAGGATTTTAAAGAAAATGGGTCAAAATATGCAAGAAACCGACTCGAAAGGATGATGAACAATGCGTGGTAACTCAGGAGCGTTTGTTTGCACGAATGAGAAGTGCGAATGAGAACGTTTGAATTTTTTTGACTTATAGTCAGATGAAACTAACATGTGGCACAAATAAATTGGACCTCCCACTTATCGCAAACCGAAGAGAAGTACTTGTCGTAATGAAGACAAGGCACTGTTGCATCTACTTGTCGCAAAAAGCAAGTTGCGACAAGTAACAATGATGAAAAGTCAGAAGACCTATGCCGAGTACACCAAGACTCTCCGCACAGATCAGAAGCCTCTGTCGTTCATTCATCGAGAAGTCGTGCCCAACCTGAAGATCAACCTCGGACCACAGAGCCTCTGTGAAACTCCACAGAGACTCTGTGCGGACAAACTTCTTGAAGACAAAGACTTGTGCATATTTGAAGACTAATGACTGCCTCTCACGTGCCTCTACATGTAAGAAGATCCTGAGGTTCAATAGTACAACCACGATCACCAACTTTCCACGTGTCACCTTTTCATGGGTGACAGTCTTTTGTATGTACTATTTCATGTCCCACTACTCCTATATGTAGAGAGCACCATCTGCCATTTCAGGGACGCATCACACAATTCACACAAGCTGAGTTTCTAGAGTGAGAGAATCCTTGAGAGAAAAGACACACAGTAGTGCATGTTCTTGGTGTAAAATCTTAAATTACTATTCTGTTTAACGAAGATAACTTGTTGAAATATCCACTGTTTTATTTGTGTTTTCTTTCATTATTCATGTGTGATCTACCAATTTGTTTAAACCAATCTCTCTCTATAAACGCTTCCGCATACAAACTTTAATACTCTATTTTATTAATTTTTGGTTTAAACTTATCATTGTTGGGTCAATCTGGGATCAACAATTGGTATCAAAGCAAACTTTGATTTTCAATATCAAAGGATCGTCTCTGCAATGATTTTGACTCTATTGGTAGATTATTTGGACTGATTTTAGACATGTTCTTCATTTTTAAAAAACAACCCCTGTTTTTGTGTCACTTTCAACCTGTTTGAATTTGATACACTTATAGGAACTGTTTCTTCTAAAAAATCTTTCCAGTGTGTGCTGCTGTTCACATAAGACTTTTTTCTTCCTAGATTTATCTTGTTTTATAAACCTGTACCCATACTCTGTTTTTCCTTCAAAACTCCATTTCTTCAAAAATGGAAAATGCAGCCAACTTTTTCACTGTTGGTTCCCAAAAAAAGCCTCCAACTCTATTAAGGGACGAATATCCTCAATGGAAGATTTATATGATCCATTTTCTAGAGGGAGTCGATAAAGAACTAGTCATGTTGGTTCCTAAATTGCGGAAGCGTTTTAAACAAACTAATAAGATAATGTTTGGTAGAAAGACACACAATATCAAATACACAAAGTGGAAGTAATTCAGATAATTAACTCAATAACCCACTGTATATTGATATAAATAGAACACCAAGAACACCGAAAGTTATACGAGAAATCTGCTCTAATAGTGTGTGTGTCGTGCAAAGCTTAATAGAAGAGCTCAACATGAGTCTTCTATTTATACTGTTCATCAGGGGACAAGTTCTAGACATAAAGGACTAAAGGTACAAGACACGATCGTGGAACTTCTACTGGTACAACGTTAATGTAGTGCGTCGTTTTCTGCAAAGGCTGAAACCTATCAGAATTTGACACGTGGTGTTGTCAGGGCACGCCTTGTACGAATGATCTTCAGAATATTCGTACAACAGAGATCGTGAGACGCACGATTGTCTTCGTCTTGATTTTCAAGTAATCTTCCAAGTCTTCAGTCTTCTTACCATAGAGGCTCTGTCAAGTTTGGCAGAGGCTCTGTGGCCTTGTCTTCTGTGAATGTCTTCAGTCGAGTCTTCACTTGGTCTTCTATCGGTGTCTTGGCAGAACCTCTGTCGGAGTCTATACTTAGCCAATTTCTCAATACTTTTATAAACAGTAGAAGTTGGAGCTAACAATCTCCCCCTAAGTATTGAGAAATAAAAATTTGAAAGATGCAAGGTTTTCTAGACGAAGTACACGACAGACGGTGATTGACCTCTATTGAAACTTTACTTTTCATTTAATATTGTGCCAGAGGCACTTACATTTGATTACATTGTGATATGGAAAATTAAAGTAGCAGAGGTTGGTAGCCGACTTTAGACGTTGGCGTCTTTGAAGTCATTGTAGCTTCTGTTGTCAAGTCCCACTTCTTTAAGCTCATGATAGATTCTGATGCAGAGGGTTCTAAAGTTGATTACCGAGTCGATGACCTCTATCAGTATATCTACGGAGGGTGTGTTCATCAATTATGATCCTCTGTGCTCCACAAGGTTGGCTCTGAACTCTGTGAGAGTACTTGTTGCGTACTTTTGGCAGTCCATCTCTAGAAACAGTCTTGATTTTCGCGCAGGATCTTGGAAGACATACCCAAACTTTGGGGAAGTTATGATCGAGTTTGGTATGGCAGAGGATGGGCAGTCATCTTCTGGTGGTTTAAGGCTTAGGTTTCTGTTGGTTCCCGTTTTGCTTATACAAGATTGTCAGATCTATTAGTTCGAATTTATGTTTGATGCGGAAGCGTATTTGAATAACTAACAGATATGATTGATAGATTTAGAACATAATATAAATAAACAGTGAACAGGAAATAATATCTCAAAGTTTACTGAATATATATATATTTTAAGAACAGATTCAAGAACAGTGAGTAAGCAAAGCTTTTAAAACAGATATGACTCTCAAGGTGTTTAAAGCTATGTGTTCTTGTGATGTTTTTCTCTCTTGAATTCTTGTTTCGATTGTTCGATTGATCGATCGATGGATAGATGGATAGGAAGAACTCAACATGAGTCTTCCTTATATACTACTCTAAGGGGACCATAAAGCATATACTACTATTCACAAAGGACGGTATGAATAGTTGGACAGATGGCATGAACAGTTGGACGTGCTGTATTGCATTTAATGCAGCAGGCGTCTATTATGTACTAAGCCCTATTGAATCCAACCAGAGTTTGACACGTTGCAGTTGGACAGGGCATGCTACCATGCAAGTTGATGAACAGGTCCTGTAACAGTAGCAAGATATTATAAATATCTTTTAAGTCTTTGTTGAAGACTGCAGAGGCTCTGTGAAGTGCCACAGAGGTTCTGCGGTTTGGTCCTTAGAAGAGCAGTCTTCACCGGATTCCGAGTCTTTGGTCTTCTTTGCGCGTATGACAGAGCTTCTGTAGGGCGCCTCTTTAGCTTCTATAGCTTCTTGACCTTGATCTCTCGGTAATTTTGGTAGAGCCTCTGTAAGAGGCTTTCTTCACTTAGCCTATTTTTCACTACATCTAAATACTTCTATGATTAGGAAGATTGAAGCTAACAGTTTCTTACTCCAAGATCCCGTCCTAATTGGAAATCGACTAGGCTATATAACAGAAGTTTCTCACGCATGGCTTTCCTGATCACCCTGTATGCCCTTTGAACTGCATCTGTTGTGTAGTTCTGTTTTGTCCAGTTCAGAAGGTTGGGTAGGTCGTAGAGGCTTAAGTTCCTAAGATCAACATCCGAGAATTGGTTCTCGGATCTGTTCACTCTTTTGACCTTATAGATGTTGTAGGAAACCTTAGGTGTGGTTCTGGTGTGAGATAACTTACAGTATATGACCTTGTCGATCTTGGAGATTGAGTAGACTTCTTTGACAGGCTTGGGTGTTGTTCTGGAAAAGATACTTTTGAGCTCAGAGCAGAGGTTTGGATCTTGAATGGTTGGTGGTAGGGGATCTCTTTACCTCCTTGACCCTGTCATCTGTCTAGGAGGTGCACCAGGTGGAGGCATGGGCCTTCGCAGAGCATCCATTTCTTTCTTTACCTCCTTGACCCTGTCATCTGTGACTTTTGCTTTGGATCCAAGTTGAGATTTGTTGACAGAGGGATAATTCCATAAGCCCAGTCTTCTTCTTCGGGCTTAGGAGTGACATAAGCATCAAAGGCGCTCTTCGTGAGTTTCTCTGTGGGTTGATGCTTCGGCTTTTTCTTCTTTGGTTCCTCTGTCAGTATTCCCTTGCCTTTGCCTTTTTCCTTTGTCTGGATATCTTCTTGTAGAGGAGGGATTACCACCGTTGGTTTTAACTGTTGAGCTTCTGAGGACTTAGTTGTAGGTGTTTCAGTAGGATATGCGGGGGTTGCCTCTGTTGGATTTGACACTTGTGTTTTTGAGGTCTTGATTGGGGATGTGGGTTTGGTTGGTGAGGATTCTGCTGATTTGCTCAAATATTTTCTTTTGTGAGCAATAGATTTGGTTCTGGTTTTGGGTGTGGGAGATGGGGGTTTTGTTGTTTCAGCTTCTGGTGTAGGGGATGGTAGTTTTGGTTCCTCTGGTGTTTTTGATGTAGGAGGTTTGTCTTCTTCGGAAGACGTGAGTATTTGAAATTGTTCATGGGTTGGCACATCTTCTCCGAATATAGAGGTTGTTTCCACAGAGGTGGGTATTGCCTATGTGGTCTTCTGTTGTTGGGGGATTTCTTCTTGGGTTTTAGTTGGGGGTTCTTGGGATATAGGTTCTGCTGATATTGGCGTTGGTGCAGGTAAACCTCTGTCTGTAGCTTTGTCTTGTGTCCCTTTCTCCCCCTCAGGATGATCCGATGAATCATCGGAGTCATCATCAGAGTCATCCTGACCCTTTTCCTTTGTACCCTCTACTCTGCATGAAGCTTCTGGCTTCTTCGGTGGAGTGGCACATGCGGCTATTAGTTTTGCGCATACCTCATCACAGAGACCAAGGAGACTGTGAACCTCTGCCTCTGTGTTGTAGCGCATTTTGCCGACGCTTTTTTGGAAGTCCTTGACATAATTGGCGTTGGCCACAGTGAAGGCTTTGATGAGCTCTGTTACTTGGTCGATTACCCCTTGTCCAAGTTCTGTTAGCTGAGCTCTGGTCATGTAGTCGGATGGCTTCATGGCCAGAGTCTCCCTTGTTGTTTGTTCTTGAACTTGCTCTAAGGCTTTCTTCAAGTCTTCTGGTGTAAGGCCAGCAGGGGTTGAGGATTTTTCTTTCAGCTTTTCCAGTAAGTCTTTGACAGAGCTTTGGAAGGCAGAGGTTGTGGCTTTCTCATATTCAGAAGCGGTGGTGGCAACAGAGGTTGATGCAGTTTCTTTCATTTGAGCACATGCCTGTTTCACCTCTGTGGATAGGTTATCCACTTTGGTGGTCAGTTCAGAGATGGCCTTCCTTGTTGATTCTGCAAGAGCATCAAGAGCTTTTCAACTCTCCCAATGAAGTGGTCACAGAGGTGACAAGGGTTTGGAACTCATCCCTTGCGACATGTGAGCCTGGTGTAACCTCTGGGGGAACACATTCGTCCCCAGAGTGAATCCCTGTTCCTGGGATACCTTGTTTCATCCCTGTTTGTAAGTTGAAGATGGAAGGATTTCTTTCTGATCCTTGAGCAGAGGTTTTTGAGGCCTCATGCTCTACAGAAGTTCCGGTAAGCACATTGTCCTGATCCACTCCAGAGATGGGTACAGGAATATCCTTAGATTGACTAGGGGACTTGTCTAGAGTCCCTTCGTCTCTGTGCACTCTAAGCTCCTCTGAAGAGCCTGTTGGACCTATAAGTGTGTGCGTGTCAGAGGAAACAAATTCCTCTGTAGGGATTTCTGTTGTGATCAGGGGCGATAGATCATGAACAAAGGGTAAGTCCTTTTGAGAGGACTCCCCTGGAATGGTTTCCCCGGCTAGATTGGTATAGAGGTAGAAAGAGTTACCTCTGCCTGGTCAGTTTGGGTTGGGGTTGAGCCGTGCTGCTCCTTTTCAATATTACCTTCTACCACTAGACTGGCGGTAATAGACATGTGGGTTGCACTGGGAGTTGGTTGGAGATGTGTACCTTCTTTAACTACGACATCTTTTTCTGTTTCACCCTCTGTTGTTGCTCCTACCCTAGTGGCTTCGGCCTCTATTGCCTCTTATTCAAGTAAGGCGTACATGGGATGGAATGAGGACATATGTCTAAGATCTGGGTGCAGAGGGCCGTGGTTTACTTGGTCATCTTCTGAATCAAGACCATCCTCTGCAATTAAAGAAGTTGGGGTTGAGGTGTCCAAACCTGTGATTGCTTCTGCGGTCCACCCAGAGGTATCTAGGGAATCAGCAATGTCTGGTCGGAGAAGGAACGTATTGAAGTCTCCCTGATCTGCATAATTGATGGGAGTTGGGGATTGCAGAGGTTGGTCATGGGTTTTTTCTGCTGTGTCTCCTTCCTCTGTGATTGGCTCCAGAGGTGTGAAGGGCTTCTTAGATTTCTTCTTTTGTTTCCTTCGCTTTGGTTTGTGAGCACCCTCCTCTGAGGACTTGTGTTTTCTTTTCTTCTTCTTTTCCTTCGGAGGAGGGGGAGGTGCAGAGGATTCAACCACTGTTTCTGCTGGAGGGGTTTGATCGGTTTGTTGGGCAACACTGGTAGAGGTTCCTTCTGCAGATTTCCTTTTCTTGTGAGCTTTCTTCTTCTTTGGAGTGGTTGTAGAGGTTTTGCTCTTTGAGACAGAGGTTTCTAATTGCCATCTCTGACGACGGAAATTCTCCTGAATCTTTTCATGTTTACCCAAGGCAGCTGCCCATTCTTCATCACTCATTTTCTCAACTACCTTATCTCCTACAGAGGCTCCTAGACGCGGGGGTGTCACTGGACTCGGTTCAGGAGTCTGGTGAACGCGTATATATGCTAGCTGAAGTTCTTCATCAGTTGTGTAACCCATAAGCTCTTTCAATAGAGGTCTACAGAAGTCGTACCCATCTTCATGTTCTGTTGGGGTGTTATTTGCCATGGGGTAGGTTTTGACAGTTGGTCCTTCCATAGGCCATCTCTCTCCCTGAATCAGAGGTTCTAGTAGGACACCTAGAATCCTCTGAAACTGCAGTGGGGGTAGATTTGTGGTTGAAGGTCCCTTAGCCCTCTGTGAAGAGATTATGCGGTCAATCGTGTTGACGATGTGCTGCATCATTAGGGTTCCATAGTCCAAGGACAACTCATAGTATACCCCAAACATTATGGACATAATCTGGTGAGAGGTTTGGTCGGGGCTACCAATTTTGCCTGTTAGGCATCTATTCATAATGGAGAAGAGGGTATTCCATAGAGGGGGAAATCTGCCTCTTCGGAAGTCATTCCTATTCTTCAATGTTGTGTTGTACCCCAACATTTCTGCAAATCTGCAGAGGTCTTCATCTGATGGTTCCTCTGCATATTTCTTTATCCCCAGAAGACCTCTGGTAGGTAGAGCAAACTCAAGGGAGAACATTGTTCTGTTGAACTTGAGTTCTAGGTATTCAGATTGGCCAGGTTTTGAAATATAGCCCTTGATTTGTCTCTCCTCTAAGTCAAAATGGCAACTTTGCCAGAATTGGTAAAGGTATCTAGCAGGGATCTTCTTCACGTTCTTGGATAATAGAGGGAAAAGGTAGTGGTTCTCCAGAATGTTCAGAAGAATGGCATGCTTTTCCCCAAATACGGTTCTGGAGGGAACAAGGTAATGGTTATTGGGTTTTAGGGGAAGGTTTCGGCCAAAGTGATCATGTTCTAAGAAGTTTTGCAGGTGGGTGGTCGGAGAAAAATCTGCTGAATCGCCGAAGTTATCTTGTTCTAATGTTCCGGCTATTTCTGGATTCTGTGATTTCTCTGAATGAGTTGGGGAGTTCGCCGGAGCATTTGAGGTGGAAGCCATTTTGGGTTTTATTGAAGAAATTAGTAGATATAGAGAAGTTGCAGGTTTTTGCAGGGTTCGCCGGAGAAGAATGTGAGAGTAATTTCGTGAAAGGATTAAGAAGTGATGGGAACGGGGTTATATAGTGAGAGTAGAAACGGATAGAATTTCATGGTAAAAGTGAATTCAATAAACATTTGGGGTCCACACTCGAGTTTTACAGCTGGGAAAACGTTTCAGAGGAATCGTGTGGCACGCACGTCCAATGAAAATCTGCCACGTCAAAGGTGTCAGAGCACGATTAGACGTCGTACGCGGCCCATTAATGATTGGCGTGTGGGTATTTCTTTTGTGTGGGGTCTGTCACTCGTGGTAAATAACTCCCTTTTACAGGGTTTCCATAAAGAGTAAAGTGTCAGAATCAACAGAGGCTCTGTAGTGGAGTGAGCTCTGTGATTCTGAAACCTACCTTTAATGTCTCCTCTGTGCTTGCACCTTTACCAAAAACGTTTGAAAATTTATTGGAGAGGATCAATAGAATCTTTAGTACAAAATCTTCATCCACAGAGGCTTTGAGGCTCTGTCAAAGCCAGCAGAGGCTCTATGACTAAAAATTTCTAATAACTGGAGATTCAAAAAATATTTTGATCATCCAAAGTTTTCACTATTTTAAACACTGTTTTTGGGACTTATTTGAAAGTTGGTGTCCGGAAAAACTGTTTTGGAAAAAGGTTTTGTGTGGGACATTCTCCTTTTGACTAACCTTTGCTCGGTGAATTACCTGACTTATGTGGATTTGTCTGATCACTATTTTTCTTTGGCTCCCCCTTGAATTAACAACTTCTGTAGTCTAATTCAAGTCTCCTTCTACTCCCCCTTGACCTATGCTTGAATCAAAATAGATAAGCAATGCATAGAGCATAGATCAAACTCACCAGAGGTTCTGTGGACATCGTCAGAAGTTCTGAGTGATCCTACAGAAGCTCTGTCGGGTATAGAACTTTTGGTGATAAGGAAATTACAAACAAGATAGGTTAAATTTGTACATATATACACGAGAATCAAGTATCACTTACAGAGGTTTTCAACTCATGTTTATCATACCCAACTTACTTACCAAGAAAAGGAAGCTCTGCTAAATTCCCTTGTCAAAAGAGCTAACGATTTAGCTATTAAGGCCATAGTTGCCTCTTCTTCTTCCACCACCTCCTCCTCTTCACTATCAACGATCATTACCTTCTTCTTCTTCTCCTTCTTTTCCTCCACAGCTTTCTCCTTCTTCGGCTTCTCTTTAGCTTCTGTAGCATTACCAACAAGTACAAGGGGTGCACTGACTTGAGCTTTTGTTTGTCCAATCTGATGTTCTTGGGCTGCCAAAGTTCCATAAAGATCTGACAGAGTCCAGCAGTCTAAGTCCTGATTAGTTTGTAGAGACATAGACAACTGGAGCCATTCTTCATTAAGGCTCTTCAGGAACATGACATTGTACTCCTCAGAAGTTCTGTGGATCCCGAACTTTTTGCACTTGTTGATCAGAGAGTTGAACCGATCATAAGTTGACTGCAGAGATTCTGTCGGCAGAGCTTTGAATGCATAGTATTCATTGATGCATTGGGCTCTGCGGTTCTTCTGAGTTTTGGCCCCTCCTTCCAGTTGTTTCTCCAGTTCTTTCCATATATCGTATGCAGATTCACACACATCTAGAGATTGGAAGAGGTCATTGGGGATGGCCATTATCAGAAGTCTTTTGGTCTTCTGAACGACTTCATATTTTTCCAAATCTGGATCGGACCAGTTGTCCTTGGTCTTTGGTTTCTCGTGCTCAGGAATCTCTGGTGTGTCGTCTATGGCAGGTACACGAGGTACTGTGATCATTGGAACGAAAGGGGGGTTGTGAATATAGTGAACGAGTTCTTTGTCAATACCCTCGAAGAAGTGAATCATTCGTATCTTCCACTGAGGGTACTCATCTCTGAGCAGTGTGGGTGGCTTGGTTAGAGAACCAGCGGTGAAGAAGTTGTTCGTGTTCGCCATTTTGAAAGAGGTTTGACAGATATCAGAAAAATAGAGTATGAACTGTAAACTTTCAGATGGTGGAGTGAATGGTTCGAAACGTGTTTATAAGCTTAAAAACCTTGAGCAATGCACTAAAATGGAGTTTTAACCGAGAAAACAGATTCTGTAGGTTTACCAAAGTCGAACAGGTCGAGAATGGCAGAAAAACATAGTCTATTTTAAATAAGCGAAGAACAGGTCAAAAACTAACCAAGTTTCTACCAAAAATCATTGTAAGAGGGGATCACTTGATATAGATAATCAAGGATGGCTCTGATACCAATTGTTGGTTCCTATATTGCTTAACAATGATTTAAATACCTATTAGTTCAAATAGATAAGAGTTGCGGAAGCGTTTTAAACGAACTAATATGATAATGTTTGGTAGAAAGACACACAATATCAAATACACAAAGTGGAAGTAATTCAGATAATTAACTCAATAACCCACCGTATATTGATATAAATAGAACACCAAGAACACCGAAAGTTATACGATAAATCTGCTCTAAGAGTGTGTGTGTCGTGCAAAGCTTAATAGAAGAGCTCAACATGAGTCTTCTATTTATACTATTCATCAGGGGACAAGTTCTAGACATAAAGGACTAAAGGTACAAGACACGATCATGGAACTGCTACTGGTACAACGTTAATGTAGTGCGCCTGTTTTTAGCAAAGGCTGAAACCCATCAGAATTTGACACGTGGAGTTGTCAGGGCACGCCTTGTACGAATGATCTTCAAAATCTTCGTACAGCAGAGATCGTGAGAAGCACGATTGTCTTTGTCTTGATCTTCAAGTAATCTTCCAAGTCTTCAGTCTTCTTACCACAGAGGCTCTGTCAAGTTTGGTAGAGGCTTTGTGGCCTTGTCTTCTGTGAATGTCTTCAGTCGAGTCTTCACTTGGTCTTCTATCGGTGTCTTGGTAGAACCTCTGTCGGAGTCTATACTTAGCCAATTTCTCAATACTTCTGTAAACAGTAGAAGTTGGAGCTAACAAGTCACTTACATCAAAAACCCACCATATGTCCCCATGGTCACTGTCCTAAGGGTACCTGCAACTGATACAATATCAGAAGTACCTGATAATGACAATGTTGATCCAAACCCTCAATGATTTGATAATTACTCTCTGAGAAACACTTAGTGAAAATCATAAGTAGACAATATGTATTAATGTTTTGTCATCAAAGAAAAATACTAAGTCTGTTTAGTATCGCTGATGAAAACATATGCTTTAAAACTACACATTCAGCGATACTGTTCATCAATGAGACCTGAGCCTGTTCAGTCTTGCTGATGATCGCTGATAATCTTAGTTGTTTACTTATGATCCCTGAAGACAAATTTCACGTCAATTATGTTCTACGCTGAAGTCGAAGATCAAGCCAAAGAACCAACGACAAGTCTACTAATGAACTGATGCGGATATTAGCGAAGCCAATATTTGTCCACTCAACGTGAAGTTTCAAGTAGAAGACTTCAGCTAACGCTGAACTTTATGACTCGCTGATAAAGATCTATTCAGCGAACGCTGATCATGATGTTTCCTCTACAAGTTACTTTTGTCTTTCTCCCTTGCAAGCCTCCGTATGATAATGTCAGAATGGACATCCTTTTTGTCCAGAATCGTACAACCAACTCTGATTCTACATTGTTCATCATGCGGCTACTAGGTTGTCTACAAAGGTCAAACCATGCAACCAATCAGCTGCTGCCACGTGTAAAGTTGTACTGATGTGCATTAAATGCATGCAGTATATAAAGGAAACCCTACTTCAGAAATGAAGTGCTCGACCATCTCCTTCTTACTATTTCTATGTGTTAGAATATTAGATTTTAATATTCTTATGTTCTTTCTATCTTATTTCTAGTGCAAAAAATTTTAGTGATTCTCTTAACTTGTTTAGATTAGGTTTATTCCTTAATCTTGTTCCGCAACAAGTTGTAAATTGTTTGATACATATCAATAAACAATTTAGAAAAGTAAAATCTGTGTGTTTGTATTCAATCCCCCCTTCTACAAACTTGTATAACCCTCCGGGACCAACAAGTGGTATCAGAGCAGATTGTTTAGTCTCATAAACATGATCTTGCTTATACTAATCTTTTCTCTTCCTTGCTATTTTCCATAATGGCTAATAACACAAACCCAAACTATATCGACAATGGTTCTCTTGCAAAACCCCCTAGATTTTCCAGAGATAACTTTAATTTGTGGAAAAATAGGATGATACTCTTCTTAGAAGGTGTAGACCCTACTATGCCTTATTACATCGAAAATGGCCCATATATTCATGTTAGGATTGATCCTGAAGTTCCAGGCACTACAACTAGAGCTGCCATTCCTGAAAGAATCATTCCTAAGGAACCTCACAATTGGGCTGATGAAGATAAGAAGAAAGTGGCTATTGACACTAAGGCCAGATCCATTCTTTCCATGGCTCTTCCTGACGAAGTCTACCATTCCGTCATGAACCTGAAAACCTCCAAAGCCATGTGGGACACAATCTGTGTTCAATATGAAGGTACGTCTGAAGTCCAGGACTCAAGAAAGATCAACCTGGTAAGACAGTATGAAAGCTTCATTTGTGGTAAGAATGAATATCTCTCTGAAGTACATCAGCGGTTTAATTGTTTAATTATTGATCTGAAAACCATTGGTAAGGAATATTCTAACTTTGAAATACTGACAAAGTTCCTAGAATGTTTACCTGAAAGCTGGTATAGTTATTCAATGTGTCTCAAGCTATCAACGGATCTAAAATCTATGACTCTCTCTACCTTATATAGCACTATGCTCAATCATGAGCAGTTGTGTCATCTTAAGAAGAATCTTGTAAAAGATTCCAAAAGCACCCATGTTGTTTTACTCTCAGAGTCACCTTCCACTCAGCGATCTACTATCACTGTCACTGAGTTGGAGATTACTGTTGTTTTATATATAAAGCAAGAACAGATTTAAGAACAGTTGAGTATGCAAAGCTTTAAGTAGATATGACTCTTGATGTGCATAAGCTATGTGTTCTTGTGTGCTTAGTAAAAACGTTGTGTATTATCTTGTTTTTGTAGTTATGTCTATCGTTTTTTAAGAACTAAACATTAGTCTTCCTTTTATACTACTCAAAGGGGACAATAAAGCATAAGCTATGTTTGATCGGACGGCATGAACAGTTGAACGTGCTGTATTGCATTTAATGCAGCAAACGTCTATTATGTACTAAGCCCTCATGAGTCCACTCAGAGTTTGACAAGTGTTTGAAGTTGGACAGGGCATGCTACCATGCAAGTTGATGAACATGTCAGGAACAGTAGCAAGATATTTCTTTAACAGTGGCAAGATATTATAAATATCTTCCAAGTCTTCAGTCTGAACCGCAGAGGCTCTGTCAAGGGTGACAGAGGTTCTGTGGTTGGTTCCTTGGTGAGCATTCTTCTGTAGATCCTTCTTTGGTCCTTTGTGAGTAGTCTTCACTGGGTTCCTTGTCTTCTGATGTTGTCCGCAGAGGCTCTGTTATTGGTAACAGAGGTTCTGTGGTTTTGGTCTTCTGAAAGCGTCCTTCTGTAGTTTCTTCGGTCTTTGATTACTCTTGATCAAACTTCCTTTGATTCTTCTGAGATGCCCGGCAGAGCTTCTGTTGCACTCAGCAGAGCTTCTGTGGAAGTTCTTCTGTACTTGGCCATTTTTCAATACTTCTAATATTTCAGAATATTGGAGCTAACAAAGACACTGAATACTCTTTCCTCTAAAGAGTTAGTTACCGGTTTACCTCAACAATCATACGCTAAGGAGTCCTTATGTTCAGCGTGTGAGAAAGGGAAACAAACCAAGGCAAGCTTCAAGTCTAAGCAAGTTTCCTCAGTGTCATCTCCTCTACAACTTCTCCATATGGATTTGTTTGGCCCTGTTAACAAACAATCCATCGCTTGAAAGAAATATACATTGGTCATAGTTGTGAATTCTCTTGCTATACCTGGTTAATGTTTCTCCGTTCTAAGAGTGACACCCCTGAAGAACTCATCACTTTTGTCAGGAAAATGGAAGTCCTGAATAACATGACCGGTCGCTCAATAAGGAGTGATCACGGGATTGAATTTAAAAACAGTTCCCTTGATTCCTTCTTTGAGAGCAAGGGTATTTCTCACAACTTTTCCTCAGTGAGAACACCTCAACAAAATGGAGTCCCTGAAAGAAGAAATCAAACTATCATAGAAGCTGCACGTTCAATGCTCATCAATTCTCATCTACCTACTCAGTTTTGGGCAGAAGCTGTCAACACTGCTTGTTTTACTCAAAACAGGTCGCTGATTGTCAAATGATTCAAAAAGACAACCTATGAACTTTTCCATGGGAGAAAGCCTTCAATTAGCTTTCTTCACATCTTTGGATGTCAGTGTTTCATACTGAACAACAGATATGCCCTTGGAAAGTTTGATCCTAAAGATGATGATGGAATCTTTCTTGGATATTCTTCAGTCTCCAAAGCCTTCAGAGTCTTCAATCGAAGAAGACAAACTGTAGAAGAAACAATCCACGTCACTTTTGACGAATCCCGTTCAGCAAACTCTAGACCCAAAGCTAAAAATAAAGAACTGAATCAATGGATGTTTTCTCATCTTGGTGATTCAGAAGTTGTTCCCACTCCTCCATCTCATACTCATCCCGCTGAAGATGATGATCCTGTTGGTTCTATATGCTCAAGAATGATTATAAAATAATATTACCGGTAATATATGATCCTATAGGGTCATATCGAACAACAAGTAGACACCGAATTAATATTTATAAGAATTTAATTCTTGATAAATATTATTATTTCTTGATAAATATTATTAATTATATTATTGAATACAATTCATAATATTAGATGCTAATGAAAGATTCTAGTTTATTAATTAATATGATTGGCTCATATGTAACTAGAATTAAAAGGAGGGACTTTAGTGATAAAGTTTAAAATAGTTAAAATTGTGATTTTAACCATTTTAAACTAGAAGGGTTAAAAGGAAATATTGCATGGCTAGGTCATTTCTTATTGGCCCTCTTGGGTGGCTACATGATGGTTGTGTGTGTTAATATATCACACATGGTCATACAAAGAAATGGTGTAACAAAACAACTAGCATCACTCTCCTCATTCTAGAGTGATATGCAAAACTAACCAAAAGAAGAGAAAAAATACTCTCCTCCCTCCTCTCTCTTGCTCACGGCCAAAACCACCAAGTGGTGGTGGTTTTGTGACTTTTGTTATTTAAATCTCTTGTAGATTTGAATCAAGAGCTCCAATTTTGCATGATCAAGAAAACAACTAGCATTCTACCAAGGTCTTGGCGCTTGTGGTGGATACCGATAGAGAGAAGTTACTTTGGTCCTTGTTGCCATCTTCAACAACACCCAATTTCGGGTTAGTCAAAGTCTTCAAAGGTTGTAGTCTTGAACTCTCTTGATTATTTTATTTATTTATCTTTTAATGCATGTAACAAGATCCTTGGTGGGAATAAAAACGGTTTTTATGTTTTTGTTCAAATGTTTTACTTTGCTTCCGCTGCGTAAATTTTTATCTCTTATGAGTTTTTTGAAACCCATGTTTTGAACATAAAATCCCAACAAGTGGTATCAGAGCCTATGTTATAATGCATGATTAGATAATAAGTTTTATTTGGATAAAACTTGTTTTCTTGGAAGCCATGGGTGAAATTTCATCTTGGGTGAAAAGTTCATGCATGGCTTCTTTGGCAACTTGCATAATATAACAAAATTTTAACATGCATTTTTGTTACATAAAGGTTGCCTTAGAAAAACAAAGTGTTGTTTTACTTTATTTATGAGAAATATGTGCATAAACAAGCCATGGACCAATGTGTTGGATGTTGTGTTGTTTCCTTTAAATTTGTTGTAATTTTTATTATTATTCATGATGGTTTGTAATAGTAAATAGGTTTTATTATTTCATGAGAAATATGGGTATAACTTGACAAGTCTACCCCGGACCGCCAGATCGAGTTCAGAATTGATCTGATGCCTGGAGCTGCACCAATTGCCCGCGCACCTTATCGATTGGCGTCGTCCGAAATGAAAGAAATGATGACTCAGTTGCAGGAGTTGTTAGACAAGGGATTCGTTAGACCGAGTACGTCTCCGTGGGGAGCACCTGTTCTTTTCGTGAAAAAGAAGGATGGTACTATCCGTATGTGCATAGATTATCGGGAGCTCAACAAGGTCACGATCAAGAATAAGTATCCTATACCGAGAATCGACGACCTGTTCGATCAATTACAAGGAGCTAGTTACTTCTCCAAGATAGACTTGAGGTCAGGTTATCATCAACTCATGGTGAGGGAGGAGGACGTGCCGAAGACCTCTTTCAGAACCAGGTATGGACAATACGAATTTTTGGTGATGCCGTTCGGGCTAACCAACGCCCCGACAGCATTCATGGACCTAATGAATAGGGTGTGCTAACCTTATTTAGACCAGTTTGTGATAGTGTTCATAGACGATATCCTGATATTTTCACGATCTGAAGAGGAGCACGAAACCACCTTCGGACAATTCTCGAGCTACTAAAGCAAGAGAAGCTGTACGCGAAGTTTTCCAAGTGCGAGTTTTGGCTAAGGGAGGTGCAGTTTCTCGGACACGTGGTGTCTGAGAAGGGAATCATGGTAGACCCGTCTAAGATAGAAGCCATCCGAGATTGGGAACAGCCTAAGAACCCGTCAGAAGTTCGAAGTTTCCTCGGACTGGCGGGATACTACCGAAAGTTCATCAAGGACTTTTCGCGTATCGCCACGCCATTAACTTCATTAACCAAAAAGAATGTCGAATTCGCCTGGTTTGAGAAGCAAGAAGAAGCCTTTCAAAAGCTGAAGGATATGTTGAGCAACGCTCCGGTGTTGTCGTTACCAGATGGTTATGATGACTTTGTGGTGTTTAGTGACGCATCGAAGCTCGGCTTGGGTTGCGTACTCATGCAACGAGGGAAGGTGATCGCATATACCTCGCTTATGCCTCATCATGAATAATTTTTATTATTATTCATGATGGTTTGTAATAGTAAATAGGTGTTATTATTTCCTGATCAAGAAAAGAACTAGCATTCTACCAAGGTGTTGGCGCTTGTGGTGGATACCGATAGAGAGGAGCTA
Organism: Saussurea involucrata; assembly: GCA_033807775.1. Taxonomy (NCBI): domain Eukaryota; kingdom Viridiplantae; phylum Streptophyta; class Magnoliopsida; order Asterales; family Asteraceae; genus Saussurea; species Saussurea involucrata. The sequence goes on from CM066316.1 coordinate 26,882,467, forward strand.
CTTTGGTCCTTGTTGCCATCTTCAACAACACTCAGTTTCAGGTTAGTCAAAGTCTTCAAAGGTTGTAGTCTTGAACTCTCTTGATTATTTTATTTATTTATCTTTTAATGCATGTAACAAGATCCTTGGTGGGAATAAAAATGTTTTTTATGTTTTTGTTCAAATGTTTTACTTTGCTTCCGTTGCGTAAATTTTTTATCTCTTATGAGTTTTTTGAAACCCATGTTTTGAACATAAAATCCCAACAAGTGGTATCAGAGCCTATGTTATAATGCATGATTAGATAATAAGTTTTATTTGGATAAAACTTGTTTTCTTGGAAGCCATGGGTAAAATTTCATCTTGGGTGAAAAGTCCATGCATGGCTTCTTTGGCAACTTGCAAAATATAACAAACTTTTAACATGCATTTTTGTTACATAAAGGTTGCCTTAGAAAAACAAAGTGTTGTTTTACTTTATTTATGAGAAATATGTGCATAAACAAGCCATGGACCAATGCGTTGGTTGTTGTGTTGTTCCCTTTAAATTTGTTGTAATTTTTATTATTATTCATGATGGTTTGTTCATTTTTATTATTATTCATGATGGTTTGTTCATTTTATAATATTGGTTCAAACGCGCTTATTTATAAATTGTTTAAAGTTGAAGCGACAAATTTTAAAATTAGATTTTTAATAAACCAAGTTTTAAAATAGATATTTTATATCAACCAATATTTAAAATGGAGATTTTAAATTAATGACATGCAAATTGCTTCAAATACGTTTTATATAAAATTGTTTATTTAAAAACGACGTAACTTTAAAATTGGATTTTTATTGAACCAAATTATTTAAAATGAAGATTTTAAATTTATTCATTTATGAGAAATAGTTTTTTTTTCTTAAAAAGAGTACCTTGATTATTGGATGCATGCAATAATATGGTACTATGAGTTTTAAGACTAAAATTGAGATTTTAAAATTTTAAGAAAGAGTTTAAAATGGAGTTTTCAAAAGTTTTACAAACTCATAGTCTTAATAATAAAAGTGTTTATTAAGAGACTATAAATGGTTCTTATTGTGATCAAACTCAAACGTTAATATATGATATTAATTGACCACAAATAATTTGGTTGATAAAATAAAGATTTTATTTAACTAAAAGGAACCATTTGATGAGAAATAAGATTTTAATTAAATACCATGTATTATTGAATGCATGCAAAATCACATGATACTAAAATGTTTTCAAAACTAGAATTGTAAAACATATAAATCCGTTTTAAAATTCAAGTATATGCCGTCCTTTTGAGAAACACTCAATATTGCACTATGACACCCTTGTGGGATAAAGGTCACCTAACCACTTGGATTGTCTTGAGATAGATGAGGTGATTATTATGTCCTTGTGGGATAAAGGTCACCTAACCGCATGGATGTGAGTTTCACACGTAGTTTCAAGTAAGTTGACTTGATTGGGAATCTTTTGTGATAAGGTCACCTAAGCATTAGAAACCCAAGGCATAGATGGGATCAAACATGCTCTTTTAACAAATAAGTTGTTAATGGATCCCATAACGCTTGGAATTACATTCGATGTAATCGATAAACGTTATCTACCTTGTTGGATTAAATGGACGGGATAAAGGTCACCTAACCGTTTCATTTGTTTTGCAACGTTGGATCCTAGATTTTATACTCTAAAAATCTATCGATCCTCTCCGATGCTTTTTCAAATAATTTTGGTAAAGGTGCAAGCAACAGAAGTTAGGGAAGAAGCACCAAGCCATAGGGTAGCGACAGAGATTGAAACTATAGATAGTCAAGTAGTGCTTGGATGCCTAACAGAGGGAGAAACTAGAACAGAAGCCTGGAATAATAGAGGCTCTCATAAACAACCATCTCCCAGTGCAACCCACACTTATATTACCGTTGGTCTAGCAGCAGAAGGTAATATTGAAAAAGAGCCGCACAGCTCGACCCCAACCCAAACCATCCGAACAGAGGAAATTCTTTCATCCTCTGTACCATTAATAACCGGGGAAACCATTCCAGGGGAATCCTCTCTAAAGGATTAATCCTTAGTAAGTAGTCTATTGCCCCAGATGATAACCGAAATCCTTGCAGAAGAATTTGTTTCCTCTGCCACACGCACACAAATAGGTCCAAACATCTCTTCAGAGGAGATTAGAGTGCACACAGACGAAGGGATTCTAGACAAATCCCCGAGTCAACTCAAGGATAATCGTTTACCCACCTCTGGAGTGGATAAGGACAATGTCCTTGACAGAACTTCTATAGAGATTGAAACTCAAAAAGTTTCTTCTCGAGGATTAGAAGGAAGTCCTTCCGCTCTCAACGCCAAAACAGGAGCGAAAGAAGGCATCTCAGGAACAGAGACACACTCTGGTGATAGATCTGTTCACCCAGAGTTTACAACGAGTTCAGATATATCAAGGGATGAGTTCCAAACCCTTGTCACCTCTGTGGACCAAACAATGAAAGAGTTGCAAAGCTCTCTCAAAACTTTTTGCAGAATCAACATCTTTGGCTATCACAAATCTGAATACCAAAATGGACAACCTGTCCACAGAGGTACAACATACCGTAGCTCAGATGAAGTCCTCTGCAACAAACACTGCAACCTCTGCAGCTGCTGAATTCGGAAAATCCGCCACCGCTGCCTTCAAAGAGTCTGTCAAACATTTTCTTCAACAACTAAAAGAGCAATCCTCAAAATCTAAGGGTCTTACACCTGAAGACCTGAAGAAGGCCTTAGACGAAGTTCAAGAGCAAACAACCAGAAATACTCAAGCCATGAAGTCTTCTGACTACATGACCAGAGCTCAAGTGACAGAACTCGGCCAAGGAATACTTGATCAGATGACCGAATTCATCAGAGCTTTCACTGCTGCCAACGCAAACTATGTCAGAGAGTTTCAAGCAAGCGTCGGCAGAATGCGCTTCAATACAGAAGCAGAGGTTGAAACACTACTCGGCCTCTGTGATGACTTATGCGCAAAGATGATTGCTGCAGGGGCTGTTCCACCAAAGAAACCTGAAACTTCATGTAAAGCAGAGAGTACGACAGATAAAGGTCAGGATGACTCTGATGATGACCATCATGGTCCATCAGATCATCCTGAGGGGGAGAATCAAGGGGAGAAACAAAGGGAAATAGCTGCAAGCAGAGGTCTACCCACTCCACCGGTATCCGCAGAACCAATATCCTCTGCACCCCCAACTCAAACCCAACAAAGAACACAACACTCCACAGAGGCAACAACCACCTCTATGGAAATGGTCTCTAAAGAAACCCCTGCTACAACCCAAACACCTGAAACCCAAATACCAGAAACAACCCAAGTTCAACAACAGAAGACCACTGAGGCAATACCAACCTCTGTGGAATTTTCTTTTGTATTCGGAGAAGATGTCCAAACCCAAGAGAACTTACAAATTCTGACATCTTCCGAAGACGAACTACCTTCCCCAACACCCAAAACCAACCCAAGAATCAAAACCATTGCTCAAAAACAGAGGAAATATCTGAGCAAGACACCAGAAGCCTCTCCAACAGAAGCAACCCCAATCAAGCCCTCTGAAACTCAAGTGTCAAAACCTGCAGAGGCAACTCCATCTCTATAAGAAGATCAGCCGAAGGCAAAAGATAAGGGCAAAGGAATAATGACAGAAGAACCACAGAAGAGGAAGCCCAAGCATCAACCTCAAACATAAAAACTGATGAAGAGCTCTTTCGATGCTATTATGACACCAAAGCCAGAAGAAGAAGACTGGGCTTTTGGTACAACTCCTCTGTCAAATATTCCTGTTCTAGATCCAAAGGCAAAACCTTCAGAGGATCGAGTAGCCGAAGTCAAGAACCAGTTAGATGCTCTACGTAGAACCTTACCTCAACCACCACCACCACAAATGGAAGAAGTGGTATACAGGTACTTATACAGCAGAATGGGCATAATGGATCAATCAGAACCAACCATTCAAGACCCTGACTTCCGTGCTGACCTCGAAAACCTCTTCACCAGAATAAAACCCAAGCCTAAACACGAAGTCTTCTCAACATCAAAGATCATCAAAGTCATCTATTGTAAATTCTCCAAAACCAGAACCTGGCCCAAGGTCTCATTCAATATATACAAGGTCAAAAGGGATGACAAATCCGAGAACCAGTTCTCTGATGCGGATCTTAGAAACTTAAATCCTTATGATCTTCCTGACCTTCTGGACTGGACGAAAGAGAACTTCACAACAGATGAAGTTCGCAGAGCATACAGGGTGATTAGAAAGGCCATACGCGAGAAGCTTCTGCTATACAGCATGGTAGATTTCCAATTGGCTCGAGATCTTGGAGTAAAAAGCTTAACCGTTCAACCACCAGAAAACTACTGCCCTCCCTCTGCTACACCCAACTCAATCATCACAAATCCAAGGGTCGGGTTAGTATTTCTAGTTCCTTCTGGTAAGTCAAAGTTGTTCGTAGAGATGGGCTGTCAGAAGTACGCAACAAGTCCTTTGACAGAGTTTAGATCGATCCTAGTGGAGCACAGAGGAACAAAGCTTATGGATCAAAGCCTAGCCAACAGACTGATATAGATCATCGATGCAACAATCAACTTCAAAAAACTCTGCATCAGTTTCTATCACAAGCTAATACAACAAGGACTCGACAACAGAAGTTTCAATGACTTCAAAGATGCCAATGTCTGAGTCAGTCAAACAAATCCTCTGTAATATTTTCTTTTCAATACAATCAAATGTAAATTCCTCTGGCATAATCTAATGTAAAAAGAAAATAGTTCTTGTGCTTAGAAAATCCTTGCACTTTCAATTTTTTTAATTTTCACTACTTAGGGGGAGATTGTTAGCTCCAATCTGTCTGTTTGTGAAAGTAGTGAAAATAGTCTAAGTACAGAAGTAACCCACAGAGGCTCTGTAGAAGAACCCAAGAATACCGAAGTCAAGAATCAACAGAAGACTATTCACAGACGACCGAGCCGCATAACCTCTGTCACCCTTGACAGAGCCTATGCGGTTTATACGGAAGACTTGGAAGATTTACAAATATCTTTCTACTATTCCAGGATCCGTTCATCCACTTGCTTAAGGCGTGCCCTGACATCAACTACACGTGTCAAACTCTGATAGGGCTCTGTCAGAATTGGAACATGCGCATTAAATGAACATCGTACCTGCTACTGTTCATACGATCTTGTCTACTGTAGATCAGTCCTCTTTGTCTAAAGTATGTCCCCTTAAGAATTGGTATAAATAGAAGACTCATGTTGAGTACTTCTATTAACAAGAATCAGACAATTAAGCTACACACAAACACATACACCAGTAGAATTCTTGTTATGTTCTTGGTGTTCTTGATAAATATCAAACAGTAATCTTGGAGATACTCATATGTTCATTACATACTGTTTATTTGATATTGTGTGTTCTTCTACCTTTACATTATCTTTTAGTTCTTAAATACGCTTCCGCACCATATCTAAATCTGAACTAACTGAAAGTTAAGATCATTGTTAAGAAAACAGGAACCAACAAAAATGCTCACTGCCTTAACATTCAGATCTGCCATGACTACATAATCTGTCATAATCACATCCGTTTCATCAGAATTCACTTCTACTTCAGTATTTAACTCCAATTCCTCTGTTTTATCAGTGCCATCTTCAGAAGACTTTTCATGCATCACTTTTTCTGATTCTATAGCATCCTCAAATTCAAAACTGATTGTAACAACTGCAAACTTTTCAACATCTGCTACTTTCTAAACATTTGTTAACTTCTCAACATCTTCTAACTCAGTACTATGCTTCTGCCTTTTCTCCCCCTTTTGATGATGATGAGGTTCATTATCATCAAATTTCCTCTTCAAAGACTGAGTAGATTCAGATTCTGGCTCTGCTACAGACAAAGGCATGATGGCTAAAGGCTTTGAAATACTTGCCAAATTTGAACTGAACGCTTTAACTAGAGAAGACTGCATATCCTTCATACTTTTCAGAATCTTCTTTTGAATTTAATTCATCTTTGATCTCCTTTTTGTGAGATTCCAAAGACTCTTTGACTCCATTCACCTTTTGCTCAACAGATTTCGCCTTTTCATCCAATTTTGTTCTTAGATCCTTGATTTCATCCTTCAAGGAAACAACTGTTTTCTCCAATTTCTCCACCTTTACACCCAGATCATTGTTTTGTTTCTGAATCTTTTCAAATTCAGAAGGTTCTAACGTTAAACCTGGATCAACAAATGACCCACTTTGCATGTGTTCAGAGAACCCATGGCCTGTAGGTGCCACAGAGACACCATGTACAATAGATGCACTGTGTAAGGAGGCTTTTAAGATGTTCACCTCCCCAGGACTTCCATCCAATCCTTGACAACCAACAATAGGAATGTCTACGGATGTTGATACAGGAATACGAAATTCTTGTGATGTGCTTGTGTTCAAAGGAATTTCAGGCTCAAATTGGATTTTACTGTGTAATCCAGACTCAGTGAAATCAATAATATTTTGGGATTTATCACCACCCTCCAAATGAGTATGGGATGGTTCCCCTGTATGAAATGAAACAGTAGCATGTTTGAATGCTTCTGAGTGGCTAGGATTGGATTGTTCAAGTTCCATCATGGGCTCAACGACGTTTTCTTCAATATTGGTCACCAAGGGTTGTGAACCAATAGTAGATGTGGTTGCCCGGATAAGATCAGCTGGATCAGAATTATCTCTGTTTTCTAATTCTGTTAACATTCTCTTATTCTCACTTCTCTCTGTCTGTTTTTTACTTTCCAGTCTAACCAAGCTCTCTGAATTTTCCCTCTCATTTCTCTCAGAATGTTCTCCCACCTGAACATTCTCCCCCTCTCTATTTACATTAGACCCCTCACCTCTCATCTCAGGGTTTTCCTCATGGGTATGGATCTGAGGTTGTTCAAATCCCATAGAGGTGCAATATGCTTTTAATATCTCACTCTTCCCTGGAATATATTGCCTAAGTGACCGTGGAAGTGGTCTATGATTTGGAAAATTCTCAAGTTTCAGAGATGAAATCATTTTACCCATATAGAAGATTGGCCTATGCTCCTCATTTGCTCTTCTTAGAATGTTTCTATCTTGATCCATTGCATACCAGATTACCAAATGCCAATACCTCTGATAAGGTATGTATGTAAGTGGAGTATCCCTTGTTTTTTCCTCTATTGCCTTCTGATTCCTCTCAAAAGTATTCTTCATATCTTCCCATAGAATAGAAGCATAGTCATAGTGTCTGTTTTTCACCAACCCATGAAAGATTTGTAAGATTTTCCTTGATCCTTGATCTAGAGAACTGTGTTTCCCAGATAAACACTTGTTAATAATGTTGAAGAAACATGCCCAGATTGGTGGCAATTTGTTCCTTCTAAATGAGCTTAGATTCCTCAAATCTTCATTATACCCTAATCTTCTGAATTCAGCTATCAATTACTCTGTTAATGGAGAATCCTCAAAATCTAATCTCCCCTCCAAGTCATATTTTTCTGGTAACCTCAGCATAGTTCTCATGAAATATACAGTTAAAGTTACAGTAACTCCCCCTATATTTGACACAAATTTGTTTCCTTGTAGTTCCAAATGCTTCCACCACTGTTGTATATACTGTACTGGAACAGTTTTCTTCATTGTAAACCACTTCTTGAATGGATGGTACTTCAACAACTCTTTGATTATCCTATATTCTTCCTTGAACTTAGTTTCATCAAGCACTAACACACTGTTATTTTCAACTAAATCTAAATACTCACTATCAGGTACAATCCTCTCCATAGAATTAAGTCTAGAAGACATCACAGACCTAACCGCACTCTGTTCATGTTGTATATTCTCATTTCCCCCCATCTGCATTTCCTTCAGATTCAACCATATTCTCATCCCCTACATCCCCTTCAACGTTTCCTAGTACATTATTCTCTCCTAAAGCCCCTTCTTCTATGGCTCTATTCTCAGGCATACGAACTTCATCGTTCTCTGAATCCGAGGATTCCATCAACGTTTTCGAGGAATGTAATGATATAGGTCTACTTCTTCTTGAACCAGACATTATTTCACTATGGAATATTGAAAGAAAACAGAATCGAAGAACTCTGGATTTATACGTATCTCACTTTTCACTCTTGGAATTCAAATGAATTTGAAAGAGGGATTTTAAGGTCTATTTAAAATATGCGAAGCTAAAAGGATTCAAACGGTGAAAAGTTGCTTTTAGTCAGAGTTATAACGGATTCGAACACTGTGAAATACCACAGAAGATATTAAATGAAACGTGGCACTTTCAATTGAATAAGAAGTTGACACGTGTTATTTAATAGAGATTAACACAAATTAAAATTTCTGAATAACACGCTCAGAGTTCTGAGAATGCATACTCAGAAGTTCTGAGTACACAGTTCAGAAGAAATTTCCTTGTAACCAAAATTCATTTAAAATCTAACATCTGACCTTGAAAACCTTTTTAAGGATTCAGAAGTAGTTTGAACAAGTGAAAAAATATATTCTATCATTGAAAGCTTGTTCCCCTTAAAATGATCAGAGATAAGAAAGAAATACAAACCTTGTACGCACCTCAGAAAGATTTCTGAAAGATATCAATGCTCCCCCTTGACTTTAGCATATACTCAAACACATATTTGATATAAGGAATATGAAAATATATCATAGAAAACATATAATCAACAAAATTGAAACTTTTGTACTTTTCAGAAAAGAGTTCTGACAGGTAATCAGAAGTTCTGATTAATCAATTCGGAAAACAATTTGAAGTCAGATTTCTGAAGTACTGACATAGAAAATCTGAACTCAACACTCAGAAGTTCTAAATTTAAGATTCAGAATTCTGAACAAGAGAGTCAGAGTTCTGAGTACACTACTCAGAAAATCTTACTTAGAAAAATATTCATTTCTGAAAATAACAAATATACTCAATTAGTCAGATTAAGCATTCCTATTTTACATATGAGAAAAGTAAACCTTTTGTGATTAAGAGGCTTTCTGAACAAGTCAGCCAATTGATACGTTGTGTGCACAAAGTGCATTTCTATAGTTCCCTTTTCTACATAATCCTTAATGAAATGGTACCTTACATCAATATGCTTGGTCTTTGAGTGCTGAAAAGGATTCTGAGTAATAGCAATGGCACTTTCTGAATCACAATATATGGGAATTTAGTTGAGTTGATAGCCATAATCCATGAGTTGTGTTCTCATCCACAAAGTTTGAGAACAGCAAGCAGCAGCAGCTATGTACTCTGCCTCAGCAGTTGATGTGGAAACACAATTTTGCTTCTTTGTTTGTTGATTAGCTCTGATACCAATTGTAGAAACCAGGATTCAATCTTACAATCAATTAAGAACAATCAAATAGTAAAATGATAGAGAATTCGATCAAACAGCTTTGTATTCATTTAAGAACAGATTACAGATCTAGAGAGAGAATCTCTCAAGGATTACAAAGTGAATACATTGATATGCGGGAAGTTAGTTAGCTTACAGTTGCTAACTTCTATATATACTGTAAAGAAAAGCTAAAGCTACAGTACATATATGTAACAGACTAATAGAACAATTACACGTGTCCCAATTAGTAATAGAGTATAAATGAAAATATCCTAAGACATAAGTTCTGAACAACATGTTCAGAACTTCTGAACATCCTTCTGATTGAGCTCTTCAGAACATCTTTCAAGCACTTGGACATTTTCATCTTCAACATCAGAAGTTCTGTAGGTTCCCAGATTCAAGTTACATCATATAAATGGTAAGTAATAGACAGCGGAAGCCTTATATAAAGCCATTAAAATGTGGGTGATTGTGCAAATGATAATGTAACAGTGAGTATCAAATATAGAACAGTAAAATGATAACAACATCAAGTATAATAAGTTGCTCGTATATTGATAATATGAATAACACCAAGAACACGTTCAAGTGTGTGTATTCGGAAATCTCACAGGGAACAAGATCGTACGGAGGTAGTGTTGGTCCCGAAGTCCTATACAAGTTTGTAGAAGGGGGGGGGGGGGGTTGAATACAAACACACAGATTTTACTTTTCTAAATTGTTTATTGATAAATCATTAACAATTTACAGCTTGTTGAGGAAACAAGATTAAGGATAAACCTAAATCTAAATCTAAACAAGTTGGAACACTAAGGTTTCTTGCACTAAGAGAGATAAGGAAATTACTAATAATAACCTATCTTGAGATAAGAGATTGAACTTGTCCAGAGTTAGCAAGTTACTTCAAATGAAGTGGGTTCATCTCTTTATATACTGCATGCATTTAATGCAAGTCAGTATACACTTTACACGTGTCATCAACTGGTTGGTTGCATGTCATTGACCTTGGTTGACAACCTTAGTAGCCGCATGGATGAACAGTGTAGTATCAGAGTGGTTGTACGATTTCAGACAGTCGGAGGTTCTTTTCTGACATTTCATACGGAGTCGTGCAAGGGGGTTAAGACAAAAGTACTTTGTACGGAGGACTTCATGATCAGCTTTCGTTGATTCAGAGCATTATCATTTTCTATTCAGCGAATGATAAAGTTCAGTGATAGCTGAAGTCTTGTACTTGATACTTCACGTTGAGTGGACAAATCTGAGTCTTCGCTGATCCGCATCAGTTCATTAGGAGACTTGTCGCTGGTTCTTGAGCTTGATCTTCGACTTCAGCGTAGAACCTTTGTTGACGTGAAACTTGTCTTCAGGGATCATAAGTAAACAACTAACTTATCAGTGATCATCATAATGACTGAACAGACTCAGAGCATTAATGGTGAACAGTGTTCGCTGAATGTTTAATTTAAAGAGTGAGAGTTCCTATCAGCGGTACTGTAAGATCTTAGTACTTATCAGCGATAGTGAAACTCTGATACATATTTTTTACTTACAATTTTCACTAAGTATAAGAGAGGGTCATTATCAAATCACTGAGGGTTTGGATCAACAATCTCCCCCTATTTGATTATGACATAGCAACAAATAAAATTGCTATTTAATGAAAACATAAGGATAAAAAGAACTCATAAAATATTTGTCCCTTTTACTGTTTTCTGGGATCTTTTCAGTACTGATGGAGTAAAGTACATTCGCTGAAATCTTTCTTTAAAACTTTGAATCAGGTTACAAAGAGAAATGAAAAGATTACAAGTACAAGCGAAATAAATTACAAGTACAGAAGAATAACTGATACAATAAAGAAAAGGGCGATCATATCAACTTGTAAAGGGTTCTTCCTTGATGAGAAGTTCATCAAGGGTCTTTGATGTGGGGATCATCCAGTCAGGGACATGTACTCCTTGAATCTTTTTCTTCAGAGCTGCTTCAAAAATCAAGGGCTTCAGGTGTCTAGCTTTGATGTCGCGTCTGACTTCACACCAGTATACGAGATCTCTGAGTTGTTCGATGGGAGCGATGTCGAGCTCAGAGATACGTTGAAAGTGATGATTTCCATAGTAGTCTAAAAAGAATATACCATAGGGATCACTTACAACTGTGCCAGGAATGAAAGTTTCTCCAGGTGGTAGGGAGGTGTCAAGCATTGAGAGATCGGCATCAGGGCCAACAATTTCAGCACGAGAGAAACCAATGCCCGTTTCATTCCGAATATGAGGACCTGAACCAGAGGCTTTCTTTTTCTTATCAGAGACTTTTCTTGGTTGAGGAAGAGTAGGAGGAATATCCAAAGCAGATGAAAGCAGGTCGATCTGTTTGTTTAAGATCTTCTCGACATGGCTTTTGAACTTTGAGCGCGATCCCTGAATGGCTAATTTTGTTTCTAACCATTCAGAGAGACCAAACTTTTCTAAGGTAGCAGCATAGAAGGTTTGCTTGGTTTTGTCATCTCTGTAGACATCCACTTCAACAACAGGAACTTCAGCGTACAGTCTTCCTCTGATGTTTGCCTTGATGATTTTAGATGGTCTAGATCGATAGGTCAGCATTTGATTAGCCCATTCCAAAGTCGTATCAGAGACCTTAGTCTTTTCTCTAACGATCTATTGAGCATCATCCCATAGCTGACGTTGAACATCAATGGGAACTCTTTTCAGCTTGGGGTCTTTTATTGATCGTTGAGTAATCTTGATGGCGTATTCTCTGTCTTTTTCTTCAGCTTCCTTTCTTTCAGCGATTAGGCGTTCAGCTCTGAGGTGTTCCTTGTATTCCTTTTTGGAAATCCTGAACTTTGGAGGAACTGAAGGAAGTTGATCACGCCTCAGAATGATTCGCTGATCCTCGAATCGCTTTATTATCTTCTCTCTTCTTTTCTGATCCTTTTCACTTAGCTTTTGAGGAGCTAAGGAAGGTCTGCCTCTGTGCGAGAGTAGCTGTTCTTCTGGTTCATCAGTCTCAGAGATTAAATCTAAGACTGGGATTAATTCTTCAGCAGCAGCTGGCATTATTGGTGAAGTCGCGGTTGTGGAGCCTTCAGCGATATCCTCAAACAGGGGAGAGGACTAGCTGAAACACAGCGATCTTACGAGTAAGAACTTGGGTAGAATCAGATAGAGAGAATTGGTTCAAGTGTATAGGCTTGGGTAGTAGAACTGATAGTGTATGATAGAGGAGGGATGGAGTGAGAGATGTTTAGTGTAACCTCAGCGTTTAGAGACGCTGGAGTTGGGATTGAAGGGATGGCTTGTTCAGGTGTGGCAGAGCGTACCACTGAACGTTCCTTCAGCTCTGCAGAAAGAGCTGAGGAGTCTTCAGCATGAAATTGTTGGGGGTGCTCCTTTGTTTTCTTGATCCTTTTAGAACCATGTGGGGTAGAAGAATGTTTCCTTTTCTTAGAAGGAGAGGATTTTGTGGCCAGGGTATCAGCGATGGGTATTGTCGCTGAAGGAGCCACAGAATGAGAAGAAGAAGGGTTGAGAAGAGTCAGGAGTGTAGAAAGATGTACCTCATTCACCATTGGTTTGAAGTCAAGTATCTTTGGGCCAACCTGAGAGAGTTTCAGGTCACCTTCAGTTGGGTAGCTCTCCTTCAGGCCATATTGGAAGATGGCGCTGATGAATCGGGGGTAAGGAACCCATGGAGGTCTGTCAGCGACGGTGTCCACTCTTAGAACTAGGTCATCATAGATAATCGATGACCAGTCTATGTTGAGACCTTTCAGCAGTGCATACCCCATTGCTTGCTGAGGTTTAGCGGCTTGGTCAGAGGAGCCGCTCTTTGCAGTCATGCAGCTGATTAGATGAGCGAGTATGAAATTCATCTCGCTGGGCATTTTCGATTTCTTGATAATCGTCAGCTTCTTCTCGGCCTTCATGTCTCTGCCGATTTCCCATACATAGCCCATTGCATCGAAAAATGCAATGATAGCTTCCCTGTCTGAGTTTTTCTTGGGGTCAGGGAGGGGAACGAATGGTTTTTCCTTGGTAGCGATGGGAAGGCTGGGAGCTTTGCGAATAATGGCAGGGGTGATCTTCATGGTGCCATATTCAATATCGCAGAGGATGCAATCGATTGTTTTGGAGGGGTCTTTGGCTGAAGGTAGTTGAGAGTGTCTGGCTGAGTACCAGAATTGTGAGAGCAAAAGCTGATGTGCAGGAGGTGTTATGGTCAGGGCTGTGGAGATGCAGCAATTCTTTAGGAATTTCACAGCATCATCTAGATGTGTGACTTGCTTTCGAGGAGGAAACTAGAGAAGCGCATAGAGGTTGTTCACCTTAGTCCAATCCAGTTTGTCAAGGGCAAACTTGACTTGAGGAGCCTTGAGGATGTCCACTTCCTCAGAATCAGCGGAGATGTTCTCAGCGGTAGCAAGAATGTCAGACGATGCCATTTCTCTGTATTATCAGTTCAACCAAAGATGTTAACAAATAAGAATTATCTTAATGTGGAAATATTTTCCATTAAGATGGTTCAAATTTTATTCATTTCATTCAGACACAAATGTCTTAATGAAGATTAGGGTTTTTCTTGATTTTAAGAAACGAAATGTAAAACCCATTTATTCTTGTTATCCAGTTTTCTATGAAGAATTAGATTCTGCAAACGAATGAAGAACAAGTTTAAGATTTTCGCATTTAAACTTGAAGAACAACCATGAAATGGTTGTGTTCATAAAACCATGAAAGAAAATGATTTTATTTTAAGAAGTTCTTTTGTTTGATCTTGTTAAAACAAGGAAAAGATCAGAAACAAGTTATACGCATTTGGTAATAAATAAGAACATATTAACCTTGATGTTTGATGAAGAAGATGATGAACAGTTCTTGAAGTTTTTGAAAGCACAAATGCAATAGTGAATTCTTTCTTGCGGAGGAAGATTGATCGCGTAAAAGAAAAATATAAACCACGAGTTTGTTTATATAGAGAGATTAGAGAGAGAAAATCTTGAGCGGGAAAAGATTTTCATCATGACACGGACACGTGTTTGCATTTGATTGGAAGTTTGTACGAGACGTGCAAACGTGTGTCAGAAAGAAAAAACGTGTCGGGGTTTATCCGTTGCAATGACGTCACAACTGTCCTTTCATATTCTTTTAGGATGTCTCTAAGGTTTTGAAAAACTCAGGGACTCTTTTATAAACATGAAGCACTGAATGAAAATATCAGTGATGGTTTTAAGAATTTTCAAAATATCATTGTTAAGGAAGAGATATTCAGCGATGCATTTTGTTTTGAAATCTTGCATTTTCATGCGACTGTCAGAGAGAGAAAACATACCTTGATATCAGCTTAACCAAGTTTTATTCAGAGATAAGATGTTTGAATAGGTTATACGAGTTGATTTTATCCTATCGCTGATTAATGTGAACCACTGAAGATTTTATCCTTCAAAGTTCAGCATTCCAAGCTCGCTGATGAGAAAGTTGAATCTTGTCTCATCAAGAGGTTTGGTAAATAAATCAGCTAACTGATAATCAGTTGGGATAAAATGAAGTTCTATATCACCATTCATCACATGATCTCTGATAAAATGATATCTGATTTCTATATGTTTGGTCTTTGAATGTAGTACTGGATTGTTTGCTATAGCGATGGCACTTGTGTTGTCGCAATAGATTGGAATTTTGGAGAGCTGAAGATCATAGTCTAGTAGCTGATTTCTCATCCACAAGACTTGAGAACAACAGCTTCCAGCAGCTACATATTCAGCTTCAGCTGTGGAAGTGGACACTGAATTTTGCTTTTTACTTGTCCAACTTACCAGCTTTCCACCCAGGAGCTGACATCCTCCTGTGGTGCGTTTCCTATTCATTTTGCAACCTGCAAAATCACTATCTGAATAGGCGGTTAGATCGAATCCTGAATCTTTGGGATACCAAAGACCTAGGTTCGTTGTACCCTTAAGATATCGAAAGATTCGCTTTACAGCTTTCATATGAGATAGCATAGGTTCAGCTTGATATCGTGCACACAAACATGTTGCATACATAATATCGGGTCGTCTAGCTGTAAGATACAAGAGAGAGCCGATCATCCCACGGTACAGTGTGACATTAACAGGTATTCCCTTTGAATCCTTGTCAAGTGTCAGCGGTGGTGCCATAGGGGTTTTCATAACTGAACTATGAGTTAAATCAAATTTCTTCAGCATATCTTTAACATACTTTCCCTGATTGATAAAAGTTCCTTTTTCAGTTTGCTTAATCTGAAGACCAAGGAAATATGTTAGTTCACCTATCATGCTCATTTTATACTCATCTTTAATTCTATCAGCGAAACGAGTACAAAGCTCAGGGTTAGTAGAACCAAATATAATGTCATCAACATATATTTGAACTAGAATGATATGACCTTTCACTTTTCTAAAAAATAGAGTTTTGTCAATCTTACCTCGCTTAAATTTTTCAATATGGAGATAAGTAGAAAGAGTGTCATACCATGCACGAGGAGCTTGCTTCAAGCCATAAAGTGCCTTATCCAGTTTATAAACATAACCTGGACGCTTAGAATCTGAGAATCCTGGAGGTTGTTCCACATACACTTCTTCATTCAACTTTCCATTCAGAAATGATGACTTAACATCCATCTGGTGTACTTTGAAGTTTTTGTGTACAACATATGCTAAGAATAGATGAATAGATTCAAGTCTTGCTACTAGAGCAAATGTTTCGTCATAATCTATACCTTCCTCTTGTCTGTATCCCTGAGCAACAAGACGAGCTTTGTTGCGGGTTACAGTACCATGTTCGTCCAACTTGTTTCGATAGACCCATTTAGTGCCTATTACTGTTTTATCAGTTGGTCTCCGAACAAGTTTCCAAACTTTGTTTCTTTCGAATTCAGTCAGCTCTTCTTGCATGGCGCTGACCCAGTTTGGATCTTTGAGGGCATCATCTACTTTCTTTGGTTCAGTTAGAGAAATAAAGTTAACAAATAAACAAATATTACCTGCACTTCGTCGAGTCTGAACACCAGCGTTTGGATCACCAAGAATTTGATCAATTGGGTGATTTACGGTCCATCGCTGAGCCGGAGCATAAGTCGCTGACTCATCTTGAACTGGATGAGTTGAAGATGAGGCTTCAGCTACTTCTGGAGTTTCAGTTAAGAGAGGAATACTTGCATTTGTCATTTCATTTACTGATTGCTGAGAGATAGATGGAATGTCTGAGGCATTTGGTTCAGCGGTAGGTATAGTGTTTATAGGAACAGCTGAGACCCATGATGTTTCAGCTTCACTATTCTGCATGTTTGGAATGATAGGACTATCATCTTCTACTGGATGAGCATGAGGAGTGGGAATATCTTCTGAATCACCAAGATGAGAAAACATCCATTGATTCAGTTCTTCAGTATCAGCGGACGGTTTAGAGTTCGCTGAACGGGATTCGTCAAACGTGATGTGAATAGTTTCTTCTACAGTTTGTCTTCTACGATTGAAGACTCTGAAGGCTTTGGAAACTGAGGAGTATCCAAGAAAGATTCCATCATCAGCCTTAGGATCAAACTTTCCAAGAGCATCTCTATTGTTCAGTATGAAACACTGACATCCAAAGATGTGAAGAAAGCTGATTGAAGGCTTTCTCCCATGAAAGAGTTCATAGGCTGTCTTTTTGAATCTTTTAACTATCAGCGACCTGTTTTGCGTAAAACAAGCAGTGTTGACAGCTTCTGCCCAAAACTGAGTAGGCAGGTGAGAATCGTTGCGCATTGAACGTGCAACTTCAATAATTGTTCTATTTCTTTTTTCAGCGACTCCATTTTGTTGCGGTGTTCTGACTGAAGAGAAGTTGTGAGAAATACCCTTACTCTCAAGGAAGGAATCAAGAGAACTGTTTTTGAATTCAGTCCCATGATCCCTCCTTATTGAGCGAACGGTCAGATTATTTAGGGTTTCCATCTTCCGAACAAAGGTGATGAGTTCTTCAGGGGTGTCACTCTTAGAACGGAGAAACATTACCCAAGTGAAGCGAGAGAATTCATCAACTATGACCAGTGTATATTTCTTTCCAGCGATGGATTGTTTGTTAACAGGGCCAAACAAATCCATGTGGAGTAGTTGTAGAGGAGATGACACGGAATAAACTTGCTTTGATTTAAAGCTTGCTTTGGTCTGCTTCCCTTTTTCACACGCTGAACATAATGACTATTTGGCGTATGAGTGCTAAGGTAGACCAGTGACTAACTCTTTTGAAGAAAGAGTGTTCAGTGTCTTAAAATTTAGATGAGATAGCCTCTTATGACATAGCCAGTTGACATCAGATGAGGCCTTTGAGAAGAAACAGGAGTTCTCAGTGGTTGTTGAGTCCATGTTTATTACATAAACATTTTCCAAACGATAACCGCTGAGAGCTATCTTCTCCTTTTTGTCAGAGACAAAGCAGGATTCCTTAGTAAAGATTACTTTGTTATCCATGTCGCAAAGCTGACTGATGCTTAGAAGATTATGCTTCATCCCTTCAACATATGCGACTCTTCTGAAGGAGGTTGTACCATTTGAAGGTACACCATACCCTCGGGTATGTCCTTTTCCATTTCCACCGAAAGTCACAGAGGGACCCTTCTCTTCCTTGTATTCAGCGAGCAGGCTTTTCTTTCCAGTCATGT
This sequence comes from Saussurea involucrata, assembly GCA_033807775.1. Lineage (NCBI taxonomy): Eukaryota > Viridiplantae > Streptophyta > Magnoliopsida > Asterales > Asteraceae > Saussurea > Saussurea involucrata. The sequence continues at coordinate 26,900,516 of CM066316.1, forward strand.
GTCTAGAGCATCCGCTATCAAGATACCAGATACCCTTCTTAACCTGCAATACAAAGGAAGATTAGTTTTTCTTGGGTACCCACTTAACCATGTATACACATTTGTCAGTGGAAGTAGTTGGAATGGAAGATTCAGCAGTCTTCGCAGCATTTGAAGATTCAGCTTTGTCTTTCTTCACTTTGGTTAATTTCTTAACTTCAGTGGTAGGATTCACCTTGACCTGATTTGCACCAGGGTTGGTCTTCTTTGCCTTGGGGGCAATCTTCACCTTAGCTATCTTTTCAGCTTTGGTGGCTGTGGGACACTTACTAGCAATATGATCGGTAAGTCCACAGTGATAACATTTCCTATAACTAAAAGTAGTTCTAGGACCATTTGAATGCTGAGCTTTTAATTTAGAATTAGAAGTGCCAGCACCAAGTAAACTATTGGCTTTAGAAATGGGACGAACATTCAGTTCTTTAGATTTCTTACCAAGGACATCCACTATAAGTCTAGGAGTAGATCGTTGAATAGATCCAGAGATCTGCTTCCTTGATCCAGGGGAATGAGCCACTGAAGCTTTAGAAGCATTCAGCTTTGGTACTAAGGTACCCTTCTGAGGATTCTGGTAAATAACAATTCCTTTACCTTTGTCTTTAGAGACAGAGGTAGGTTTTGAATAAACCATTTTCTCCTTGCCTTTTGAGGAGGTAGGAGTTTCCTCAGGGATTGGTGTATTGGACGAGGAGCACTGAGAAGATGAAGTATCAGCGACTGAGGATACGAACGTTCCAAATTTAAGCATTGAACGCTCAGTGGTTGGTTTTGGAGTATCATATTTGTAACCCAAACCACGTTTATCACTCAGGGGAATCGGAGACTTTATTATCTCAGTGATCTTTGTTGAAGAATTACACCATCCTTCAACAGTAGCTTTTTCAGCTTTTAATGCAGTTATAGCTTCTGCTCGATCGATTTTGACTAGCTGATTTAAATATACTTGATCTTTAAAATCTTCTTAAATTTTAGAAAGCTTTTCTATTTGAAGGTGGCAGTTTTTAAGCTTTTCAGCGAGATCAAGGTTTTGGTTTTCAACCACAGTTTTGCCGTTCATGGCTTCGTATAAACTTCTAGTCAAGAGATCGATCTTACGAAGACTATCAGCTTCATCAATATTTGTAATATTTGTAAAGAAGGAAGGTGATACCTGAATAGCAGAGGTTGAAGTGGAGGGAATGTCTGAACTTTCTTCCTCTTCTTCAATCTTGTCCATAAGACATAGATTTGCTTCATCATCTTCAGAGTCAGATGATGATGCTTCTTCATCAGAAGCAGCCCAATCATAGTCAGCCATCAGGCCTTTATTCTTCTTCTTAAAGCTTTTCAGCTTAGCATATTTTTCTTTCAGCTTTGAATATTTGTCATCTTTATTCCTTGGAACAAAGGGTTTCTTTGTAAAAGCTGAGGGTCTAGAAACTTTCTTAAACCTGCACTCGTTAGCGAAATGTCCTGTCTTTTCGCAGTTAAAACAAGTAGCAGTAGCCTTATCAACAAAAGATGATGATCTAGGCTTGTCAGTTATGGAAAGAGGTTTGTTCTTTCTAAACATTTTCTTTTTGGCAACTCTCCTGAACTTCTTAGTTAGGAGAGCCAAAGATTCATCATCATCTGAATAATCAGAATCTGATGACCTTTCAGAGTTACTTTCTAACTCAGTGATGGTGACCAAGGGTCGCTGAGTAGAAGGTTCCTCTGAGATTAAAGCAACAGGGGTGCTTTTGGAATCTTTTACAAGATTCTTCTTAAGATGGCTCGATTGCTCATGATTCAGCAACGTGCCATATAAGGTTGAAAGGGTCATTGATTTTAGATCCTTTGACAGCTTGAGACACATAGCGTAATTGTCCCAGCTTTCATGTAAACATTCTAGAAACTTTGTCAGTACTTCAAAGTTAGAATATTCCTTACCAACAGTTTTCAGATCTATAATTAAACAATTAAAACGTTGGTGAACTTCATAGAGAGATTCATTCTTACCAGAAATGAAGCTTTCGTATTGTCTTACCAGGTTGATCTTTCTTGAGTCCTGGACTTCAGACGTTCCTTCATACTGAACACATATTGTGTCCCACATGGCTTTTGATGTTTTCAGATTCATGACGGAATGGTAGACTTCGTCAGGAAGAGCCATGGATAGTATGGATCTGGCTTTTGTATCTATAGCCACTTTCTTCTTATCTTCGTCAGTCCATTGAAAGATTTCCTTAGGTACCAGCCTTTCTGGAATAGCAGGTCTATTCTCAGCGGCTGGAACAGCAGCATCAATTCTTACAGGGATGAATGGACCATTCTCGAGATAGTAAGGCTTAGTAGGGTCTACACCTTCTAAGAATGGTGCCATCCTATTCTTCCATAAGTTGAAGTTATCTTTGGAAAATCTAGGGGGTTTAGCAAGAGAACCATTGTCTATATAATTTGTGTTTGTGTTGGTGGCCATTTTCAGATAATAGCAAGGAAGAGAAATATCTTAGATTAGATCTTGTTTATGAGATTAAACAAATCCGCTCTGATACCACTTGTTGGTCCCGAAGGCCTATACAAGTTTGTAGAAGGGGGGGGGGGGTTGAATACAAACTCACAGATTTTACTTTTTTAAATTGTTTATTGATAAATCATTAACAATTTACAGCTTGTTGCGGAAACAAGATTAAGGATAAACCTAAATCTAAACAAGTTGGAACACTAAGGTTTCTTGCACTAAGAGAGATAAGGAAATTACTAATAATAACCTATCTTGAGATAAGAGATTGAACTTGTCCAGAGTTAACAAGTTACTTCAAATGAAGTGGGTTCATCTCTTTATATACTGCATGCATTTAATGCAAGTCAGTATATACTTTACACGTGTCATCAGCTGGTTGGTTGCATGTCATTGACCTTGGTTGACAACCTTAGTAGCCGCATGGATGAACAGTGTAGTATCAGAGTGGTTGTACGATTTCAGACAGTCGGAGGTTCTTTTCTGACATTTCGTACGGAGTCGTGCAAAGGGGGTTAAGACAAAAGTAATTTGTACGGAGGACTTCATGATCAGCTTTCGTTGATTCAGAGCATTAACATTTTCTATTCAACGAATGATAAAGTTCAGCGATAGCTGAAGTCTTGTACTTGATACTTCACGTTGAGTGGACAAATCTGAGTCTTCGCTGATCCGCATCAGTTCATTAGGAGACTTGTCGCTGGTTCTTGAACTTGATCTTCGACTTCAGCGTAGAACCTTTGTTGACGTGAAACTTGTCTTCAGGGATCATAAGTAAACAACTAACTTATCAGCGATCATCATAATGACTGAACAGACTCAGAGCATTAATGGTGAACAGTGTTCGCTGAATGTTTAATTTAAAGAGCGAGAGTTTCTATCAGCGGTACTGTAAGATCTTAGTACTTATCTGCGATAGTGAAACTCTGATACATATTTTTTACTTACAATTTTCACTAAGTATAAGAGAGGGTCATTATCAAATCACTGAGGGTTTGGATCAACAGGTAGTGCTATGGAATACTGCAACCAGAACACTAGATGTAGGGGTAACCGGAAATCTCACAGGGAACAAGATCGTACGGAGGTAGTGATATGGAATACTGCAGTGTGTGCTCTAACAATTGTGGAAAACTATTCTTCCAAAAGCTTACAATTGTTGTTCCACTACCTCTCTATATATAGCCTGATAAAGCACTAGACAGTGTACTATCTAACCCTGAGGTGACACGTGGAAAGTGTGTCTCCTTCCTTTTAGGGCTTACGTGGAAAGTACGAACACGTGTCTAACACTTAGATATTTCTACGAGACTTAGGCTTCACAGAGGTCTTCAGTCACCAGAGCTCTTACGCCAGAGCTCTGTTGGTCTTCTTGTGTAAACGGTTCTTCTGTTGAATAGAAGTCTTCGGCCAGAGCTCTGTCGAGCTCTATTGGTTCTGCCAGAGCTCTGTCGAGCTCTGTTGGTCTTCTGGTTGAACTTCTTCCAAGTCTTCTGCTGGATCTCTGGTGGCCTTCTGACTTGTACTATTTTCAATACTATTACATAAGAGATACTTGGGGCTAACAATCTCCCCCTAAGTATTGAAAATAAAAAATTGGAATTTACAGAGATGTAAACAAAAGAACAAATATCTTCTACCTATGTGAAACTTTGCACTATTCTTTTAGGATTTTACAATACAAAGTAAAAGAATAAGTACATTCAGGCATAATTATCTCCCCTTAGAATTCTGTCGAATCTTTTGATCAGCTCACGGAAGTCCAGCATCAGATCAATCTGGTTGATGTAGAGCCTCAGTTGCTCTGCTGGACACTTGTCTCTTGGCAGATTCTGGATTATGTTCTTAAGATACATCAGCGACTCACTCGAGTACTTGTGGGTTTCAGATGCTCTGATGGCCTTTTTGATCTTCTTCTGTCGGCAGATGAAGACTGGAGGATCTCCAACTACGGTTCTAGTTCTGTAATGGCCATAACCCTCAAGATTTTCATTTGGGGGTGCAATCGCTAGTTTCTCAACTTCGAATTCTATGCCTAGCTGAAAGTCGATCTGTGTTCTGAGATTGACGTGCTCTTGCATAGAGAATCGAACCTCTGATAGGGCAGTTCTTGCTTCTTTGTATCTATCGGTGAAGTTCAAGCAATAGGCGTAGAGTGTGATCAGATCATATGGATTTAGAAGCACAAGATCATTGTCGTTGAAGTGTTCGATCTTGCCTTCTGTTGATTCAACAGTGTATTCATGATACACAACTATGTCGTATTGGAATTTCCTATGCTTGATGTCCAAGATTCTGCGGATACCAAAGTTCGAGTTTATGGCTTTGTTCAGATTTGACTTGGTTTCTATGAACTTTCGCCTAGCATCTTGAATTGTGTTTATTCTGCTCGGGTTCAGATAAGGGTTCATGGGTTTGGCATTGACAGGAATGATATCTCTGTGAGTATAGAGATATGCAAACAATTCTTCTAAGGACGGTTTCTCGGTATGTTGGGTTGATGTGTTTGGGTTCTGTTCTGGTTGAATTGGGTTCTGATCTTCATGGGTTTCAGCCATAAGAATGTCGACATGGGGCTGGGCTTGGCTTATTTGTTCATTAGCAAAGATTGGGATTGATCTATGTGGTTCAGTCCTTGGAGATGAAGAGGGGTGTCAAGTATGATGATCTCTGGTGGTTATTGAGTTGACTCTTCTGGTGCTTTGATGATTCTGTCTTTGAACATGTAGTCAAACAGTACCATAGTCATCTCGGGTGTTTCTTCTTCTGTCATCCCCTTATCTCCTTTTTCTGTCTCTTCTTCCATCTCTGCCTCTGCCTCTTTTGCCTTCTCTTTCCCTTTATCCGTTCCTGTATCTTTCTCCTTCTCAACCTCTTTCTCTTTCTCTTTTTCTTTTTCTCTCTCCTTCTCCCCCTTTTATTGATCAGAGGACTCACCCAACTGACTAACTAAATGACCCTCTGGAGCATCTTGAAAGTCATCATCATCATCAGAAAGTGCTATGCCTTCATCTGGTGAGGCCTGACCAACAAACTTTGAAGCAGCCTTACTTGTTTTGCTCGAGGGTTCTCCTTTTGGTGCTCCTTCTGCAGGTCGTTTGAGTGTGGCAGTCCTTTGAATGGTATATGTGAAGGTTGATACTGCCGTTTTCAGTGCATCTTCAACATCTGTTGTAGCGGTTCTGATCTCATCAACTTGATTCTCAAAGTTGAATTTGTGAGTGTCAAGAGATGTCTGCACGTGTCGCTCTGTTGCTTGTGCCTTCATGACAAACTTTGATGAGATGGACATCATTCTGCTGAGAACGTTTTTCCTGAAATCTCCCATCTGGCCAACTGTCATAGGTAAATCATTGGGGCTTGGACCAGAAATGTTGACTGGGGTAGCAGAAGATGTCGTTGCTTCTTTCACTGCATCCTTAACAGAGTTGTTAATTAACTCTGTCAGGGTTCTGATGTTTGAGTCTGATAGAAGGACAGAAGGTGTAGGCAGGGTTTTGTTCATTGCAGCCGTGTGATTTTCTGCCATAAGTCTTTTCAGCTCTGCAAGCTCTGTTGATATCTTCGTTGTCTCCTGTGTTCTGACCCTTTCAGCATCTGCATATCTCTGATTTATCTCTGCATATTTAGATGAGATCTGTTGCAGTTCTTCTTTGAGAGAAGCATTCTCCTTACGGATCAGCTCCTCCTTCTGTTCATTGATAAGTTTATACTCATTCAAGGAGTTGTTGATACTATCACAGAAGCTTTCGAACTCTGCTCTTGTGACAGTGTCAACGGGGGTAACCTTGGTTCCAACACATGGTTCCAATTCTGCCTTGAGTCCAGAGGCGCCTACATCAAGAGTTGTTTTGAGGTTGGCTCTTGTAGGACCTTCACCCGATCCTTGATGCTCCTTTTCAGGGGAAACATCTACAAATGTTCTGACCAGAGTTTCCTCTTCCAGTTCAGGGTATGAAGAAGGAAATCTTATGTGATGAGAAGAGTTTAGATCAAGCAAAGTCTTCCCTTGTTCTACTATGGTCTCCCATTGTCCCTGAGTCGGACAGATCCTATGTGAGATTCGAAAGATCTCAGGTCTATTGTGTGTTAAGTCTATATGAGCCACAGAGGCATCATCATGTGGAGGTGACCTATTGATGTTTTGGGGCGAAGGAACATCATTACCAAAGATAGATTCCCCAGGTATGTGCATACCAGAGGTGTGAAGAGTTGCCTCTAGCGGTTATTGTTGGTTAGGGTTCGAGGTGTGCACCTCTGTTTCAATATCCCTTTGGTCTTGATCACCAGGGATAGGTTGCGTGGTTGCACTGGGAGTTGGGGTGCGGAATCTCACATGTGTGTTCAAATTTTGAACATCTTCTTCTAAACTCACCATCCTCTCGGTTCTTACCGGTATAGAACTCTCGGGATTCTCTTCTCTCTGTTCTTCTTCCTTACTACTACCAGAGGAGGACGAAATTACTTCCACCTCTGTAGTTTCCCTTACTCCCTCATAAACAATCTCCATAGGGGATGCTCTGTTCTGTACTTCCTCCTCCATTACTCTTGCAGAGGAAGACCCCACTTCGGGTGCTCTTGCCTCTGGTCTATTCACTTCTTTTCCTATTTCCTCACTCATACTTACCAATGAGGGCTCAGATCCTAAGTATGCTGGGGTTCTCACCTCAGGTTCTTGAGTTTGAGCAGCACTCTCATAGTTTTGGATAGAAATATGATTTGGTTCTATTAAGGACAGCGTGGTTCTTGGTATTCTTCTGATGAAAGGATATTCACCTGATGTTGTGGGTAGGAACCTGGACATTACCCAAACAGGTGTAGGATTTCCCTGTTGAGTTAATTCCAAGCGTTGGAAGGCTCTTCTGATTACCAGACTGATGAATCGAGGAAATTTGATGGTCTTCAGAAATTTGTGAGTTCCAACAACTCCTCCTCTTGCTATGGTTGAGGTCTTGGTGTTAACAGCGGCAAGGAGATCATTGTAGAGAATGCTGGCGTAGTCGAAGTTTCTGTTGAAGAATAATCCATACATGATTTGTAGGATTTCGGTGTTGGTTTGATCTTGACTGCCAGATTTGTAGGTAAGGGTTCTGTTCAATGTGGAGAACATGAAGTTCCATACTGTGGGTAGGTTTTGTCTTCTGAACTCGCATATTTTGTTCAGTTCTTTGTTGTAGCCTAGGAACTTCATGAAATCAAGAAGAACAACTACTTTGGGGTGTTTCTCGTAAGCTTCAATTCCAAGCCGTCTTCTTGTCCTCATTCTGAAGATCCTTCTGAAAGTGCTGGTACGAATGCGGATTGTACCTGCACCTCCATTTCTAGAATCGACATTTCCAACGATCCCATCTTGTTCTTCAATGTATTGGCACATAGTCTACCATTGTTGGACGTAGATCTCGGGAAGGTTGTCGTCAAACTCAGTTAGGGCTCTAAAAACTTCAGAGTTTCTGAAAAACTCTACAAAAATGTGATAGGTGGGTAAATAGAGACCTGGGTTAGCATCGAAACGGTAGTTGTTTTCTACTAACTCGTATGGAAGGATTACGATTTCGTCTATGGGTCCTATTCGGCTAGATTCAGCGGAATTTTGTTGTTCTACCATTATTGCAGGTTAGGGTTTCTTGAAGAACTTAAGGGTTTTGAACTTTGAGAGGGAAAGATGAAGGGTTTTGAATGATCAGAAAACGTAAGAAAAGAAACGGGTCATGGGTATGGGTATTTATACGCTAAACATATGGCTGGATTAACGTCGTAGGTACTGTAGTCACTTGAGTGTCAGATAGTGGAGAGGCCTCAACAGTAGAACGTGGGAACAGCTAACGGTTGGTTTCTCAATCAGAGATTGCCACGTGGATTTGGTTCTGACATCTTTTGGGCAAGTAAACCATCACGGTTAGAGATGTGTGGGTTAGATGTGGTTGACGCCTAAGAAATAACCCGCACCTCTGATGACGTTACTTCTGATGACGTGGCAGAAAACTGACAGAGCTCTGGTGGAGCTTAGTACAGTTTTGCCTCTGTTGAGTGACTGTTTTCATTTCTTTTCAAGTATCCCAAGATGTTTCACCTTTACCCAAAATCATTTAAAATTCTGTTCTGATGTGAATGTAGTCAAAGAACAACAACAGAACTGACTTAGAAGTTTCACACAGTTCTGGTGAGAAGTCATCAGAGGCTCTGGTGAAATATAAGAGTTCTGGTAAGTTCTTGACTTTATCAAAAGATTTTCATCAGACCAGGTTTTCCCTTCAAAAAAGATTTATCTTTAAAGTTCAAAAGAGCAAAGTCATTTGAATTTGAAAGAATGGGTTTGACTTGCTCCCTTTAAAACCACGCTTAAATAGTGGGCTTAATTGACAGATTTCTTTTTAGCTTTTCTCTTTTCTTGCAACAATATTTACAAAGAAAGAAGAGTATATACCAACAAGAAATTCACAAAAAAAACATTGAAAAAGTATGCTGGCAGAGCTCTGGTGAGAACATCAGAGGCTCTGGTGAACTATCCTACCCAACTATTTTGGCAGAGCCCTGGTAGGAACATCACAAGCTCTGTTGATTTTCAAACAGAGTTAGGAGGACATGTTCAACATACCCATCTTGCTGATTAAGAAGTTAAATCTCCTTTCATCAAGGGCTTTTGTGAACAGATCAGCAAGTTGGAAGTCAGTTGAAACAAAATACATTTCAATTGTCCCTTTTTCAACATGATCCTTTTTAAAATGGTACCTTATGTCGATATGCTTTGTCTTGGAGTGCTGGACTGGATTAGCTGTAATTGCTATGGCACTCTTGGAGTCGCACAGGATTGGGATTTTGTTGTACTCCATGCCATAATCTTTAAGTTGAGTTTTCATCCAGATCATTTGAGAGCAACAACTAGCAGCAACAATATACTCTGCTTCTGCTGTAGAAGTTGAGACACAGTTCTGTTTCTTGGATGTCCAACTCACCAATTTATCTCCAAGCAATTGGCAGCTACCAGAAGTACTCTTTCTGTCATTCTTGCATCCTCCATAATCTGAATCTGTATATGCAATAAGTTCGAAACCAGAATTAAGAGGATACCAGAGACCCAAGAATTGAGTCCCTTTCAGATATTTAAATATGCGCTTGACAGCAGACAAATGGGATTCTTTAGGATTTGCTTGAAATATGGCACAAAGACAGGTTGCAAACATTATATCAGGTCTGCTTGCAGTATGATACAGAAGTGATCCTATCATGCCTTTGTAGTTCTTGACATCCACAGGTTCACCATTAAGGTCAGAGTCAAGTTTAACTCCAGTAGCAATAGGAGTTTTCATTGGATTTGAATTATTGAGCTTATACTTTTTCAAAATATCAGAGATGTACTTAGACTGACTTATAAAAGTCCCTCTGATGGATTGTTTTACTTGTAAACCAAGGAAGAAGGAAAGTTCTCCCATCATGCTCATTTTAAATTCACTTTTCATCAAATCCTCAAACCTATCACAGTATTCCTGCCTTGTAGACCCAAAGATAATGTCATCAACATATATTTGTACCAGAAGAATATCATTCTTATACCTTCGAAAGAATAGAGTTGTATCAATAGTACCTTTCTCGAAATGATTAGTCAACAAAAAGTTTGACAGAGTTTCATACCAGGCTCTGGGAGCTTGCTTAAGGCCGTACAGAGCTTTGTCTAGCTTGTAAACGTGGTCTGGAAACTCTGGGCTTTCAAACCCTGGTGGTTGCTGGACATAGACTTCTTCTTGTAGTCTTCCATTTAAGAAGGAAGATTTTACATCCATCTGGTAGACCTTGAAACCCTTATGAGCAGCATAGGCTAGGAAGATTCTGATTGCTTCTAGCCTAGCCACAGGTGCAAAAGTCTCGTCATAATCGATACCTTCTCCTTGGCAATATCCCTTTGCAACCAACCGAGCTTTGTTTCTGATGATAATACCATCTTCATCCTTTTTATTTCTAAACACCGACTTGGTTCCAATGGCAGCTTTGCCTACAGGGAGTGGAACCAAGGACCAAACATTGTTTCTTTCAAATTCCAGAAGCTCATCTTGCATAGCTTCGATCCAGTTTGGGTCTTCCAGGGCTTTAGAAATCTTCTTCGGCTCAATCATGCTTAAAATTTGACAAAGAAAGCTTCATTGATTGTGGCCGATCTTGTCTTCACACCATCTTCAGCAGCACCAATAATTAGATGATGGGGTGATCCTTTGTCCATCTGGTCATGGGAGCATGGACAACAGGTGGAGTCTGTGCTTCTGATGGGAAAAGACGAATTTCTGCATCAGAGCTCTGTGGATTGGCACCATGGCTCTGTGGAACACAACTCTGGAGAGTGGCCTCATTGCTCTGTGAAGTGCCAACAGGGCTCTGCGAAGGTGAGCTTTCAAATAGGGAATCTCTCCCAATATTTGTCAATAGGGGTGATGATGGCTCTTGCTCATGTTCTCTTACATCTGGTTGTGGTTCCTCGTTTCTCTGAATAACACCTATAGACAGAGAAGTAGATGGTGAAGAATTGGAGGGACCTGTAAGAGTTGTACCTGTCAGATTCTGTTATGTTGAGTTTTGAGCTTGATTGCCTCTGGTGATGTTGACAGAGGAATCATCATCATCGAAGAAGTCGTTGAAGACAAAGTTTATTTCTTCTTCTCTTATTTTTGAAGAACTTGGCTTCTTCTGTTCTGTCTGTGTCCCCTCTGTTGGTTTGCAATCAGAGGAACTTGATGTACTTTCATCAAAGGACACATTTACGCTTTCTTGAATGACTCTGGTTCTTGTGTTGTAGACTCTGTAGGCTTTAGAGGTTAAGGAATAACCAATAAAGATTCCTTCGTCAGCCTTTTTATCGAACTTGCCCAGTTGTTCACTGTCATTCAAGATGTAACACTTGCAGTCGAAAACATGAAAATATTTCACATTTGGCCTTCTGTTGTTGATGAGTTCATAGGGAGTCTTCTTGAATCTTTTCACTATTACAGCTCTGTTTTAGGTAAAACAGGCTGTTGAGACTGCATATGCCCAGAAGTTTATTGGAAGGATAGAACCGGCCAACATGGTTCTGGCGGCTTCTACCAGATTTCTGTTCTTTCTTTCCACCACTCCATTCTGTTGTGGAGTTCTGGCAACTGAGAAGTTCTGCGAGATTCCTTCCTCTGATAGGTAGGCATTAGGTCTGGCGTTTTTAAAATCTGTCCCATTGTCACTTCTCAACTTTTGGACATTGAGACATAACAGAACCTGTATCCTCTTTAACAAAGTTATCAAAATTTCTGGGACATCAGATTTTACTCTGATGAACTCAATCCAAGTATATCTAGAAAATTCATCTATTAAAAAAAAATATACTTCTTGCCCGACAGACTTTGCACAGAGATTGGACCACAAAGATCCACATGAAGCATATGCAAAGGTCTGGGACAACTGTGATCACTCTTAGTTCTGTGTGAAGATCTTTTCATCTTACCCAGCTCACAGGCAGAACAAAGATGGTCTTTGTCAAATTTAAGCGAAGGCAGACCTTTCACTAAGTTCAACTTCACGAGTTTGTCAAGATTTTGGAAATTCAAATGGGCAAATCTTATATGCCAGAGCCAGGCATCATCCTTTTTCAAAGACACTAAACAGAGTTTTTCTGTTGTAGAGTTTTGGTTTGGATTAAAATTCATTTTGTACATATTGCCTTTTCTGTCGGCTCTTAAAAGTTCTTGACCAGACTCGGAAAGCAACAAGGAACAATACTTCTTCCTAAAATTGACATCGAACCCATGATCACAAAGTTGACTTATACTGAGCAGATTATGATTTAATCCTTCAACATAAGCAACTTCAGAAACTGAAACACCACCATTAATTAAAGTACCATAGCCTCTAATATGTCCACCATTATCTCCTCTAAAGGTTACTGCACTTCCCTTCTTGTATTTGAAATAAGTCAGCAGCTCCTTATTGCCTATCATGTGCCTGGAACATCCTGAATCTAGGTACCAGATCTGCACATGAGGCTTCTGCAAGACAGATTAGTTCTTTTTAGGTACCCATTGCATAATGGGTCCATTAGTCTTAGGGGTGTTAACAGACTTTCCTACTGACTTTCCATTCTGTGATGGTGTGCCAGAGGTCCTTTTCTGTGTATTCTAAACAGTCTTGGGATTTTTCCTTTGAGCTGACTGATTCAGAACACAGTGGGGACCATTCAGGTGATTTTGTAACTTGAGCAGAAGTTGAATACAATTGCAATTAATGGAACATGATGATTGATGCAAATTGTTGTTTTTACTCAAAATCTGTTGTTTGAATGGTGCTTGAAAAACTTTAGGACCCGATGTTTTTGCATACATTCTGTCCTGATTTGGTTTTCTGAAATTGTTGTTTCTTGGAACTAATTCACTAGGCCAGAAAGAATTTCTTCTTTGATTTACAACAGAGGTAGGAGCAGGTCTGTCATAGACTATCCATTTGCCCTTCTACTCTGATGTAAATCAGATTGGTTTAAAAGATAGGGGAACAGAGGTGTTGTTCACTGGAATACTTCTTGCATTCTCTCTTTTCTCTACTTCTATTACATTAGAAGCAAGAATCTTGACGCCTTTGTTTTTAAAATCTGATACTGGTATGAATCTAGATTGTTTCTTAAATAATGAGACATCCTTTTTCAAATTTATAGATCCCACTGGTATCTGCTTAGGCTTATGCAACACTTTCTTTTGACCACAGAAAATTTGTTCATCTACCTCAGAATCAGAGTCACTGTCAGAGCCTAAAAAGTCTTTGGTGGCTCTGGTGGAGGTGTTAGGCTCATTGGGCATCACTGAGATGTTAGCCTTGGTAGATTTGAACTTTCTCAACTTGGGTTTTAAAGCATCAGAAACAACATTTTCCTCAAGAACTTTCATAAGATCTTCTTCAAAAAATGTTCTAATTGTTTCAGAAGTGGGAGAGAAGACTGGGGCTTCAGGGTTGAGCTCGCTCTGTGGTTTAACATCAGAGGATTCAGTCACAGAAGTAACAGACTTCTGTCCCTTGAAAGAATTGAAATTAAAGATATCTTTTGGATCCAGACTTTTACCAGAATTAGGAAGTGTGATTCTTGCTATTCCTTGATCAAGAATAAACTTTGAAGATGGTTCTGTAACCTTTTATTGATACAAGGAGTCATAGCTAACATTCCTGAAATTAAGTCTCCTGGTCCTTGAAAATACATCTGAGGTTTTGATTCTTTTGAAAGCAGCAGTACCAGAGATCACATCCTCCTAGATTTTCCCAACACAGAAGGCAGAAGACAAAGATGTCTTCTTTCTTCCATTATAGGGAGCAAGGTCATTGAAACCGAGACCTTGTGTATCCATTTGAGAGTTTATCTTTATGTGCACATCTTGTGCATCCTGGTACTTTTTGATTTGAATCTCTTTTCTCTGTAGGGATTGATGCAAAACCTCCCTTTCTCTTTGAAAATAATCTTTTAAAGCAACAGAGTTAAGTCTTTCTGTTTCTGACTTCTTAACCTCTTCAGTCTTTTGTTTCAAAACTTCCTCAAACTCTTTAACTTTTTTAGAAAAGGTGTTTTCCTTTTGTTTCTGCAAAACCTCTAGCTCAGACTTTTCTTTAAAGATTTCTTCCTTTTCCTGTTCCAAGAGAGTTTTCTCTCTCTTGTAAAAGGACAGATCCTTCTGAGCTAGCTTTCTTAATTCCTTTTTCTCTGAAAGCTTTTGTTTTAAAAGTTGAAATTCCTCTGTTAACAGCGAGAGATGCATTTCCAACTCAGAGTCAGACTTAGATTCAGAAGAACATACCTTGGCACTGGGTCTGGTGGTCTCCAGCGCTCTGTTGTTTGGCTCTGTTACAGTAAGAGCAAATGCATTCTGATTCAAATCTTCCTCTGTTGTTTTCTCTAGTGTTTCTCCAGTCATCCAATCAACTTCTTTTAAACTCTCATCATCCACAGCAACTCCGCAGAAATTAGCTTGCTCGGGTTCATCATCAGAGGATGAATCAGAGATCCAATTCTCCATCTCAGCAACGTAGCTTCTTTCTCGGTAATTGTACTTGTATTTGTTCTTGTAGTAATCCTGGTCTTTTACCAGTTTACCTCTACAATTAGCAGAGAAATGGCCAGGTTTGCCACATTTAAAGCAACGTCCATCATTCTGGTTGATGGGTTGAGCAGCATCGGTTTTCTGAGGTGTTGGAGCATTATACATCTGTTATGGTTGTGGTCTTTGCTCTTGTGGACCTCTGTTCTGGTGGGTAGGTGCATCGTAACCTCTTTTCTCATCTTTTTCTTCTCTCTCGTACCTTCCTCTTCTATCAAATACCTTGTTGCCGAATCTCTTGTTAAATTTTTGAGTTATTAACACAAGAGATTGGGCAAAAGCATTTATATCATCATACTCTGATGAACTTTCTTCACCATCACTTTCAGCTACCAAGATCTTCTTACCTTTCTTTTTCACGAACTTCTCTTTCTTTTTCTCTCTGCTAGAACTCTCTCTGTTGGACTTTCCTTCAGTGGGTTTCTTTGAATCAGAGACCAAAGCGATTGGACCTGCAATGGTGGATTTGCCCTTTTGTTTGACAACATCCTTCTCTTGTGCAGCAAGAGTCCCATACACACCAGTTAGAGACCATGCATCCAAATCTTGGTTAGCTTGTAAAGACATGGACAGATTTAACCATTCATCATTTAAACTTTTCAAAAACAGAACACTGTTATCTTCCTTCGACCTAACAACCCCACACTTTTTGCATTTGTTTATCAAAACGTTAAATCTGTTGTAGGTTTGTTGTAGCGTTTCCTCAGTAAGTGCCTTGAAATCGTTGTATTCATTAATACATTGGGTCCTTATGTTCTTTTGGGTTTTGATACCACCCTCAAGTTGATTAAGAAGGTGATCCCAGATTTCTTTAGCAGTAACACATGAGTCTAGTTCTTGAAATATATCGTTTGAAATGGCCATAATCAGAAGTCTAACTGCCTTATGGTCATTTTCCATTTTTAACTTTTCTTCATCAGTAAACCCGGTGGTTTTAACTTCGAAGTGAGCAGGAATCTCAGCAGTTGTTTGTGTTGCGGGTACACGAGGGACAAAAACCATGGGTTGGAATGGTCCATCCGTGACAGAACGCATTAAGTCTCTGTCCATTCCATCAAGGAAGTTAATCATCCTAATCTTCCACTGAGGATATTCATCTCTCAGAAGAGTAGGAGGTTTGGTCAGAGAACCAGCCGTATAAATGGCATTAATGCTGTTATTAGCCATTTTGAAGAAAAACAGAGTACGAACCTTTCAAAAGAGTTTTAACTGAAAGTGAGTGAACAGTAACCAATGGAACAGTAACTTTGAGTAGAAAAGATCTTTAGACTAAACTAGAAAGCTTGAAACAGTGTTAAATGAACTCTGAAAATTTGTTTTAAACTATAACAGTAAAAACAGAGTATTCTATGAAGCTTTAAGACACACAAACACAATCAACAACTATGAATCAACCTTGGTAGATTGGATCGTTTGATTTAAGCAAATCAAAGAAGCTCTGATACCAACTGTAGGTTCCCAGATTCAAGTTGCATCACATAAATGGTAAGTAATAGACAGCGTAAGCATTATATAAAGCCATTAAAATGTGAGTGATTGTGCAAACGATAATGTAACAGTGAGTATCAAATATAGAACAGTAAAATGATAACAAGATCAAGTATAATAAGTTGCTCATTTATTGATAATATGAATAGCACCAAGAACACGTTCAAGTGTGTGTATTCGGAAATCTCACAGGGAACAAGATCGTACGGAGGTAGTGATATGGAATACTGCAGTGTGTGCTCTAACAATTGTGGAAAACTATTCTTCCAAAAGCTTACAATTGTTGTTCCACTACCTCTCTATTTATAGCCTGATAAAGCACTAGACAGTGTACTATCTAACCCTGAGGTGACACGTGGAAAGTGTGTCTCCTTCCTTTTAGGGCTTACGTGGAAAGTACGAACACGTGTCTAACACTTAGAGATTTCTACGAGACTTAGGCTTCACAGAGGTCTTCAGTTACCAGAGCTCTTACGCCAGAGCTCTGTTGGTCTTCTTGTGTAAACGGTTCTTCTGTTGAATAGAAGTCTTCGGCCAGAGCTCTGGCGAGCTCTGTTGGTTCCGCCAGAGCTCTGTCGAGCTCTGTTGGTCTTCTGGTTGAACTTCTTCCAAGTCTTCTGCTGGATCTCTGGTGGTCTTCTGACTTGTACTATTTTCAATACTTTTACATAAGAGATTCTTGGGGCAAACAAGTTCTGAGTTTCCTACTCAGAACTCTGAACCTTCTATTCAGACTTTCACACTTAGTAATCTTTTCGAGACTTCTCTTAATCAGAAGTTCTGAGTCTCCTACTCAGAACTCTGAGTCTTCTGCTAAGATGCTAACACTTGTGTTTTTGACAAAACTTCAGATCTAACAATTTCTCTTCATGATTTTATGAACATAATCTGGAAACAGATTGTTCTTCAAGTTTAAAACAAAAAAAATCTTAAACTTGACATTTCATACGGTTTTCCAGAATCCCTTATTTAGGAAACTAGAAAACAAGATTATTCACTAGATTTTGTATTTCCTTTCAAAACTAGAAAAACCCTTAAAACCCTTATTTTGAAAACTTTATCCATTTTAAGAACTTATTTTCTTAATCTTCATGTTTGTAATTATAAACAGAAATGGCATCTACTAAGCTCCCTCAACTCAGTCTCCTACTGCTCCTAAAAGGACTGAACTTATCCCAGCTCCTCAAGTTGGCTTCAAATTTGAGCAAATTAACTTTCAAGGCAACAACCTGTATGCCCTCTTCAACTTCCCTCCAAGAAAGCAAATCACACACATAGACGACGCTGTGAATTTTCTTAAGACTTGTCCTCTATCCACAGCTCTGACTGTCACACCTCCCGCTAATAAGAACTTACTCGCTCAGTTCTGGTATACTGCCAAAAGAGCTATGATCACCTCCACCAAAGACCCCAAAAAAGAAATCGAGGTCATCCTTTTTGACACCGAACATGGTACCTCCAAGATCACACCTGGTAATATCAGGTATGCCCTAAACCTCCCAGCCGGCACAAAAGAAAAACGCTTTGTCCCTCTACCAAATCCCAAAAAGCCAGCGGATAGAGAAGCACTCGTTGCATTCTTTGATGCAATGCAGTATGTGTGGGAAACATGGAGAGACAAGCTCCCTGAGAAAAAGCTGACCATGATCAAGAAATCCAAAATGCCCAGCGAGATGAATTTCATCTTCGCTCATCTGATAAGATGCATGACAGCTAAGGTTGGTTCCACTGACCAAGCCTCCAAACCCCAACAGGCTATGGGGTATGCACTGCTGAAGGGCCTACACATCGATTGGGCCAAAATCATCTTTGACGACATGATACAGAGAGTCGA
This sequence comes from Saussurea involucrata, assembly GCA_033807775.1. NCBI lineage: Eukaryota > Viridiplantae > Streptophyta > Magnoliopsida > Asterales > Asteraceae > Saussurea > Saussurea involucrata. The sequence continues at coordinate 26,918,445 of CM066316.1, forward strand.
AGAAGCAAAGAGGCAAAAGACTGTTCCATATCCTCGATTTGTCAACGCTCTCTTCCTACACAGGCTCGGAGACAAATACTCAAAGGTGGGCGACCTGAAACTCTCACACGCCAAACGAGGTACGTCTTACTACTCTCTTATCTCTTCTCAAACCTCCTACTTCTTCTACTTCTGCAGCTACCTCAGCGGTAATCCCAACCGCTGATAGCCCAGCTGCAACCTCCACTCCTCGAACGAGAAAACAATCCTCAACCACTCTTGGTGCTCCAAAGACCAAGAAAACCAAGGAGCAACCCTCCAAGCCTTTCCAGGCTGAAGACTCCGCGACTCTCTCTTCACAAGAGCCGTTGGAAAGTTCAGTGGTACGCTCTGCCACAGCTGATGAAGCCACCCCTTCCATACCAACTTCAGCGTCTCTAAACGCTGAGGTTATTAACTTGGAACATAACCTCCCTCCCTCAGTACCTCTAAGTACTGAGGAAGTAATTCTCAGCGGATCCAATGCTGAACCTGCTTCCCAAACCCTCTTCTCAACCATCATTCCTCCCACTCTCTCTTTGGACACTCCACCTATTTTCCCCCCATTCTCTGCAACAAATATCATCCTCCACGATACATCTGCTGAAACTTTATAGAGGATGATGGATACAAACATATGACCTGTGGGCACTTCTTAGTGTAAAGGCACTCTGGAAGAAGACATGGAAACATTGATAGGTCATCGATATTTCGAGGACTTCGTCAACCACACCGCAGGTATACACAAAACTCCAAACACTCCTCTCTCAAAATCCCAAACTTCTGAGCTTTCCTTTGTTCATAAGTTTCAACTTTTACAGGTCCTAATTTGGGCGACATCAACACATCACTCATGGATTTGTCCAACAAGGTGGAATCTCTCACCACCACTCTCTCTACAAACTCTTCAGTGGTTACAAATGCTGGAGAGGCTCTAAAGACACTCACCGATGAGGTGAAAGGTAAAGCTTCCAGTGCTGATATGGAGAAAGTGGAAAGTAGCATTTCAAACTTGGCTACTACTCTCGTTGAGAACTCCACCTCCATCAACAATCTCAACTTCACTAACAGCACCCTCTCCACCAACTTCACCACCCTGTCCAACGAAGTCACATCGTTGACAACGGTGGTTGGTACTCTTCAGGGAGAGGTAAGCACTGTGAAGACTCTACTGCAGCAAATTCTATATCTCCTTAATACTCTGACTTGTACTCCCTCACACTTCACTCAGGTTGATCGAGAAGACCTTCAAAAGATCACTCCTGCTATTTCTGGCCTAGAAGACAGAATAGCAATGATTGAAACTTATGCTGGAATCACTGGCCTGGAAGACAGTGATCTAAAGACTGATGATGCTGCTGAAACTGTTGTTTACTCCCCCATCCATCATGTGGAAGAGTGGGAGAAGAATCTAGAAGAGTAGAAGACCTTCCCCATAATGTTGAGGGGGAGATGAAAACTCAAGAAGACCTTCCCCATAACTCTGAGGGGGAGGGTATTAATTATGATGCTGCTGATAAACCTCAGGGAGTTGAAAACCCTGAGGGAACCGAGAAACCTCCCTCTGAATTTGAGGGGGACCAACTCGATGAGGAAGCTGAAGCTGATGCTGATGTCACTGAACCTTATGCTGATGAGGAAGAATCTGAAGAAGAAGAAGAAGAAGACTTTGAAGATGTAGATATAGCTGATAATGAACCATCATCATCCCCTAAAGATGATGATGATGATGACGTCGACTTCTTCTTCCAACTTGGAAGGGCCCCTGCTCAAAAAGGGGTTATGATAAAAGAATCATCAGGGGAGGGGACCACGAAAAAGCCTGCAGCGACTGAAGCCGATAAAGGCAAAAACAAAGGCATCGCTGTAGAAGGCAATCTGACTATCCTTCAAAGAAAGCCAGTTTTTCAGGTACAATATGTTTTCTTCCCTTACACTGCATTCATCCTCTATCCATTCTCAACCTCGGTTCTCCTCTCCATAAAACCTCTATACACTTAAACCCCATTCTTTTCTCTATCTCTTTTTCCCAAATGATCTTACTTAAACGATCGGTGTGTTTCACCTAGTCCCTTCCCATGCTTGAGGATCCAGTGGAAGTTCCTCCTGCTGCAACTCCAATAATCCCAGCCCCTAGTTCTGTTTTGTCCAGTTCAGAAGGTCGGGTAGGTCGTAGGGGCTTAAGTTCCTAATATCAGCATCCGAGAATTGATTCTCGGATCTGTTCACTCTTTTGACCTTATAGATGTTGTAGGAAACCTTAGGTGTGGTTCTGGTGTGAGAGAACTTATAGTGTATAACGTTGTCGATTTTGGAGATTGAGTAGACTTCTTTGACAGGCTTGGGTGTTGTTCTGGAGAAGATACTTTCGAGATCAGAGCGGAGGTTTAGATCTTGAATGGTTGGTGGTAGGGGATCTCTAATTGTTCTGTTGTAGAGATACCAGTGTACAACATCTTCCATCTGTCGAGGAGGTGCACCAGGTGGAGGCATGGGCCTTCGCAGAGTGTCCATTTGTTTCTTTACCTCCTTGACCCTGTCCTCTGTGACTCTTGCTTTTGGATCCAAGTTGAGATTTGTTGACAGAGGGGTGAGTCCATAAGCCCAGTCTTCTTCTTCAGGCTTAGGAATGACATAATCATCAAAGGCGCTCTTCATGAGTTTCTCTGCAGGTTGATGCTTCGGCTTTTTCTTCTTTGGCTCCTCTGTCAGTATTCCCTTGCCTTGGTCTTTTGCCTTCGGCTGTGGATCTTCTCTCTGTACAGAATGGGTGGCCTCTGTTAGTTTTGGCGGTTGAGCTTCTGAGGGCTTGGTTGTTGGTGCTTCTGTAGGTTTTGTGGGGGTTGCCTCTGTTGTTTTAGACACTTGTGTTTTTTAGGTCTTGGATGGTAAGTGTTAGATTAAATTAGCTCCTAATTTAATTAAATGTTTTATAAAGAAAAATTGTATGGGCTTTTTAGTTAGCTTCTTAGTTAGCTTTATGGCCTTGAGCCTTTTATTGTAAATGGACCCTTTAAAAAGGAGTTTAGGGTTTCATTTATCATTTAGGTCATTTTTGGAGTAACACACACAAAAACACACACTGACTAATCTCATGAGAGTCATCTAAAATGTAAAGTGTGGTGTTCTTCATTTTCCTCTCCATATTATCTCAAATGAATATGAGATGAGTTTATTTATAATTGTTCTTATTGTTCATCTTATCTCTATTTATATATGAACTGATCTTCTATTGTTTGCTTGTCCTAAATGGGACCAACAATTGGTTTCATACAGCTATTGTGACATATTGATTGTCACTCACTCCTCTGTTATTCATGTTTAATGCTCGGTACTGAATGCTTACTCAACAGTGAAGTTGAATCATGAAAACTAGACAAAATGGGGTTAATTGTCTCGGTTTTTCAAGAAGATGAGCCTACATTTGAGGGGGAGCTCGTGATGCCTTGAAGACTCGAAGAATGGAACGCCAAAGTTTCTAAAGAAAGCAAGGGGAGACTACAAGATGATGCTTTCTTTATAAAACATTAGGGGGAGATTGTTAGATTAAATTAGCTCCTAATTTAATTAAATGTTTTATAAAGAAAAAGTGTATGGGCTTTTTAGTTATCTTCTTAGTTAGCTTTATGGCCTTGAGCCTTTTATTGTAAATGGACCCTTTAAAAAGGAGTTTAGGGTTTCATTTATCATTTAGGTCATTTTTGGAGTAACACACACAAAAACACACACTGACTAATCTCATGAGAGTCATCTAAAATGTAAAGTGTGGTGTTCTTCATTTTCCTCTCCATATTATCTCAAATGAATATGAGATGAGTTTATTTATAATTGTTCTTATTGTTCATCTTATCTCTATTTATATATGAAATGTTCTTCTATTGTTTGCTTGTCCTAAATGGGACCAACACTTACAGAGTGTACCTTCTGAAGTCTCGATCCATCGTAGAAAGCATCAATGTATCTTTTGACAATTCCTTTCAAAAGACTTCTGAACAAATCAGTTCAGAACTCGGTCTAAAGAAGGAATCCTCTGGCATCTCAAAGACAAGAGAAGAAGACTTAAATCTTCTATTTGAAGAGATGTTCCATGATGATATTAATCCCTCTGCTGGAGATGTCAGAGCCTCTGGAGAAACATCTTCTGCAAACCAGATTGAGTCAGGTATCTCTCTAACTGGTCCATTAAATACTTCATCCTCTTCTGTAAATCATACAGATGCACATGCTGAGGGGGAGCGAACAGAAGCTGAAGATAACACAACCAAGGACTCAACCACAGAGGCTCCTGAAATACCTACTCCAGCGACTACAGAGGAATCAATATCAGAGGAAAACGAAGACTCAGTCTCTACTTCCTCAGAGGAACAAATTCCAACTCTCATTCCAATCCTCCCACAAGCTGAAGAACCAAGCATAAGCACAGAAGAACCATCAACAACAGAGGTTGCACCAGAACCGCAGTGTGCAACCACAGAAGTTAATCTTGATGACTCAAATGACCATCTTCCAAGAACAACACAGTGGACGAAAAGCCATCCTCCAAGTCTTATAATTGGTGACCCTTCTGAAAAGGTCAAGACAAGATCAGCCACTGCTAATTTTTGTTTCTTTACAAATTTTATCAGTGTGATCGAGCCAAAAAGAATCTCTGAAGCCCTAGATAATCCAAACTGGGTAGATGCTATGCAAGAAGAGCTTCTACAGTTTGAGAGAAACAAGGTATGGACCCTAGTACCTCTGCCACGAGGGAAACAAGCCATATGGACAAAATAGGTCTTCAAAAACAAAAAGGACGAGGATGGGGTGGTCATTAGAAACAAAGCAAGATTGGTGGCCAAGGGATATCGCCAAGAAGAAAGCATTGATTACGATGAAACTTTTGCCCCTGTCGCACGGCTCGAAGCAATAAGGATCTTCTTAGCCTTCGCTGCCCACAAAGGTTTCAAAATCTTTCAGATGGATGTAAAATCTTCCTTTCTGAATGGTGAAATCCAAGAAGAAGTATACATCCACCAACCACCAGGGTTTGAAAGTTCCAAGTACCCAAAATATGTCTATTATCTCGACAAAGCTCTGTACGGACTGAAACAGGCTCCAAGAGCATGGTACGAAAGGCTTTCAACTTTTCTTCTCAATAATGATTACAACTGAGATACGACAGATACTACTTTGTTTTACAAAAGAAAAGGTGATGAGATTCTGCTTGTACAGGTTTATGTGGATGACATTATTTTTGGGTCTACAAATGCACAACAGTGCAAAGATTTCGAAAAACTCATGCAGAGTGAGTTTGAAATGAGTATGATGGGAGAATTAACTTTCTTCCTCGGACTCCAAGTAAAACCATCATCAGAGGGAATTTTTATAAATCAAGCAAAATATGTCTCTGACATACTTTCAATATACAGTCTCTTTGAAGCCTCTGTAATGAAGACCCCAATGGCCACTGGAAATAAATTATTCTCAGATCCAAATGGCACATCTGTAGAGTGCAAACTCTACAGAGGTATGATTGGGTCCCTTTTATACTTAACTGCAAGTAGACGTGACATAATGTATGCCACATGTCACTGTGTAAGATATCAAGCTAACCCAAAGGAATCCCACTATATTGCTGTAAAGAGGATCTTCAGATACCTTAAAGGGACCAAAAATCTTGGACTCTGGTATCCGAAGAACTCTGGTTTTGGTCTTAAGGCATACACAGATTCAGATTATGGAGGATGCAAGCTTGATCGAAAGAGCACCTCTGGGAGTTGTCAATTCCTGGGTGGTAAATTAGTCAGCTGGACTTCGAAGAAGCATAACTGTGTGTCTACATCTACAACAGAAGCAGAATATGTTGCTGCTGCTAGCTGTTGCTCTCAAGTTTTGTGGATGAAAACTTAGCTCAAAGACTATGGGTACAATATATACAAGATTCCCATCCTTTGTGATTCCAAAAGTGCCATAGTAATCTCTGCCAATCCAGTACAGCACTCAAAAACAAAGCATATCGATATTCGTTATCACTTTCTGAAGCATCATGTTGAATATGGCACAATCGAAATGCATTTTATGTCCACTGAATACCAGCTTGCAGACTTATTCACCAAGGCACTAGATGAGAAAAGATTCCTTTTCTTGGTGGGTAAGTTGGGAATGATTAACATGACTTGAACCCTCTGTAAGTAAGATTTGATCTTCTTGTAAATATGTATATATTTAAACTCTTCTGTATGTAAATTCTTAATCATCAAAAGTTATGTAACCAACAGAGCTTCTGTGGGATTGATCAGAGTATGACAATTTCCACAGAACCTCTGATAACCTTGACCTATGTTCTATGCACAACTTATCTCATTTGATCCAAGCATAGGTCAAGGGGGAGTAGAAGGAGACCTTGAACTGATCTACAGAGGTTGATCATTCAAGGGGGAGCCAAAGAAAATATATGATCAACCATATCTATGTCCACTGAATACCAGCTTGCAGACTTATTCACCAAGGCACTAGATGAGAAAAGATTCCTTTTCTTGGTGGGTAAGTTGGGAATGATTAACATGACTTGAACCCTCTGTAAGTAAGATTTGATCTTCTTGTAAATATGTATATATTTAAACTCTTCTGTATGTAAATTCTTAATCATCAAAAGTTCTGTAACCAACAGAGCTTCTGTGGGATTGATCAGAGTATGACAATTTCCACAGAACCTCTGATAACCTTGACCTATGTTCTATGCACAACTTATCTCATTTGATCCAAGCATAGGTCAAGGGGGAGTAGAAGGAGACCTTGAACTGGTCTACAGAGGTTGATCATTCAAGGGGGAGCCAAAGAAAAGATATGATCAACCATATCTACAGAAGTCAGGTATTTTTGCCGAACAAAGGAGAACCAAAGGTGAGTAACTCGTACAAATCCTTTTTGAAAACAGTTTTCTAGGACACAAATTTCAAAATATGTCCTATAAACTCTATTTAAGACATTCCAAACAAAAAATGATCAAAAAGATTTTCGAGCCTCCCGTTATGGGAAATTTAAGGTCATAGAGCTTCTGTTGAGCTCAACAGAGCCTCTGTAAGCCGGATCCTCTAGAACTGCAAATTTCATACGGAATCTCTGTCGATCAACCTTAAATGTCTTCTTTAAGGATTTATACGTACAAATGCCCACACAAAGATACTGGGAGAAAGTCTTTTGGTCGAAGAGCTCACTCCACCAAAGAGTCTCTGTCGCCCAAACTAGACACTCTAAGAGTATGTCTCGCACAAAATCCATTTCCAAAATAGTTTTTCTAGAACAAAAATTTCCAAATATGTTCTAAAAACAATGTTTAAAACAGTGAAAACCTTGGATGATCAAAAAGTTCTCTAAATTTTTAGTTATGAGAAATTTTCACTCTCAGAGCCTCTGCTGGCCTCAACAGAGCCTCAAAGCCTCTGTGAATGAAAATTTTGTACTAAAAATCTATCGCTCCTCTCCAATGATCTTTCAAACGTTTTTGGTAAAAGTGCAAGCATCAGAGGAGACAAAAAGACAAGTTTCAGATCACAGAGCTCACTCGACCACAGAGCCTCTGTTGACTCTGACACTTGACCTTTTATGGAAATTCTGTAACAGTATGGGCTATTTACTGCGAGTGACAGAACTCACAAAGAAGAAATGCCCACGCGTCAAGCATTAATGGGCCGCACATGACGTCTAATCGTGTTCTGACACTACTGACGTGGCATTCTCCCATTGGACGTGTGTGGCACACGTTCTCCTGGAAAGTTGAACCAACCGTATGTACTCAATTACGGATCCCAATTTTTATTCACTTTCACATATTTACCCTTTCAGATTCTACCATTCTCTTCAGTATAAAACATAACTTACCATTACCTCTAAACGTTTACGAACTTACTCTCTTCATCTTCTCCGGCGAACCTTGCAAAAACCTAAAACTTCCATTATCTACTCTCTTTCTTCAAGATTAATCCAATGGCTTCCACCTCCAACGCTCCAGTGAACTCTCCATCTCATTCTGAGAACTCCCAAAACCATGAAATCGCCAGAAACCTAGAACAAGACCACTCCGGCGATGAAGCAGATTTTGCTCCGACCACCCATCTTCTAAACTTCATTGCTCATGAACACTTTGAACGTGTTCTTCCTTTGAAACCAAACAACTACTACCTGGTTCCCTCAAAAACCGCTTTTGGGGAAACACACGCCATCCTTCTTCACATTCTGGAAAACCACTATCTTTACCCCCTGTTATCCAAAACTGTCAACAAAATCCCCGCCAGATACCTAAATCAATTCTGGATGAGCAGCAGATTTGACCCCGCAGATAGACAAATCAAGGGCTACATTTCGAAACAAGACAAATTCGAGCACCTTGAACTCAAGTTCAACAGAACCATGTTCTCACTTGACTTCAGTCTACCTACCAGAGATCTTCTTGGAATAAAGCAGTACGCAGAGGAACCCACAGACGAAGAGCTCTGTCGGTTTGTTGAAAAGTTGGGATATAACACAACCCTAAGAAAAAAAATGATTTCAGAAGAAATCGATTACCCCCTCTGTGGAATACTCTCTTCTCTATTCTTAACAGGTGCCTAACAGGGAAAGTGGGCAGTCCAGATCAGACCTCTCACCAAATTTTGGCTATCATGTATGGGATATACTACGACCTACCTCTGGACTACGCCACCCTCATGATGCAGGAAATGGTCAACACCATTGACCGCAAAATCTCCTCCATGAAGGCAAAAGGACGAAAGCCCGAAACTCTACCTCCTCTGCAATATCAAAGAATTATGGGTGTACTCCTAGAACCTCTGCTCCTTCTACAAAAATGGCCGATGGAGGGACCAACTGCAAGAATGTATGCCATGACAAAGAACTCCCCCACAGAACATGAAGATGACTACGCTTTCTGCAGACCTCTACCAACAAAGCATCTGGAATATACAACTGACGAAACCCATAAGATAGATTAAGTACGCGAACATAGGACTCCAGAACCGAGTCCTGTGACACCCCCGCATCTAGGTGTCCCATTAGGAACTAGGGTTGTAGATAGGATGTCAGATGAGCAATGGGCTGCAGCTTTGGCCAAACATCAGCTTGTACAGGCCAACTTTCAAGCTCAGAGGGAAGCGATTCTCTCCCCTACAACAAAGAAAAAGTCCTTGTTGATCCAAACCCTCAGTGATTTGATAATGACCCTCTTTTATATACTTAGTGAAAATTGTAAGTAAACAATGTGTATCAAAGTTTTACTATCGCTGATAAGTACTAAGATCTTACAGTACCGCTAATAGGAACTCTCGCTCTTTAGATTAAACATTCAGCGAACACTGTTCACCATGATACTCTGAGTCTGTTCAGTCCTTATGGTGATCGCTGATAAGTTAGTTGTTTACTTATGATCCCTGAAGACAAGTTTCACGTCAACATAGGTTCTACGCTGAAGTCGAAGATTAAGCTCAAGAACCAGCGACAAGTATCCTAATGAACTGATGCGGATCAGCGAAGACTCAGATTTGTCCACTCAACGTGAAGTATCAAGTATAAGACTTCAGCTATCGCTGATATAGAATGATAAACCGCTGAATCAACGAAAAGTTGATCATGAAGTCCTCCGTACAAAGTACTTTTGTCTTAACCACCCTTGCACGACTCCGTACGATATGTCAGAAAACGAACCTCCTTATTGTCTGAAATTGTACAACCACTCTGATACTACACTGTTCAAACATGCGGCTACTAAGGTTGTCAACAAAGGTCAATGACGTGCAACCAATCAGCTGCTGCCACGTGTAAAGTGTAAACTACCATGCAATAAATGCATGCAGTATATAAGAAGAAGAACTCACTTCATTTTGAAGTAACTTGCTAACTCAGGACAAGTTCATCCTTCTTATCTTGAGATAGTTTATTATTAGTAATTTCCTTCTCTTTCTTAGTGCAAGAAACTTAGTGTTCCAACTTGTTTAGATTTAGGTTTATCCTTAATCTTGTTTCCGCAACAAGCTGTAAATTGTTAATGATTTATCAATAAACAATTTAGAAAAGTAAAATCTGTGTGTTTGTATTCAACCCCCCCCCCCCCCTTCTACAAACTTGTATAGCCCTTCGGGACCAACAAGTGGTATCAGAGCAGATTTTTTTAAACTCATAAACAAGATCTGATCTATACTAAGATTTCTCTTCCTTGCTATTTCTGAAAATGGCTACCAACACAAACACAAATTATATCGACAGTGGTTCTCTTGCAAAACCCCCTAGATTCTCCATAGATAATTTTAATCTATGGAAAAATAGGATGATTCTCTTCTTAGAAGGTGTAGACCCTACTATGCCTTATTATCTTGAAAACGGCCCATATATTCCTGTAAGAATTCATGTTGCAGTACCAGCCGTTGAGAATAGACCTGCTATTCCAGAAAGGCTGATACCCAAGGAAGTTCATATGTGGACTGACGAAGATAAGAACAAAGTGGCTATCGATACATAAGCCAGATCCATACTATCCATGGCTCTTCCTGACGAAGTCTACCATTCCGTCATGAACCTGAAAACCTCAAAAGCTATGTGAGACACAATATGTGTTCAGTATGAAGGTACTTCTGAAGTCCAGGACTCTCGAAAGATCAACCTGGTAAGACAGTACGAAAGTTTCATCTGTGGTAAGAATGAAACTCTCTCTGAAGTTCACCAACGTTTTAACTGTTTATTAATAGATCTAAAAACTGTTGGTAAAGAATATTCTAACTTTGAAGTGTTGACAAAGTTTTTAGAATGTTTACCTGAAAGCTGGGACAGTTATTCTATGTGTCTCAAGCTGTCAAAGGATCTAAGATCAATGACCCTTGCTACCTTATATGGCACGGTGCTGAATCATGAGCAATCGAGTCATCTTAAGAAGAATCTTGTAAAAGATTCCAAAAGAACCCCTGTTGCTTTAATCTCAGAGGAACCTTCTACTCAGCGACCCTTGGTCACTATCACTGAGTTAGAAAGTAACTCTGAAAGGTCATCAGAATCTGACTCTTCGGATGATGATGAATCTTTGGCTCTCCTCACTAAAAAGTTCAGGAGATTGGCCAAAAAGAAAATGTTCAGAAAGAACAAACCCCTTTCCATTACTGACAAGCCAAGATCATCAACTCCTATTGATAAGGCTACTGCTACTTGTTTTAACTGCGAAAAGATAGGACATTTCGCTAACGACTGCAGGTCTAAGAAAGTTTCGAGAAACTCAGTGTTTCCCAAGAAATCCTTTATTCCCAGGAATAAAGATGACAAATATGCCAAGCTGAAAGAAAAGTATGTGAAGCTGAAAAGCTTTAAGAAGAAAGGCAAAGGCCTGATGGCCAACTATGATTGGGATGCCTCTGATGAAGAAGAATCATGATCTGACTCTGAAGATGATGAAGCCAATCTTTGTCTTATGGCCAAGATTGAAGACGAGGAAGAAAGTTCAGACATACCCTCCACTTCAACCTCTGCTATTAAGGTATCACCTTCCTTCTTTACAAATATTGCAAATATTGATGAAGCTGATAGTCTTCATAAAATCGATCTCTTGACTAGAAGTTTATATGAAGCCATGAATGGCAAAACTATAGTTGAAAATCAAAACCTTGATCTCACTGAACAGCTTAAAAACTGTCACCTTCAAATAGAAAATCTTTCTAAAATTGAAGAAGACTTTAAAGATCAAGTGCATTTAAATCAGCTAGTCAAAATCTAGCGCGAAGAAGCTATCGTTGCATTAAGAGCTGAAAAAGCTACTGTTGAAGGATGGTGTAATTCTTCAACAAATATCACTGAGATAATTAAGTCTCAGATTCCCCTGAGTGATAAACGTGGTCTTGGTTACAAAGTTGATAATCTATAATCAACCACTGATCGTTCCATGCTCTTATTTGGAACTTTCGTATCCTCAGTCGCTGATACTTCATCCTCTCAGTGTTCCTCCTCTAGACCGCCTATCCCTGAGGAAATTTCTACCTCTTCAAAAGGTAAAGAGAAAATGGTTTATCCAAAACCAACCTCTGTCTTTAAAGATAAAGGTAAAGGAATTGCTTTTAACCAAAATCCTCAGAAGGGTACTTTAGTACCTAAGCTGAATGCTTCTAAAGCTTTAGTGATTCATTCCTCTGGATCAAGGAATCAGATCTCTGGATCTACTCAGCGTGAATCTATTCAGCGATCTACTCCTAAAATCAGAGTGGATGTCTCTGGTAAGAAATCCGAAGAACTGAATGTTCCTCCTATTTCAAAAGCCAATAGCTTACTTGGTGTTGGTACTTCTAATTCAAAATCTAAAGCTCAGCATTCAAATGGTCCTAGAACTACTTTTAGTTATAGGAAATGTTATCACTGTGGACTCACTGATCATATTGCTAGTAAGTGCCCCACAGCCACCAAAGCTGAAAAGATAGCTAAGGTGAAGATCATTGCCCCCAAGGCAAAGAAGACCACTGAGGTTAAGAAATTAACCAAAGTGAAGACTGACAAAGCTGAATCTTCAAATGCTGCGAAGATTGCTGAACCTTCCATTCCAACTACTTCCACTAACAAACGTGTACACATGGTTAAGTGGGTACCCAAGAAAAACTAATCTTCCTTTGTAATGCAGGTTAAGAAGGGTATCTGGTATCACGATACGGATGCTCTAGACACATGACTGGAAAGAAAAGCCTGCTCGCTGAATACAAGGAAGAGAAGGGTCCCTCTGTGACTTTCGAAGGAAAAGGAAAAGGACATACCCGAGAGTTTGGTGTACTCTCTAATGGTACAACAACCTTCAGAAGAGTCGCATATGTTGAAGGGCGGAAGCATAATCTTTTAAGCATCAGTCAGCTTTGCGATAAGGATAACAAGGTAATCTTTACCAAGGAATCCTGCTTTGTCACTGACAAAAGGGAGAAGATAGCTCTCAACGGTTATCGTTTGGAAAATGTTTATGTAATAAACATGGACTCAACAACCACTGAGAACTCCTGTTTCTTCTCAAAGGCCTCATCTGATGTCAACTGGCTATGGCATAAGAGGCTTTCTCATCTGAATTTCAAGACACTGAACACTCTTTCTTCAAAAGAGTTAGTCACTGGTCTACCTCAGCACTCATACGCCAAAGCGTCTTTATGTTCAGCGTGTGAGAAAGGGAAGCAGACCAAAGCAAGCTTTAAGTCAAAGCAAGTCTCCTCAGTGTCATCCTCTCTACAACTTCTCCATATGGATTTGTTTGGCCATGTTAACAAACAATCCATCGCTGGAAAGAAATATACACTGGTCATAGTTGATGAATTCTCTCGTTATACATGGGTTATGTTTCTCCGTTCCAAGAGTGACACCCCTGAAGAACTCATCACCTTTGTTCGGAAGATGGTAACCCTGAACAACTTGATCATTCGCTCAATAAGGAGTGATCATGGGACTGAATTCAAAAACAGTTCTCTTGATTCCTTCTTTGAGAGTAAGGGTATTTCTCACAACTTTTCATCAATGAGAACACCGCAACAAAATTGTGTCGCTGAAAGAAGAAATAGAACAATTATTGAAGCTGCACGTTCAATGCTCAACGATTCTCACCTACCTACTCAGTTTTTGGCAGAAGCTGTCAACACTGCTTGTTTTACGCAAACTAGGTCGCTGATAGTCAAAAGATTCAATAAAATAGCCTATGAACTTTTTCATGGGAGAAAGCCTTCAATCAGCTTTCTTCACATCTTTGGATGTCAGTGTTTCATACTGAACAACAGAGATGCCCTTGAAAAGTTTGATCCTAAGGCTGATGATGGAATCTTTCTTGGATACTCCTCAGTCTCCAAAGCCTTCAGAGTCTTCAATCAAAGAAGACAAACTGTAGAAGAAACTATTCACGTCACGTTTGATGAATCCCGTTCAGCGAACTCTAAACCGTCCGCTGATACTGAAGAACTGAAACAATGGATGTTTTCTCATCTTGGTGATTCAGAAGATATTCCCACTCCTTGTACTCATACAGTTGAAGATGATAGTCCTATCATTCCAAACATGCAGAATAGTGAAGCTGAAACTTCATGGGTCTCAGCTGTTCCTTTAAACACTATACCTGCTTCTGAACCAAATGTCTCAGACATTCCATCTACTTCTCAGCAATCAGTGAATACAATGACAACTACACCCATTCCTCTCTTGGCTGATACTCCAGAAATTGCTGAAGCCTCATCTTCAGCTCCTCCAGTTCAGTTTGAGTCAGGGTCTCACGCTCTGGCTCAGCGATGGACTGTAAATCACCCAATTGATCAAATTCTTGGTGATCCAAACGATGGTGTTCAGACTCGACGAAGTGCAGGTAATATTTGTTTATTCGTTAACTTTATTTCTCTGACTGAACCAAAGAAAGTAGATGATGCCCTCAAAGATCCAAACTGGGTCAGCGCCATGCAAGAGGAGCTGACTGAATTCGAAAGAAACAAAGTTTGGAAACTTGTTCGAAGACCAACTGACAAAACAGTGATAGGCACTAAATGGGTCTATCGAAACAAGTTGGACGAACATGGAACTGTAACCCGCAACAAGGCTCGTCTTGTTGCTCAGGGATACAGACAAGAGGAAGGCATAGATTATGACGAAACATTTTCTCCAGTAGCAAGACTAGAATCTATTCGTCTATTCTTAGCATACGTTGTACACAAAGACTTCAAAGTATATCAGATGGATGTTAAGTCAGCGTTTCTAAATGGAAAGCTGAATGAAGAAGTCTATGTGGAACAACCTCCAGGATTCTCAGATCCTAAGCGTCCAGGTTATGTTTACAAACTGGATAAGGCACTTTATGGCTTAAAGCAAGCTCCACATGCATGGTATGACACTCTATCTACTTATCTCCATATTGAACAATTTGAGCGAGGTAAAATTGATAAGACTCTTTTCTTCAGGAAAGTAAAAGGTCATATCATTCTTGTTCAGATATATGTTGATGACATTATATTTGGTTCTACTAACCCTGATCTTTGTACTCGTTTCGCTGATAGAATGAAAGATGAGTATAAAATGAGCATGATGGGTGAACTAACATATTTCCTTGGTCTTCAGATAAAGCAAAATGAAAAAGGAACTTTCATTAATCAGGGAAAGTATGTTAAAGATATGCTGAAGAAATTCGATTTAACTCAAAGTTTAGCTATGAAAACCCCTATGGCACCACCGCTGACACTAGACAAGGATACTAATGGTATTCCTGTTGATGTCACGTTGTACCGTGGGATGATCGGCTCTCTCTTGTATCTTACAGCTAGCCGACCCGATATTATGTACGCAGCCTGTTTATGTGTACGATATCAAGTTGAACCCAAGATATCTCGTATGACCGCTGTAAAGCGAATTTTTTGATACCTTAAGGGTACTGCGAATCTAGGTCTTTGGTATCCCAAAGACTCAGGATTCGATCTAATCGCCTATTCAGATAGTGATTTTGCAGGTTGCAAATTGGATAGGAAAAGCACCACAGGAGGATGTCAGCTCCTGGGTGGAAAGCTGGTGAGTTGGACAAGTAAAAAGCAAAACTCAGTGTCCACCTCCACAGCTGAAGCTGAGTATGTAGCCGCTGGAAGCTGTTGTTCTCAGGTCTTGTGGGTGAGAAATCAACTACTGGACTATGACCTACAGCTATCAAATATTCCAATCTATTGCGACAGCACAAGTGCCATCGCTATAGCCAACAATCCAGTGCTACACTCAAAGACAAAACACATCGAAATCAGGTATCATTTTATCAGAGATCATGTGATGAATGGTGATATAGAACTTCACTTTATCCCAACTGACTATCAGTTAGCTGATCTGTTGACCAAACCTCTTGATGAGACAAGATTTAACTTTCTCATCAGCGAGCTTGGAATGCTGAACTTTGAAGAGTAAAATCTTCAGCGGTTCACATCTGATCAGCGATAGGATAAAATCAACTTGTATAATCCATTCTATCATTTTATCTCTGAATAAACTTGATTCGCTGATATCAAGGTATGTTTTTCTCTCTCTGAATAAAATTGCATCGCTGAATATCTCTTTCTTAATCAACGATATTTTGAAATTTCTAAAATCAACACTGATATTTCTATTCAGTACTTCATGTTTTCAAAAGTGTCCCTGAGTTTTCAAAACCTCAGAGATATCCTGAATATGAAAGGACATTTGTGACGTCATTACAACGGATAAGCCCCGGCACGTTCTTTTTCTGACACACGTTTGCACGTTTCGTTTACCATCCAATCAAATGCAAACACGTGTACGTGTCATGATGAAAAACTTTCCCGCTCGAGTTTTTCTCTCTCTCTAATCTCACATTCTGAACAAGCCACCCATTCTATCCCAGCCTCAGCGTCTCTAAACGTTGAGGTTATAAACTTGGAACCTACCCAACCTCCTTCAGTCTCTCCACAGACTGAAGAAGCGATTCTCAGCGGATCCAACGCTGAACTCCGCACCAAACCAACATTCTCAACCTTCGCTTCTCCCTCTACTCAATTGGACTCTACTCCAGTTGTCATTGAAGCACCTGTCATTCCTCCAGAAGCTAAAGCTGATACTCATCAAGGAATGATGGATGTAGGACCTGCAGAGATGACCATGTGTACACGCACTCTCGCTGACGACATGGAACTTTTCTCAGGACACCGAGATTTTGATGAATTCACCAATCCTCCTGCAGGTATACACCAACCCCTATACACTGTAACTGAACCCCAAACTTCTGAGCTTTCCTCTGTTCACAAGTTCTTATATGTTACAGGTCCTAATTTGGGAGACATCAACGCCTCTCTGAAGACAATAGAGACGAAGCTGACAGGTCTCACCACTACTTTTTCCGACAACTCTTCAGCTGTAACAAACGCTGGAGAGAATCTTACAAAGCAGACAACAGTGGTGGAAAAGAATGCCTCCAAAGCTGACTTGCAGAAGGTTGATAAATCTCTCAGCGACTTTGCCAAAGTTCTCGCTGACATCTACATAGACTACCTCTCCATCAAAACATCAGTTCACATCATGTCTAGCGAGGTCACAACGCTGAAGACATCGGTTGGAAAACTCGAAGGAGATATGTCTGTTGTAAAGACCGATGTGAGTTCCTTGAAGACTGACGTAAGTTCCTTAAAAACTGACGTTAGTTCTGTAAAGACTGACGTAGGTTCGATGAAGACAATGATGCAGCAGATCCTGCACAACATGACCGCCCCTCCTGCACCTGAGCATTTTTCTACGGCGGATCGTGCTGAACTCGTGAAGATCAATCTTGCATCCCCACGTACGACAATTAATTGGCTCACATCCAATGTACAACTCTTTACGCACTGGTGCAGAAGCCACTACAGAAGTTAGGGTAGAAGCACCGAGCCATAGGGTAGCTACAGAGGTTGAGACTATAGATGGAGAAGAAGTGGTTGGATGCTCCACAGAAGCAGAAGCTAGAACTGATGTCTGGAATAGAAGAGGCACACTCTCACAACCAACACCCAGTGCGACCCATACTTCTAACATCGCCAGTCTAGTGGCAGAAGATGTTATTGAAAAAGAGCAGCACGGCTCGACCCCAACCCAAACTAACCGGGCAGAGGTAACTCTTTCTACCTCTGTGCCAATCTTAGCCGGGGAAACCATTCCAGGGGAGTCCTCTCAAAAGGACTTACCCTTAGTTCGTGGTCCATCGCCCCAAACCACAATCGCCAACCTTACAGAGGAATTTGTTTCCTCTGCCACGCACACTACTATAGGTCCAAACAGCTCTTTAGAGGAGCTTAGAGTGCACAAAGACGGAGAGACTCTAGACAAGTCTCCGAGTCAACCTAAGGATAATCTTGTACCCACCTCTGGAGTGGATCAAGACAATGTCTTTACCAGAACTTCTGTAGAGTCTGGGGCACAAGATGCCTCTGCTCGAGGATCAGAGGGAAATCCTTCCGCCCCCAACGTACAAACATGGGCGAAAGAAGGTGTCCAAGGAACAGGGACTCACTCTGGGGACGAATGTGTTCCCCCATAGGTTACACCAAGTCTGCATGTATCAAGGGATGAGTTCCAAACCCTTGTCACCTCTGTGGACAATACGTTGAAGGAGTTGAAAAGCTCCTTTGATTCTTTTGCAGGTACTACATCCAGGGCCTTAAACGAAATGAACACCAAAATGGACAACCTGTCCACAGAGGTGCAAAGTGCCTTAGCCCAGATGAGAACAACTGCTGATACCTCTGCTGCATCTGCTACCACTGAATTCGGAAAAGCCGCCACATCTGCATTGAAAACCTCTATCAAACTCTTCCTTGAAACGATGAATGCCAAAGCCTCCACCTCTAAGGGCCTTACCGCTGAAGACCTAAAGAAGGCATTAGAGGAAGTTCAAGAGCAAACTATGCAACAAACTCTGGCCATGAAGCCTTATGACTATATGACCAGAGCTCAGCTGGCAGAGCTTGGGCAAGGAATACTTGATCAAATGACAGAATTCATCCGAGCCTTCACTGCTGCCAACGCAAACTATGTCAAAGAATTCAAGACAAGTGTGGGAAAAATGCGCTTCAAGACAGAAGCAGAGGTCCAGACCCTTCTTGGCCTCTGTGACGATCTATGCGCCAAGATGATAGCCGCAGGGGCAGTACCGCCTAAGAAACCCGAGGCTTCGTACAGAGCAGAGGGTACTAAAGAAAAGGGTCAGGATGTCTCTGATGATGACTCTGACGATTCATCAGATCATCCTGAGGGGGAGAATCAAAGGGAAAAACCAAGGGAGAAAGCTGCAAGCAGAGGTCTACCAGAACCACCTGTATCCGCAGAACCCCTGAACCAAGTCCCCCCAACAACTCAAACCCAAGGAGGAAACCAGCAACAAACCACAGAGGCTACAACCACCTCTGTGGAAACCCCTCAAGAAACCCCAATCCAAACCCAAGTACCTGAAACCAACCAAGATCAACAACAGAAGACCACAGAGGCAACACCCACCTCTGTGGAAACAACCTCTGTATTTGGAGCAGATGTCCCAACCCGTGAAGAATTCCAAATTCTAACATCCTCCGAAGAAGATCAACCATCCCAATCACCAAAACCAAAATCACCAGAAGAACTCCCCTCTCCAACACCAAAAACACCAGAAGCTGCAACAACAGAACCCCCATCTCCCATACCCAAAACCAGAACCAAAACCATTGCTCACAAAAGAAAACATCTGAGCAAAACCACAGAAGCCTCACCAACAAAACCCACATCACCAACAAAGTCCTCAGAAACACAAGTGCCAAAACCTACAGAGGCAACCCCCAAAACTACAGAGACACCCTCAAAAATCCAAAAGACAAATCCCACAGAGGCAACCCCATCTCTACAAGAAGATCTTTAGTCGAAGGCAAAAGACAAAGGCAAGGGGATAATGACAGAGGAACCCAAAAATAAGAAGCCCAAGCATCAACCAGCAGAAAAATTGATGAAGAGCTCTTTCGATGCATATGTGACACCAAAGCCAGAACAAGAAGACTGGACTTTCGGTGTTACCCCTCTGTCAAATATACATGTTCTAGATCCGAAGGCAAAAGTCATAGAGGATCGAGTGGCCCAAATCAAGAAGCGAGTGGATGCTATGCGTAGACCCATGCCTCCACCCGGTGCACCTCCACAGCAAATGGAAGAAGTGGTGTACAGATATCTGTACAACAGAAGTGCCAGAGATATTCTGCCCACAACCATTCAAGATCCCCACTTCCATGCTGACCTCGAGAACACCTTCACAAGAACAACACCCAAGCCAAAACATCAAGTCTTCTCAGAGTCCAAAATCGACAAGGTCATATACTGTAAGTTTTCTCAAACCAGAACCACACCTAAGGTTTCCTATAACATCTATAAGGTCAAAAGGGAGGACAGAAGCGTTACCCAATTCTCAAATGCTGATCTGAGAAATCTAAGTCCCTACGACCTACCTGACCTTCTGCACTGGACCAAAGAAAACTACACAACAGATGCAAATCGAAGGGCATACAGGGTGGTAAGGAAAGCCATGAGAGAGAAACTTCTGCTATACAGCCTAGTCGACTTTCAATTAGGACGAGATCTCATAGTGAGAAACTTGAATCTTCGACCACCAGAAGACGACTGCCCATCCTCTGCCATACCAAACTCGATTATTACATCTCCAAGAGTTGGGCTATGTTATCAAGATCCTGCTGGAAAGTCAAGATTGTTCATAGAAATGGACTGTCAGAAGTATGCAACAACTACTTTGACAGAGTTCAGAGCAAGCCTTGTGGAGCATAAAGGAACAGAGCTCATGAATCAAGCCCTGGCAGATAGACTGATAGAGGTCATCGACCAAGTAATCAACTTCAGAAACCTCTGCATCAGTTTCTATAACGAGCTCAGAGAATTAGGATTCGACAACAGAAGTTTCAACGACTTCAAAGACGCCAACGTCTGATATCCTCTACCAACCTCTACAAATCTTTCCTTTCATAATGTCTCAAATGTAAGTGCCTCTGGCATGCCTTATGTATGAAAGAAATGTAAAATCTTTTGAGGTATATTGTTTCACCTCTTGTTATGTACTTAGCCTAAAACTCTGCACTTTTCAATTTTTTATTTTTCAATACTTACGGGGAGATTGTTAGCTCCAATCTTTCTGTTAATAGAAGTATTGAAAAATAGGCTAAGTATAGAAGCCTTCGACAGAGCCTCTGCCGAGTAACCGAGAAGACAGAAGTCTTCGACAGAGGCTCTGCCGGGTTAGCCAAGAAGACCGAAGTGAAGAAGCAACAGAAGACTCTTCTAAGCAGACAAGGCCACAGAGCTTCTGTCATACTTGACAGAGCCTCTGTGGTAAAAAGAAGATCTACGCAAAAGATCTAAACAAGGACAAACGTGCTTCTTAAAATATCTGCCATTCGAAGGTTCTGAAGATCATTCTGACAAGGCGTGACCTGACAACTCCATGTGTCAAACTCTGATAGGTTTCAGCCTAAAGCAGAATACGGAGCATTTAATGCACGTTGTATCAACAACAACAGAATAGTGTATTAGTACATTCCAACAACTGTTCATCAACTGTATCCTAGTACCTTCGGTCCTTATTATCTAAGATCTTTTCCCCTTTAGAAGTAGTATAAATAGAAGACTCATGTTGAGTTCTTCTATTAAGCTTTACACAACACACACACCTTTAGAGCAGTTTCTTGTCAAACCTTTCGGTGTTCTTGGTGTTCTTATTATATCAAATACAGTGAATCATTGAGCTATTTATCTGTGTTATTTACACTTCATATATTTGATATTGTGTGTTATTCTACCTCATTATATCTGTTAGTTCGTTAAAACGCTTCCGCATTATATATTGTTTGAACTAATTAGATAGAATCATCATTGTTAAGCAAAACAGGAACCAACACGAATGAACTTCAAAATCTCTTTCAGAAGAATTATTTTCAAAAATGAAATCTCCCACAAATGCCTTGCATGAAGATTCATCCGAATCAGTTGATTCAGGTGTTTCCACATGTTTGGTATCAACTTCAGTTTTGGTACAAGAGAAAACAGTTGAAAGAACTTCTTTTTCAATATCAACGGATATTTCTTGATCATTAAGGGCTTCCTTAAAACTATTTGTGAAAACAGTTGAAAGAATGTCCTTTTCTATTTCAAACCTTATCCTTTGTTCAAGAACAGAATCCTCAAGTTCCTTTATTCTATATTCCAAAACTAAAGGTGGAACATATCGTTTGGCTTCAAACGGTTGTTCACAACTTGGTTTAATAGAATATATGTCAAAATAATCATTTGAAAGTGAATCTTTCGGATTCTTGTCATATTTTATGTTTTCTTTTTAATAGCAAAACGGAAGTTGCATTTTTGTGGTAGTTTCTCTTTTAACCTTTTCAAGTTCATCGATCTCTTCTGAATTTAACCATTGTATAGCACAATCAGGAAAATATCTAGCATATTTTAAAATTTTAAAATCATATAAAGTCGGAACATGCGCATTTGCCTTTGCTAGATATCTAGGATTTTTGTATCCAATACCCCAATATTTGTTGAAAAAATTCATGTCCCTCGATCTGTTCAAATAAATAGTTTGATCAGTCTGCCCTCTCATATAAAGCTTTTTTTCCAAGACTTTAATTTTGTCAGAAAACTCTGCATTTTGAGTGTTAAGATTTTGCAATGAAACTTCATTCTCACTTTTCTTGTCTTCTAGATCTTTAACTTTATTGGTTAGTTCAGATATTTAAAAATCAAAAGTTTGCTTATCCTTATCAAACTTCTCTTTTTGATCTTCGAGAGAATTTAAATTTATCATTGTTTTTGTCCCTCTCGAGGTTAATATCAAGAAGAGTTTGATTTACATTTGCATTTTATTCTTTTGTGATTTTCAGCTTGTTTCTTAACCCTTGAAGTGCAATCTTCATGGTGTTCAATTGCTTATAAAGTAACTTGAAGAGTTAGATCTTACCTCATATCAACAGTCAGAGTTACTCTCTTCATCGGAATCATCTTCAGCTAGACATATGTTGGCCTATTCTTCATTTTCAGCTTCATCGTCTGAACAATCCAACCAGAATTCATCTTCTACCAACATTTCTTTACCAGCCTCGTTCTACATAGCTAACATCAACTTGGTCTTGTAGTATGTGAGTCGCGAACTACTTTCTTACGACAATCTTTCGCAAAGTGACCAGGTGTTCCACATTTGTAGCATTTAAGAGTTTCCACAGACTTCCTCTCTTCAAATCTTTTCTTTCCTTCATCCTTTCTCTCCTGAAACTTTCTCTCATCAACCTTTCTTTCTTCATACTTCCTCTCATCATTTCTCTTTCCTTCAAATCTGTTAGCCTTATTCATTCCTTCATAACTCCTTGTTCCAGATGAGTACCTTTGATTATTGGAACTGGGTTTCCTATAAAACTTCTTTTGAAAGTGTTGTGTCAGTATGATCATTGCTTGTTCTAATTTCGCACCGTCATCTGAAATGTTCCCCATGTACTCAGCTTCAATACTATCAGAAATCTCATTCAAATAACTCTTTGTATGTTTGCCTGCCACAAGAGCAACTGGATCTGGAATTGCCTTTTTCTTTTTCCTATTCTTCTCTTCTTTGGTCTCTTCATCGCGATGTAAGGTCTCAAATAGCTCATGCAGAGGCATCGTAGATAATCTTGGATTCTGTTTCATTCGGCGACTGCATTTTTTCATTCAGGTTGAAGAACGCTTAAGAACTTGATATTATTTTCAACCACATTCTTGTTTATTTTATTTTTGCTTAGCTCGTTTTGCAAAGAAACAAACCTATCATATGTATGTGCCAAATTATCATCTTCTTTTGCTTTAAATTCCTCATATATGTTGATGCACAAAGTCATTTTCATCTGGTTTACTATCTGAGAACCTTGCATCATTTTCTCTAACTGGTCCCACATCATCTTTGCATTTTCCTTAAAACTATCGATCTTGTTATAAATCTCATTTGGAATGCTCGTTATAGAATAAGATCTGGCTTTCTTACCCGCTTCGAGTCTTAGGTTTTCTTCGGGAGTATATTCTTCATAAGGTTTCCAATCGTCATAAGCATGTCTGCCTTGTTGAGCAGGAACTATGGTTCTAAGTCTTTGCATTGGTCCTTCTTGTAATGATAGAAGCAGATTATTTCCATTAGTTTGTCTTTCGATGAAATCTAAAAATCTATCCTTCCACTGTTCATATTTTCCCTCGAATAAAACAGGAGGTCTAGTGTCGGAAACAAGAGCTAGCATCACTTCATTTTTCGTCATCTTTACAAAAAAATACTTGTTAATAATCTTTAGACAAAATCAAGCAAAATCAGACTAAGTATGAAAGGTTATCGCACAAAAGCTATGCGATGAGGACAAGTGAACAGTAGTTATCGTTCAGACTTTGTGCGATCAGAAAGTTCTCGGTCAAAGGTTGTGCGACTAAATCAAGTTGTCGGTCAAAACGTGTGCGATGAAAGTGCTTGTCGGTAAACACTTATGCGATGAGGAACTCTAGTCGCATAAGGCTTGTGCGATGAACAGTGCTTGTCGGTCAAAGCTTGAGGGATCAAAAACCACACGTAAACCTGATCGCACAAACTTTGTGTGATGAAGATGAATTTCTTCATCGTGCGACAACTTTGAAGATATTAATTTCTTCATTGTGCGATTACGATGAACTTCGGACAGAAATCCCTTCTAAGTCCAAAATCCAACGAAATCAAGTCCAATTGACCTGAAACTTTGCACGAAGGTTCGCACACTTAATCTGAACAACTTTAGTGAGTGCAGTAACACCAAAACCTATCAAAATCTATGATTTTGAACCTAAATAGTAGGTAAAAGTTTTCGAACAAAAAACACCAAAAATCATCTGAATTCGGCTAAAACTTGATCTTTTGATCAAATAAACTGCACAGATCTCTTCACCTAACCAAAATGAACTAGTCTGATCCAAAAATTATCCAGAAAACATCCTGAATTCCCAATTTCGATTCCAAGTCCGAAAAAAACAAAAATGTCCAAAAATCCTCAAATTTTGCATGAATTTTGCTTGAAATTGCTTGCTCTGATACCACTTGGGCTCCCAAAAACAAGTATGTAAAGATAAGATCAATTACCACAAGTCATATCTCATTAGAATGAATCTCCAAGGTTACAAGATAGAGAGTGTTCACAAGTGGTAAGACTATGAAATGCTTAACAATGCTTAACAAAAACAAGTAGATCTAGGCTATTTATACCTAGTACCTATATTTATACAATAAGCCCTTCAACATGGATACAACAACTAGATGTTGCACTAACGGGTCCTTTCATGTTAGTTCACAAGAATTTATTCACATCAGTTGAAGAACTTTTAAGTTTGCCTTCAAATTTGGGTTCTTTTTGTAAAGTTTGGGTTTTGGATTTGTGTTTTGGAACCCATTTCCACACAAAATTCACTTCAACTGATTGAACAACCTTTTTCCTAGATTTCTTCTTTAAACCAAATCCGAACATCTTAGCAGATTGATTAGGTGAAGACTTGGAGAAAGAATTGTCAGAATTAAAGCTTTTGTTGTTGCTTTTTGTCGAAGATCTGCGATTTAGTGAAAAAGAATTGTCCCAACAGTGAACACAATTCTTTTTGCTTGTGTGAACAATTTAGAAAAACAAATTTGAATGTTTTTATTGACACTTCGTTTGCAAACATTAAAAGAATGATTACAACGATTCTTATTTGAATCAAAACATTGTTCACTATTGGATTTTCTATTCTTAACACTATTGCACGTCCTCTTCAAAGCCACGTGCTTTTCACCATCCACTTCTGAAACACAAGAGGAATAGGTGTGAGAAGATGTTGTTGAATTTTGAGATTTAAAACTTGAAAATTCATCGAAAACGGAATCAAATTTAGTTCCTGATGATTCTCCTTTTTCAAAAATACTATACTCCTTTTGAATTTTAGGTAATGAAGATTCATCAGATGAACTTTCAAACCCCACAAATTTAGAGTTTATTGGAGTATGTAAATCAAAAATTTCGGAGTCATTATTATCAGAAGAAACTTTGACTATGTCAACCAACGAATGAGAAGATTTATTATGATCTGTAGATTCTGACTTTTTATCAAAATATTTTTCATCAGAATTTGAAACTTTAGATTTTGAAAATTCGAATAATTGGACTTCAAGTCGTCTAATCTCTATCTGAAGATCAAGATTGACTTTTTTACTGTGATCTAAATCCATCCCAATATTATCATTTTCATCTTCTAAACTTTAAACGCACAGTTTTAATCCAGAAATCTGTTTTTCCAAATCCAGCATTTTTCAAGTGCAGAATCTTGATCAGATTTTTTAGGAATGGACTCACTAACAGACTTTTCTTTGACTAAATCTTCCGGTTCATCTATCTTTATTTCACTAGAAGCAGTTGAGTTACTTGATTCATGCTCTTTTTGATCAGATTTAAAATTAACAGTTTCAGATTCCTTTGGAAATAACAAATTAAATTCAGTTAGTTCGGTCTTTTTAGACTTATAACTGGAATTCAATTCATCATATTTAAAATTTGTAGTATTAAAACGAGGTTTTTCGGAATCTTTACCATTTTCTTTCGAGCCTTCCTCTTTCTTCTCTTTTTCATCTTTAGGAACAAAAGATATAGAACTTTCAGACTTAGCAAAAACTTTTGAAATTGGAGGTATTTCTTTTAAAATGGTTTCTTGTAAACCTTCGCCTAATTTATCAAACTTGTATAAATTTTCGGGTGCCTTTTTAAATACCTCCACTTCAGAAAGACCAAGACCCATTTTTGGATTATAAAATTGAGTGTCTTTTGGGTTACTGGTCAATAATTTTAAAGTTTGTTCTGTTTGTCCTCTTTTAAAATTTAAATCTTCCAACTGTTTGATTTTGGCATAAGCCTCAGTTCTTTCTTCAAACACAGCTTGAAATTTAAAATTAAGATCAATATTTTCATCTTTGATAACACTAAGTTCCTTTTTAAGTTCAGAAATTTTGGTTTCAAGCTCAAGATTTTTAACTTTAACAACTTCTTTTTTTTTCTCATTGTCTTCAGCTAAACATTTATAAAGAAGTGCATCGTCTTGATATTTTAAAAGTGAACTCTTTTCGATGTTGAAATTATTTTTTATCTTTTCAAATTCCTCTTTCATCTAATTGAGTTCAGATATAAGACTTAGCATTTCTTCATTTTCATAACTATTATCAGAATGTTCAGACTGTTCAGATATATCAGAAGGATCAGAAAGAGAATGTACCTCAGATTCCTGGTCATCTTCATCTACAGTTTCCATGAGATTGTACTTTACGTCTGTAAAATGTGTCTCTTCCTCATCTGAAGAGTCCTCGAACCATATCTCCTCCTCAGCAACTAATGTTGTGCCACTCTCTTTGGCTTTGACAAACTGTGCCTTCTTATTGTAGTAGTCAAATTTCATAACATACTTTGCTTTACATTCCCTGGAAAAATGACCCGGTTTTCCGCAATTGAAACACTTGCCATCCTCTTTCTTCTCTTCTTTCTCTTCCTTCTTTTCCTTTTTCTCCTCCTTTCTTTTCTCATAATCTTGTACTTTTCAGCCTTATAGTGATCCGGTTTGGACTTTGAATAGAATTTCTTCTTTCCATACCTTTGATTAAATCTACTAGTTAACAAGGCTAGTTTCTCAGCAAAATCACATACTTCATCACCCGATTCCTTGTCCTCACTCTCAGAACTCTTTCCGTAATCAGCAAAGTCTGTAATCATTACCTTTGGTTTACTTATACCGGCCTTCTTGTGTTCGGTAATTAAGGCCAAAGACTCATCCATTTTCTTTTGCTTGTCTTTGATTTCCTTAACTTTGTCCCCGTGCTGATTGAAGATACTGAAGATATCATTCAGTTTTTCATCATCCATGTCCCTGCACATCTGAAGTTGAACCGAATAAGCATCCCATTCAGGCGGTAGATTCTTCACAAACTTGTAATTAATTATTGACTCTGTCTTAACAACTCCATTTCTTCGCAAGTCATTGAGAATGATGTTGTAACGGTTGTAGGAGTCTTGCAAAGTTTCACCATCTCGGGCTTTAAATCCTTCATAGGCATTTATACTTTGATTTCTCTTGGTTCTTAACGATTTCTGAGAACCTTCCAATTGTCTCTCAAGTTCTTCCTATATCTCCTTGGCCGAATCCCGACTATCTACACGGTTGTAGATATCATTTGGGATTGCCATTGTCAAGAATGTCAATGCTTGCTCATCTATGGCTATCAATAATTTGTCTTGTTCATTAAAATGTCGATCCTCCTTGAAAACAACTCTTTCAGGAACAAACGGAGTTGTGTCTGTAGCAGGAGTAGCTTGAACGACGATATATGGCATATGAGGACCCCTTTTTATGGAATTCATTAGATCTTTGTTCTGATTGTTGAGGAATTGATTCATCCGCTTTTTCCATTGCGGATACTCATCTATTTGATGCACCGGGGGTTTAGACATTGAACCGATACTTAAAAGATCTTTAGACATCTTGAAAAAGTATATTCAAACACTAGAAAGCTTGTCACATATATCAAATGTAAGATACTTGTCCTTGATCTTTATACAATCACTGATCAGTAAAATCACAAAAAAATCACAAGCACTGTTTTTTATCGCACAAAAACAACTCTCACAATCAAAACATGTGTAGCCCAGTGGTAAGGTAACATCCTTGGGGGGTCAGTGGATGGTATCCCTGACTACCAGGGTTCGAACCCCGTGGTAAGCATGTCTGAGATACCCGCCTAACCTCTGGTTGGGCCGTCCTTAGGTGGTCCAGTCGAAGACTGGACTATCGCCCCAGCCCAATGTGGTTGGGAATAGGCCCAAGCGTAAGCTGGGCTGCGGACGCGGCGGATTAGTGGGCTGCCCTTGGATGCCCGAT
Source organism: Saussurea involucrata (assembly GCA_033807775.1). Classification (NCBI taxonomy): domain Eukaryota; kingdom Viridiplantae; phylum Streptophyta; class Magnoliopsida; order Asterales; family Asteraceae; genus Saussurea; species Saussurea involucrata. The sequence goes on from CM066316.1 coordinate 26,946,876, forward strand.
ACCGCCGGGACGGTGTGCGTGCGTGTGTGCGTGTGTTCGTGGTAGTCGTTCGTGGGTTCGATGCCGCATTGCCGTTCAAAAAAAAACTCTCACAAAAATTATCGCACAACACTCATTGCGATAAAAATTTGGAGAATTTTATCGCTCACTTGAAATGCGATAACTACTGTTCATTGAGAGTTATCGCACAAAACTGGCGCGATAAACACTGTTTACCAGACTTTATCGTACACCAAAGACGCGATAAACCTGTCTGACTCTTTTATTGCACAAAACGTACGCGATAAAAAATCTTGTATGCGATGAAACACCTGCGATAATTTTGAACACTGAAACGCGCGATAAAAATGAACTTGTTTTGCATGACAAAGATGAACTCAGATCTGAAATTCCTAAGCCCAATCAAAACTTGTCCAAATGATATCAAACTTCACAGGGTGGTTCATGAGGGTATTCTGAACAGGTTTAGTTCTTAGAATATCACCAAGAAACTAACAGAAAACAGATTTCGATCCCAAACTGTGTTTTCTTCACTTTTTCACAAACATTTCAACTTTGATCTTTCTACTCTGAATTGATGTAATCTGGCGGAATCAGACTACTCAGAATCACTCCTGTAACCAATTCGACCACTTCTAATCCATCTAAATCACGAATTCAATCAAAAAAATGATCAAAAACCTTCAAAAGTGTCGAACTAAAAAATAGTCAACAAAAATTCGTAAAAATCTATTGATCTGATCTAGATTGTTAGCTTTGATACCAAATGTTATCCCAGAGACAAGTAATCAAACATACAATGAAGTATCACAAGTCATCTCTCATTAAGATTTCAAAGGTAGTACAAAATGTAGAGAGTATTTCCAAGTGAATATGAGTTAAGCATGTATGTAATGAACTACAACTTAGCCTATTTATACCTAAGCTATAAATTTTCAGCTTTAGTCTCGCAACTTCATACAACATATAAAATATGACACTAACATTAGGTTTCATCAGTTGTCCAAACACATTTTGAGAAAATATCACATCATTCGAGAGATGATCGATCGAGAGCATAAGAAGGTTTGCATGTTCGATCGAAAGATAATCCGGCAGATCCATTCACTAAACCTATGAGTCAGAGCAAGCATGATGTTCACACTAGCTCTATAGGTTTAAGATTTATAAGTGTTCGAATTGATCTGTGATTTCCGTATACTTTTGGAACATTAAGCAATGAAATTATGTCTGTTTTATGCAAACGGGTAATGAGTCATTACACTAATTTCATTGTGTTCTATATTAACGTGTTTAAATCCATAAATAATATGATATTATTTAAAATAATCCATGGTCGATTGTTACTGGGGGTGGTAAAAAACTAAGATCATTGTGAAGTCTAGTAATGGTCAAGTTGGTCCAGCACGGGTGCAACCAGAATCACTTGCACTTGTAGGGTTCAAGTGTTGGATAGATCCACGTTCAAGATCACTTCATAGATCGGCGTCATAAAGTGAGTCTTGAAATTATAATTTATTCATTTATCCTTTGACTTGAGGTGTATATTGGGACCACAAGCACAAGGAATGTTGTGGCTTGATATATGTTCAATGTCACATTTAACGGGGAGATCATAAGGGCTATGTTAGGTACAATGTAGCTGTATGAGAGTCGTATACATGAAATATGGAAGTTTGTCCTCTCATGATGTGAGAGAAATCTTTGGGGCCCTCGATGATATAAATTGAGAATTGCGTGGCCACACAAGAGTCTATTGGTTGAACCAATAGTATTTGTTACTCAACAAATATCGCGATCGAGAAACACAATTGCTGAACAACCAAGGATGAGCCTAATCTATGCCTTGAGTTATCTGAGATATCGTGTAGCAAAGGGATAAGGAATATTCTGATAATGTTATTGATTGTATCAGTAAAAGCTTGGAAAACACATATTCATTAGACTTTGGGGGCGGTGGCGCGTTGCTAGACACATAACCACTGTCTATGTTTTATGTGTCGTGTGCAAGTGGGAGACTGTAGGTTTCTCTATGCCCACGTCACATGAAAACACTAATGACGTCAAGTGAACCTATAAGGGTCCCACACATAGAGTACGTAGTTCTCGAATTGACCATGATGGTCATGAAACAAAACTAATTACATGTTGTAATGGGGAACAATTATTATTCTAGTAGAATAATAATTATAACGTGTGTGAATATATAATTATGTTAATTATATATATTGGACTTAATTCGGATAATTAATTATTATGTTAATAATTAAAACCGAAAGGGCCAACATCTAAAAGGTAATATTTAAGCTAAAATATTAATTATTATGTTAGGGTTAAATGTATGTTAAATAGAAGTTCAAGGATGAAAAGTGTAAATACCTCTAAAAGGTATAAATAGTTTGCTAAACCTATAGACAGGTTAATCGTTCATTATTCTATATTGTAATACTCTCTGAACGGTGATTGAACTTTGAATGAATATGAGATGGATGACAACTTGAAATCAACAATCATTTTTGTTATTGCTTATTGATTTTGTTGTTGAATATGAGATGGATGAGACCTTTTCATAACCTCCAGATATTGCATTCTGTAAGTTTCATCAAACGCAGAAATTCCATGACACGTTACCAGGTCGAGAAGATCAATTTGCTCAAACCCGATCAGAAAGCTCCAGAATTCAAGATGTATCCAGTCAACACAATGTTGTTTGAACCAGAATTCGGAATTATCTACCTCAACGCCCAAAATGAAAAGAAGTTTCTCAGATTCAGCCAAGTAAACCGATACTGCGATGGAACGTTGATGAAGGTCAGACAATCACTTAGAGAAATCATTGCCAGGGAAGAACTAATCCCAAAGACATTTCTGGTAAGTCTTAAAGAGCTAAATGCCTGAGAAGCCTTGGAGATTGTTAAAGACCGACTTGAGTTCCGCAGATCCATCTGAAGCTATGAGATTCTTTTCGCCATCCGAAAGAGATATGTTCCGAACCGGCGCGACATCGAACATCAATTCAAAGGGGGAGATTGTTAGGTCTAAATGTATGTTGAATAGAAGTTCAAGGGTGAAAAGTGTAAATACCTCTAAAAGGTATAAATAGTTTGCTAAACCTATAGACAGGTTAATCGTTCATTATTCTATATTGTAATACTCTCCGAACGGTGATTGAACTTTGAATGAATATGAGATGGATGACAACTTGAAATCAACAATCGTTCTTGTTATTGCCTATTGATTTTGTTGTTATTGCACTAATCTGGGATACACATATTATGTTAATAATTAAAAAAAGGCTTAAAGCCCAATAGAGTTTAAAGTTTAAACAAAAGGCCCGGTCCATTTATGGAATCAGAGAATATTAAATCCTAACCATAATTAGGTTGAGGCTAATTAGTTTTTGCAAAACTTGGAGAACAAGATTGGAATTCCTCCTCCCTCCTCTCCCTCTCATTGTCGAAACACACACATACACACACAAATTGATTTTGTGTGTGTATTGAGTTTTGGTTCTCGTAGGCTAGCAACTGTTCGGAAACGTACCGTACTCACGTGTGGATACTTCTAGAGGAGACTTACGTTGGTTTTTTGTGCATAGTTTTCATCCCGAAACAACCACTTGAGGTAATTTCCTAAACCCCCTATGGTTGGTTTTTGGTCTCTATTTTGTTCATTACAGATACGGGCTTGTAGGGTTTCGCGGTTACTTTCTTGTTTATATGTTTGTACGTTATTCCGTTGCGATCCCATCAAAAACCAACAGTACCATGCCATCATAGGCAACTTGTGGTTTCAATACCACATATAGCATCAATAGACATTCACATAATGTTCCACAACTCCATGTTACCCAAGTACAAACCATGTACATGGGAGCTCAATATTAAGAACATGAACATATAATCATCAATGACATCATAGTTGACCAAAATCATAAGTTAGGTTAAAACCCTAGAACATGAGTATTTTCATAAAAGAGTCAAATGCCATTGTTAGTTTTACAATTAAGTCAGCTACATTCTTCAAGATTTCACATATCACATTTCTCATCCATAAACCAAAAAGTTCCCCTAATAAGGAGATATGAGCATTTTGACACAAATAAGAGATTTTTACCAAGAGTAGAATAAAGATGAAAGAACATATATTGACTTGTATCTAGTTTAACAAAAGGTTAAGAAACTTACAATCTAGGTTTTGAGCAAAACCTAGAAAAATAGTGAAAACCCTAAAACTTGGTGAAGAAGATGATCAGTGGAGACTTGGGCTTGACTCCTCTTCACTTGATTCTCCCAAAAGTGTTCTTGATGAGATAATAATGCTCCAACAACCAATCCTCAAGAATTAAATGAAGGGAAAAGGATGGTGGAGGAAGAGAGAGAGAGAGAGGGGGACGTTTGGGGGTTTCTAAGAAAAATCACATGTCTTGGAGAGAGGAAATCGATTTTGGGGTTTTTTGTAAAGTAGGAGAGAGAAGAGGGAGTCTTGGGAGGAAAGGGAAAATTTTTGTTAGACAGGACGTGAATGTCCACTTGAAGGATCATGCGGACGTCCAGCCTCGATTCGGCCTGGACCCCGAGAATTCTTTGATGCTTCTTCATAAACACGCGGACCTCCAATATGACACGGGCGTCCGGCTTAAGCCCCAAGTGGACGTCCGCATACCAAAAATCTAAAATCTCAAAAATCAAACACGAGGACTTAGCAAGCATAAAATATCAGTTTTCAAATAATTCATATAACACATTAGATAATGCATAACTACACTTAGCTTATGAAAAGTCTCTAAAAGATAAAATGCCAATAATCTTAAATGTTTAGAGCGTGAGACACCAATAAAGGGCTTACGGTATTTACCAATGAAATGAGGGGCGTTACATCGAGCCTCCTTTGAAAAGATTTCGTCCTCGAAATATTTTCCTAACTAAACAAATGAGGGTATAGCTTCTTCATATCTTCTTCTAATTCCCAAGTCACATTAGCACCCCGGTGGTGCTTCCATTGAACTTTCACCATTGTCACATCCTTGTGTCGTAGTCTCTTTGTTTTTTATTCCAGTATTGCTTCTGGCCCTTCCACACAACTATTTTCGTTGTCCACCTGAATTTCCGTTAATGGAATTACACTTTACTCCTCGGCTAGGCACTTTTGGAGGTAACACACATGAAAGGTAGGATGTATCCCATCCATTTTCCGGTGGTAGATCTAACTTGTAGGTTGGAGCCCGATCTTTTCTAAAATAGTGAATGGTCCATGGAAACGAGGACTAAGTTTCCAATGCTTTCTGAATCAAATAATCCCTTTCCATGGAGAAACCTTCAACATGACCCGCTCACCAACTTGAAATTCGATCGGTCTTCGTTTCTTGTCCGCGTAACTCTTTTGTCGATCTTGAGCAGCCTTTAAGCGCTCTTGGATTTCTCTCACTTTATTTACGGTTTTTTGTACAAAATCCAGTCCAACAAATTGTTTCTCTCCCGCTTCAAGCCAACAAACCGGAGTCCTACACTTTCGTCCATATAAAACCTTTGAACGGTGCTGCACCAAGGCTCGAGTGATAGCTACTGTTGTAGGAAAACTCTACTAAGGGTAGGTGTGAATCCTGACTTCTTCCAAAATCAATAACACACGACCTCAACATGTTCTCAAGATATTGAATTGTACTTTCACTTTGACCATCCGTTTGAGGATGGAAGGCCGTACTTATCTTGACTTTCATTCCCAACTCCTTTTGGAAACTAGCCCAAAAGTTGGAAGAGAATCGACTATTCCTGTCGGACACGATAGATAGGGGTACACCATGTCTTAACACCACTTCGTTGAGGTAGAGCTTAGCCAATTTTTCCATTGGTAAGGTTTCCCGCATTGCTAGAAAATGTGCACTCTTAGTCAAATGGTCCACTATAACCCAAATCGTATCATGGCCCTACAAGGTCTTCGGTAGGTTAGTCACAAAGTCCATTGTGACATTGTCCCACTTCCATTCCGAAATCATCAAAGGTTACAAACTACCTTTCGTCTTTTGATGTTCCGCCTTGACTTGAAGGAAAGTGACATATTTCTCTACATATTTAGCTACATCAAGCTTCATTACCGGCCACCAATAGTTCAACTTCAAATCCCTATACATTTTCGTGCTATCGGGATGAATAGAATACTTAGACTTATGAGTTTCATCTAGAAGTAGTTCCGGATTTCCTCCTAACTTAGGCACCCATATTCGGTCTTGAAAGAGTTTGAGTCCACAACTGTCCTCCGTTAGGTGCTCCTTTTGCTTTACCATGACTTCTGCCTTAAGGTTGACTTCTTGAAGTGCCTCCCCTTGGCACATTTTGATGTTCTCCATTAAACTTGACACAACGTCAATTCTTGTAAGAGTTAACTTGGTTCCACACCCGTGACTTTTTCGGCATAAGGCATCCGCTACCACATTGGCCTTACCTGGGTAGTAAAGTAGCTCATAATCGTAGTCTTTCAACAATTAAATCCATCTTCTTTTTTGCATATTGAGCTCCTTTTGATCGAATATGTACTTGAGACTTTTGTGATCGGTGAAGAGGGTACACTTTGTCCTATAAAGATAATGTCGCCATAACTTCAAAGCGAAGACTCCCGCCGTTAACTCCAAATCGTGCGTCGGGTAATTATTTTCATGATCCTTCAATTGTCGCGATGCATAGGCTATCACTTTTCCCCTTTGCATCAAGACACACGCGAGACCCATCTTGGATGCATCGCTGTAAACCACAAAATCATCCATTCCGTCGTGTAAGGATAGAATTGGTGTCTCACACAATTTATTCTTAAGAGTTCTAAAGGCTTGCTCTTGCATTTCGGTCTATAAAAACTTGACATTTTTCCTCGTCAAAGAAGTGAGCGGTGAAGCGATCCTCGAGAAATCTTGGACGAACCTTCTATAGTAACCGGCTAACCCCAAGAAATTCTTAATTTCTGTTAGACTTGTTGGCGGTTCCCAATTCATCATTGCCTCGATCTTTGCTGGATCCACTTTCACTCCGTCCTAAGACACTAAGTGTCCTAAGAATTGGACTTCTTGTAACCAAAACTCACACTTGGAGAATTTAGCGTACAACTTTTCCCTTTGAAGAACTTCTAATACTTTCCTTAGATGCCGCCCATGCTCGGCCTCATCCTTCGCGTAAATCAAGATATCATCGATAAAGACTATCACCTACTTGTCCTAGAAAGGACAACACACACGATTCATCAAGTCCATAAACACGGTCGGGGCATTCGTCAAGCCGAACAATACCACTAAGAACTCGTAATGTCCATACCTTGTTCGATAAGCCATCTTTGCAATATCATCTTTCTTCACCCTTACTTGATGATACCCGAATCGTAGATCGATCTTAGAGAAACATCCCTCTCCTTGCAATTGATCGAAGAGATCACCAATCCAAGGAAGAGGATACTTGTTCTTCACCGTAACCTTATTTAACTCACAATAATCTATGCACATCCGCATATACCCATCTTTCTTATTTACAAACAATATCGGAGCTCCCCACGACGACGAACTCGGCCTTATAAATCCTTTCTCCAAAAGGTCTTGCAATTGTGCCATCATTTCTTGTATCTCTGTTGGGGACAAACGATAGGGACCACGGGCAATCGGAGCCGCTGCGGAAGTAAGGTCGATGTGGAACTCCACTTGACGTTCGGGTGGTAAACCGGGTAAGTCTTCCGGAAAGACGTCTGGGTATTCCCGTACCACTTCTACATCCTCAATCTTCTTATTTCCTAACTTTGCGTCTACTATATATGCCAAATACGAAGAACATCCCTTCGCTAAGAACTTGAGAGCTTTTAATGAAGAGATGATGAAAGTATATCCTTTCCCTTTCTCTCCGTAAATAGTAACTACACCACCACTCGACAAAGGCACTTGGATCATTTTCTTAGAGCAAAATATGTTGGCCTTATTCTTACCCAACCAATCCATGCCTACTACTACGTCAAAACCGTCTATCGTCATAGGTAACAAATCCACCTAAAAGGAACTTTCGTTTACCTCCAAGGTACAATCATTAAAACGCTCTCGAATCAACACTTGTTCCCCATTAGCCACTTCTACTATCATTGCATCGGAAAGAATAATAATTGGGGTAACGAATTGTTTACAAAATGAACTTGACACAAAAGAACGATTTGCACCTGAATCAAATAGTACACGAGAGGGCAAGGAGTTACTAGGAATTTACCCGATACCACATCGGTGGTCTCCATCGCTGATAATGTCGTTTTCCGACATTATTTTGATCCCGAAGTCGTTCTGTTTGTTGTAAGTTTCCGAGTAAAAATAGTAGATATTAATGGTTTTTATGAGAAAGTACAGGTTTATATGGAAGAATGATGTTGGAAGAGTTTTGGAGCAATCGGAGCAAGTCTACAACAGTCCAGTGCAAAAAAAAAAGAAAAATCAGATTTTTGGACCAATCAGTGCTCTGCGCGCCTCTGAGCGCGCCTCCTAACGCTCCCACAAACGCTCACGCTGCGCGCCTCTGAGCGCGCCTCCAAACGCGCCCACAAACGCGCAGGCTTATTTTTGTAAAACATTCCAGTGCTCTGCGCGCCTATGAGCGCGTCTCCAAATGCGCCAACAAACGCGCCAAGCCCCTGATACGTTTTTAAAGCCTTTTTCTGCTAGGGTTGAGGGGGGAATCGATCAGTTACGGTCGTAGACTCTTTCTGGGCGATTTTGGGAGCACGAGGGCGATTCTTGAAGATGAATAGAAGGCAAGAAACATCAATCAACGAGAATCAAAAGGCGAATCGAGTTCATTCATCGAAGGATTAAGCTTTTCAGGGAGTTTTATATTTCATTTCTTTTAAGAACCAACATGTTTACTTTCGTTTTTGTTATGTCATTTCTGAGTTTTGGAACCCCCAATATGAACTAATCCGTTCATGTTGGGGGGTTGGTTTGAATCATGGTTGGATGATTATTTAGCTTTACAGTAGATACGATTGATTTGATTTCTATGGATGAAACATGTGGGATTGTTCTTAATGCTTGTAATAGTCCGATCATCTATTATTTGATTTAATGAATCTTTTAACGTTTGAGAAAAGTTTTGAGGTTTATCTAATCCTTCATGTCTTAGTCGAATTTGAGATAGAAATATGATAATTCGTACTTTGTGGGTTTTTAATCATTGTTTGTTCAATTATCTTTGTTGAGATCGAATGACGATACAGAGTGTTGAATGAATGTTGCTATAGCTTGATAGAGTATAGTGATGGTTTGTGATTATACCAGTCATCCTGGAGTTATGTCAATCGTGTCAAATCTGTGCGTTAAGTAATTGTTTACCTGAGGAATCCAACCCTCCAACTCTCTCTCTTTTCTGATTTAATTAAGCTTTAATTCGTGTTCTGATAAGTAACAACCCAAATCAATTTGCGATAGTCTAGTTAATAATCTATACAGTCATTGTGGTACTTGACACCTGGTTCCTTTGGTTCGATACTCGTACTTACCGTACGTTATTACTTGATTCGACTCGTACACTTGCGGTAGATTTAGGGGGGTGTAAACCCGCCTAACAAGTTTTTGGCGCCGTTGCCGGGGAACCTGTTTTGTGTTGATATCACTACCAGCTGTTGAAATTATTACATTAGACACCCTGTTTTATTTTATTTTTATCTTACTTTTAAAGTGCATAAAAAGGGTTTTGAGATTCTATATTCTCTGTTTCAGGTTACCTCTTGGTTTATGCCAAGAAGAAGACTGTTTCGGGAATTACTACCGATTGACCCGGAAATAGAACGGACCGCCAGAGACCTAAAAAGACAAGCACGGAACAGAATGGACGTCAACAACTTCGAAGAAGATTGGGATGAGGAGATGGTCATGGGCAATGTTCCACCAAATGCAAATGCAAACAATGGTCCTCCTCCTAATAATCAGAACAATCAAAACCACAACAATGCCAATGCCAACTACAACGTTAATCATGGCGTCAACAATGGGATCCATCACAATGGCCATCATCCACCACCGCCACCACAAAGGGTACCAATGAGAAACTTCGCCAACCCGAACATGGGAGCTGCACAACGAGGACCTTATGCACCTCCGATAGCTGCCAACAACTTTGAAATCAAGCTTGGCACTATCCAATTGGTGCAATCGAACATGTTTGGAGGTGCAGCAACTGAAGACCCTCATGCACATTTGCGCTCATTTGAAAAGATATGCAATACCTTCAAGGTAAATGGGGCGGATCAAGACTCGATCAAGATACGGTTGTTCCCATTTTCATTGAGGGACCGAGCCACTACTTGGGAAGAGAATATACCACCGGGGTCGATTCGAACATGGAATGATATGGTGACGGCTTTTCTCAACAAGTTCTTTCCACCGGGGCGAACGGCTCAACTGTTATCCGACATCACGCATTTTTCGCAATGGGATCAAGAGTCGTTGTACGAGGCATGGGAAAGATATAAAGCGATGCTCAAGAAGTGTACACATCACGGTTTACAAGAATGGATGGTTATGCAAACGTTCTATGGAGGACTGCTTCCTCAGTACAAGAATGACCTTACAGACGCAGCAGGTGGTGCATTCATGAACAAGCCATATGAAGATGCGTATGAGTTGATAGAGAATCTAGCGGAACACAGCTATTCCATTCCAAGATCCGCTGCTAGAAAAGTTGCAAGCGTTCAAGAAAAGGAAGAGTTGAAGGCTATAAAGGCACAGTTGAATGCACTAACCAATCAGTTGAAAGGAGCGGCTATTCAACCGAATGTTCAGAATCTTCAAGACTATCAATCGTCGGAACAAGTCCAGTTCGTTCAGAACCGAAATAATCAGCCGAGGAATGACCCATTTTCCAACACCTATAACGAGGGATGGAAGAGACATCCTAACTTTTCTTGGAGTCAACCTCAACAAGGCCCGGGCAAGGAAACGATGCAACAGCAACAGCAGCAGCAGCAGTATGGTAACCATTCTAACTCTTCGAATTCTTTTCCATCTAACAATGTTTATCGTCCTCCAGGTTACAATCAGAGGAAATATGATGAGGGGCAATCTTCAGAAAAGAAGCCGGGGTTAGAAGACATGATGATGAAATTCATGTCAAAGATGGAAGGTGCGGTTGAAGGATTGACAAGTGCAGTGGGTAATGTGAAGGCGACAACTGACCAAAATACTGCCTTAATCAGAATGTTAGAAAGACAAGTCGGACAAATCGCTGAAGCACTACAATCCAGGACTCAATGTCAATTCCCTAGTCAGACTGAACGAATACCAAGAGAGGAGTGCAAGGATATTCATCTGAGAAGTGGAACGGAGTTGATTAGAGACCCTACACGGGAGCCTTCACCAAATGAAGCCGAGCAAGAGGTGGAGATCATTGACATGGATGCGTTGGAGGCTGATAGAGAGATTGTGAGTGAAGAGAATAAGAAGAATGAAGAAAAGGCACCAAAGCAACCACAGGTCAAGCCGACAACTCCAAAAGTGCCCTATCCGAGCAGGCTTAAAGCCCACAGCGATGATCTAAACTTTTCTAAATTTCTTGAAATTTTTTAGAAATTGCATATTAACATCCCTTTTGCAGATGCTTTGGCACAAATGCCAACATACCTCAAGTTTATGAAAGATATCTTATCCAAGAAGAGGAAGATTGAAGATCAGGCCACAATTGCACTTACTGAGGAGTGCAGCGCGATCATACAGAACAAGCTTCCCCCAAAGCTTAAGGATCCAGGGAGTTTTTCGATCCCTATCCAAATTGGGAGCTTTAATTTTAATAAGGTATTATGCGATCTAGGAGCTAGTATTAACCTAATGCCGTTATCTATTTTCAGGAAGCTCGGCTTAGGGGAGGTGAAGCCGACATTCATGACTCTTCAGCTTGCCGATAGATCGATAAGGTACCCATATGGAGTGATCGAAGACGTCTTGATAAAGGTTGGCAAGTTTTACTTCCCGATGGACTTTGTGGTGTTGGATATCGATGAGGACATAGAGGTCCCGCTGATACTGGGAAGATCCTTCCTAGCCACAAGCCGAGCGCTGATCGACATGGAGGAAGGCGAGATGACTTTGAGAGTTGGTGGTGATAGGGAAGTGTTCAAGATGTTCGAGAAGATAAGAGATAGAGGCGAAGAGAAATTTGGTGAGCAAGAAAGGCCGAAGGAGTGATCGGAAAGAAAGTCGTGCCACGACAGAAAATACGGCGCTGGGTGGGAGGAAACCCACCATAGGTTAAATCTTAATTTTTATTTTGGTCAGTTTCTTATTTTTGTGTGCTTTCTTTTGTTTTGTGTGTTGTTTTTGTGTTTAGTTTTTGATCCCTGATAGCAATTCCGATATGACCAAGAGCAAGGCAGGAGAAGGAAGGGCAGAAATAGGTGAACAGTAATCCATGCATGCATCCTGAAAGGTATCTACACAACACCTCTTTGCAAACCTCGGTTTCACCAAGGTTTGGGGTCCCTGTTTTCACTTGAACTTTATCGTTTTATGACTCCTTGTTGAGAAAACAAACCTAATCTAGAGATTAGGTTTGGGGTGGCGTAATTACTGTTAGTTGTACTGTATCGCTATTTCGTGATTATATTTTGTGTGCTATTTGTTTCCATTGGGGACAATGTTTATATCTGGTTTGGGGTGATTTGTCGAGTCTATCATTGGTTGATCTCAGTGGATTGAATAATCACCCTGTTTATAGTGAGGAATGGACGACCAGTTGAGCATGATTTAGTGTGAGAGTTCGAAGACACTGATTTTGCGGAAAGGATCTAGAAAGGATAATATAGCACAAAGGTGGACCTGGGCGACTGCACACATAGAGACATTAGTGGAGACCACCCGTAAGTTTGTTGAGCCATACACGTGCTAACTTCGATTCTGAGAGACTACACACTACTCGATACACTTTTCATTAGTCCTTTGATCGTTGTTGTAGCAGATCTCGCTATAACTTGCATCTATTATCAAAGACATCCATAGGAATAGAAGTGAAGCTTCTGCCTATCTTTGTGAACAAACCATGTGAGAACTCATAAAGCTTATTGGTTGCTGCTAATCCCACTGCTAATCACTACTCAAGGTTCTCAAATGAAAACCCGTTGTAACCCCCTCAGTAAAAAAAAAAAAAAAAAAAAAACTGCAAACCCAGTAAATCAGTCATAAAGGGTTTTGCCAAAAAAAAGAGCTAGCTTGAACGAAAGAAAGAAGGGAGGATCACCAAATATCATCATAAATCCTTTGACCTCCACCCAAAAGCAGCAACCATACCCATTTAAAGATATGAATTCAGCATGGAGAGTTTGTAAGGAATGGCGAAGAAACGTTTCTATGTCCTAGTCTTGATAATGGATTCCTTCTGAGATCAATTTGTGTACAACTGTGCGTTATTGTTTAATTGTTGTTCATGCAAGCTTTGTGAATTCTTGTACCCAACTTCTGAAAGCATGACAACATGTGTGAAACCTAGGGCTCGAGTGAAGAGAGAAAACCGTGAGGTAGGGTCAAGGCGAAATCCTCTCTAAGTGTGTGTTTAGTATAGGTACACTTACGTGTGGTGTGGTCCCTGATAGATCCCTTTCCCATGGTTTTGCTGTTTAGAATTCCATAGCTAGGTCTGCTCGCTGTTCGTCCATCTCATAGATAATTCGTGGTGATTTTTGAGTTAACTAGAGATCGCTAATGATATTCTCGACAACACGAAATTGCGATTGTTTGGATTGTGGTTGAATGCTTATTTGTGTCGCTATTTTGCTTGGGGACAAGCAATGCTCGGTTTGGGGTTGTTGATAATGTCGTTTTCCGACATTATTTTGATCCCGAAGTCGTTCTGTTTGTTGTAAGTTCCCGAGTAAAAATAGTAGAATTTAATGGTTTTTATGAGAAAGTACAGGTTTATATGGAAGAATGATGTTGGAAGAGTTTTGGAGCAATCGGAGCAAGTCTACAACAGTCCAGTGCAAAAAGAAGAAAAATCAGATTTTTGGACCAATCAGTGCTCTGCGCGCCTCTGAGCGCGCCTCCAAACGCTCCCACAAACGCTCACGCTGCGCGCCTCTGAGCGCGCCTCCAAACGCGCCCACAAATGCGCAGGCTTATTTTTGTAAAACATTCCAGTGCTCTGCGCGCCTATGAGCGCGCCCACAAACGCGCCCACAAACGCGCCAAGCCCCTGATACGTTTTTAAAGCCTTTTTCTGCTAGGGTTGAGGGGGGAATCGATCAGTTACGGCCGTAGACTCTTTCTGGGCGATTTTGGGAGCACGAGGGCGATTCTTGAAGACGAATAGAAGGCAAGAAACATCAATCAACGAGAATCAAAAGGCGAATCGAGTTCATTCATCGAAGGATTAAGCTTTTCAGGGAGTTTTAGATTTCATTTCTTTTAAGAACCAACATGTTTACTTTCGTTTTTGTTATGTCATTTCTGAGTTTTGGAACCCCCAATATGAACTAATCCGTTCATGTTGGGGGTTGGTTTGAATCATGGTTGGATGATTATTTAGCTTTACAGTAGATACGATTGATTTGATTTCTATGGATGAAACATGTGGGATTGTTCTTAATGCTTGTAATAGTCCGATCATCTATTATTTGATTTAATGAATCTTTTAACGTTTGAGAAAAGTTTTGAGGTTTATCTAATCCTTCATGTCTTAGTCGAATTTGAGATAGAAATATGATAATTCGTACTTTGTGGGTTTTTAATCATTGTTTGTTCAATTATCTTTGTTGAGATCGAATGACGATACAGAGTGTTGAATGAATGTTGCTATAGCTTGATAGAGTATAGTGATGGTTTGTGATTATACCAGTCATCCTGGAGTTATGTCAATCGTGTCAAATCTGTGCGTTAAGTAATTGTTTACCTGAGGAATCCAACCCTCCAACTCTCTCTCTTTTCTGAATTAATTAAGCTTTAATTCGTGTTCTGATAAGTAACAACCCAAATCAATTTGCGATAGTCTAGTTAATAATCTATACAGTCATTGTGGTACTTGACACCTGGTTCCTTTGGTTCGATACTCGTACTTACCGTACGTTATTACTTGATTCGACCCGTACACTTGCGGTAGATTTAGGGGGGTGTAAACCCGCCTAACACTCGCCTCATCGGCGGTCAACCGAAATGCGCGACTTGGCACCCTCGGTGGGTTCTCCTCCTTTGCCATCGTACCAAACGAGTTCGGACGGTTTCCGCCCGCTAGCTTTGGGCCCTCTCTCTTCACATGACCCGGTTCTCAGCATTCAAAGCAAACCGGCCCCCGGATAGGGTAGTCCCGGACGACATGGACCTTCTTCCAACAGTTGGCACACTCGATGGGACCCGAGTGAGGTCTTAGGTTGCATGGGCCGAAGTGTTTGCTTTTACACTTGTGGCACCATCTTGATTCATGACGGGAGTTTCCAAACCTTCCTCCCGAATATGGCCTGGATGGATGAACGGGCCCAGATGGCCCTTCCCACTTCCTCTTCTCAACAATTTGCCCCCTCTCTTCCTTACCTTGGGCAATGTCATCCTCCACAAACAATGACTCCTCGATAGCCTCTTCTAGATTCGTCACCTTAGTGTTCCTTACCGTCGTCTTCATTTCGGCCGGTAAACCTATGTGGTATGCCTTGATCTTCATCTTATCATCGGGAGCCAGATGCTCCACCGAACTCAACTTCTCCAAGAATTGTTTTGAGTAATCCTGGACGGACATATTTCCCTTCTTTAAATTCCTGAACTCACCTTAATCTTGTCCAGGGCTCTTTCGCAGCAGTACTTACCAAGATCTTTTTCTTGAAAGTTAGCCACGATAGTTTGGAAACACCTCCGGAGTAAGGGCATACCGGGTGAGATTCCACCAAGTCAGAGCCTCACCCCTAAGTAGGTGAGAGGCAAACTTGACCCTTTGAGAGTCATCTCACTTGCTAGCCTCGAATGCCATCTCCATTTCTCTGATCCAATACATACAATTGACGGGATCGGTAGTCCCCACAAACTCCTGCAGTTTACAACCAAGGAAAGTCTTGTAAGAGCAACCCTTCTCTCTTCTCTTGTCCTTGACCACTACGTTTTTCTCGTTACCGACAACGTTCACAATACCTCCCAATCCATTCATGGTGTTTTCCGCCACCGTCTCAGGCCTTCGGTTGCTAGCATCCCGGTCTTCCTATACTTTTAGAAAGAACTCTTGTTGAGCCATGGCCGAGTTCATGGCTTGCATCATACTATCCTTGATCCTCGTTTCTCTTCCATTAACGGTTCAGAAGTGACAATGTTTTGGTGGGGGATGTGTTTAACTCTCCCGTCCAAGATAGAGGGTATCGGAGGTTCCACAACAGTTTCGGCCACATTGGGTTGGTCGGTGGTAGACTTGATCTCCACATTACCATCTTAGGGATTCGGTTATTCTGCTTCGGGTGTTAACCATATTAGTCTACCACACACGCACACACACACACACACGAGAAAGAGGTTGAGAAATACACAAAATGAGTTAAACTCAAAGGTACGTACTACCACATTCATCAATTATCATAATAATAGCAATTCAAGCACGCTCACGTACCAACATATTCATAATAGCATTATCTAAGTGAAATTATGAACATGTTATACACAAGAATTCTCGTTACCGTCATTATAACTTTCAATAAACGTAATTCCGTAAGTCCTAACACTCTCCCCTCCTATGACTTTTACCCAACATTGATTGCTTAATCAACACTATTCTCAGCATAAGTCTAGGTATACTATAGTCAATACCTAGTTCACTTAAACTAAATCTCTGATACCAACTTGTAACACCCCAAAAATTGGGACAAACAAAAATTTCCATAAAACGGAAGAGTGGTACAAATTTTTATAGCATGAGCCTCCCAAAAAGGGGAACTAATGTACACGGGTTTAGTTACAAGTTTGTAATATAACGAAAAATAAACGACAACCAGCCAATCTAATTTTAAACAGAAATAAGATTACAAAGGGGTTGTGGCCTCTACTTCCAACAATAAGTCATCCATGAATAGGTGTCCCAAAATAATACATCCCCAAGCTCACACTAAACCATCCTAGACCTTCTTAGAGGCGGCATCGCTAGAACCTGAGATCCACGTCGACACCAAACAAGTGTTAGGCCAAAAATCCTAGTGAGTTTGAACAAACAATAATCAAAATTTTATAAGAAACATGTATGACAATTACCCAAGAAATAATTCCAGAATCGGAGTCAATGGGGGAGACCCATAGAACCAATCAAATTCCACCCAAAGAGTCCATATACCTAAGCGTCAAGCTACCATGAGTGACACCAAACGGCCCGACACATTCAACGACTACAACCATGGCATTACCTTAAACGGCGGGGATCTAGGTACATACCAATACAGTGGCACCCAAGACTATATCCTCCTAGTATATACTTCACTTGGTTTATCCAACAAATCCATTTAGGCCATAAGGCACATATATATATATATATAGGGGAAATATCAATTGCAAACCAGTCAGTTTGTGCAAACCCCGTACAAACCAATCTACAATCATGAATCTGCAATTTTTTTTGATGCTTCATGAATCTATATTTTGGCTTCATGAATATAAAATTTGGCTTCATGAATATATAATTTGGCTTCATGAATCTATATTTTCCGATAGAGCCCTAAAATACCCTTATGGATATAAAAAAGAAGTTATGGATATAAAAAAATAAGTTACGTGATTGGTGGAGATGAAACAATATGCTAAAAGCCCTAAAATACCCTTATGGATAATAAAAAAACAAAGTTACGTGATTGGTAGATTGGTTTGTACGGGGTTTGCACAAACTGACTGGTTTGCAACGGATACCTCCCCTATATATATATATATATATATATATATATATATATATATATACAAGTGAAAGGTGTACCATGCCATCATAGGCAACTTGTGGTTTCAATACCACATATAACATCAATAGACTTTCACACAATATTCCACAACT
Organism: Saussurea involucrata; assembly: GCA_033807775.1. Lineage (NCBI taxonomy): Eukaryota > Viridiplantae > Streptophyta > Magnoliopsida > Asterales > Asteraceae > Saussurea > Saussurea involucrata. Next base: position 26,964,863 of record CM066316.1, read on the forward strand.
CCATGTTACCCAAATACAAACCATGTGCATATGAGCTCAATACCAAGAACATGAACATATAATCATCAATGGCATCATAGTTGACCAAAATCATAAGTTAGGTTAAAACCCTAGAACATGAGTATTTTCATAAAAGAGTCAAATGCCATCATTAGTTTTACAAATAAGTCACCTACATTCTTCAAGATTTCACATATCACATTTCTCATCCAAAAACCCAAATGTTCCCCTAATAAGGAGATGTGAGCAATTTGACACAAATAAGAGATTCTCACCAAGGAAGATGTAATACCCCGGGTAAGTCCGTTAGTTAAATCCCCTTTTTCGTTAAGTTTAGTTAACTTTAAAGTTAGATGTTTAGGGTATGTTTGGGTAAATTATAAGTTTAAGGGTGTGTGGGTCATTGATGAATAGCAAGGTCTAAATTGTAAAATGGGTTTGATATTACCTCTTTAGGAGTTCAGATATTTCACAACTTAGAAATATCTAGAAATTCAGTTTAGTGTGTGTGTGTGTGTGTGTGTGTGTGTGTGTGTGTGTGTTGAGAGAAAGCAAGAAGAAGAAAGAAAGGTTGTGGCTAAGAGACTCAATTTGGAGTACTTGGAAGACGAATTAAGGTATGTTCCATTGTATTTTGTGTTTGTAATTGCTTTTAGAAGGTTTCTATCGGATTAGAATAGTCGAATACACATCTGGGGTTAATTCAGTCAGTTTTCTGGGTAAAAAGGACCAAACCGACAGAGGTTTCCGGACACAGTATGAATGTGTCCGGGTAGTTTCTTTGGTGGTGTCCGGGTGGTTTTGTTGTTAGTGTCCGGACGATTTGTGGATGATTTCCGGATGATTTAGATACCGGATGGCATCCGGATTCCTTTGGTGTCCGGATTCCTCATGTTGTCCGGATTCTTTGTGTTGTCCGGAAAGTTGTCCGGATACTTTTGTGGTTTCCGGATATTTTGGCTATTTGGTCAATTTTTGAGTATAAGAGTTATGTAGATGTATCTAGAGTCCATAGCCTGCTAGTAAGTCTTATACATAAGTTGGTAAGGAGATATTTGTGTGTAAATGGTTTTAGATTCTGAGAATTTTGGATAAAAGATCGGATAGCTCGGAGAAAGGCTTGGAAGAGTATTTTTAAGCATTCAAGGTGAGTTTACTTTTAAAATGTTTTCAACTGGGATACATATATATGTGATATATATATATATATATATATATATGAGATGGATACGTACGGATTGAGATTATGATACATGATGTGATTATGTGTTTATATTTTTAGACATATATGTGGTTGGAATGTGGTAACGTTTTTATAAAAGAAAATGTGATATATATAGTTGGAATGTGATGAAAGGTTTTATAAATGACAATATGATATATTGAGATATATATTGTATTTATATGTGCATTATACTACACGAGAGCACTTGCCAAACTATGCTGGCGGATGTTTGTTGTAGTTGTTGTACAGCGGTGCTGTAGTTGTTGTACAGCGGTGTTGTTGGCTCGCAACCAACTATTATGGCCATGGGGAATGAGGGTGAGGAGTTGTGCACGATATACGAGTCTTATTTGGTATTTAATTATTTGTGGTATTTGTGTATTTTATAAAAAGGATTTCTAAACTGACAGGGATTATCTCACTAGACCTTTAGGTCTAACCCTCATTCTCCTTTCAAAAATATGTATTCCAGGTCAAGGATCTTTTGTTAGCAAAGGGAAGAATAAAGCATAGGAGGCGATTGCTAGCTGACGAAGATTAGGATATGTTTACATTTCTGTATTGTATAGTTTGGAGACTTTGGGACCGAATGTGAATTATCATGTATTTTGTTATGAAAGTAACGACGTTGTGTATGAAATGTTAATTGTCATATATTATGTATGTTATGGGATACCGGGTCATTACAGATGGTATCAGAGCCCTAGTTTAAGGGATTTAGGTATTAGTATCCGTACCTAGACTTAAACCGCATGTGAAGTAGGATGTCCCTAATAATTTTAGAACCTTGGGATGATTAAGTATAAAAGGTAGAAGGAACATCATGTAAGGTAATTTCAGATTACACCTGGCCAGTGTAATTGTGATCTTACAGGTGCATGTTTGAACTGGAATACCTTGTTATATGGGGTATGTGCTTATGTGTATATTAACCTTGTCTGAATCAACAGAATGGCAAGTGGTACTAGACAAACGAATCGGGAAGGAGGAGGAAATCCGAATAGAACAAATCCAACAGCCGAAGGAAGGGGAAGAGGGGGAGAAAGAGGTAGGGGCAGAACTGGAGGTAGGGTTCAGAGGCGAGGTACCGAATTTGTTACACGAAATGATTTGACGGTGGAAATGGGAAGACTTCAAGCCAATATACAAGTTATGTTCGATAGAACTCGTCACACAGAAACTGGAATACCAGATCCTAGTCTGGAAGACGAAATGCCCATTACACATACTGTCATACCGGTGCCAAGGAAGTGTGACTATAAAATGTTTTTAAATTGCAAACCCCCGACATATACAAGAGAAAGAGATCCAGTGAAGGCCATGAGGTGGCTGAAAGAGATAGAAGTTGTCTTCAGGACCAGCAAGTGTGCAGAAGAAGATAAAGTGCTATATGGAACCACGATGTTGAAGGCAGATGCTCTATTTTGGTGGGAGGCTCATATTACCTCTAGAGGATCTGATGTATACTCAACTTTTACTTGGGACGAATTCACAACAGCTTTCAAAGGACAGTTATGTCCTCAAGTAGCAGTTAGACAGCTCGAAGAGGAATTCATGAACCTACATCAGAGAAGTTTATCGGTTAGGGATTACATTACTCGCTTTCTGGAGAAGTCTCGCTTTGCGTAGTACTATGTTGCCACGGAGGCTCTGAAGATGGAAAGGTTTATTTTCGGGTTAAATGCAGAAATTAGAAGGCTAGTGATTGCAAAAGGACCCGATACCTTCTCAGCCGCAGTAGATGCCGCGGAAAATGTGGAACAGGATAATAGGAGAGACGTTGGTGATAAGAGTGCTGGGAAAAGAAAACTGGAAGAAACGACGTACGATTCGAAAGAATACGAATCCCCGAGGTTTGATAGTTATTCACCTTTCAGGCCAACTGAAAGAAGACCATGCTCAACATGTGACCGTATTCATCAAGGAAACTGCTATGGTGATTCCCGAAAGTGCTACAAATGTGGAAAGGCTGGTCATATCGCGAGAGATTGTCGGGTAACTCGATTTTGTTTCGTTTGTAACTCCCCTGAACATATTCAGGTTAATTGTCCACAGTGGAAAGCACAGCAAAGTAATATGACAGTGAGACCAACGGATGGTAAGTCGGGAGGAGTACAAGGGTCTGAACTACCTGGAATCCAAGGTCGTGTTTTTCAGATGACGGAACAAGAGGTAGAAGAAAGTCCTGATGCTGTTACAGGTATGATTCTAATAAACTATATACGTGCTAAAGTGTTATATGACTTCGGTGTAAAATGATTATTGGTATTTCCGTGCTTTTGTTGCTTATCCGTGTTAGAGATATAGATGGGTGTGAGGTGTCTATTCAGTTAGTTCCTATGGTTTTGATTGAGTTCGAAGTAGTAGTGATAAGTATACATTACCTTTTCGCTTAACCGAATTCCGGGTCGGAATTCTTTTAAGGGGGAGATAATGTAATACCCCGGGTAAGTCCGTTAGTTAAATCCCCTTTCCGTTAAGTTTAGTTAACTTTAAAGTTAGATGTTTAGGGTATGTTTGGGTAAATTATAAGTTTAAGGGTGTGTGGGTCATTGATGAATAGTTCAAGGTCTAAATTGTAAAATGGGTTTGATATTAACCTCTTTAGGAGTTCAGATATTTCACAACTTAGAAATATCCAGAAATTCAGTTTAGTGTGTGTGTGTTGAGAGAAAGCAAAAAGAAGAAAGAAAGGTTGTGGCTAAGAGACTCAATTTGGAGTACTTGGAAGACGAATTAAGGTATGTTCCTTTGTATTTTGTGTTTGTAATTTCTTTTAGAAGGTTTCTATCGGATTAGAATAGTCGAATACACATCTGGGGTTAATTCAGTCGGTTTTCTGGGTAAAAAGGACCAAACCGACAAAGGTTTCCGGACACAGTATGAATGTGTCCGGGTAGTTTCTTTGGTGGTGTCCGGGTGGTTTTGTTGTTAGTGTCCGGACGATTTGTGGATGATTTCCGGATGATTTAGATACCGGATGGCATCCGGATTCCTTTGGTGTCCGGATTCCTCATGTTGTCCGGATTCTTTGTGTTGTCCGGAAAGTTGTCCGGATACTTTTGTGGTTTCTGGATATTTTGGTTGTTTGGTCAATTTTTGAAGATAAGAGTTATGTAGACGTATCTAAAGTCCATAGCCTGCTAGTAAGTCTTATACATAAGTTGGTAAGGAGATATTTGTGTGTAAATGGTTTCAGATTCTGAGAATTTTGGATAAAGGATCGGATAGCTCGGAGAAAGGCTTGGAAGAGTATTTTTAAGCATTCAAGGTGAGTTTACTTTTAAAACGTTTTCAACTGGGATACATATATATGTGATATATATATATATATGAGATGGATATGTACGGATTGAGATTATGATACATGATGTGATTATGTGTTTATATTGAGACATATATGTGATTGGAATGTGGTAACGTTTTTATAAAAGAAAATGTGATATATATATAGTTGGAATGTGATGAAAGGTTTTATAAATGACAATATGATATATTGAGATATATATTGTATTTATATGTGCATTACACTACACGAGAGCACTTGCCGAACTATGTCGGCGGATGTTTGCTGTAGTTGTTGTACAGCGGTGTTGTAGTTGTTGTACAGTGGTGCTGTAGTTGTTGTACAGCGGTGTTGTTGGCTCGCAACCAACTATTATGGCCATGGGGAATGAGGATGAGGAGTTGTGCACGATATACGAGTCTTATTTGGTATTTAATTATTTGTGGTATTTGTGTATTTTATAAAAAGGATTTCTAAACTGACAGAGATTATCTCACTAGACCTTTAGGTCTAACCCTCATTTTCCTTTCAAAAATATGTATTCCAGGTCAAGGATCTTTTGTTAGCAAAGGGAAGAATAAAGCATAGGAGGCGATTGCTAGCTGACGAAGATTAGGATATGTTTACATTTCTGTATTGTATAGTTTTGAGACTTTGGGACCGAATGTGAATTATCATGTATTTTGTTATGAAAATAACGACGTTGTGTATGAAATGTTAACTGTCATATATTATGTATGTTATGGGATACCGGGTCGTTACAGAAGAGTAGTATAAAGATGAAAGAACATATATTCACATGTATCTTGTTTAACAAAAGGTTTAAGAAACTCACAATCTAGGTTTTGAGCAAAGCCTAGAAAAATAGTGAAAACCCTAAAACTTGGTGAAGAAGATGAAGTGGAGATTTGGGCTTGACTCCTCTTCATTTGATGCTCCCAAAAGTGTTCTTGATGAGATATAAATGCTCCAACAACCAATCCTCAAGAATTAAATGAAAAGAGAAGGATGGAGGAGGAAGAGAGAGATTTGGGGGGTTTTTGAAGAAAATCGCAGGTCTTGGAGAGAGGAAATCGATTTTGGGGCTTTTATTAAAGTAGGAGTGAGAAGAGGGATTCTTGGGAGAAAAGGGAAAATTTTAATCAGATAGGACTTGGGCGTCCGCTTGAAGGATAATGCGGACGTCCGGCCTCGATTCGGTCTGGACCCGAGAATACTCTGATGCTTCCGCCAAAACACACGGACCTCCACTATGACACGGACGTCGGCTTCAGCCCCAAGTGGACGTCTGCATACCAAAAATCCAAAATTCTCAAAAATCAAACAAGAGGGGTGAGCATGCATAAAATACTAGTTTTCAAATAATTCAGCTTATGAACTTTAATCCCCCAAAGTCACCCAAACTAGAGAGGGGGTGAGAAGAAATGCAGAAAATGGAGAAAAATGGAAAAACGCCTAGCTGAATTTGGCCTTAAATGCCCATATCGTATCTCGTGATCCTTGCCTGCGACCCTAGGGTTACGTGGCAAGGTCGCGCGTGTTCCCTACTGCTTTGGATAAGCCACATAGAAATTCGTGTGGCCCTCGTTTTTGCTCCTGAATGCTTCGATTTCTGTACCTAAGATGACCTAGCAATGGACCAAGAAGGTTAGATGTGATAGTACTCTAGAAAATTTCATTATTAAGTCCACCGATGGCTAGCTCAACCTCACAATTGTTTTCTTAAAACTACGGGTGTTACAAATGTTGGTAAGGTTATATTACAAAATGCTACAAAGAATAATCAAATGGTGTCTCGAAGTATTTGAAATGATAGTCCTGATTGGTTTGCAAATCAAATACTCAAATGGTTATGATGTATATCCATTACTAGTTTATGAGTCTAGTGACGTTTCTAAAAAGGAACAAATGGCGATGATTTTGCGATATGGTTTTGGTATTGTTCATGTGATGGGGAAATCTTCTTCAAATTTTAAATCTGCCATTGATAACTTATTCATTGAACATGGATTGAGTATTAAAAATGTAAGAGGACAAGGTTATGATGGAGCAAGTAATATATGCGGTGAGCTCAGTGGATCAAAAGCTTTGATCTTAAATGATAGTAGCTCCACATACGATATCCATTCTTTTGATCACCGTCATTAGCTAGTTGTGATGGCTACAAATAAACAAGATAGAGTTAAGAACTTTCTAAGTGTGATAGCCATGGTTATCAATGTGCTTGAACACTTCTTTTAAATGTAAAGACATGTTTGAACAAAGTTATAAAGATAGAGTGCAAGAAGCAATTGGTACATTGTAAAATTGAAACTGGAAGAGGATTTCCCAAGAGCTTTTTCTTATACGAGCCCGATATACACGATAGGGTTCTCATTACAAAACCATGTTGAGTTTGATTTCTTTTTCCTGGATGTTGTTGAAGTGCTTCATTATGTTGAAGAGAATGACGATAATGGTATTAGTCACACTCAAGGAACTAGTGTCTAGCTTATTTGAAGACATTTGATTTTGTGATTTATTCGCATTTGATTTGTTGAAGAGAACGGCGATAATGGTATTAGTCACAGATTTATCGTCAAATGCTCTCCAAAATACGAATCAAGAGTTTGGGGATTGATTCAGTGAGGTAAGCACTCAATTGCTTATAACAGTAAGACTTTGAGTCCATGTGATAAAAACGTATCAGATTTATTGAAGTTTAGTGAGTTGTATATTTATGCTTTTAATCGTATGGAAAGTTACACTCTTGAGAAACAACTTAACATGTAGTATGTGATTATTGCATCAAGATGATTTTTTTTTCCCGATTTCGATGGTATTACTGAGCTTGCTGGATTGATGGTGGAAATAAAAAGACATACACCTTATCCTATCTGTTATTGAAGCTAACTTTGGTTTTGTCCATTACTACCATAGTAGTCGAAAGACTTTTTCCACCATGAAGATTGTGTAATCCGATTTGCACAAGAAAATCGATGATATTTTGAGGCGTTGTTTTATATTATTTATGTTAGAGTATACCCCACCAGTTTTAATTTTTACTTTCATCCACCACTCGAACAAACCTGTGATCAGATAAACAAATAGATGACCGAATTTTACACTAAACATAATATTTGAAATAAACAAAACATCACATTCAATTTTATTTTATTTACATTTTTGGTTTTTTTTCATAATAAGCATCATCAATATATATATAGAGAGAGAGAGAGAGGTGGGTTCAAACGAGAACGCTAACTATTTACGAGAACACGAGAACGGCCGTCCATGTGTAAAATCACATGTGATTCACGTACACTACCTGGAAATCTGGACGTGAATCACATGTGATTTTGTACAAAATTCAGGTAGTGTAAAATCACATATGATTTTGTACAAATCACGTACAAAATCCAGGTAGTGTAAAATCACATGTGATTTTGTACGTGAATCACATGTGATTTTGTACATGGACGGCCGTTCTCGTGTTCTCGTAAATAGTTAGCGTTCTCGTTTGAATGTTTCTCTCTCTCTCTATATATATATATATATATATTAAAATCTACTCAAATCTCGGCCAATTCCCTCAATCCATTTATCCTGCATTGTTTGTATGGCGGCACGAGCACCCATTCACATGTTTATCCTCAATCTTATGAGATTGGTGGTTGGTGAGTTTTCTTAATGATATGGAATTTGTTTTTTGTTTTTTGTTTTATTTCAAAAGTCAATATCCACTTTAGTTGCGAACTTGCTATATATATTGTTTTGTGTTAAATGATCATAACCCGACAAATAATAGAAAAATATCCAATATTTTTAAGATGTATATATGAAGATTCCAATATTTTGAGCTGTATATAACATACAGGGAATGGAATAAATGTAATGGATTTGATCCATAACAAAAAAACGAGTAATAATTTATTAGATATTTTGATAACTACAATCGTTCTTTTTCTTGTTGAAGAAAGAATAAATCCTAAATAAAAGGCGAGGAAAATGATATGAAAAATTATTCTAATTAATTTTTAATTGTTATATTTATTTGAGTTAGCTTTTCTTTAATCCTTTGTAATTGTTTGGTGTGCTTAAGTTAGGTTTTTTGTTTATTAGAATTATCTTCTTCTTCTTTTTTATACATATTGTCCTCGCATGTGAATATATGTTTGAGTTATTATGGATCGGTTTTCTATCACAATAATAATTTTATCGATTAATTCGTTATATATATGTGAATATACACTAATTATTTATTTTATAGTACATTCTTATGTTGTTATTGATATGAGCAATTCAACAATATGTAAGTTCCTGATCTTCTTAATATGATATATTAGTTAATATTCACATATTGAATATACAAAACCACAATCAATTTTTTTAATATTCTATTTACCGTTGAACACATATAAATCATAATTAACAAATATAAATCATAATTAACAAATAATAAATGAAAACACAGCAAAACAAATTTGATAGATTTTTAAGGTACCATGGCATATAAAATTATTGAAAAAAATATCACATTCAAATATGTTGTATATATTTTATATTTACATATGAATGACTAGTAACATAAGTCATAATATATGGACGGATTAAAGACATTTGGTTTTTGTTGGAAAATTTAACGGTCATGGGATATTCGTCTGCGATCTGTTGAAAAATCATTGTTCTAAAAGGTTTGTCGTGGCTCAAGACTTGTGTCCCACGCCACTTATGCATGTGGCACACCATAGCCTAATGTGCGGTCTTTTGTAAAGCGATATTTGATTTTTCATTACGTTTTTAATGTCTTATTTTAATATATAATCTAATTTAACTTGTTTATTATAATTGACTCATCGATTAATAATACAAAACATATGTTTTTATATATGATATAGAGATTTGCCGACATAGTCACGCATTGATAAACGTCATGGCCTCGCTGTGGCTCCTAAGGCTTGAGGCTTGGCATCGTCGCCACGTCACGCCACGCCACGCCTCACGCCATTTAGAACCTTCAAAAATACCGATGAACCGATCCGCATTATTGTGAGTACTCATGAGGATGTAGTCATTAAATCACTACCAACATTATGGTGAGTACTCATGAGGAGTCATGCACCAACCGTTGACTCTTGGTTATACTCATCTAGTAAGTTATTTGATGTTTTCATCTTGTAACTAGACAGTAGCCGTCGAGTAATTGGGGGAATTTTTATGGGCACTTGTGAGGAGTCAAATGCGGTCATTAGCTCTTGGGATATAACTTTTTGAGTAAACGAGTAAGCACTAGGATCATCAGGGTCTTGAGCCAAAGTTCGTATCGAGTCGAATATGGATGACCACTTATCCATAGTGAAACTCAGTATTTGTGACATGTGGCTTACTACTATCTTCCACAACAGTCAATGGAAACATCAAAAGATATAGATGATATTTTGAATTATCTTGAAAATGATATTTTTTGGGAAATATGTTTTATCTAGTAAACATATTTGATAAGTCTCAACCATCGAATTTGTACATAATACTTATATACATCTAAAGTTCAAAAACTTAGAAATAAATAGTATTATTTGCCAACAATAATAGGTCCAATCCGACGTATACTCAAACCATTGGATTAGACATTTAATATGGTTTAAATTTGATGAATGAATCAACCCTATTAACCATTGGACTTATAACCGTCGGACTTGGTGCATTTGAATAAATGTCACAATTCGATGAAGCTCTTAAGGAGTCATCTGATTGTTACTATCATCGGATTCTCATACTCCATTGAATTATTCCATGCATTTAATATCCAACACATATATCTTTCACAAATGTCTATAGCTGGAAACTGTTATATAACTTATACTTCAGAATAGACAAATAGGATTTTTACTTGTAAAAGTCTTGTTACTATTTGTATTGTTCCAAGAGTAAAAAGCCATCAGCAAAATCGAAGATTAGTTGAAGAGTGGTTAGATTGTCACCAAAGCGGATTGGTTTGTCATCTAGCCAAAAGAAGATCAATACAAGATACAGTTAGTATGTAGTCTAACAATACTACTACTGGCAAGCCGAATTTAAAGTGCAAATGACGGGTGTCGAGTCCGGCAAATAATAAGATTTATATAATTAACCTATTACCTCTAAACACAATTAATTGCGATAGTGATAAGTAGGGTCGTCTCCTCATGGACTCGGTGTCAACCGTAGATCCAAGACGATGTCATGTGCAAGTTTCTTTTAAAACAAATAATAAAAATGGGGGGTTTTGAAATTGTTAATAATTAATCTAGACGCAAAAATAAATTAAGACGAAATAATAAGGACAAATCCTAGTGATGAGTATAACCAATTCTTTATGAAATCTTGTATCATTGACTTGAACAAAAACGCATTTTTCACAATTAATTTCAGATCGGCCGTGAGTATTGACACGCGCCAAACACTTCGTTTGTTCTTATGATTAAACTAGCGCGAGAAGCTCGGTGAACTAGTTCCTAATTGATTAAGGTAAGTCTAGTCACGAACTTAAACTTAACCTATCAATTGCATTAAAAGTAAACAAACACCAATCATAACTAATGACCGGAAGCCCGATCATTTAAGCTAGATTACACAATCCCATAATACAAATCAATCAATTTAATTCAATTGATGTATTATTTGCTACTAACTTGAAATTAAGAACGATTACATATTCCAAATCCCAACTAGCAATTCAAAATTGAGTGGTAGGATTCAAGGGATCCTTCTCAAATCAAAAACCCAAAAATGAAGAACACGTTTTAAACAAGGATTGTATAAATGAAATTAAATTGATTTTAAACGTAAATCAAGTCTCAATAAAATTCATAATAAACTAGTTATAATCTCGTCACTAGGAATAAGAGATTAGCTACTCATAATCTTGCTTAAAAACTGAAATTAAACTTACAAAATGGTAGAAATCAGAAAAGTGATGAAGAACCCTAAAAATTCCTCCAAAATCGACTATAATTGCTCTTCTCCTTCGAAATTGATCGATTACCTCTTGTATTCTCTCTCAAAATCGTCCTTGAAGCCCTCTCCTTTCAATCCCAGTCGATCGATCTCCCCCCTCAAATGACGGTTTTCTGCCAAATTTATACACCCCATTCGAAAACCGCAAAAAATAAGCTTAAACCCACGATTTTGGGTCAGGCGCGACCTGGGGCGCAGTTTGGATCGCACGAAGATGCGCGCGGTTGAAGTAAGCAGAACCTCCCGCGGTTCATGGTGCGGGTTCACTCGCCGGAGAAGTCGCACGGAGAAGAAGACGGCGATTTTGCTGCTGTCCGTCGACCGCCGTGAATCGAACGCGGTTGCTGTTTGCCGTCTGATTTTTGGGCGACCTTTGTTTGGGCTTCACCGCGACTTGCCTGCTGTAATTGGGCCGTATGCTTTTTCTTCTTCTTTTCATTTGCTGCTACACACAAGTGAAATAAGTAAAAAAACAAATCAATTTAACTTGCTTTCTTTCTTTTTGCTACTTCTAATTGCCAAACGACACCACATCAAGACAACTTGCAATCTATATTTTTTTATTTTTTTTTAAGTTACCACACACACGACACAAACATATATAAGTTATATATTTCTTTTTTCTTTTTTTTATAATCTAAATCAACAATAAAATAAAACTTTGTTTTTGTTTTCTTTTTCAATTCAATTTAATCACAAATAATAAAATACTAAACTTAACAAATTGGGGTATTTTAAGCATCTAACCAACAGTAAGTTTAGGGAAATTCGATATAAAAATGTATGTAAAAATGGCACTTATCAAATTAAACTTGGCCAGAAAGTTTGGTTCACCAACTCTTCTTGACTCTAATCCTAAAGTATGGGAACGTGCCAAAAAGCATGTCAGTATAAGTATATTCTGAAGTATTATTTAATTAGTACTTATCATACTTTAGTATTCCCTCTCCACATAAAAAGATAAGAATGGTTAATACTTGTCTACATCAACACAAAAGTTTGAAGTGAAAAGTACAAGCATGCATGAACATCAAATCCGACGAAGAAATGATAAAGCGATTCGAGGATCAGCGAATCATCCTAAGGCGCGATCAACTACCTTCAGTTCCTCCTAAGTTCAGAATTTCAAAAGCTGAATACCAGGATCATCTCAGAGCTGAACGCCTCATCGCTGAAAGGAAGGAAGCTGAAGATAAAGACAGAGAATACGCCATCAAGCTCACTCAAGAATCTGTCAAAGACCCCAAGCTGAAGCGTATTCCCATTCAAATCCAACGAAAGCTTTGGGAACAAGCCCAGAAGATCGTGGAAAAGAAAGCTGAAGTTTCTCAGACCACCCTGATCTGGTGTAAAGAGAAAATCCACTTCAGATATCGTCCAGCGAAGATCAACAAGGTATTCATCTCTGGAAGAACCTCCATCGGAGTACCTATTGTTGACATCAGACTGTTCAGAGAAGATGACTCATCTGAAACCTTTCGTGCTGACACTGTAAAAAGGTATGGTCTCTCTGAATGGCTGGAGATGAGGTTAGCTATCCAACCATCAAAATCTAAGTACAAGGATCATTTCGAAAAGCTGATAAACAGACAGATCGATTTGATATCTTCTTGTGTGGATATTCCTCCTGTTCCTGATCTAAAGCCGAAAAGAAAAAAGGGCTCTCCAAGGAAGAAACGTCAAGATTCAAACTCAGGTCCTGTCATACGAAATGAAACTGGAATTGGTTTCTCTCGCGCTGAAGTACTTGGTCCTGATCCTGATTTATCTGCCCTTGACATCTCTTTGCCACCATGTGAACTTTTCGTCCCTGGTAAAGTCATCAGTAATCCTTATGGAATATTCTTTCTTGACTACGACGGACGTAAATGCTTTCAACGGATCGCTGAGCTTCCAATCACTCCAATCGAACAGCTCAAAGATCTCATCTACTGGTGCGACTTCAGAAAAGACATTCAGGCACGACACCTAAAACCCTTGATTTTTGAAGCTGCTCTGAAGCTAAAGAATAAAGGAGAAAAGGTTCCTGACTGGATGATTCCAACTGAAAAGACAACCCTTGATGAACTTCTCATTAAGGAAGAACCCTTTGAAGGCTGACAACAATCACCATTTTTCTCTATTGTATCAGTCATCCTTCAGTACTTGTAATTTATTTCGCTTGTACGTGTAATCTTTCTTATTCATATTGTAACCTGATTCAAAGATTTAAAGAAAGATTTCAGCGAATGTACTTTACTCCATCAGTACTGAAAAGATCCCAGAAAACAGTAAAAGGGACAAATATTTTATGAGTTCTTTTTATCCTTATGTTTTCATTAAATAGCAATTTTCTCTGTTGCTATGTCATAATCAAATAGGGGGAGATTGTTGATCCAAACCCTCAGTGATTTGATAATGACCCTATCTTAAATACTTAGTGAAAATTGTAAGTAAACAATATGTATCAGAGTTTCACTATCGCTGATAAGTACTAAGATCTTACAGTACTGCTGATAGGAACTCTCGCACTTTTAGATTAAACATTCAGCGAACACTGTTCACCATATCGCTGAGTCTGTTCAGTCCTTATGGTGATCGCTGATAAGTTAGTTGTTTACTTATGATCCCTGAAGACAAGATTCACGTCAACAAAGGTTCTACGCTGAAGTCGAAGATCAAGCTCAAGAACCAGCGACAAGTCTCCTAATGAACTGATGCGGATCAGCGAAGACTCAGATTTGTCCACTCAACCTGAAGTATCAAGTACAAGACTTCAGCTATCGCTGAACTTTATCATCTGCTGAATAGTAAATGATAATCGCTGAATCAACGAAAGCTGATCATGAAGTCCTCCGTACAAAGTACTTTTGTCTTAACCTCCCTTGCACGCCACCGTACGAAATGTCAGAAAAGAACCTCCGAAAATCTGAAATCGTACAACCACTCTGATACTACACTGTTCATTCATGCGGCTACTAAGGTTGTCAACAAAGGTCAATGACATGCAACCAATCCGCTGATGACACGTGTAAAGTGTATACTGAATTGCATTAAATGCATGCAGTATATAAAGAGATGAACTCACTTCATTTGAAGTAACTTGCTAACTCTGGACAAGTTCAAATCTCTCAAGATAGGATTTTATTAGTAATCTCCTTATCTTTCTTAGTGCAAGAAAACCTTAGTGTTCCAACTTGTTTAGATTTAGGTTTATCCATAATCTTGTTTCCGCAACAAGCTGTAAATTGTTAATGATTTATCAATAAACAATTTAGAAAAGTAAAATAGTGTGTTTGTATTCAACCCCCCCCCCCCCTTCTACAAACTTGTTTAAGCCTTTCGGGACCAACAAGTGGTATCAGAGCAGATTTGTTTAATCTCATAAACAAGATCTAATCTAAGATATTTCTCTTCCTTGCTATTATCTGAAAATGGCCAACTCAAACACAAACACTCACTATATCGACAATGGTTCTCTTGCAAAACCCCCTAGATTTTCCAGAGACAACTTCAACTTATGGAAAAATAGGATGACACTCTTCTTAGAAGGTGTAGACCCTACTATACCTTACTATCTTGAAAACGGTCCACACATCCCTGTAACGATTGATCCTGCCGTTCCAGCCACTGCAACTAGAGCTGCTATTCCAGAAAGGCTGATTCCAAAGGAAATCCATCATTGGACCGATGAAGACAAGAAGAAAGTGGCTATAGATACAAAAGCCAGATCCATACTATCCATGGCCCTTCCTGACGAAGTCTACCATTCCGTCATGAACCTGAAATCCTCAAAAGCCATGTGGGACACAATATGTGTTCAGTATGAAGGAACGTCTGAAGTCCAGGATTCAAGAAAGATCAACCTGGTAAGACAATACGAAAGTTTCATCTCTGGTAAGAATGAAACTCTCTCTGAAGTACATCAACGTTTTAATTGCTTAATTATAGATCTTAAAACGGTTGGTAAGGAATATTCTAACTTTGAAGTTCTGACAAAGTTTTTAGAATGTTTACCTGAAAGCTGGGACAATTATTCCATGTGTCTCAAGCTGTCAAAAGATCTAAGATCAATGACACTTGCTACCTTATATGGCACATTGCTGAATCATGAGCAATCTAGCCATCTTAAGAAGAATCTTGTAAAAGATTCCAAAAGCACCCCTGTTGCTTTAATCTCAGAGGAACCTTCTACTCAGCGACCCGTGGTCACTATCACTGAGTTAGAAAGTAACTTTGAAAGATCATCAAATTCTGATTCTTCAGATGATGAATCCTTGGCTCTCCTAACTAAAAAGTTCAGGAGATTCGCCAAGAAGAAAATGTTTAGAAAGAACAAAACTCTTTCTATAGCTGACAAGCCTAAGTCATCAGCTTTTGTTGATAAGGCTACTGCTACTTGTTTTAACTGCGAAAAGACAGGTCATTTCGCTAACGAGTGCAGGTCAAAGAAAATCATGAGACCTTCAGCCTTTACAAAGAAATCCTTTGTTCCAAGGAATAAAGACGACAAATACTTAAAGCTGAAGGAGAAGTATGCAAAGCTGAAAAGCTTTAAGAAGAAGGGAAAAGGCCTAATGGCTGACTATGATTGGGCTGCTTCTGATGAAGAAGCCTCATCATCTGATTCTGAAGATGATGAAGCAAATCAATGTCTCATGGCCAAGATTGAAGAAGAGGAAGAAAGTTCAAACATTCCCTCCACTTCAACATCTGCCATTCAGGTTAAGAAGGGTATCTGGTATCTCGATAGCGGATGCTCTAGACACATGACTGGAAAGAAAAGCCTGCTCGCTGAATACAAGGAAGAGAAGGGTCCCTCTGTGACTTTCGGTGGAAATGGAAAAGGACACACCCGAGGGTATGGTGTACTTTCAAATGGTACAACATCCTTCAGAAGAGTCGCATATGTTGAAGGGCTGAAGCATAATCTTCTGAGCATCAGTCAGCTTTGCGACATGGATAACAAAGTGATTTTCACCAAGGAATCCTGCTTTGTCTCTGACAAAAAGGAGAAGATAGCTCTCAGCGGTTATCGTTTGGAAAATGTTTACGTTATAAACATGGACTCAACAACCACTGAGAACTCCTGTTTCTTCTCAAAGGCATCTTCTGATGTCAACTGGCTATGGCACAAGAGGCTTTCACATCTCAACTTCAAGACACTGAATACTCTTTCATCCAAAGAGTTAGTCACTGGTCTACCTCAACATTCATACGCCAAAGAATCCTTATGTTCAGCGTGTGAAAAAGGGAAGCAGACCAAGGCAAGCTTTAAGTCCAAGCAAGTTTCCTCAGTGTCATCTCCTCTTCAACTACTCCATATGGATTTGTTTGGCCCCGTTAACAAACAATCCATCGCTGGAAAGAAATATACGCTGGTCATAGTTGATGAATTCTCTCGTTATACATGGGTAATGTTTCTCCGTTCTAAGAGTGACACCCCTGAAGAACTCATCACCTTTGTTCGGAAGATGGAAACTCTGAACAATATGACTGTTCGCTCAATAAGGAGTGATCATGGAACTGAATTCAAAAACAGTTCTCTTGATTCCTTCCTTGAGAGCAAGGGTATTTCTCACAACTTTTCGTCAGTGAGAACACCACAACAAAACGGAGTCGCTGAAAGAAGAAATAGAACAATTATTGAAGCTGCACGTTCAATGCTCAGCGATTCTCACCTGCCTACTCAGTTTTGGGCAGAAGCTGTCAACACGGCTTGTTTTACGCAAAACAGGTCGATGATAGTCAAAAGATTCAAAAAGACAGCCTATGAACTTTTTCATGGAAGAAAGCCTTCAATCAGCTTTCTTCACATCTTTGGTTGTCAGTGTTTCATACTGAACAACAGAGATGCCCTTGGAAAGTTTGATCCTAAGGCTGATGATGGAATCTTTCTTGGATACTCCTCAGTTTCCAAAGCCTTCAGAGTCTTCAACCGAAGAAGACAAACTGTAGAAGAAACTATTCACGTCACGTTTGACGAATCCCGTTCAGCGAACTCTAAACCGAACGCTGATACAGAAGAACTGAATCAATGGATGTTTTCTCATCTTTGTGATTCAGAAGATGTTCCCACTACTCATACTCATACAACTGAAAATGATGGTCCTACTATCATTCCCAATATGCAGAATAGTGAAGCTGAAACATCTTGGGTCTCAGCTGTTCCTATAAATACTATACCCGCAGTTGATCCAAATGTCTCAGAAATTCCATCTATTTCTCAGCAATCAGTGAATGAAGTGACAAATGCAAGCATTCCTCTCTTAGCTGATTATCCAGAAGTAGCTGAAGCCTCATCTTCAGTTTCTCCAGTTCAGACTGAGTCAGCGACGCATGCTCCGGCTCAGCGATGGACTGTAAATCACCCAATCGGTCAAATTCTTGGTGATCCCAACGCTGGTATTCAGACTCGTAGAAGTGCAGGTAATATTTGTTTATTTGTTAACTTTATTTCTCTAACTGAACCAAAGAAAATAGATGATGCCCTCAGAGATCCAAACTGGGTCAGCGCTATGCAAGAAGAGCTGACTGAATTCGAAAGAAACAAAGTTTGGAAACTTGTTCGGAGACCAACTGACAAAACAGTGATAGGCACTAAGTGGGTCTATCGAAACAAGTTGGACGAACATGGTACTGTAACTCGCAACAAAGCTCGTCTTGTTGCTCAGGGATACAGACAAGAGGAAGGTATAGATTATGACGAAACCTTTGCTCCTGTAGCAAGACTTGAATCTATTCGTCTTTTCTTAGCATATGCTGTACACAAAAACTTCACTGTACATCAAATGGATGTTAAGTCAGCGTTTCTAAATGGAAAGCTGAATGAAGAAGTTTATGTGGAACAACCTCCAGGATTCTCAGATCCTAAGCGTCCAGGTTATGTTTATAAGCTGGATAAGGCACTTTATGGCTTGAAGCAAGCTCCTCGTGCATGGTATGACACTCTTTCTACTTATCTCCACCTTGAAAAATTTGAGAGAGGTAAGATTGACAAAACTTTGTTTTTTAGAAAAATAAAAGGTCATATCATTTTAGTTCAAATATATGTTGATGACATTATATTTGGTTCTACTAACCCTGAGCTTTGTACTCGTTTCGCTGATAGAATGAAAGATGAGTATAAAATGAGTATGATGGGTGAACTAACATATTTCCTTGGTCTTCAGATTAAGCAAACTGAAAAAGGAACTTTTATAAATCAGGGAAAGTATGTTAAAGATATGCTGAAAAAATTCGACTTAACTGAAAGTTCAGCTATGAAAACCCCTATGGCACCACCGCTGATACTTGATAAGGACACAAAGGGTGTTCCTGTCAATGTCACGCTGTACCGTGGGATGATCGGCTCACTACTGTATCTTACAGCTAGCCGACCCGATATTATGTTTGCAACATGTCTGTGCGCACGATATCAAGCTGAACCTAAGATATCTCATATGAAAGCTGTAAAGCGAATCTTTCGATATCTTAAGGGTACAGCGAATCTAGGTCTTTGGTATCCCAAAGATTCAGGATTCGATCTAACCGCCTATTCAGACAGTGATTTTGCAGGTTGCAAAATGGATAGGAAAAGCACCACAGGAGGATGTCAGCTCCTGGGTGGAAAGCTGGTAAGTTGGACAAGTAAGAAGCAAAACTCGGTGTCCACTTCCACAGCTGAAGCTGAGTATGTAGCCGCTGGAAGCTGCTGTTCTCAAGTCTTGTGGATGAGAAATCAACTACTAGACTATGATCTTCAGCTCTCCAAAATTCCAATCTATTGCGACAGCACAAGTGCCATCGCTATAGCAAACAATCCAGTGCTACACTCAAAGACAAAACACATAGAAATCAGATATCATTTTATCAGAGATCATGTGATGAATGGTGATATAGAACTTCATTTTATCCCAACTGATTATCAGTTAGCTGATTTGTTTACCAAACCTCTTGATGAGACAAGATTCAACTTTCTCATCAGCGAGCTTGGAATGCTGAACTTTGAAGGATAAATCTTCAGCGGTTCACATTTAATCAGCGATACGTTTATACATTCTTGTATAGGCTCTGGATAAAATAAACTTGTACAATCCATTTCATCATCTTCTCTCTGAATAAATTGGGTTAAACTGATATCAAGGTATGTTTTCTCTGACAAAACGCATGAAAATGCAAGATTTCAAATTCTTTCATCGCTGAATAATATTTTGAAATTTCTTAAAACCCTCACTGATATTTCTATTCAGTGCTTCATATTTTCCAAAGAGTCCCTGAGTTTTTCTTTCAAAACCTCAGAGACAACGAAAGAATGTGAAAGGACAGTTGTGACGTCATTGCAACGGATAACACCAGGCACGCTCTTTTTCTGACACACGTTTGCACGTTTCGTTGTCTATCCAATCAAATGCAAACACGTGTCCGTGTCATGATGAAAAACTTTCCCGCTCAAGTTTTTCTCTCTCTACTCTCTTCCTATATAAACACTCTCAAAGTTTATATTTGTCTTTTATGCGAGTCAATCTTTCTCCGCAAGAAAAGAACACTGTTGCATTTTGTGCTCTCAATCTTCAAGAACTGTTCATCATCTTCTTCATCAAACTCAAGGTTAATATGTTCTTATCTATTATCAAATGCAAATAACTTGTTTTCGATCTTATCATTGTTTTACACAAGATCAAACAAAAGAACTCAAAAATAAAATCATTTTCTTTCATGGTTTTATAAACACAACCATTTCATGGTTGTTCTTCAAGTTTTAAATCTAAAATCTTAAACTTGTTCTTCTTTCGTATCCATTTTTTTAAACTGGAATACAAGGCTTATAGGTGTTATATTCGTTTTTTTTTAAAACAAGAAAAACCCTAATCTTCATTAAGACTTTTTTGTCTGAATGAAATGGACAAAATTCGAAAAATCTTAATGGAAATTTTCTTTCCACATTAAGATATTTCTTATTTGTTAACATCTTTGGTTGAACTGATAATACAGTGAAATGGCAACTTCAAAGCTGAATGTTACCGCTGAGTCCATCTCCGCTGATTCTGAGGAACTGGAAATCACCAAAGCTCCTCAGGTTAAGTTTGAGCTGGATCAACTAGACTGGACAAAGGCAAACAACCTTTCAGCGCTTCTCGAGTTTCCTCCTCGGAAGCAGGTATCCCATCTAGACGACGCTGTAAATTTTTTGAAGAATAGCCCCATCTACACAGCACTGACAATCACACCTCCTGCCAGTCAGCGTCTATTATCCCAATTCTTGTACTCTGCCAGACACACCAACCTACCCTCAGCCAAAGATCCATCTAAAACCATCGACTACATACTCAGCGATACTGAGTATGGCACCATCAAGATAACCCCCGCAATAATCCGCAAAGCTCTGAAATTCCCTAACGCTACCTCAGAAAATCCTTTCATTCCATTTCCTGACCACAAGAAGCACGCTGACAGGGAAGAAATCATTGCTTTCCTTGATGCGATGGGTTACATCTGGGAGACTGGAAGAGACAAGCTACCTGAGAAGAAGCTGACGCTGATAAAGAAATCCAAGATGCCCAGCGAGATGAACTTCATCTTCGCTCACCTGATCAGCTGCATGACAGCGAAATCCGGATCTTCTGATCAAGCCGCTCAACCTCAGCAGGCCATGGGTTACGCACTGCTGAAAGGTCTCAACATTGACTGGGCCTCCATCATCTATGAAGACCTCATTCAACGTGTTGATTCTGCCGCTGACCGACCAGCATGGGTTCCTTACCCGCGATTCATCAGCGCCATCTTTCAATATGGCCTGAAGGACAGCTATCCTGAAGAGGGTGATCTGAAACTCTCTCAGATTGGCCCTAAAGTTCTCGACTTCAAGCCTGTCGCCAACGAGGTACGTCTCTCTACCCTTCTCACTCTACTTAATTCTCCGCTTTCTGTGGCTCCTTCAGCGACTATACCCCTCGCTGATTCCCAGGCCACAAAATCCTTTCCTTCTAAGAAAAGGAAACAATCTCTTACCCCTCTTGATTCCAAAAGGATCAAGAAAACCAAGGAGCAACCCCAGCAATTGCATGCTGAAGACTCCTCAGCTCATTCTGAAGAACTGAAGGAAAGTTCCGTGGTACGCTCTGCCACACCAATTCAATCCATCCCTTCTAAACCTACTTCAGCGTCCTTAAACGCTGAGGTTAGAACTTTGGAATCTACCCAACCTTCGTCAGTCTCTCAAAAGACTGATGAAGTACTTCTCAGCGAATCCAACGCTGAACTTGAAACCCAACCCCAATTCTTATCCTTCGCTCCTCCCTCTACTTCTTTGGACACTCCTCCAGTCAAAACTGGAGATGCCATCATTCAAGAAGCCGTTGAAGCTTCTCAGCGAATGACGAAGAAAGGACCTGCAGAGATCTCCATCCCTCACGGAACTTTTGAGGGAGATATGGAACACTATGGAGGGACTCGAAACTTTGATGAGTTCGTCAACGCTCCTGCAGGTACAGATCCCACCTTAAACACTGTAACTAAACCTGAAACTTCTGAGCTTTCCTTTGTTCACAAGTACTTATATGTTACAGGTCCTTATTTGGGAGACATCAACCAGTCTCTGAAGTCTATGGAGATGAAACTTACGGATCTCACCACCGGTCTATCAAATAACTCTACAGCTGTAACAAACGCTGGAGAGAATCTGACGAAGCTGACTACTGTGGTGGAAAAGAAGGCCTCCTCTGATGACATCAAAGACCTTGATAAAACTCTCGCCGACTTTGCCAAAGTGCTCTCCGACATCTACACTGACTACACCAACCTCAAATCATCAGTTTCCACCATTTCCAGCGAGGTTACAACGCTGAAGAAATCGGTTGGTACACTCGAAGGTGATATGTCAGTGGTCAAGACCGACTTGGGCTCAGTGAAGACCGATCTTAGTTCTGTCAAGACAATGATCGAGACGCTGGTGAACAAGGCAAATAATCCAGCTCCTGCTCCGGCCCCTGCACCTGTTTTGGACTCATTCACCGCAGAGGATCGCCAAGAGCTGAAGAAAATCACGCCTGCTATTTCTGGCCTAGAAGACAGAATAGCTAAGCTTGAAGGTTGTGTGAAAGTCTCTGGCCCAGAAGACAGAGACAACACCAATGCTGAATCTACCCATTCCTCCCCCGCCCATCATGAGAAAGAGGGGGAGAAGAGCGCTGAACAGGAGAAGAGCGCTGAAGATCAAAATAAGAGCGCTGAAGACCTTTCCCATGATGAATCTATCAGGGGAGAGGGTAATGAAGATCGGATTACTGGACCTCAGGGAGATGAAAACCCTGAGGGAACCGAGAACCTCGCCTCTGTATCTGAGGGGGAGCAACTCGAAGAAGATGCTGAGGAATCCGAAGCAGAAGAAGACGAAGACTTCGACATCCCTGAAGCTGAACCATCCTCCTCTCCAAGGAACGATGATGATGATGATGAAGATGACGATGATTTCTTTGTTGTCAAACCTGCTCCTCGAACCAAAGCTCTTAAAGGTATTTCAATAAAAGAACCTTCAGGGGAGAAGACAAAGACAAAGCACTCAGCCTCTGGCGCTGAGAAAAGCAAAGACAAAGGCATCGCTGAAGATGATAATCTGGCGATCCTACTTGCAAAGCCGATTTTTCAGGTACACTAAACTTATTTTTCCTTCCCTGATCATCTCTGAAAAATCAGTTATCCATTCCACAAACACCATACACATCCACATTTTTTTTCTATCTTTTCTACCCAAGTTCTTCTACCCAGTTCTTATTTGTAAGATCGCTGCGTTTCAGCTAGTCCTCTCCCCTGTTTGAGGATATCGCTGAAAGATCTTCTATTGCGACTTCACCAATAATTCCAGCTACCGCTGAAGACATAATCCCAGTCTTAGATTTAATCTCTGAGACTGATGAATCAGAAGAACAACCTCTCTCGCACAGAAACAGACCCTCCTCAGTTCCTCAAAAGAGGAAAGAAGAAATGATAAAGCGATTCGAGGATCAGCGAATCATCCTAAGGCGCGATCAACTACCTTCAGTTCCTCCTAAGTTCAGAATTTCAAAAGCTGAATACCAGGATCATCTCAGAGCTGAACGCCTCATCGCTGAAAGGAAGGAAGCTGAAGATAAAGACAGAGAATACGCCATCAAGCTCACTCAAGAATCTGTCAAAGACCCCAAGCTGAAGCGTATTCCCATTCAAATCCAACGAAAGCTTTGGGAACAAGCCCAGAAGATCGTGGAAAAGAAAGCTGAAGTTTCTCAGACCACCCTGATCTGGTGTAAAGAGAAAATCCACTTCAGATATCGTCCAGCGAAGATCAACAAGGTATTCATCTCTGGAAGAACCTCCATCGGAGTACCTATTGTTGACATCAAACTGTTCAGAGAAGATGACTCATCTGAAACCTTTCGTGCTGACACTGTAAAAAGGTATGGTCTCTCTGAATGGCTGGAGATGAGGTTAGCTATCCAACCATCAAAATCTAAGTACAAGGATCATTTCGAAAAGCTGATAAACAGACAGATCGATTTGATATCTTCTTGTGTGGATATTCCTCCTGTTCCTGATCTAAAGCCGAAAAGAAAAAAGGGCTCTCCAAGGAAGAAACGTCAAGATTCAAACTCAGGTCCTGTCATACGAAATGAAACTGGAATTGGTTTCTCTCGCGCTGAAGTACTTGGTCCTGATCCTGATTTATCTGCCCTTGACATCTCTTTGCCACCATGTGAACTTTTCGTCCCTGGTAAAGTCATCAGTAATCCTTATGGAATATTCTTTCTTGACTACGACGGACGTAAATGCTTTCAACGGATCGCTGAGCTTCCAATCACTCCAATCGAACAGCTCAAAGATCTCATCTACTGGTGCGACTTCAGAAAAGACATTCAGGCACGACACCTAAAACCCTTGATTTTTGAAGCTGCTCTGAAGCTAAAGAATAAAGGAGAAAAGGTTCCTGACTGGATGATTCCAACTGAAAAGACAACCCTTGATGAACTTCTCATTAAGGAAGAACCCTTTGAAGGCTGACAACAATCACCATTTTTCTCTATTGTATCAGTCATCCTTCAGTACTTGTAATTTATTTCGCTTGTACTTGTAATCTTTCTTATTCATATTGTAACCTGATTCAAAGATTTAAAGAAAGATTTCAGCGAATGTACTTTACTCCATCAGTACTGAAAAGATCCCAGAAAACAGTAAAAGGGACAAATATTTTATGAGTTCTTTTTATCCTTATGTTTTCATTAAATAGCAATTTTCTCTGTTGCTATGTCATAATCAAATAGGGGGAGATTTTTGATCCAAACCCTCAGTGATTTGATAATGACCCTATCTTAAATACTTAGTGAAAATTGTAAGTAAACAATATGTATCAGAGTTTCACTATCGCTGATAAGTACTAAGATCTTACAGTACTGCTGATAGGAACTCTCGCACTTTTAGATTAAACATTCAGCGAACACTGTTCACCATATCGCTGAGTCTGTTCAGTCCTTATGGTGATCGCTGATAAGTTAGTTGTTTACTTATGATCCCTGAAGACAAGATTCACGTCAACAAAGGTTCTACGCTGAAGTCGAAGATCAAGCTCAAGAACCAGCGACAAGTCTCCTAATGAACTGATGCGGATCAGCGAAGACTCAGATTTGTCCACTCAACGTGAAGTATCAAGTACAAGACTTCAGCTATCGCTGAACTTTATCATCTGCTGAATAGTAAATGATAATCGCTGAATCAACGAAAGCTGATCATGAAGTCCTCCGTACAAAGTACTTTTGTCTTAACCTCCCTTGCACGCCACCGTACGAAATGTCAGAAAAGAACCTCCGAAAATCTGAAATCGTACAACCACTCTGATACTACACTGTTCATTCATGCGGCTACTAAGGTTGTCAACAAAGGTCAATGACATGCAACCAATCCGCTGATGACACGTGTAAAGTGTATACTGAATTGCATTAAATGCATGCAGTATATAAAGAGATGAACTCACTTCATTTGAAGTAACTTGCTAACTCTGGACAAGTTCAAATCTCTCAAGATAGGATTTTATTAGTAATCTCCTTATCTTTCTTAGTGCAAGAAAACCTTAGTGTTCCAACTTGTTTAGATTTAGGTTTATCCTTAATCTTGTTTCCGCAACAAGCTGTAAATTGTTAATGATTTATCAATAAACAATTTAGAAAAGTAAAATAGTGTGTTTGTATTCAACCCCCCCCCCCCTTCTACAAACTTGTTTAAGCCTTTCGGGACCAACATATATATATAGGGGGCCATTCAAGGGAGAACTAGTTATTTTGTGGTAACTGTGAGAACCAATGTGAGCCACATAATAAGCTATAAATTAGGAAATTATTAATTTTGGTAATTTTGTTTGAAATTTAAATAAAAGGGCATTTTAGGTATTTTAAAATCTCCTCTCTCCTCTCTCCTCTCTCCAGCCGATATATCGATTATGATAATGATATCACAAGTGATACCAGTTGTGATGCCATTGTGATACCCTGAAACAATGATGCAGACCTTCAATATCCAAAATACATGCTAAGACTAAATGTGATACCACTGTGATACCAGTTGTGATGCCATTGTGATACCCTGAAACAATAATGCAGACCTTCAATATTCCAAAATACATACTAAGACCAAATGTGATACCACTGTGATACCAACAATACATACAAAAAACAAATGTAATACCCAAAATACATACAAAAAACAAACATTTATCCTCAATGTGATACCCAAACAATACATAGAAAACACATACCTTTATCCTCAGTGTGATACCCAGAATACATACAAGAACAAATGTGATATCACTGTGATACCCAGAAAAAAACGATACAAACCTTCGATATCCAAAATTTTCTTTGATGCAGAAACTTCGATTTTTTCAGATCTGGGTTTAATGGAGCTATAGGGTTTTCTGTTTTAGGTATGATGCATACCTTCAATCGGTACACTTTGATGCGGAACCTTCAGTATCGGTAAATTTGTAGATGAAGATGGAGTCTAAACAATGGTAGGCGGTTCGATGTGATATAGATTTGGAATTTTAATACATGGTTTTGATGGAGATGGAGATGGAGATGAAGACTTAAGAACGGTAGGTGGCTTCGATGGGGATACATATTTGGTGTTTGTTTTCATACCTGGTTTCGATTTCGATGGAGAAGGAGATCTGGGGTTTGTTTTCATACCTGGTTTCGATTTCGATGGAGAAGGCGATCTGGGGTTACATGGCGGCACATTCTAGAAGAAAGAAAGAAAAAAATATTTTAGGGTTTATCTATATGGTAGGAGAGAGGAGAGAGGTGAGAGGAGAGAGGAGACGTATAAGATCAAGAAAGGAAAGATTTTAGTATTTATTATTTTAATTAGATATTCAATTTTATTTTTACTAAAATACCCTTTTGTATTTATTTAAAAATTATATTAGTTATTTTAAATGTGTGGCTTACATTGGTTCTTACGGTTACCACAAACTAATCAGTTCTCATTTGATTAGGCCCATATATATATATATATATATATATATATATATTACTCATATCTGAAAGAGAAACATTCCTCTTTCCCTTTCAGTTTGTTTAAATTGGTTACCCCAGATAGGTTAGGATCAGTGTTGTGTATCCTAGTTTCTGCACTTTATCTATAATATAATGTTTGAAACTAGAATTAAAAAGAGCAAATTTACTATTTTTGTGAACCCCCCTCCCCTTCTTCTATAAACACATTCGTGAGGAACTAGCTCATTTCCTCCTTGCCTACCAACAGGCGAGATTAAATGAGGAAGTGGCGACAAAGCAACGGACCAAAATTAATTGGCTAAATGAAGGGGATAGCAATACGAAGATCTTACATAATGTTGTTAAAGAGAGACGAAAGCATATTCATGTTGATTGCGATGTGGCGGGAGTGTTTATGTATGGGTATGACGTGTAAAAACCGGGTCCTTTTTGTAAATAAGGATTTTTGGTGTGTGTGTGTGTGTGTAGGGTTAAGGAGGAAACATTGGTGGTCCTTGTGAAAATAAAGGAAATATGGTTAAATCCGTTAAACCCTTCATTTCCCTTATTCAGTATTTGTGCGGCTAGGGTAAGAAAATAGGTGTGGAGCAACATTTCATCTTTGGAAGAGAAAGCTTGGATTTGGGAGCTAAGGTTGGAGAATCATCGTCATCTTCAAGGTAATCTACTCCTCTTTCATCTCTTCTAGCTAATCAGGAATGTTGGGAGTGGTGGAGATTTAGTAGCTACTATATTTCACTCTAAAGAGAGGTATTGTGGTATGTGTGTTTTTCCTAATTAAATCAATGTGGAAATCGAAGGAAATGGTTTGCAAATCATCTAGAATTAGTGCCTCTTTGCTTGTCGTGGCTTAGAGCAAGTTTCGTGTTGATCTGTGGGTTTTGGTTAAGGTATTCGAACGAAATCGTTCGGTAAAACCCCATTGTCCGGAAGTCGCTCTTTCCGGAAACCTTTGGGTGTCCAGAAGAGATTTCCCAGAAATGTTGTGAAATTCGGAATGTACCAGAATCTAGAAGAAGTCTGGATTGAACCGAATCCGGAAGCGGTGTGTCCGGAAGTGGGTTGTCCGCAAGTGGTTGTCCGGAAAACTCCACTGTTTGGGACTGTGTCGGGAATCCTTTGGGATCCTCTGTGTGTGCCGAGTAGATAGTGCCTTAAGGAAGTCGGGATGTGTCTCGGGATGTTGAGTGACTTATTCACTCTCGTGTGTTGGGTGAAAATGTAGGTGTGCAGTTAGAGAATAGCGGTTTCAATTGAGGACATTTAGCGTGGACATCAGGTGAGTCTTTCTAAACTGAAGCTTTATCGATACTCGAATTTATTACTTGTACCGATATATTAAATAGCATGATTTACGTTGTTTTAAATATGCATGATCAAAGTGTGTAAATTATATTATGGATATGTGCGAGACATGTGAGGACTTAATATGGATATATGGGGAGTGTGTTCCATGCAAGATATATGAATTCGTTTCATATGATCACTAAGGGCGGGTGTGTGCGCTACCACGTTGTCACAGGTGTGTACGTGACTAAGTGAGAGCCGTTAATATGTGTTGTGTGTGTACTTAAACTGATAAAGGTGTAACTGTTTATAAATGCTTATGAACTCTCTTTAGTTGATAATTACGGCGTGGTGTTGGTAGCAAGAGGGATCTCACTAGACCTCATGGTCTAACCCTCGCTTTTCAAAACTAAAACCTTTTCAGGTAAGCATGTAGCCGAGAGCTCGTTTAGAGGAAATGGCAAGACGTGAGTTGGAACTTACCTATAGAAGGATTAGAAGACTTTTCTTTTTATTTTGTAGTTATGTTCTCAGTTGTAGTTAGGGTTATTTCTGCGAACCCAGTTTTGTAATCTTGATAGTGTGACTATGTTGGGCCATTTTGGCATTTTGAATTAAAGAAGTAGCTTTTGGCATGCTTGTTTGGTGTGGGTTGTTACAGTTGGTATCAGAGCGCTAGTTTAAGGGATTTAGGTGACTGGATGGGCCTAAACTTAAACTGTGGAGTATGAGGACACAGCTGAGATATAGGAAGCCTTTAGGGAAGACCTGGATCACCGAGAATTCAGGACGATGGTAGTGAGGACTCTCATGTAAGGTAAGTTCAAATCACATCTGGCTAATGTCATTATGAATTTACAGGTGCATGGGTGTGCTTGATTACTGTTGTTCTGCTGATCGATGGAGGGGGGTAGTATGTAGAGAGTGGTGGTAGTGTGTAGAGAGTGGTGGTAGTGTATTGAGAGTGGTGGTAGTGTGTAGAGATTGGTGGTAGTGTGTAGTTCTAACCCTTCCATGATGGCAATGGTTTAGTGTGTTGTGCGAGATTGTTCATGGTGTGAGTGATGACACCATCTAGAAGGAGTATTGTTTGAATTGTGGGTGGCCGTGTGAGGTAGAATATCTTGGGTTCATAAGGGAAGAATAATTGATTGGAGGTGAGTTCCTAATTTCTGATGATTATTCATTATGGGAGTTTTAGATGTCGATGAATTGGAATCTTGAGAGTTTCAACTCAAGAATCGGGTAGTAGAGATGTATTTTCTTACTCTCTAGTCAGTGGAACAGTGGCAAGGGTGGTTAAGAAATGGTAGACGTGTTGGTTAGTAATATGAGGCGAGGACAGGATGAAAAGGGGCTATTGTTGGTTAACCTATTTGGGGTCGAAGTGAAGCCGCATATTTTGCAAATCAGTGTCAAGTGGTAACTGTGAAGTTGGGGAATACGAGTATGTGGAGGAGGCACCGGTACCAAAGGTTGTTTCAAATGTGAGAAACCTGATGGTTTGGTCGGAAGTAGAGCGTCGGTGTTGAATTGTTGTGAATGTCAACGGTTGACCTTGCTTGAGCGAATAGCCTTCAATGTAAAGTGAGTCATGCATTGTATTTTCAAACAAGTTACATGAGTCCTTCATGTCATATATATATATATATATATATATATATATATATATATATATATATAGGGCCCTTCTTTTGTTAACCCTACATTTAGTGTTAACCATGTTAACCAATCTAGACCACTCATCTTAATAATCAATGGCTAAGATTAATTCAATTATTTTAAAATTTATTAAATGATGAGTTGGCTAATTTAATGACCTGCATATATGAACAAGGGAAAATTCGTCATAAAGCTAAAAATGTGTTTACAACTGATAAGGAAAGAAACGACTTTCCTAATTTCACGTTTTCATTAAACAAAAAGATTAAAGCTCCAAAACACCATATTAGCCATCGCCAGACTTCTTCCAACCTGCAATCTTCTTCTGCTTCCATGGTCTTCTTTGTTTACTTTCGTTATCTCATTCTTCATCCACTCCAATATCACACACATCCTCATCGATATGAGCCAAGTTGCGATATGAGCCAAGTTGCGATATGAGCCAAGTTGCGATAACCTTTCACTTGCGACAAACAAGACTTGCGACGACTATGAACATCGGCGAAATATCGTTTTTCCGGCGACGAAAGTGCAGAATCCGGCGAGATGAAGCAGTTTCCGGCGACGACAAAAACTCACTGATCTCGTTGATTTCTCAAGGTTTTTCGATTCTGTAAATTGTAGTCTGCTCGAAATCAACACATAAATCGATCTGTGGTATCAAATACACTGTGCATATGATTATTTGTCATGTTGGTTTGATTATTGTTATGGATACACGCTATTTTGTTTATGTGCATATGTGCATATATGCAGAGTTACACAAATGTATGGTTGTGCATATATGCAAGTTTACATAGATTTATGGTTGTGCATGTATGCAATTTTACATATATTTATGGTTTACACATATTTATGGTTGTGCATGTATGCAATTTTACATAGATTATGGTTTACACATAGTTATGGTTGTGCATATATGCAATTTTACTTAGATTTATGTTTGTGCATATATGCACTTTTTATCTTCATATATTCAACTGATGTGCATATATGCAATTCTATGATGTGTATATATGCAGTTCTAAGGTATGCATATATGCAGTATTAATATGTGCATATATGCAATTCTATGATGTGCATATATGCATTTCTATGATGTGCATATATGTAGTTTGAAATCGTGCATCTATGCAAAAAAAACGTGAAAAAAAAAATCTCTGGAACGTGAAGATGAAGATTATGTTTGAAAATGGGTTTTAGATGATTAAAATTATCATTAATAATTACCAAAAATGAAAATTGGTTTTAAAAGATTAAGATTATCATTAATAACTACCAAAAATATCTTGTGCATGAAATTAGGAAAGTAAATAACCCATAAATAATTAAAATTCTGAAATTCCTAAACTACCCCTATCAAACCAGTAACCTATCTTGATTCCTATTGGTCCAAAAAAGTTAACATGGTTAACACTAATTAGACGGTTAACAAAAGAACGGGACCCTATATATATATATATATATATATATATATATATATATATGTGTGTGTGTGTGTGTGTGTGTGTGTGTGTGCCTTGTAAGTTTCTGGGTTTGAAAATGAGTTGGCGCGTGCAAGCGTGTGTTTGAAGGAAAAAACACTTTTATTTACGTTGTGTGATAAATTTTGAACTTGGAGAAATAGCGACTTATTTCACCTCTTTTACGAGTGAGTTAACCTTTGTTGTAAAAATCATAAAAACATTTGATCACATGGTTTTATAAGCGGAATCAGTATGGACACGTTGTTGCCATATCAGCGAGTGTGAGAGTCGACCGACTCTCCCAGTGTGGGTGATTTTGCCGTATTTTAAAATTTGCACGAAAAGAGTTTTAGTGAATGCACTTTCGATTAATTGACAAGGTGGTGAGATATCATGGGTTGCGTGTGAGCGATCCTTGAGATTGATGTGTGTGTAGCTATTTTATGGCGGTGTCATGTCGTGTACGTCTAACCTTGTTTCGCGGCGTATTTTCAAATGTGCAAAATGATTTAAATCATTGTGTTGTCATGCATGAAGGCTATGAACTCGCTAGGTAGTGAGAGATATCGTATTTAAGGGTGAAGGAGAGTTTGAGAGTGGAAATGTGTGGTTGAGTCGTCGATGGTCGATTCGTGACCTTGGTGTTTCCTTTTAGGGAGGGCGGCGATTAACTGCAGTCTCAGTCTTTGACTTTAGAGATGCTTGTATTATGGTAGTCCTTGCTCTTGTTTGGTAATTTGACGCGTGGCAGACGGTGGGGGGTGTGTCCCGGGTGATTTCGAAGTAGGCAAGATACTTCGAAAGGTAGCGTTGTAGTATGTTGACGAAATGGTATCAGCTTGGAGCCGGAGCTTGAGGTAGCCTAGTATTTAGGCTATTTGTCGGGTAAGTCTTGTGGCTCAAGCATGTGAGGACCGTGGGGCACAACGTTAGTTATGATGCGTGGGAAGAATTAGATTTCGGTGGATATTCTCGTTGTCGGAGGCACCGTTGAAACATCATCTTCATGTCGGGCGTTGATGTTGAAGTCAGCGTCAGTTTTTGAGATCGTTGTTAGGAGATTGGAATTGGAAAGGTAACCCTGTGTGATTATTTTGTCAGGTTTATACGCGGAGATAAGAGGTCAGTTGGGGAAAGGTGTGTATCTGACAGGATGTTGGACCGCCTTACGTGAGTGTTGTGAAAGTGGAGAATCGCTAGTTGGATAGGTGATTTTCCTATGTGGTTGATGTTTCGTTTAGGAATGAAGTAGTTAGCTCAACTCATGTGGGATATGTGGATTATGTTGGTCTGCAAGGGAGCGTCTTATCGTCTGATTTATTTGAGCGTGTCTCGTGTGGATCCCGAAGAGTCGGCTGGGGATAAAGACTCGATCGAGTGAAGTAGGCGGTCATAATTTGTGGTTCATCTAGATTTGAGAAAGCGAGGCCTAATGTGCGTACAAGTGATCGTGGGGTTTGTACCTCTAGTGTTGATAAGTTGGTGGTAACTTATACAAAGTGGGCATGTGAGTCGTTAGTGGTAAGGAGTTGTTGTGAGGTTAAGTGGTGGGCTGGTGTTGTTATGGGATGAGCATAAGTGGAAATCTTTTCTCGGGATTTGCTAATAAGTTATTCAAATGTGGTAAATTATGTGTGTTGAAATGCATAGATGTTTGAGTGGTGTGTAGTATTGTCATCTGAGAATAAAAGAATGAGGTGGTAGTTGGTGGCTAGCTAAGAAGGAAATTGTGTGCTCTTTGGTTGCGATGAGTTGATGAGTGAGTTTGCCTTGTGTCATTGAAATATTTGTGAAGATATTGGATTGGTTAGTTTATGATGTTCGTAGTAGATACGAAATCTTTAGGAATGTTGAGATAATCCTTGTATAAAGGAAATTCAAAGGAGTGGGTTAATCTCGTTTGGGGAAACGAGAAGTGTGTAGTGGCTTCGAGCATTGAGTGTTATTTCGGAATGACTTAGTTGAATTGCGTGTATGGAGTGGTCAATGTTAGACGAGAAATGTTTCACACTAGCCTGAGGAAATGGGGATGGTATGTTGAAATA
The DNA here is from genome assembly GCA_033807775.1 of Saussurea involucrata. NCBI lineage: Eukaryota > Viridiplantae > Streptophyta > Magnoliopsida > Asterales > Asteraceae > Saussurea > Saussurea involucrata. The sequence continues at coordinate 26,998,309 of CM066316.1, forward strand.
AGTGAGTAAACTGGAGGTAGAAAGTGTGGCAAGTGACGCAGAAGATGGGAAGCAACGTTTTCAGAGTGTCATTGTCGGATACATGAACTCCTAGTGGGAGTGTAAGAAAGAGGATTTGCGTGTATGTGATGATTCAAGGGTCGATGGAAGCTAGCTTGCGTGGTTGGTCGAAAGTGTGGACCTTCTAGTGAGCTGTTCTTTGGAAACATGTTTTATGTTTTGATAAGGAAGTGGAAGAAGGAAGTTGAATGTAGTGCTCGGAATGAAGGGCCATTGGGTTAGACTTGGTGATAGTGCGGGAAATATTCCAAGTGAACTTGTCGTTCGGAGTTAAGCTGATGGGAATAGTTTCGTGCGAGCATGGACACTCCTTCCTGGTGAGTGTGTGGAACTTGAATTTATTTCATGTGTGGATGGATGATTGTTGGATGCAAGGAGAATTTGAATGTGTGTCTTCAGGATTGGTTCTGTTTGGATTGGTGGGTGCTTCAGATGTTGGAGTGTGGAGGTTTCCTACTTTTAGCTCTGTATAGTGTAGGGGTGATGATGTGGTGAGAACGTATGCATTGTTTATCATTGATGAATTGTAGTCAAGGCAATTCAGGCAAGGAAGTGTTATCTGCTTTAGACGTATATCGTGTTGGGGAAAGCGATTGTAGAATTGTGTGTTATCTGTTGAAGAAGATCATAACTGCGAGTTAAGGTGATATTCAAGGTTGATCTCATGTTAAGTTGGCGAATTGAGCGTCATTTTTTTTATAAGAGATTCATGTCGTTGAGGAGTTATTTTTATGTTACACGAATTTTCTGGGGTTAGAGTGTAGTTAACCGAAGGTGTGATAATTCGTTGGTATACGCCCTATTGTTGAAGGGTTATGCATTGTGGGAGCAATAGAATGCTTAGAGAAGCAAAGAGGTTGGCATGTGCAGTTATCTGGGATTCTTTCAAGAATAAAGATGTACCGTGGGCAGGGACGGACCCAATTAAGGGCACACGGTGGCACGTGCCACCGTGGTATTTCTCCGACGAAGGGTAAAAAATTTTGGTTTCGTGATAGGTGCAACCGTATCGTTTTAGGAGGTGCTCCCATATTCTTTTGAAAGTGAAAGCGTACCTCGTAATCAACCAAAAATACCGGAAAACTCTTGAAATCAACCAAAATTACTGAAAAAATCTCCCGAAATCAACCAAAAATACCGAAAAAGTCTCTCAAAATTGATAAAAAAAACTTAAAAATCCCTAAAATCAAAACAAAAACTATAAAAATCCCTCGAAATGTCGAAATTTGGCTAAAAACACATTGGTCAATATTGAACGTTGGTATAAAAGATATACATGTCGATAAAAACCGTATGAAAAAAGTATGGTTCCACCGTATGAAAAAGTTTCTGGATCCGTCCCTGATCGTGGGAAGAGGCATTGGTGAGACCAGAGGTCGCGCGGTTGACCATCGATAAGTCAACCAGCTTTGCGGGAAGTTAAGGGTGACTCAAGACCGCCACAGGGTTATGTGAGCAAAAGGAGGAGATCGATTGAAATTCCAAGTAGGAGACAGTGTGATGCTTAAAGTTTCGTCGTGGAAAGACGTTGTGCGTTTGGAAAGAAAGGGGAGCTAAGGCCTAGGTATGTCGGGCCGTTCGCCATCACCGAGCGTGTGGGCGAGGTGGCATACAAGTTGGAATTGCTTGAGGAACTTCGAGGAGTTCATTCGACCTTTCATGTGTCGAATTTGAGGAAGTGTCTGGCCGAAGAAAGCATAGCAGTACCGTTAGAAGACATTCGTGTGGACGAAAAGTAAAATTATGTCGAGGAGCCGTTGGCGATCATAGATCGCAAGGTCAGAAAGTTGAGAACTAAAGAGATCTCGCTGGTGAAAGTTCAGTGGCGCTTCCATAAGGGACAAGAAGCAACTTGGGAAGTGGAAGCAGACATGAGGATCCGTTTTCCTCATTTGTTCGAAGATGGAATTCCGGGGACGGAATTCTTTTGAGGGGAGTATGCTGTAATAACCGGGTCCTTTTTGTAAATAAGGAATTTTGGTGTGTGTGTAGGGTGAAGGAGGAAACATTGGTGGCCCTTGTGAGAATAAAGGAAATAGGGTTAAATCCCTTAAACCCTTCATTTCCCTCATTCAGTATTTGTGCGGCTAGGGTAAGAAAATTGGTGTGGAGCAACATTTCATCTTTGGAAGAGAAAGCTTGGATTTGGGAGCTAAGGTTGGAGAATCATCGTCATCTTCAAGGTAATCTACTCCTCTTTCATCTCTTCTAGCTAATCAGGAATGTTGGGAGTGGTGGAGATTTAGTAGCTACTGTATTTCACTTTAAAGAGAGGTATTCTGATCTCTGTGTTTTTCCTAATTAAATCAATGTGGAAATCAGAGGAAATGGTTTGCAAATCGTCTAGAATTAGTGCATCTTTGCTTATCGTGGCTTAGAGCAAGTTTCGTGTTGATCTGTGGGTTTTGGTTAAGGTATTCAAACGAAATCGTTCGGTAAAACCCCATTGTCCGAAAGTCGCTCTTTCCGAAAAACTTTGGGTGTCCGGAAGAGATTTCCCGGAAATGTTGTGAAATCCGGAATGTACCGGAATCCGAAAGAAGTCCGGATTGTACCAGAATCCGGAAGCGATGTGTCCGGAAGTGGGTTATCTGGAAGCGGTGTGTCCGAAAGTGGGTTCACCGGAAGTGGGTTGTTCGGAAGTGGTTTGTCCGGAAGTGGTTGTTCGAAAGTGGTTTGTCCGGAAGCGGTGTGTCGGGTATCCTTTACGATCCTCTGTGTGTGCCGAGTAGAGAGTTCCTTAAGGAAGTCGGGATGTATCTCGGGAGGTGTGATTGAAATCCTTGTGGGATGTTGAGTGACTTATTCACTCTCGTGTGTTGGGTGAAAATATAGATGTGCAGTTAGAGAATAGCGGTTTCAAGTGAGGACATTTGGCGTAGATATCAGGTGAGTCTTTCTAAACTGAAGCTTTATCGATACTCGAATTTATTACTTGTACCGATATATTAAATTGCATGATTTACGTTGTTTTAAATATGCATGATCAAAGCGTGTAAATTATATTATGGATATGTGCGAGACATGTGAGGATTTAATATGGATATATGGGGAGTGTGTCCCATGCAGGATATATGAATTCGTTTCATATGATCACTAAGGGCGGGTGTGTGCGCTACCACGTTGTCACAGGTGTGTACGTGACTAAGTGCGAGCCGTTAATATGTGTTGTGTGTGTACTTAAACTGACAAAGGTGTAACTGTTTATAAATGCTTATGAACTCTCTTTAGTTGATAATTGCGGCGTGGTGTTGGTAGCAAGAGGGGTCTCACTAGACCTCATGGTCTAACCCTCGTTTTTCAAAACTAAAACCTTTTCAGGTAAGTAGGTAGTCGAGAGCTCATTTAGAGGAAATGGCAAGACGTAGTTGCGTATAGAAGGATTAGAAGACTTTCCTTTTTATTTTGCAGTTATGTTCTCAGTTGTTGTTAGGGTTATTTCCACGAACCAAGTTTTGTAATCTTTATAGTGTGACTATGTTGGGCCATTTTGGCGTTTTGAATTAAAGAAGTAGTTTTTGGCATGCTTGTTTGGTGTGGGTTGTTACATGACGTCCCAAAGGTTTTTGTGGAACATTTCAAATCAATTATTGGTTTTGTTGATGCTTCCGTGGAGCCTTTAATGACAAATTTTACCTTTACAAGACACATTTCCCTCCATGATGCGCTTCACATGATTCGACCTATTTCTAATGTTGAGATAAAAGAGGCTATGTTTCAGATTGGCAATGATAAAGCCCCAGGTTCGGATGGCTTTTCTTCTAAATTTTATAAAACTGCATGGAACATTGTTGGTAAAGATGTTGAAATTGCGATTCACAATTTCTTTTATCGTGGTCGTCTTTCCAAGGAAGTGAGTCATACTTTGATATGTTTGGTTCCTAATATTAATAATGCTTCTAAGGTTGTTAATTATAGACCTAGTGCTTGCTGCAATGTTATTTATAAATGTATCAGTAAGATTGTTTCTGACCGTTTGAAGGAATTTTCGAATGGCTTGATTAGTGCCTCCCAATCGCCTTTTATCCCTAGAAGACGGATCTCGGATAATATCCTTATGGATCATGAGTTAGTTTTGGGGTACGAGAAAGTTGCCGACCCTCCTAGATGTGCTTTCAAGATTGACATCCAAAAAGCATATGATACGGTCAATTGACAATTTCTGACTAATATGCTTACAAGATTTGGTTTTCATCCTATTTTAGTACGATAGGTGGAGGAAAAGTCCTTCATACCGGATTGCTATAAATGGAGAAACGGAAGGATTTTTTCAGGGAGGACGGGATATTCGACAGGGTGATCCTATCTCGCCCTATTTATTTACCATTGTTATGGAGGGTTTCTCTATGATTCTTCGCCAATGTATTTAAGAGACGGATTCTTTTGGTTTCCATGTAGTTGTTATGAGATTAATCTGACACATCTTTGCTTTGTGGATGATCTGTTTGTGTTTACGAGATGGTATGTCCAATTTGTGGAGGTCTTAAAGAAAGTTGTTCACATTTTCAAGACTAGGTTGGGTCTCTCACCTAGTATTGAAAAAGTAGGCTTTCTTTGGGAATGTCCCGGAAAATACCAAACAAGCTATTCTTGCTTGTCTTCCGTTTCGTTCAGGCTCTTTTCCGATTCGGTATTTGGGGGTTCCTTTGTCTCTGATTCATTTAAAAGTGGGTGACTTTGGTGTGCTTGTGGAGAAAGTTAAGAGTAGAGCGTGGGATGAGGTTTGCAAACCTATGGCTAGTGGAGGTTTGGGTATTAAAAAACTTGGTCTTTAGAACCGTGCCTTATTGACCAAACATATATGGGAAATATTTCGGAAACGAAATTCTTTGTGGGTGAGATGGCTATATATACATTGTTTTCATGGTGTAAATTTTTGGATGGCCCGAAAACTTCCAAGTTGATCGTGGGTTTTAAGAAAGCTTTTGGATCTACGACCACATATGAGGTGCTGTTTTTCTGTTCAATCAGGGAATGGGCGTGATTCTAATGCACAGAGGATCGGTGGTTGATGCAGGGGCATTTATCAGATTCATTCTCCTACTAGTTTATACATGTGTGTGGTTTTAATACCCACTCGGTCGTGAGGTGGTTCTCGACCTTAATGGTGTTTGGCCACATTCGTGGCTTCAACGACTCCCTATCTTGTCTATTCTTCTGTTACCTATATTGAATGATAACTCTCGTGATAAGGTAATGTGGGTCGATATTCATAATCAATTGGTTCCATTCTCGATTGGTGTGGCTTGGAAAACGATGGATGCTCCGTACTCCATCGCTCCTTGGCATAATGTGGTATGGTTTCGGTCTCACATTCCGAAACATGCTTTCTGTATTTGGCTTGCGTTTAATAGAAGACTTCCAACCCAGGATCAGTTTAATATGTGGAAACATGATCCTTCGGATTTACATTGTTCGTTATGCCATGTGTGTATTGATTCCCACGATCACTTGTTCTTTAATTGTGTTTTCCCTATGGAGGTATGGAGGGCTGTGAAAAGTGAAGCTAATCTTATGACCATTCTGGATACGTGGGATGACATCGTCTCGTTCATCTCCAATGGGAATGGCCCAGTCTAGAAACGACTTCAAAAGCTCTTACTCATTGTTGATGTGTACCTTATCCAGTGTACTTTATTTGGCAAGAAAGGAATAGAAGACCTTTTACCAACCAGAAATGTACGACTGCCCAAGTCTTCAAGCAGATCAAAGAAGTGGTGCTTTTAAGGATGGCTTGGAAAATGAAGACGTGATGCGATTCTTAAGGATGATGGCTCGTGATTCTTGGTTTTTTGTTGTTGGTCCATGGTGTGGCCTTTAGGTTTTGGGGTGGTGGTTGTGCATCCATGTTGGCTGTGTCGATTGAGTTGTGTTTATTTTGGTTGTTGGTTGCTTGGTTTGATGTTTCCAAGTTCTTGTGTTTTGTCGTTTGGCTTTGGCTTTTGCCTTAACTCTTGTACTTTGTTTTTCCCTATTTAATATATTGCCTGGAGCTTTCCTCTAAAAAAAGATTCAACTAAAAATAAAACTGACATTTACATCTCAAAATTAATGCTTTGAAATCTTCAATAATTAATTTGTTGATAGGAATAAAAAGTAAATTAATAACAAAATTAAAAGTACTCACAGAATAAGTACAAATATAATATATAACACAAATAGATTAATATATTGATAGTAAACATAATGGTCCTTCATTCTTCAATAATAAATTGTTACTACTACATACATTTTATGTTACTATTTTCTAAACATTGGTCTTGTAACAATCCAGATCCAAAATTAAAGCATAACAACAGTACAATTAATAACTCGCCGAAACGGCCTCAAACTACCAACTCAAACATATGAGTACATCACAAGGTTTGCGGAAACAACCGATTACACTGCTGAGATCACTAAAGAACTATGCTTGACATGCTAAATACAATGACTTCCTTCTAGTCCAAAACTTCACGTTCATGCCTTCTCCTTGCCTTTACTAAAGCCTTCTACTCACCCGGATTCCCACTATCCGGGAAACTCACATCCGAAAAACTCACATCAGAATAACAGTACCGACGTCCGGATAATACTTTCCGGATCCACCTATCCGGATTCCGGCGATTCGTCTGGATAATCGCATTGTGCATTTCCAAACCAACGATTTCCATCTTAAAATCAATTTTAGCCTCCTTAAACAATGTGGTTTAATGTCTCATCTTTCCTTATCATTTTCTAACCATTATAACCCAACATTTACACCCAAAACTCAAAGAAAACAATCGATTACTCCCTTTTCATCCCAAAACCCAACAAACTAAATCCCATCAAAATCAATAATAAGAGATAGAGATGAAGAGTTTACCTTGAATGAAAATGATGCACAAACCACCTCCAATGTAGCTCAATTCTCGATTTCCTTCCAATTGCACTCTAATCAATCTTCAAAAATCTATCTCCCCTCTCTCCAGCCTCCATTTTCACTAACAAGATGAAAATAGGGTTTTTAGGGTCTTTTATTACTTTCCTTTATTGCAAAATGACCCCTTTCTTTTATTTGCACGTAGACGCTTGAACTTGAGTTTCCATTAAAATTCCACTAAACACCTACTTCCTTTACAATAAGGTTTTGGTTATTATAATACCTCCCCTTCAATAGAATTTTGTCCTCGGAATTCCATCATCGAATGAGTTTGGGTATTTGGACCTCATGTCCGCCTCTATCTCTTAAGTTGCTTCCGGTTCTTTGGTGATAACACCACGGTACTCCCACAAGGTCAAACCCCTTGGTCCTCAACTCCTTGACTCTAAGGTCAATGATTGTCCTCGACCCTATGACGAAGGTCAACTGCTTATCAATTGCTCTCTATATATTAGAGGCATGAAACACATTATGAATTCTCCAAAGTCTCATCGAGCACAACCAGATCATATACTTTCCGTCCAACTCTTTACATAATTTTCAACGGATCCAAAGAAAATCGTGGACCGATTCCCCTTTTCCTTCTAACACTCCACCCCATTCTACGGGGACGTCTTCTGCATCAATTGTTCCCTTCTCAAACTCAAGGCTCAGAAGTCTTATACTTTAAAACCCAATCAACTTAACTCCACTCAGTTGCCCAAACCATTCTGATTGAAATCACAGTCGTACCCGATCCTTTGGCACCGCCCCTCAATGGACCACCACTTTCTTACGACGGGTTATTTCGTATTACATACTTGCAACCTCTCCAATCGACTATACCATATGTAACATCCCAGACCAACCGTACTAGATAATGTCCATTTCGACCACACACCTGGACTCACGGTTTTAAAACGCGTCTAATCAAGGTTTTCTCGTACAACATCATTTCTTTAAAAGAAGGAACTTTGTTGAATTCCACACCACAATGACGTGAATCCTTTACAAAAATATAACCACTCAACTTGCTAACTTGGCACAAGGCCAACCTTGAGTATCCCAATAACTCACAGTCAAGAGCTCCTTCATCGGATAACATGAAATTCTAGGATTACTTCCCCAATACGACTTACGTCTATCGCAAATAGTACTTTCTTTCCCAAATCACATTGACTACGACTCATCAATGTTAACCAAATATTCATACTCTCCCACCACGTCAACACCCCACACTTATACATGGCTAATAGTAGGGAACCTCCACAATCCATCATCTGAACTATCCGCCAATCCACGCTGAACCAATCCTGAAGACACATTGAAATTCTCACCGCATCCATCAACCGTCCAACCATATATGAAATAAATTCAAGTTTCATTCGCTCACAAGAACGATTGACCATGTCCACGCATAACTACTCCCATGGGCTTAACACTGAATGACAAACTCACTTGGAACCTTTCCCACGACAATACCACGCCTAAACCAACGGTCCTCCATTATGAGCACCATTTTCCACTATCTTTCCCAATATCTTCTCGAAAACATCATTCATGCCTCCAAAGAACGGCTCACCAGTAGGTGCATGCTTTTGACCAATCACATGAGTTAGCTTTCCACGACCCTTATATATACAACTCCTCTTTTCATACTCTCACTGGGAGTTCAGGTACCCACTACTGACAATAACAATCTGTAAACATTGCTCCACAATTTCGGTGTCACCTACCAAACTTCATAATTCCAGTTTACTCACTTATTTCAACACATCATCTCTACCTCCTCCGGCTAGTATGGAACATTGCCCACTCTATCTTCCGACCACACCAAACGCGCTGATAACACATATACATGGCTATGCCTAACCAAACGGTTTCACCACCATTCTTACTCGAGAATATCAACTACGTCATCCTGAAATAACGCCCAGTGTTCGAAGCCACCACTCACTTCCTGTGCCCCCAAACGGGTTAACCTACTCAAGAGAGTTCCTATTCGCAAACAAGGATTAATTCACAATTCCAATTATTTCATATCTACTACATCACATTATAAGCTAACCAATCCAACATCTTCATCAATCTTTCAATTGTCCCAAAATAAACTCACTCAACAACTCACGCAACCAAAATCACATGGTTCCTCTTTTAGGTAACCACCAACTACCGCTCCACCCTTTTATAAACTAAAAAAAAGTCATATCATAGCGCTAACTTACAATCCATGCATCCCAACAACATGCTTAACACTTTGTATAACTCATCAGAAAACTTCAAAAAGGACTTCCATCTATTCTTAACCTCCATTAACAACCCATTACCACATTAAAGACTTGCACGTCTACCTTGGCAAAAGATGTCAGTAACTTATCCACACAATCACCCCTCACGGCATCACACCCCAGACAAGGTTCTCATGGTCATTTGTACACATACTCAATCGTGCCTTCATACTCACCAATATATATATATATATAAACCAAGTCTATCTCATGACTTTGTCTTTCCCCGAATCTAGATGAACCACAATTTCATGATTTACTCAAATTAGTCTTCGTTCCTTGTTGGTTCATTGTGATCTCCAAGAAACCAGTCCACAAGATAAGGCACATTCCCTTACCGACCGATATAATCAATGCACCCACTTTGTCGTGCTAATTACCTCATTCTTTTATGAACCGTAAAACCTCGTAGGGAAAACACTCATCCAATTGGCAATCCCCACTATCATAACGCCCACACAAGGTGGTCCAACATCATGCAAGTATACATCTTTTCTGAACGACCTCCTACGTCTACACACACCAAGGTGAATTCTCAAATTCCGAACTCCTGACAATGCCTTTAGCTTTATACATCTTAAACAGTTGCTGACTTCAATCATCAAAAGACGACATGATGATGCTTCCATAACCTTCCCGATAACAAGGGTTCCTAACGGAACCTACTTCTTCCAGCGTATCATAATTAGCTTTATACTTCACCTTCCTCACTTGAATAAAATTCAAGACTTACTTGTTGCGAGGTCAAAATTACAAGACCACTCCAACCCTCAGGCTCAATTCCGATAACATTTCATCAATGCATCTCAACACTACATAAAACGAGTTACTAATATCAATACCTTGATGACTTCAAGTCCTTCCCCCGGACACAACCGTCCACCGAAAACCGCATCTCCAGTTACTGAACAAGAGTACAAGGTACCTTGATACAAACAATACCACAGTCCATTTATGACATTTCCACTACTTAACTCTCTTCCTTAATAAGAATACCAAGATCACAAATCATCCGCCACCGGCTTGATCGACACATCTCCACTCTCGAAACCCTTCCTTATCTTTAAATGCAATAACCTCCACGACCTAGTGAGTTCATAGTCTTCATGCATGATGACACGATAATCTAAATCATTTCACTCATTTGAAAATTCAAAAAGTACAACACCTGAAAACAACTTGAGTACACATGACCCAACCCTCTTATAACTTCAATGCCATGCACAACGATCTCGAGAATTGCTCGCATGTAACTTTTCAGTAAAACACAACCTTAACCAACCAAAACGATGTCGTTACATCAGGAACATATTGAATGAAACCTTTCATATACCACTAGGAAGGTTCTGAACGAAATCTCTTACATGAAGTAAATCAGTCGGATCCCACACTCATTTATATGATATCAACGTGTCAATACTAATTTTGGTTATAAAAGCTTTGAATTCAAACATTTTCATAATTTTCGCAACGAAGATTATCTCTACATGAAAAAGGGCGATATAATTCGCAAATCACTAAATTCAAAAAATTTATTGTGCAACGTAAATAGGTTTGTCTTTTTATTCTTTAAACACACGCTTGCACGAGTCGACTTATTTCCAAAACAAGAAATTTGTTAGTTACGCATCTACTTTTAATCACAAAAGAGCTCAAGTAACACATTTAAAGACGTAATGCATGAAACTCAACTTGCAATTGAAGGCTATTAACTCTAACAAGGTCAATCGTTGTACTCATACATCTAATCATTGACATTCTCTTTTGACCGACGGTCGCTATCCCGTCCTTGCAAAAACTTGTTGTACATGCATTTCATAATTTACCTGCCTAGCCACTCTACTCAGTTTTCATGATGACCAATGATTTACGAATCATGCGGTTCCAATCTTTGACTTCTACAGGTCGCTAAATGACCAGATACCTCGCACTCTACTCCTACGCATACTTCGATTCCTACACTTGTTATCTTCTCGTCAACATTCTTGCCACTCTACCATTGACCGAAGAGTCAAAGGCTCAATTCCTTCCTCCGATCTTGAGTTAAAGCTTTCAAAACCCTATTCCAGTCCTCTTCTCCTATCCGATATGATCGTCACATCAACTCCAAGAATGGGGACTCACTAGAAACTAGGAGTTTACCCTTAATCAGCCATTTATCCTTTTCGAACTCAAGAAGTTCTACCTCTAATCGGCTCAATAACAATTCAAACAACACTTCTTTTAGAAGATATAAACATTATATCATACACGATCTCTCACGATACCTCAACCCTTTGCTATCACTGCATGGTCAAAACTCACTACATACTACCACACCCATCGATCTTCTCAACAAGAAAAATTGAGCACACTCATGTACCTGTAAATTCATGATTATATTGGCCAGATGTAAATTCAAATTTACCTTACATGACGGTCCTTACTACCCTATCATTAGCGCACTTATAGTGATCTTTCCTAAAAGCCTCCTATATCCCAGTTGTGTTCCCCTCTACTCCACGGTTTAAGTTTAGACCCATCCGGTCACCTAAATCCCTTAAACTATGGCTCTGATACCAACTGTCACAACCCAGATCCAAAATTAAACCATTACGACAATAAAATTAATAACTCGCCGAAACGGCCTCAAACTACCAACTCAAACATACGAGTACATCACAAGGTTTGCGGAAACAACCTATTACACTGCTGAGATCACAAAAGAGCTATGCTTGACATACTAAATATAATGACTTCCTTCTAGTCCAAAACTTCACGTTCACGCCTTCTCCTTGCCTTTACTAAAGCCTTTTACTAAGCGCTTACCTGAGATGGTTTAGTTTTTGAAAAGCGAGGGTTAGACCATGAGGTCTAGTGAGTTCCCTCTAGAAACGAACATCCGAGCCACATGAAACATTTTAAACAGTTTATAAGCATTTATAAACATTTCTCAACTTTAAAACATCTAAACTTTCAAACGCAAGAACTACACATGTAAATGGCACACTAGAGTCACGCACACCTGTGACAACGCGTCAGAATCATACTGCCTTAACTGGAACACACCCTCCATGGCATAAACGAGACACACCCCCCGGTATGAGCACTGGCGGGAAACACCCCCCGACTTAGCCATAACATGCCCACTTCCAAATGTATGCACACATAATATCTCAACTTTCTCAAACATAGCAAAACATGCAGTTTCATATAAAAGATAAAACATGCAGTTTCATAACATCTCATGCGTTTAAAATAGTACATAAATCAACACATTTTCATTTAGAAAGACTCACATGTTGTCCCTTCTTTAATCTCTCCACTTATGTCTCTGATCTCTAACTGGAACACCTATGAATAAAATAGAAAGCAAGAGTGATAAGTCACTCGATTGAACTTTCCCAAAAAATCGGTTAACAATTCGGGTTGCTTTTTCGGATAACTCCCCTTTATCAGGATTCCTCATTGTCCGGACCCACACCCGGATTCCCACTATCCGGGAAACTTATCTGGAAACCAACTATCGAAAAACTCACCTGGATTCCCACTATCCGGGAAACTCACATCCGGATAACAGTAATGACGCTCGGATAATACTTTCCGGATCCACCTATCCGGATTCCGGCGATTCGTCTGGATAATCGCATTGTGCATTTCCAAACCAACGATTTCCATCTTAAAATCGATTTTATCCTCCATAAATAATGTGGTTTAATGTCTCATCTTTCCTTATCATTTTCTAACCATTATAACCCAACATTTACACCCAAAACTCAAAGAAAACAATCGATTACTCCCTTTTCATCCCAAAACCCAACAAACTAAATCCCATCAAAATCAATAATAAGGGATAGAGATGAAAAGTTTACCTTGAATGAAAATGATACACAAACCACCTCCAATGTAGCTCAATTCTCGATTTCCTTCCAATTGCACTCTGATCAATCTTCAAAAATCTATCAGCCCTCTCTTTTACTAACAAGATGAAAATAGGGTTTTTAGGGTCTTTTATTACTTTCCTTTATTGCAAAATGACCCCTTTCTTTTATTTGCACTTAGACCATTGAACTTGAATTTCCATCAAAATTCCACTAAACACCCACTTCCTTTACAATAAGATTCCGGTAATTACAGGTCTTCTAGCATTTTTGGAAATAAAATCATCTATGATACTTTCATAACCAAGATTTGCAAGAAACTCGATCGAAATCAAAGGCAAAGCATTTAATCTCTTTTGAGATATAGTCGATCGCAAATGAGATCTCAAAAGTTTTAGTTTTGAAAAGCTTATTTCAAACGTTTTATAATAAAAGAACACTAATATTAAACTTCAAAAAGATTCAAAGAACATATATAAATAATCAAATAATAAAGATATAGAAGAAAACTAGTATAAAGATAAAGAGATAAAAAAAACATTAAATATAAAGGTTTGATATAACACGTGAGTAGAAGTGGAATTTGATAGAATTGAAAATTTGTAGTAAGAAATAAAAAGGTGGAAGAAATTGAAAGAGTTGATGATGAAGGTTGCTATGAAAGATGACCACATAAAAAAATAGAAATGGAAAAATTCAAATTTTCAAAACCTTAATGAAAGCTGGCCGAGAAAAAATGAATAATAAAAATCTTCAAACTCTAAAAATGTCACGTTTGCCACTTCAATTAAAAAACTAATAAATCCAATATGCGATTATAAATTCATTTTAATTTAAAAAAATAATGTTTACACAGAGAGAGACTTAAAACCAGGTCCTTTAGGTATAATTGAAAGCGTTTACCAACTAATCTAATAAGATATTTGTATTATTCTATATCTTTGTTATAATATATGTTAATTATATATAAATATATCGGAGGCCCCCTACGATTGGAGGTGTTGTGCCGCAGCACCACTGGTCACCCCCTTGGCACCCTACGATTGGGGTGTCCCACAATGATCTTTCTTGCAAAATATGAAAGGCCATGTTCGACACTTAATATATAAAGGTGTCATATGACGTTTTTGTTAGTTTAAAATGATATGAAGTATGGTGTAACAACAAGGTAAATAGGAGCCATGACGAATTATTGTGTTCTTAAAGGCCAGACTTAAAATGATAAATGTGTGTATATGAGTATATACATATATGTTTCTACCATTACTTATGAGATTTAAAGAGTTTATATTCATATAGAAACAAAGATAGTTAATACAATGATATATATTTCTCACAAAAAGTAAAAAAAAATTAACTGTCATGAAAAATGAACCATAGTGCATCATAGCCCGTTAGGGTAGGACATCATCATAAATACCTGTCATGATGGTTAACTGAACGTGAAAGAAAAGCCTTTTATAAAAATGTCCACATGACGCTTGCCAATTTGAGATGCTCTTAATCTGTAGGCCCAATTCCCTTGATCAATTCTAGTTAAAATGAACAACTTAACTTTATATTTAAACATACATCATAATTGATACTTCCTTAGTCTTGTTGTGTCACTACATTGATTAGGAGTATCTCTGCACCAACTAATCAAACATAACTACACCTAATGGTCGTCTTAAAACAAAATTAATAATAATTTATTCTCAAGTCCTAGTAAACAAGACTCATAGAGTTGACCAACCTATGATAACTTAAGAGTTAAATCATCTTATTAATATTATTATGATATTTTTCAAAAGTGTCATATTATTTAACTTGTTTATGTTTTATTATGTTTATAAAATTTTCATCAATAGAATTTATTGTAACATAATTCCATCTTAAAAGCTTATTGTATTAATGTTATTAAAGAATAAACTTAAATGTCCTATCCTACAACAAAATACATCAAAAAGTCTAAGGTGGCGTTTGGTTCACTGGAAAGTGATGGAATCTGGTGGAATTGGAATGTGACATTCCATTGACCAGATTCCATTCCAGTGTTTGGTTAAATCTTTTGTAGCATGGAATCTTAAAACTTTCCATTGAATTCCAATTTTTATGTATTTGACATTCCATTACATATTGCTGGGATTTCAATGGAATGGAATGTGTTCTTTTTTTAATTCCAAAAATACCCCTTGAACAACCCAGCAAGAAATCGATTTCATCATCATCTTCCAATCTCTCTGATTTCATCATCATCTTCCAATCTCTCTGTAAACACCATAATCCACAAGAGCTAATAAGGCGAAATCGATTCATCATCATCTTCGTTTGTCTCCGGGGATCTACAAGCAGTCGGTGTACGTCCCGAACTCACTGTTATCACCTGGAACAACACCGCCAACAAAATCAATCATCATCAGGTCGGAGTTCTTCCTTAAACCCTAACGACAAGCCTTTCACGAATCGATCTATATATTGGCAGAAGAGGAGGTGGTCTGAGATTGAGAGGAGCCTCTAGCCATTGTTGCAGTAGATCGTAGCCTGGAAAGTTGGAGAAATTGGAAGCCTCGAAGAGAAGTAGAAATGGAGCACAGAAGTGGAAAGGGAAAGGTTTTTTTGAAAGGGAAATGTTTTTTTAATATCTTGTGGTTTATTATTGTGTTTGGGTTATTAAAACGTTTTTTTTTGAAAAAAACAATTAAAATTATCAAAAGGGTATTTTGGTCATTTACCAAAATTTCATTCCAATTCCAAAGCTACATTCTGTGAACCAAACATACAGATTCCAATTTCTTTAACAGATTTCATTCCAATTCTGTCAACCAAACAGCTGGTCAAACCTGACAACATTCCATTCCAATTCCTTCAAAGTCAAATTCCTTTGACATATTCCATTCCATCCAAAAACATTCTGCGAACCAAACACCCTAAGTGTTTTAATAAACTGTTTTGTATAACTCAGTTTTTTAGAACCAAACCATTATGTGTTCTACCTAAAACCCTTGCTCTGAACGAGGAGAACCAATTATGGAGCATATACACTAAGAATTTAAGAAGCTACTCTACCATGAGCACACATCCACTGGTTTATGATTCAATTTATTTATTACAACAAAATTGAGTTTATAGGATAGCAAAAATATGTGAGTATTCCAATATACTACTTATAGTAGTTGAGTTTATAAGACCAAACGATAAAGTGTTGTATTTAAAAGTGTTGCAATAAGCTTATAGGGCGTTTTTGTGAGTCTTAACAAGCTTTTTAAGAAATTTGGAAAATAAAGCATCCTATTAGCCATTTTATAGGACAATATTTGAAAAAAAAATGTCTTATAACAGTAGGTGTCGTATAAGAAGATGTGTTTACTTACACTTTTCAAAAGTGTCATATAAAATGGCTAATTTGATACTTTATTTTAAAGATGTTCTAAAAAACTTTGAAGGACGTGCAAAAACAGCCTAAAAGTTTTTTACAATATCTTTAGATAAGACACTTTATTATTTATTTCTACAAACTGAAGGCCTATAAATCGGTCTATCAAGACATTTGGACATTGTTGGCATCTTATTAATCCAATTTTATTGTAGTGATTCAAATGTCTAATCCATCTTAATTAACAGTTTAATAGGAGACTTATAATAAGTTATTTAAGACACTGTTAAAATTAAGTGTTGTGTTAATTTTTTACCTGACACTTTTGAGAAGTGTCATATTAACACATCTTTTTATAGGACATGTTTTCAAATAGTAAAAAAAATAATTAATAGGACCTCAAAAATGTTATAAAAACTTGTTAAAACGTCAAAAGGGTTCTACAAGCTTATTGCAATACTTTATGTTACTTAGGACGTACAATTGTTCGATCGTATAAGCTCAGGTTCCATTGGTTTGCAGGATTGAATGAGATTATTTTGGAGAGATTTGGAATTGAATTCCACTCCAATTCCATGTTTTGTTTGAAGGATTTCCAGGGTTTGAAATCTCGGGATTTCATTGTAATCCAACAAACATGGATTTTGAAATCCCACGGAGATGAAAAAACACTCTTTTGTACTAAACAACTAATAAAACTGTAATTGAGTTATTTTTATAATTTGTTTTTATAGATTATCCATAAAATATAAAATCCAATTTCATTCCAATCCTACAAACCAAATATTTAAAATCCTTCCAATTTCAAATTATTCCAATTCCAAATCTTTCAATGAAATCCAAATCTCTCAAAATCATTTCAATTAAACCAAATTTTCCCTTTTACATTTTTTAGGTCTTATATAACCAATTTCATTACGATGTATTAAGTAATCATTAATTATGATGTCCAATAACGATTAGTTATACTGCAAAGCATATTTTACTGTATATATAGTGTCAACACTAAGCTAGTAGTTCATTAACGGATACTGAAAACAACAAACGTTAAATTATTAAAAAAACTTCTAACCATTTAAACAAACTCAACTATTCATTAGTGATGAATAGCATACTCTGAAAATCTATCAAAGGTGAGACAACGTTTTTTTGATGAAGCGAAATTTTAGAATACTTCTTTTGTTTTAAAATATGTATCTACAACTTTTTAAGCTTATCTTAAAATAAATATCGGTTTTTAAAAGTAAATATTCGCTTTCCATTTTTATGAAATGAATAAACTTTCATTTTACTTGTTAAAGATAAAAATATAATTTAATTAATTAAAAAATTATAATAACTATACAATCCTAAAACTATATACTATTTTGATTCTTAGCATTCATTATAGGATGAAGAGTATATCTTGATGAATAAATTAAACTATTTAAAAAACAAATTATTTATTAATATAATAATATTAAGAAGATTTGTGGATCAAAAATAACCTTTTTAACAATATTAAAAATGTATTTTTAGAATAAATAAAATAAGATTTGTTAGTATTTTTTTCTTACAAACAAAATATTTATCTTGAAAAAACATGTTATATTTTTTAAAATGTAATTCACTTGACAAACTATTTATTAAATATAATAAATTAATTAGAAATTTTATAAATTATTTATTGATATAATAATATTAACAACATTAGTAAAACACATTTTATATCGAACGTATCAATATTGAATAATAAAAATAATAAGTCTTAGGGTTTCTTACAAGGGAAATTAATTAAAATACTCAAAGTTTGACTTTGACTTACCAAAATACCTATTTATTTCCTGAATTTGTCAAAATAATCATTTTTTTCGCAAAGGGGGTCCGCGATCGCGGACAGGGACCATTTTTGACAACTTTTAAAACTTTTTACCCCGCGATTGTGTCTTTTTATTGTTTTGATTTAAAATTTACATTTTCAACCCCTATACTTATTTACTTACTTTACTTTATATCTTTTACTTTCATAATTTTAATTTTACATTTAACACATATAATCGTTTATTAACTAAAATACGATAAAAAATACATTTTAATTTTAACAAGTTACACCACTGTACTCGTCTCTTCGATACCTTCGAAATGAGTCCAATATTGAATATTTTGGATTTATTTATTTTATTATATATCATATATACTACATAAAAATATTTTTAATATTTAAAATTCATATATACTTATAGTTAATTATTTTAACTATAAGAGTAGCATAAATTAAATAATTAACTATAAGAATATATGAATTTTAAATATTAAAAATATTTTTATGTAGTATATATGATATATAATAAAATAAATAAATCCAAAAATATTCAATATTGGACTCATTTCGAATGTATCAAAGAGACGAGTACAATGGTGTAACTTGTTAAAATTAAAACGTATTTTTTTAACGTATTTTAGTTAATAAACGATTATATGTGTTAAATGTAAAATTAAAATTATGAAAGTAAAAGGTATAAAGTAAAGTAAGTAAATAAGTATAGGGATTGAAAATGTAAATTTTAAATCAAAACAATCAAAAAGACACAATCGTGGGACACTGATCGCGAGGTAAAAAGTTTCAAAAGTTGTCAAAAATGGTTCCTGTCCACGATCGCGGACCCAGTTCGCGAAAAAAATGGGTATTTTGACAAATTCAGGAGAGAAATTGGTATTTTGGTAAGTCAAAGTTAAACTTTGGCTATTTTAATTAATTTCCCTTCTTACAATAAAATTTATCTTGAGAAATATTTGTTTAAAAAATACATTAATATAAAATATTTAATTTGCAACGGTAGAATAAGAGTAAAAAAAATTGAAAAGATTTTTCTTAAGAATGTGATGAAAAACATGCATAATTATCTATGCAAGATATAAATAATCAAAGGACCTTTGATCTAGCGGTATTGGAGCCCTCACCTTTTAGGAGGTCAGGTGTTCAAACCTCACCAAAGATGAAGAGAGTATGTGAGTTTATTTGTTTGCATTTGACATATATAAATATTATATACTTTAAAAAAAATGATATAAATAATCGGGAGAGAAAATGAGAAAATTATTATAAAAATTGAAAGATGATTTTTATTTATGTCACGTAATTACGATGATGTGTCATCTACATCAACTAGATGACAACTAATTTAAGCCATTTATGCACAAAAAAGTGGAGTTAACTGATTAAAAGATAACAAGTTATCCATGACTATAATATGTAGAATTTTTTAAGGTACAATAACCTAATAAAATATAATTTAAAAACAAATTATTGTAATAAGAAAAAAATATAATACTATAGTAGAAATTTTATAAAAGTAAGAGTAAATTACACTTTCGGTCCCTATGATTGCCACCTACTATTAAGTATAGTCCTTATTTTAAACTAATTACTATTTTAGTCATCATGGTTGTCATCCTTTTTCAATGTTGTTCCCTCAACTACCTTCTGTTAAATAAGTCTGTTCATCTTTTTAATTTTTATTTCATTTTCCTTTAAAAATTAAGAATTAAAGAATATATTATAATATTATATACTATTATTAATTATATACACACCAGGTCAAAACAATCAAAACCTCCTGTGATCCACTCCTTCCCCTTCCGCTACCCCTCCGGCAACACCCTTAATCGGCGTTCTTGAGCCTGTATTTTGTGTGGGTTTGAAGGGTTCAAAACGGTCATAAATGATTTCCCGTTAAGATATAATTTTTGGGTTCGAGGGGTTAGATCGGATCCGAATCATGGTTCGAGGGGTTTGATCGGAGATGCAAGATGGAAGCATAAAACTGGAGTTGCTTGTCGTATGAGAGGGGAGGAGAGAAGCCCTTCATCGAACTCTCTCCAACCTGTTTCCTGTTCTATATCTGAAATCTAGGTTTGTTTTAGAGGAATTTCTTGCACAAACCTGGAACTTTGGTTTGATTTGAGAAAGAATTTTTAGTAATTTAGATTTTGGGTCTGATTTTGGTCACAAATTTGGCGAGTCACATCTGGGTTGATGGCGATGCGTATTGAATATTGATTTGTGGGTATTAATTTGTGGCTTCCAACTGGTTCGGTAGTGGTGGTGGTCGTCGGTCGATACGGAGAGGGGGTGGGTTTTGATTTGTGTCTTACCTCCGGCAATTTCCTTTACCGACAACCACTGACCTCTTCCGACAATCTTGTCCACCGACGACACCCATGAGTTGCACACGCCTCTCACGCCCTTACCCCCTCCCCTAAAATCTTGATATTATTAAGATTTTTGTATGAGCAAAAACCTTGTTTGTTATGCAACAACAACAAAATTCATTTCTTGTTCTTTCCGTCTCATAATCCTTCCATCGGATTCAACATCCTAAAATAAGTCAAAACCACTAGAGATTAGAGAATCAAATGATCTGATAACTCAACAACCGACTTCAGTTTAAATTACAAAAACCCATAGGGGGTGGTATTGATCTGGAGCGGCCTGACTAACGAAAACCCCTCTCCCTCCGCCGATTATACAACGAGAATCCGCTACCCCTCCGACTTCATATTTGGTTTGTGGTTTTTAGGATTTTCGATTGCTTGTTGATACTGCTTTATCATTTTTGGTGTGGGTTTTGATTTTGATTGGGATTGTATTGTATGTGTTGGTTTGATTAGGGGTTGTATGGGTTGTCTTGTGGTTGACTGGTTGTGGCGGTGATTGTAGCTTGATGGAATGATGGTGAAGATGGTCATTATTGATTAATATATATATATATATATATATAATCTGAAATGAAGTAGAAACCATAATGACTCGGTTTTTTGATGAACAAAAAAAATCTAATAAATTAAAAAAGTTAAAAAGACTGAAATTCCCTTTAATTTAACTGGGTTTTTTAACAGAGTTAACAAGATAGGTCAACTCTAAAACAAAATGAGAACCATAGGGATCAAATTTGAAATGAAGTAGAAAGCATAATGACTAAAACTGTAATTAGTTTAAAAGAGGGACCGAAGTTGATCCTGAATGGCAACCACAGAAATCAAAAATGTAATTTACTCTAAAAGTAATTTGTTATGTCAATAAAACAATCATTCAGTCATATTAAAATAACGAACAAATTTATACATTAATGCCTGCAATAAAGAGTTAAAAGTCACAAGCTAAGAGTAATACTGGTGTGCATTAAATTTGATTGGGTGAAACACTTTCACTTTGGTCGATAAAACTTGTTTTATTAACAGAATTTTGAGATATTTCCTATTAATTAAAAATTAAACACTTTCACTTTAGTCAATAAAACTTACTTTATCAATATAATCTTGAGAAATTTGTTATTTACATAAAAAATGGACGATTTCACGTTTTCAACTTATTTATATAAATATAGACCAGTTTGGGTTATATTTTATTGTTAACGCCTCGAACAACTAGCATTTTACTAAAGTAAATTAAGTGACCGTTTATCAAATGCTTACCTAAGTAAATGTTTACTAAGTCACATTACCTTACCGGATGAATATGGTAAAAACCAAGAATCTTATCTAGTAGGAGCTAAGACAATGATCGAGAGTCTTACCTGGTAAGTGATGGCAAAAATCTTACCGTGATTAACGCTTATTACCGGAAAAATTGTTGCATATAACACCGTATTGGTGGCCTAAAACCGATAAATAAGTCATAATATTAAATTTTATAAGTAACCCTTACCCGCGTAAGGGTTTGGTAAACTGAGAATATCATATAAAACCATAGAGCAGTGCATCACCGGCAGCATAATCCATTAAGCTGCCGTCTGAAGGTTGGTTTCGACCCAGTGTTTAGTCAGGTCGCGTTTGGGCATCTCGGCATAGGTTTTCTTCTGGCAAACCGATCCGGTTTTGCCTCTGTTTTTTCCACATTGGTGCTGTTGATTTTTCTTTCCTTTTTTGTGGGTCTTGGCTTCTGTTTTGGTGTTGCTGCTGTTCGGTTTAGGCTTATGGGTCTGTGTGGTGTTGTTGAAACTTGTGGCATAATTGGTTTTGGTGGTATTAATGAATGGCTTTTCAAAAAAATATATATATATATATAAAACCATAGAGACCAATGTAGTAAATGTAATACAAGGATGAAATACGTAATTTCTAACAAACCATAGGGACAAAAAATGGATGAAATGTACATATTTTAAACCGACCCGTTTTAAGCAACCGACTCCACAGGCGAAGTGATTGCTACAAATACTACGCATCACCTCATTGATTTTTCTCCCACAAAACTACAAACCAAAATGGCGTTACCTTTCGGCTATTTCGAGCTAATTCTTGCAGCTTTTTGCTATCTCTCTATCTCCCTTTTCCGGCAACGCCACCAGCTTCTCTTCGACTGGCCCTTCGTCGGAATGCTTCCAGCATTGATCAGCCGTATCGACGTCATCCACCACCGTTGTGCCCTCATTCTCCGCCAAACCGGCGGCACATTCTTGTTCAAAGGACCATGGTTCATTAATATGAACATGTTAGCCACCGTACATCCGGCAAACATTCACCACATCATGAGCTCCAACTTCGTGAATTTCCCAAAAGGCGACGAGTTTCGTAGTATTTTCGAAGTTCTTGGAGATGGGATTTTCAATTCGGACCACGAGTTGTGGCGGAGCCATCGGAAAGTCACTAGTGGTTTGATTAATAATCAAACGTTTCTACGGTTCGTTGCGAAAACGAACACGGAAAAACTAAAAAACGCGTTGATTCCAGTTCTCGATTACTTGGCGACAAATAATGTTGTCGTAGATATGCAAGACGTTTTTCAACGGCTTACGTTCGACACAACTTGCATGTTTGTAACTGGTCACGATCCTGGGTGTTTATCGGTTAATTTTAAAGACGTCCCTTTCTCGAGAGCCATGGACGAAGCCGAAGAAGCCATTTTCGCACGTCACGTTGTTCCGAAAATCGTTTGGAAGGTGCAAAAACGATTAGGGGTTGGGAAAGAAAAGAAACTAAAAGAGGCGTGGAAAACGTTAGACGATGTGATCATGGGTCTCATTGAACGAAAACGAAAAGATCTAATATCGTTTGACTCAAACGACATTTTGACTTCTTTGATGACGGATCGTGAATCTTTATGCGACGGAATAATTAAAAACGACGATAAGTTTTTAAGAGATATGATATTAAATTTGATGATTGCAGGGCGGGACACAACGAGCTCATCGTTGACTTGGTTTCTCTGGCTCGTTATGACCCACCCAATCATCGCGAAAAAGATTCGAGATGAAATAAATGGAATTATTTCCAAATCGGAAGTCGAAAAAGGGAGAATTTTTGAAGCCGAAGAAAGCAACAAATTGGTGTATTTGCATGCTGCATTTTGTGAAGCATTAAGGTTATATCCACCAGTTCCGTTTCAACACAAGGCTCCGATTCAACCCGATGTTCTTCCTAGCGGCCATCGTGTCGACCCAAATATGAAGGTAACAATTATTTATATATTTTGATCCAAATCGATCAAAGCTTAATTACGTGAAATATTAAAATATGATATTAAAAATCGTAGTTATTATATATATATATATATAATTAACTGAGAAAAGAAATCATATCAAATTAAAATTAAAAGGTATCGTGTTTAAATAAATTTCATACGGCGTCGATGTCTTTTTCTGATCTCTAAATTTTTTCGGTACAAGTTATATAATTTGTAATATATATGCTGTTTTATTCATAATCTTTAACTAAGGATTATTAATATTCTTTTAGATAATTGTATTTTCGATAAGCAATTAAATAATATTTTGCAATAACGTGAACATAATGCTTAAGAATAAGACAACTAAAAATATGTGTGGATCAGTGGATGTCATATATAATTTTTAAGTTATAGGTTAAAAATTATGAAATATAAATAATGTTAACTAAGAATACGTGTCGATGTTAACTTGTATATATATATGTTTGACATCTAAATAATTATTTCTTACAAAATAAAACATGATGGTTTATTTCTAATATAACAATTAACAAATGTTGTTTATTTCTGAGTTCATTACTACATATTACTTGTCAGATTTTGTTTTCGTTGTACGCCATGGGGAGAATGGAAACAATTTGGGGTGATGATAGCTGGGAATTCAAACCGGAGAGATGGATTACTGACAGACAGACGATACGACATGAACCATCATACAAGTTCTTGTCCTTCAATGCTGGTCCACGGACGTGTCTGGGAAAACAAGTGGCCTTCACCCAAATGAAGGCCGTAGGTGCAACCATTTTGCACAACTACGAGTTTGAATTGGTCAAAGGTCATGTTGTGGCTCCTAACGTTTCAATCATTCTCTACATGAAACATGGTTTAAAGGTTAGGGTTGCACGAAGATGGCCTTGACCTAGTTTCTGTGGTGGTCGGTTTTAAAATCATCATAGTTGGTTTTTTTTGCAACATAAACTGTCATTTTTGTCAAAAAGGAGAAGAAACATCGTATTTTGAAAGAATCGTTCATTTCAAACAAATTATGAGGATGGAGATGGAAAAATGACCAAAATTATTAGTAGTTGCAACATATAATGTTTCGTTTGCCCTTTTACCAGAACCATGGTTTATTGATAAGAAAAATCAAAAGTAATTGATTTGAAATCAACCACCCCTCAACCCTAGAAAGATATTAGGGTTTGTTGAGTGTTAATGTGTGGAATCCCTAGAATATGTTATGTAAAATAACTACGTGTTTAATGAAATCAACTTTTTTAGTTATTAATGTATTTATTGAAATCATTAATGTTTTCATTATTCATGTAATTGTTTAAATCACTATTGCAAAATGATTAATTAGGTTGGACATCCATAATCTTGTAATAGAATACTTTGGTGTTGTTTTAAGATATGATATTGAATGATTTGTCGAAATAACTGACTTTAGCGATGGAAATATCCATCAGTAATCTTTCGGAAAAAATATCATGGGAAAATGTATCTGTTGATCCAAACCCTCAGTGACTTGATAATGACTCTTTAAAACACTTAGTGAAAATTGTAAGTAAACAATATATATTAAAGTTTCACTATCGCTGATAAGTACTATGTCTCTACAGTACCGCTGATAGGAAACTCATGCTTTTAGTTAGACATTCAGCGAAACTATTCATCCATAAAGCTCTAAGCATGTTCAGTACTTTTGGTGATCGCTGATAAGTTTTAGTTGTTTACTTATGATCCCTGAAGACAAGTTTCACGTCAACAAAGGTTCTACGCTGAAGTCGAAGATCAAGCCCAAGAACCAGCGACAAGTCTACTAATGAACTGATGCGGATATCAGCGAAGTCACAGATTTGTCCACTCAACGTAAAGTATCAAGTAGAATACTTTAGCGATCGTTGAGCTTTATCACTCGCTGATAAAGTACTGTTCAACGAACGCTGATCATGAAGTTTCCTCTATAAGTTACTTTTGTCTTAACCCCTTGCACGTCTCCGTACGAAATGTCAGAACGGACATCCCTTATGTCCAGAATCGTACAACCAACTCTGATTCTACACTGTACACCATGCGACTACTAAGGTTGTCTACAAAGGTCAAAACATGCAACCACTCAGCTGCTGCCACGTGTAAAGTAATACTGCCATGCATTAAATGCATGCAGTATATAAGAAGAACCCTACTTCAAAAACGAAGTGCTCGGTCATCTTCTTCTTTCTCTCTTAGTGTTAATATTATTCGTAGTATTCTTATCTCCTTTCTGTCTTATTTCTAGTGCAAGAAACTTAGTGTTTTTAACTTGTTTAGATTAGGATTAGTCCTTAATCTTGTTCCGCAACAAGTTGTAAATTGTTTAATCTTCTCTTGCAAAACCCCTAGATTTTCCAGAGATAACTTTAATCTATGGAAAAATAGGATGATCCTCTTCTTTGAAGGTGTAGACCCTACTATGCCTTACTACATCGAAAATGGCCCATATATTCCTGTTAGAATTGATCCTGAAGTTCCAGGCATTGCTAATAGAGCTGCCATTCCTGAAAGATTGGTTCCCAATGAAATTCATATGTGGACTGATGAAGATAAGAAGAAAGTGGCTATCGACACTAAAGCCAGATCCATTCTTTCCATGGCTCTTCCTGACGAAGTCTACCATTCCGTCATGAACCTGAAAACCTCCAAAGCCATGTGGGACACAATCTGTGTTCAGTATGAAGGTACGTCTGAAGTCCAGGACTCAAGAAAGATCAACCTGTTAAGACAGTACGAAAGCTTCATTTGTGGTAAGAATGAATCTCTCTCTGAAGCACATCAGCGGTTTAACTGTTTAATAATAGATCTGTAAACCGTTGGTAAGGAATATTCTAACTTTGAAATTCTGACAAAAATCTTAGAATGTTTACCTGAAAGCTGGGACAGTTATTCAATGTGTCTCAAGCTATCGAAGGATCTAAAATCAATGACTCTTTCTACCTTATATGGCATTATGCTCAATCATGAGCAATTGAGTCATCTTAAGAAGAATCTTGTAAAAGATTCCAAAAGCACCCATGTTGCTTTAATCTCAGAGTCACCTACCACTCAGCGATCTACTATCACTATCACTGAGTTGGAGACTAACTCTGAATGCTCATCAGATGCTGACTCTTCAGATCTTGATGAATCTATGGCTCTCCTATCTAATAAATTCAGGAGATTCGCCAAAAAAAAAAAATTCAGAAAGAATAAAACTCTCGCTCTCACTGACAAGCCTAGAACATCATCCCCTGTTGATAAGGCTACTGCTACCTGCTTTAACTATGAAAAAGTAGGACACTTTGCTAGTGAATGCAGGTCAAATAAAGTCTATAAACCCTCAGCTTTCTCCAAGAAATCCTCTAACCCCAGGTCTAGAGATGACAAATATCAAAAGCTGAAAGAAAGGTATGCAAAGCTGAAAGGCTTTAAGAAGAAAGTCAAAGGCCTGATGGCTGACTATGATTGGGCTGCCTCTGACGAAGAAGAATCATCTGACTCAGAAGATGATGATGAAGCCAATCTCTGTCTCATGGCCAAAATCGAAGATGAGGAAGAAAACTCTGACATTCCCTCTGCTTCAGCCTCTACTACCAAGGTATCACCTTCTTTCTTTACTCATATTTCAGATATTGATGAAGCTGATAGTCTTCGAAAAATCGATCTTCTGACTGCTAGTTTATATGATGCCATGAATGGCAAAACTGTTGTTGAAAATCAAAACCTTGATCTCGCCGAACAACTTAAAAACTGTCACCTTCAAATAGAAAAGCTTTCCAAAATAGAAGAAGATTTAAAAGATCAAGTTCATATAAATCAACTAGTCAAAATCGAACGTGAAGAAGCTATCGCTGCATTAAATGCTGAAAAGGCTACTGTTGAAGGATGGTGTAAATCCTCAACAACGATCACTGAGATAATCAAGTCTCAGATTCCCCTGAGTGACAAACGTGGTCTTGGTTACAAAGTTGATACTCTAAAACCAACCACTGATCGTTCCATGCTCAAATTTGGAACTTTCGTGTCCTCAGTCCCTAACACTTTCTCATCTCAATGTTCCTCTTCAAAAACTCCTATCCCTGAGGAAATCTCTATCTTTTGTAGCATGGAATCTTAAAACTTTCCATTGAATTCCAATTTTTATGTATTTGACATTCCATTACATATTGCTGGGATTTCAATGGAATGGAATGTGTTCTTTTTTTAATTCCAAAAATACCCCTTGAACAACCCAGCAAGAAATCGATTTCATCATCATCTTCCAATCTCTCTGATTTCATCATCATCTTCCAATCTCTCTGTAAACACCATAATCCACAAGAGCTAATAAGGCGAAATCGATTCATCATCATCTTCGTTTGTCTCCGGGGATCTACAAGCAGTCGGTGTACGTCCCGAACTCACTGTTATCACCTGGAACAACACCGCCAACAAAATCAATCATCATCAGGTCGGAGTTCTTCCTTAAACCCTAACGACAAGCCTTTCACGAATCGATCTATATATTGGCAGAAGAGGAGGTGGTCTGAGATTGAGAGGAGCCTCTAGCCATTGTTGCAGTAGATCGTAGCCTGGAAAGTTGGAGAAATTGGAAGCCTCGAAGAGAAGTAGAAATGGAGCACATAAGTGGAAAGGGAAAGGTTTTTTTGAAAGGGAAATGTTTTTTTAATATCTTGTGGTTTATTATTGTGTTTGGGTTATTAAAACGTTTTTTTTGAAAAAAACAATTAAAATTATCAAAAGGGTATTTTGGTCATTTACCAAAATTTCATTCCAATTCCAAAGCTACATTCTGTGAACCAAACATACAGATTCCAATTTCTTTAACAGATTTCATTCCAATTCTGTCAACCAAACAGCTGGTCAAACCTGACAACATTCCATTCCAATTCCTTCAAAGTCAAATTCCTTTGACATATTCCATTCCATCCAAAAACATTCTGCGAACCAAACACCCTAAGTGTTTTAATAAACTGTTTTGTATAACTCAGTTTTTTAGAACCAAACCATTATGTGTTCTACCTAAAACCCTTGCTCTGAACGAGGAGAACCAATTATGGAGCATATACACTAAGAATTTAAGAAGCTACTCTACCATGAGCACACATCCACTGGTTTATGATTCAATTTATTTATTACAACAAAATTGAGTTTATAGGATAGCAAAAATATGTGAGTATTCCAATATACTACTTATAGTAGTTGAGTTTATAAGACCAAACGATAAAGTGTTGTATTTAAAAGTGTTGCAATAAGCTTATAGGGCGTTTTTGTGAGTCTTAACAAGCTTTTTAAGAAATTTGGAAAATAAAGCATCCTATTAGCCATTTTATAGGACAATATTTGAAAAAAAAATGTCTTATAACAGTAGGTGTCGTATAAGAAGATGTGTTTACTTACACTTTTCAAAAGTGTCATATAAAATGGCTAATTTGATACTTTATTTTAAAGATGTTCTAAAAAAACTTTGAAGGACGTGCAAAAACAACCTAAAAGTTTTTTACAATATCTTTAGATAAGACACTTTATTATTTATTTCTACAAACTGAAGGCCTATAAATCGGTCTATCAAGACATTTGGACATTGTTGGCATCTTATTAATCCAATTTTATTGTAGTGATTCAAATGTCTAATCCATCTTAATTAACAGTTTAATAGGAGACTTATAATAAGTTATTTAAGACACTATTAAAATTAAGTGTTGTGTTAATTTTTTACCTGACACTTTTGAGAAGTGTCATATTAACACATCTTTTTATAGGACATGTTTTCAAATAGTAAAAAAAATAATTAATAGGACCTCAAAAGTGTTATAAAAAACTTGTTAAAACGTCAAAAGGGTTCTACAAGCTTATTGCAATACTTTATGTTACTTAGGACGTACAATTGTTCGATCGTATAAACTCAGGTTCCATTGGTTTGCAGGATTGAATGAGATTATTTTGGAGAGATTTGGAATTGAATTCCACTCCAATTCCATGTTTTGTTTGAAGGATTTCTAGGGTTTGAAATCTCGGGATTTCATTGTAATCCAACAAACATGGATTTCGAAATCCCACGGAGATGAAAAAACACTCTTTTGTACTAAACAACTAATAAAACTGTAATTGAGTTATTTTTATAATTTGTTTTTATAGATTATCCATAAAATATAAAATCCAATTTCATTCCAATCCTACAAACCAAATACTTAAAATCCTTCCAATTTCAAATTATTCCAATTCCAAATCTTTCAATGAAATCGAAATCTCTCAAAATCATTTCAATTAAACCAAATTTTCCCTTTTACATTTTTAGGTCTTATATAACCAATTTCATTACGATGTATTAAGTAATCATTAATTATGATGTCCAATAACGATTATGTTGGGTCACTTAAGATTTGAAGATGACATCAGTCTCTCAATTTTACACAGTTCATACTTAGAATAATTTCTAGGTTCTTTACAAGCAGTTTAATTGTATAAAAATGTTCGGTGAAGTCGAAGATCAACCGAAGAAACAAAGTAGAAGTATATCTTCAAGGCGGATTGAAGATAGATTTCTCAACCAAAGATTAAGCTGCTACTTGGGACGTCCTAAGGTTTTAGGCCAGTACAAGGTCCTAAGGTTTTAGGCCAGTACAAGGTCCTAAGGTTTCAGGCCAGTACAAGGTCCTAAGGTTTCAGGCCAGTACACTTGAAGAGCAAGGAAAATCTTGAAGACTTGATCGGTATGATCTCTTGAAGATGTTGAAGACATGATATGCAGGATCTGGATCTCCTGAAGATGTTAAAGACTTGATCTCCAGGATCTCCTAAACTTGATCTCCAGGATCTCCTAGACTTGATCTGAAGAATCTCTTGAAGGTGTTGAAGATATGATCGGCAGGATATGTTGAAGTCATGATCGGCAGAGAATTCCTTAAGAAATAATTCTTGAAAATATCCTTGAAGACATCCTAGGCCAACAGTTTACAACAGGTATATTCTGCTTTATCTGCAAAATATATTTGGGATATCCTGCAATGACAGAGATATAATATGAGGATCAGAAAAAGGATCTTTGTATTTGTTATCTCTTTCAAGTAAGCTCAACTTCAACAACAGGTCAACGCTTCAAGACAAACATGCAAAGACAAAAGTATATCCCAGTACTTTTCAGAAGAAGCCTTCCATCCTGCCATCCAAGCCCTGCTTGACAAGTGTCCATGCATTTAATGCATGAGGCACTATATAAGGAGATCATCTTCAACCTTGCAACTAACCCAGTTTACAGACTCTCAAGCTTTCAAGTGCTGGCATTTCTCTCTCAAAGAAGTTCATTGTTTTCTTAGTGTTTTACAATTGTTCTTCATTCTGTGTGTGACTGTGTGTTAGATTGTTTGAGTAGATTTTATCTGTTCTGTTCCGCAACAATCTTTAAGTTTTCTGTGTGTAATTCTTATTTGAAGTTTTTCAATAAAAGAATTAAATTAAGTGAAAAAATTTGTGTATTGTATTCAACCCCCCTTCTACAATACTTGTTTACCATTGCTAATCCATAGCTGGGACCAACAAGTGGTATCAGAGCGGTCAGTTTAATCTAATAAACTTGATCTGCAATGGCTTCATCTTCTTCCTTAAACAATGTTTCTTCTCAAAACTCTATTGCTGGATCATACGACAATGGCTCCATAGCCAAACCACCAAAGTTTAACCCCAATAACTTCTCTCTGTGGAAAAGTCGTATGATGCTCTTCCTAGAAGGAGTCGACAGCAGATATCCTACTATACTTCATGAAGGACCTCTTGTTCCTAGAGTTTGGGATAGTTTTAATGCTAAAAATAAACATGAGGATGGTGATGAGTCTTCTTCTGATGAGGAAGAACGAACACCTGCTACTGGGAGATACATTGTAAAGGAACCCAGTAAGTACAATGAAAAAGATAAACGTCTTGTAGCTCTTGACACTAAAGTCAGAGCCATCATTGCCCTCTCTTTGCCTGATGAGGTTTATCGTTCTCTTGTAAATGTTTCTACCGCTAAGGAAATGTGGTCTACTCTGTGTGTTCTTTATGAAGGTACGCCTAAAGTGAAAAAGAGCAAAAAGATTGCTCTTGTTAGAAAATATGAACTCTTCTCTTATGAAAAAGGAGAATCTCTTTCAGTCTACTATAATCGCTTTAACAGTCTTCTCAATGATCTTAAACTGTTGGGTCGCATGTATGATAATGAGGAAGTCCTGTGCAAGTTTATGGATTGTCTTCCTGATTTTTGGGAAAACATATGTACTTGTATAAAGACAACCAAGGATCTTGATCACATGCCTCTCACTGCTCTTTATGGAACTCTCTTCAACTATGAGCAGACTAAGCTGCAAAGGAAGTCTATCATCACAGATATAAGGGGCTCTTCTATAGCTCTCATAAGTGACTCTTCCAAAAGAACTATGTGTACTCCAAGAATCACCTATCCATCTGACTCTGAACATGATAGTCAATGAGATCCCAATGAGCATTCAGAAGCATATCTTAGTGATGCTGATGATGAATGTGAGGAAACTTCAGTTGACAAATTATCAGATGGAATGGCCAGGATGGATGGGTATTCTAAATCCAAATCTCACTTTTCTTCTGAAAAATCTAAGTTTAGTCGAAAACCCTCCTCTTCTCTCTCCAAACACTCCTCCTCACACAAATCTAACGAGGAATGCTTTAACTGTGGTAAAAGGGGCCATTTTTCTTCTGAGTGTAGAAGTAAACGTTTTGAAAAACCTAGAACTTCTTCCTTAGGCCAATTCTCCTCAAAACCGGGAAGATCCAAATATGATTCTGACCGAGCTGAAAGATACAAAGAAAAATACAAGAGAGAAAAAGAAAGAAATGCAAGACTAGTCAGAAAAGGAAAGGGTTTGCCTGCTAAAACTCATGATTTGGCAGATGAACCCACATCTGAAAGTGAGAAGGACATTTCAAATTTGTGCTTTATGGCCTAGATAAACGATATGGATGATCCAGAATGTCACACCCTCTCAGCTCTTGTATCAGCTAAGTGCTTCTCATCTTCTTCACAGAATTGACAGGTAATCTACCAAAGATGTCTTTACTTCTAATCCTCACCCTTCTTGTTCCATTCAAACACTCTACCTCCATTTTCTTAAAAACACCCTTCCCATTATTACCTGCTAGTTCAATCTCCCTCACCTTCTCTCAACCCTTATCACTACCCTTCTTAAATATACACTTTAACCCTCTCACCTTTCTACCTGACCTCTCACCCTCATTTCCTAAGTATGTCTTTCCTAAATGTATCATTTCCTAAGTCTATCTTTTCTTCATATATCTTACATCTCCACAAGTCCATACTGAACATCAAAGCTCCTCTGATGATGACTCCTCTTCAAGTCTATCACCTTCTGGAGATCCTATCATTAACATCCTGCCATCATCCCCTCCTACATCTTTCAGGTATCTTCCTCATCCTAACTTCTTTCCTACCTATTCCTCTCCTTGCCTAACACCTTGCCTATCTTTTTGCCTACCAATTCTTGCCTACCGCTTTGCCTACAGACTTTTCTCTCCTATTCTTCTCTTTTCCCATACCTTTTACCAACTTCCCTAACTTCATCTCTTCATCTTTAACCTCCCTCCTCCCTTTCAAAAACCTACATGCTATCCTATCTTCTTCAACAATGGCTTTATCAAAACCATTCCCAATCTCCAAGAAAATACTTTCTCAAGTACTCATATTCACACTCACCAAATATTCCCTTCTCCTCCACTTCTACCAATTTGCCCTCTTCCACTCCTGAAGATTTTCCTCTGCTTCTCAACCTCAACCTTATCTTCTTTTAGCACAATATTCTGGATTTGAAGATCCCTCCCTTCATGACTATGTGTAAAGCGTGAAGATCACTGTTGAAGATTGAAGATGACTTGAAGACCCACATCATAAGATTACTCTGAAGATCTTTCTCAACAATCTTTCGAAAATCATTGCCAAACTCTTTCAAAAAAAAAGAGAAAAAAAAATGTCAGTTTTATAGCAGTTATATATTTTACAGATATTTTTATCTGTCTATTTGCCTAAAGATCTTAGTTGGTTCTTTCCTTTGAACCAAACTCAAGAAAGCCTACACCTATCTCTTGTCTTGGGTTCTTTCTATTAAACTTTTCTCAAAAACCCTCATATGATACATTTGATCTACAACCAATTTTTGACATCATCATGATGATGTCATCCAAATGACATCATCAAACCCTCCAACCTAAACCACACCTTCTCTTTTCTCTATATTTTTTGTCGGCTCACATGATATTCAAAAAAAAAAAAATTAATAATAATAATAATCTCAACCTATCTCTTTACTATTATCCCCTCACCCACCGAAACCATTTCAGCCGAAAACCATGCCACCCACCAACTTGCATCAGCCCCCCCCCCCCCCCCCCCCCCACACACACACACACATTTTTTTGTTGCCATTTTTTTTAATAAATCCCCAAATCCCCTTGCCGCCGACCTCCTTTATTTCTACCAAACAGCACCCTAAGCCACCGATGCCCTCTCCCTTGCGACTCTCCACCGACCCCTCTCACCCCCCCCCTCCCACCCAAAAAAAAAACTCTTCCCATCCCTCTTATTTTTTTTAAGACTCACTCCCTTCTCTCTCTCCTACTTTTTCTATTCCCCATATATCTCATCCTAAACCCTAACCTATCATCTCCCATCACACTCCACCTCTTACATCTTTTTACCCACCAAATATTTCTCTCACTCTTCTCCTTTTTACCATCTCTTACCCAAATATAAATACCTCATCTTTTCCTCATTTCTTCTTCCCATTTTTCTCCCATCTTTTCCTCTTAGTGTTTTTTCCTTCGTCGCCCGCTGAGGGGGAGAATTCATCTGAGGGGGAGCAACATCAACCCTCAATATTCATATCCAGCGTCCAACTCGAAAAAATGAGAAAATCGGCGGACCGGTTAAGGGGGAGCACATCAGTCGAAAAAATGAGAAAATCTACTGAGGGGGAGCAAAACAAAGACAAATGATGATGATGTTGAACAGGAAGAGCTGAAGATGCCAACAAAAGAAAGAAGATGTAAGAGATGGCCATAAGCATCCTGAGGCCGATTCACTCAAACTCAACCCCCCTCAAAGAATCCTCAAGGCTTCTGATCAAAATGAAGAATCCTCAAGCAGACACAAGTTTCAACTTCTCCCTCCAAAGATGCAAGTAATTTTTGTTATGTTCATATTGTCTATACTTCTTTTCTTTTTCCTTTTTCTTTCATTTGTGTGTACAGATATACCTTATTCTTTCATTATACTTGTAAATATCAGATACAAAAAAATGGACTATGTGAAAAGAACCCAAAAGAGTAAACAAGGGTCAAAAATGAATTATTCAGTGTTTACTTCTCAGATTCTAAGTATGGATGTCATCCTCAAATAGGGGGAGATTGTTGGGTCACTTAAGATTTGAAGATGACCTCAGTCTCTCAATTTTACACAGTTCATACTTAGAATAATTTCTAGGTTCTTTACAAGCAGTTTAATTGTATAAAAATGTTCGGTGAAGTCGAAGATCAACCGAAGAAACAAAGTAGAAGTATATCTTCAAGGCGGATTGAAGATAGATTTCTCAACCAAAGATTAAGCTGCTACTTGGGACATCCTAAGGTTTTAGGCCAGTACAAGGTCCTAAGGTTTTAGGCCAGTACAAGGTCCTAAGGTTTCAGGCCAGTACAAGGTCCTAAGGTTTCAGGCCAGTACACTTGAAGAGCAAGGAAAATCTTGAAGACTTGATCGGTAGGATCTCTTGAAGATGTTGAAGACATGATATGCAGGATCTGGATCTCCTGAAGATGTTAAAGACTTGATCTCCAGGATCTCCTAAACTTGATCTCCAGGATCTCCTAGACTTGATCTGAAGAATCTCTTGAAGGTGTTAAAGATATGATCGGCAGGATATGTTGAAGTCATGATCGGCAGAGAATTCCTTAAGAAATAATTCTTGAAAATATCCTTGAAGACATCCTAGGCCAACAGTTTACAACAGGTATATTCTGCTTTATCTGCAAAATATATTTGGGATATCCTGCAATGACAGAGATATAATATGAGGATCAGAAAAAGGATCTTTGTATTTGTTATCTCTTTCAAGTAAGCTCAACTTCAACAACAGGTCAACGCTTCAAGACAAACATGCAAAGACAAAAGTATATCCCAGTACTTTTCAGAAGAAGCCTTCCATCCTGCCATCCAAGCCCTGCTTGACAAGTGTCCATGCATTTAATGCATGAGGCACTATATAAGGAGATCATCTTCAACCTTGCAACTAACCCAGTTTACAGACTCTCAAGCTTTCAAGTGCTGGCATTTCTCTCTCAAAGAAGTTCATTGTTTTCTTAGTGTTTTACAATTGTTCTTCATTCTGTGTGTGACTGTGTGTTAGATTGTTTGAGTAGATTTTATCTGTTCTGTTCCGCAACAATCTTTAAGTTTTCTGTGTGTAATTCTTATTTGAAGTTTTTCAATAAAAGAATTAAATTAAGTGAAAAAATTTGTGTATTGTATTCAACCCCCCTTCTACAATA
Organism: Saussurea involucrata; assembly: GCA_033807775.1. Lineage (NCBI taxonomy): Eukaryota > Viridiplantae > Streptophyta > Magnoliopsida > Asterales > Asteraceae > Saussurea > Saussurea involucrata. The sequence goes on from CM066316.1 coordinate 27,034,763, forward strand.
CTTGTTTACCATTGCTAATCCATAGCTGGGACCAACAAATTAGTTATACTGCAAAGCATATTTTACTGTATATATAGTGTCAACACTAAGCTAGTAGTTCATTAACTGATACTGAAAACAACAAACGTTAAATTATTAAAAAAAACTTCTAACCATTTAAACAAACTCAACTATTCATTAGTGATGAATAGCATACTCTGAAAATCTATCAAAGGTGAGACAACGTTTTTTTGATGAAGCGAAATTTTAGAATACTTCTTTTGTTTTAAAATATGTATCTACAACTTTTTAAGCTTATCTTAAAATAAATATCGGTTTTTAAAAGTAAATATTCGCTTTCCATTTTTATGAAATGAATAAACTTTCATTTTACTTGTTAAAGATAAAAATATAATTTAATTAATTAAAAAATTATAATAACTATACAATCCTAAAACTATATACTATTTTGATTCTTAGCATTCATTATAGGATGAAGAGTATATCTTGATGAATAAATTAAACTATTTAAAAAACAAAATATTTATTAATATAATAATATTAAGAAGATTTGTGGATCAAAAATAACCTTTTTAACAATATTAAAAATGTATTTTTAGAATAAATAAAATAAGATTTGTTAGTATTTTTTTCTTACAAACAAAATATTTATCTTGAAAAAACATGTTATATTTTTTAAAATGTAATTCACTTGACAAACTATTTATTAAATATAATAAATTAATTAGAAATTTTATAAATTATTTATTGGTATAATAATATTAACAACATTAGTAAAACACATTTTATATCGAACGTATCAATATTGAATAATAAAAATAATAAGTCTTAGGGTTTCTTACAAGGGAAATTAATTAAAATACCCAAAGTTTGACTTTGACTTACCAAAATACCTATTTCTTTCCTGAATTTGTCAAAATAATCATTTTTTCCGCAAAGGGGGTCCGCGATCGCGGACATGGACCATTTTTGACAACTTTTAAAACTTTTTACCCCGCGATTGTGTCTTTTTATTGTTTTGATTTAAAATTTACATTTTCAACCCCTATACTTATTTACTTACTTTACTTTATATCTTTTACTTTCATAATTTTAATTTTACATTTAACACATATAATCGTTTATTAACTAAAATACGATAAAAAATACATTTTAATTTTAACAAGTTACACCACTGTACTCGTCTCTTCGATACCTTCGAAATGAGTCCAATATTGAATATTTTTGGATTTATTTATTTTATTATATATCATATATACTACATAAAAATATTTTTAATATTTAAAATTCATATATACTTATAGTTAATTATTTTAACTATAAGAGTAGCATAAATTAAATAATTAACTATAAGAATATATGAATTTTAAATATTAAAAATATTTTTATGTAGTATATATGATATATAATAAAATAAATAAATCCAAAAATATTCAATATTGGACTCATTTCGAAGGTATCAAAGAGACGAGTACAATGGTGTAACTTGTTAAAATTAAAACGTATTTTTTTAACGTATTTTAGTTAATAAACGATTATATGTGTTAAATGTAAAATTAAAATTATGAAAGTAAAAGGTATAAAGTAAAGTAAGTAAATAAGTATATGGGTTGAAAATGTAAATTTTAAATCAAAACAATCAAAAAGACACAATCGTGGGACACTGATCGCGAGGTAAAAAGTTTCAAAAGTTGTAAAGTTGTAAAGTTGTCAAAAATGGTTCCTGTCCGCGATCGCGGACCAAGTTCGTGGAAAAAATGGGTATTTTGACAAATTCAGGAGAGAAATTGGTATTTTGGTAAGTCAAAGTCAAACTTTGGGTATTTTAATTAATTTCCCTTCTTACAATAAAATTTATCTTGAGAAATATTTGTTTAAAAAATACATTAATATAAAATATTTAATTTGCAACGGTAGAATAAGAGTAAAAAAATTGAAAAGATTTTTCTTAAGAATGTGATGAAAAACATGCATAATTATCTATGCAAGATATAAATAATCAAAGGACCTTTGATCTAGCGGTATTGGAGCCCTCACCTTTTAGGAGGTCAGGTGTTCAAACCTCACCAAAGATGAGGAGAGTATGTGAGTTTATTTGTTTGCATTTGACATATATAAATATTATATACTTTAAAAAAAATGATATAAATAATCGGGAGAGAAAATGAGAAAATTATTATAAAAATTGAAAGATATTTTTTATTTATGTCACGTAATTACGATGATGTGTCATCTACATCAACTAGATGACAACTAATTTAAGCCATTTATGCACAAAAAAGTGGAGTTAACTGATTAAAAGATAACAAGTTATCCATGACTATAATATGTAGAATTTTTTAAGGTACAATAACCTAATAAAATATAATTTAAAAACAAATTATTGTAATAAGAAAAAAAATATAATACTATAGTAGAAATTTTATAAAAGTAAGAGTAAATTACACTTTCGGTCCCTATGATTGCCACCTACTATTAAGTATAGTCCTTATTTTAAACTAATTACAATTTTAGTCATCATGGTTGTCATCCTTTTTCAACGTTGTTCCCTCAACTACCTTCGGTTAAATAAGTTTGTTCATCTTTTTAATTTTTATTTCATTTTCCTTTAAAAATTAAGAATTAAAGAATATATTATAATATTATATACTATTATTAATTATATACACACCAGGTCAAAACAATCAAAGCCTCCTGTGATCCACTCCTTCCCCTTCCGCTACCCCTCCGGCAACACCCTTAATCGGCGTTCTTGAGCCTGTATTTTGTGTGGGTTTGAAGGGTTCAAAACGGTCATAAATGATTTCCCGTTAAGATATAATTTTTGGGTTCGAGGGGTTAGATCGGATCCGAATCATGGTTCGAGGGGTTTGATCGGAGATGCAAGATGGAAGCATAAAACTGGAGTTGCTTGTCGTATGAGAGGGGAGGAGAGAAGCCCTTCATCGAACTCTCTCCAACCTGTTTCCTGTTCTATATCTGAAATCTAGGTTTGTTTTAGAGGAATTTCTTGCACAAACCTGGAACTTTGGTTTGATTTGAGAAAGAATTTTTAGTAATTTAGATTTTGGGTCTGATTTTGGTCACAAATTTGGCGAGTCACATCTGGGTTGATGGCGATGCGTATTGAATATTGATTTGTGGGTATTAATTTGTGGCTTCCAACTGGTTCGGTAGTGGTGGTGGTCGTCGGTCGATACGGAGAGGGGGTGGGTTTTGATTTGTGTCTTACCTCCGGCAATTTCCTTTACCGACAACCACTGACCTCTTCCGACAATCTTGTCCACCGACGACACCCATGAGTTGCACACGCCTCTCACGCCCTTACCCCCTCCCCTAAAATCTTGATATTATTAAGATTTTTGTATGAGCAAAAACCTTGTTTGTTATGCAACAACAACAAAATTCATTTCTTGTTCTTTCCGTCTCATAATCCTTCCATCGGATTCAACATCCTAAAATAAGTCAAAACCACTAGAGATTAGAGAATCAAATGATCTGATAACTCAACAACCGACTTCAGTTTAAATTACAAAAACCCATAGGGGGTGGTATTGATCTGGAGCGGCCTGACTAACGAAAACCCCTCTCCCTCCGCCGATTATACAACGAGAATCCGCTACCCCTCCGACTTCATATTTGGTTTGTGGTTTTTAGGATTTTCGATTGCTTGTTGATACTGCTTTATCATTTTTGGTGTGGGTTTTGATTTTGATTGGGATTGTATTGTATGTGTTGGTTTGATTAGGGGTTGTATGGGTTGTCTTGTGGTTGACTGGTTGTGGCGGTGATTGTAGCTTGATGGAATGATGGTGAAGATGGTCATTATTGATTAATATATATATATATATATATATATATATATAATCTGAAATGAAGTAGAAACCATAATGACTCGGTTTTTTGATGAACAAAAAAAATCTAATAAATTAAAAAAGTTAAAAAGACTGAAATTCCCTTTAATTTAACTGGGTTTTTTAACAGAGTTAACAAGATAGGTCAACTCTAAAACAAAATGAGAACCATAGGGATCAAATTTGAAATGAAGTAGAAAGCATAATGACTAAAACTGTAATTAGTTTAAAAGAGGGACCGAAGTTGATCCTGAATGGCAACCACAGAAACCAAAAATGTAATTTACTCTAAAAGTAATTTGTTATGTCAATAAAACAATCATTCAGTCATATTAAAATAACGAACAAATTTATACATTAATGCCTGCAATAAAGAGTTAAAAGTCACAAGCTAAGAGTAATACTGGTGTGCATTAAATTTGATTGGGTGAAACACTTTCACTTTGGTCGATAAAACTTGTTTTATTAACAGAATTTTGAGATATTTCCTATTAATTAAAAATTAAACACTTTCACTTTAGTCAATAAAACTTACTTTATCAATATAATCTTGAGAAATTTGTTATTTACATAAAAAATGGACGATTTCACGTTTTCAACTTATTTATATAAATATAGACCAGTTTGGGTTATATTTTATTGTTAACGCCTCGAACAACTAGCATTTTACTAAAGTAAATTAAGTGACCGTTTATCAAATGCTTACCTAAGTAAATGTTTACTAAGTCACATTACCTTACCGGATGAATATGGTAAAAACCAAGAATCTTATCTAGTAGGAGCTAAGACAATGATCGAGAGTCTTACCTGGTAAGTGATGGCAAAAACTCTTACCGTGATTAACGCTTATTACCGGAAAAATTGTTGCATATAACACCGTATTGGTGGCCTAAAACCGATAAATAAGTCATAATATTAAATTTTATAAGTAACCCTTACCCGCGTAAGGGTTTGGTAAACTGAGAATATCATATAAAACCATAGAGCAGTGCATCACCGGCAGCATAATCCATTAAGCTGCCGTCTGAAGGTTGGTTTCGACCCAGTGTTTAGTCAGGTCGCGTTTGGGCATCTCGGCATAGGTTTTCTTCTGGCAAACCGATCCGGTTTTGCCTCTGTTTTTTCCACATTGGTGCTGTTGATTTTTCTTTCCTTTTTTGTGGGTCTTGGCTTCTGTTTTGGTGTTGCTGCTGTTCGGTTTAGGCTTATGGGTCTGTGTGGTGTTGTTGAAACTTGTGGCATAATTGGTTTTGGTGGTATTAATGAATGGCTTTTCAAAAAAAAAAAATATATATATATAAAACCATAGAGACCAATGTAGTAAATGTAATACAAGGATGAAATACGTAATTTCTAACAAACCATAGGGACAAAAAATGGATGAAATGTACATATTTTAAACCGACCCGTTTTAAGCAACCGACTCCACAGGCGAAGTGATTGCTACAAATACTACGCATCACCTCATTGATTTTTCTCCCACAAAACTACAAACCAAAATGGCGTTACCTTTCGGCTATTTCGAGCTAATTCTTGCAGCTTTTTGCTATCTCTCTATCTCCCTTTTCCGGCAACGCCACCAGCTTCTCTTCGACTGGCCCTTCGTCGGAATGCTTCCAGCATTGATCAGCCGTATCGACGTCATCCACCACCGTTGTGCCCTCATTCTCCGCCAAACCGGCGGCACATTCTTGTTCAAAGGACCACGGTTCATTAATATGAACATGTTAGCCACCGTACATCCGGCAAACATTCACCACATCATGAGCTCCAACTTCGTGAATTTCCCAAAAGGCGACGAGTTTCGTAGTATTTTCGAAGTTCTTGGAGATGGGATTTTCAATTCGGACCACGAGTTGTGGCGGAGCCATCGGAAAGTCACTAGTGGTTTGATTAATAATCAAACGTTTCTACGGTTCGTTGCGAAAACGAACACGGAAAAACTAAAAAACGCGTTGATTCCAGTTCTCGATTACTTGGCGACAAATAATGTTGTCGTAGATATGCAAGACGTTTTTCAACGGCTTACGTTCGACACAACTTGCATGTTTGTAACTGGTCACGATCCTGGGTGTTTATCGGTTAATTTTAAAGACGTCCCTTTCTCGAGAGCCATGGACGAAGCCGAAGAAGCCATTTTCGCACGTCACGTTGTTCCGAAAATCGTTTGGAAGGTGCAAAAACGATTAGGGGTTGGGAAAGAAAAGAAACTAAAAGAGGCGTGGAAAACGTTAGACGATGTGATCATGGGTCTCATTGAACGAAAACGAAAAGATCTAATATCGTTTGACTCAAACGACATTTTGACTTCTTTGATGACGGATCGTGAATCTTTATGCGACGGAATAATTAAAAACGACGATAAGTTTTTAAGAGATATGATATTAAATTTGATGATTGCAGGGCGGGACACAACGAGCTCATCGTTGACTTGGTTTCTCTGGCTCGTTATGACCCACCCAATCATCGCGAAAAAGATTCGAGATGAAATAAATGGAATTATTTCCAAATCGGAAGTCGAAAAAGGGAGAATTTTTGAAGCCGAAGAAAGCAACAAATTGGTGTATTTGCATGCTGCATTTTGTGAAGCATTAAGGTTATATCCACCAGTTCCGTTTCAACACAAGGCTCCGATTCAACCCGATGTTCTTCCTAGCGGCCATCGTGTCGACCCAAATATGAAGGTAACAATTATTTATATATTTTGATCCAAATCGATCAAAGCTTAATTACGTGAAATATTAAAATATGATATTAAAAATCGTAGTTATTATATATATATATATATAATTAACTGAGAAAAGAAATCATATCAAATTAAAATTAAAAGGTATCGTGTTTAAATAAATTTCATACGGCGTCGATGTCTTTTTCTGATCTCTAAATTTTTTCGGTACAAGTTATATAATTTGTAATATATATGCTGTTTTATTCATAATCTTTAACTAAGGATTATTAATATTCTTTTAGATAATTGTATTTTCGATAAGCAATTAAATAATATTTTGCAATAACGTGAACATAATGCTTAAGAATAAGACAACTAAAAATATGTGTGGATCAGTGGATGTCATATATAATTTTTAAGTTATAGGTTAAAAATTATGAAATATAAATAATGTTAACTAAGAATACGTGTCGATGTTAACTTGTATATATATATGTTTGACATCTAAATAATTATTTCTTACAAAATAAAACATGATGGTTTATTTCTAATATAACAATTAACAAATGTTGTTTATTTCTGAGTTCATTACTACATATTACTTGTCAGATTTTGTTTTCGTTGTACGCCATGGGGAGAATGGAAACAATTTGGGGTGATGATAGTTGGGAATTCAAACCGGAGAGATGGATTACTGACAGACAGACGATACGACATGAACCATCATACAAGTTCTTGTCCTTCAATGCTGGTCCACGGACGTGTCTGGGAAAACAAGTGGCCTTCACCCAAATGAAGGCCGTAGGTGCAACCATTTTGCACAACTACGAGTTTGAATTGGTCAAAGGTCATGTTGTGGCTCCTAACGTTTCAATCATTCTCTACATGAAACATGGTTTAAAGGTTAGGGTTGCACGAAGATGGCCTTGACCTAGTTTCTGTGGTGGTCGGTTTTAAAATCATCATAGTTGGTTTTTTTTGCAACATAAACTGTCATTTTTGTCAAAAAGGAGAAGAAACATCGTATTTTGAAAGAATCGTTCATTTCAAACAAATTATGAGGATGGAGATGGAAAAATGACCAAAATTATTAGTAGTTGCAACATATAATGTTTCGTTTGCCCTTTTACCAGAACCATGGTTTATTGATAAGAAAAATCAAAAGTAATTGATTTGAAATCAACCACCCCTCAACCCTAGAAAGATATTAGGGTTTGTTGAGTGTTAACGTGTGGAATCCCTAGAATATGTTATGTAAAATAACTACGTGTTTAATGAAATCAACTTTTTTAGTTATTAATGTATTTATTGAAATCATTAATGTTTTCATTATTCATGTAATTGTTTAAATCACTATTGCAAAATGATTAATTAGGTTGGACATCCATAATCTTGTAATAGAATACTTTGGTGTTGTTTTAAGATATGATATTGAATGATTTGTCGAAATAACTGACTTTAGCGATGGAAATATCCATCAATAATCTTTCGGAAAAAATATCATGGGAAAATGTATCTGTTGATCCAAACCCTCAGTGACTTGATAATGACTCTTTAAAACACTTAGTGAAAATTGTAAGTAAACAATATATATTAAAGTTTCACTATCGCTGATAAGTACTATGTCTCTACAGTACCGCTGATAGGAAACTCATGCTTTTAGTTAGACATTCAGCGAAACTATTCATCCATAAAGATCTAAGTATGTTCAGTACTTTTGGTGATCGCTGATAAGTTTTAGTTGTTTACTTATGATCCTTGAAGACAAGTTTCACGTCAACAAAGGTTCTACGCTGAAGTCGAAGATCAAGCCCAAGAACCAGCGACAAGTCTACTAATGAACTGATGCGGATATCAGCGAAGTCACAGATTTGTCCACTCAACGTAAAGTATCAAGTAGAATACTTTAGCGATCGTTGAGCTTTATCACTCGCTGATAAAGTACTGTTCAACGAACGCTGATCATGAAGTTTCCTCTATAAGTTACTTTTGTCTTAACCCCTTGCACGTCTCCGTACGAAATGTCAGAACGGACATCCCTTATGTCCAGAATCGTACAACAAACTCTGATTCTACACTGTACACCATGCGACTACTAAGGTTGTCTACAAAGGTCAAAACATGCAACCACTCAGCTGCTGCCACGTGTAAAGTAATACTGCCATGCATTAAAGGCATGCAGTATATAAGAAGAACCCTACTTCAAAAACGAAGTGCTCGGTCATCTTCTTCTTTCTCTCTTAGTGTTAATATTATTCGTAGTATTCTTATCTCCTTTCTGTCTTATTTCTAGTGCAAGAAACTTAGTGTTTTTAACTTGTTTAGATTAGGATTAGTCCTTAATCTTGTTCCGCAACAAGTTGTAAATTGTTTAATCTTCTCTTGCAAAACCCCTAGATTTTCCAGAGATAACTTTAATCTATGGAAAAATAGGATGATCCTCTTCTTTGAAGGTGTAGACCCTACTATGCCTTACTACATCGAAAATGGCCCATATATTCCTGTTAGAATTGATCCTGAAGTTCCAGGCATTGCTAATAGAGCTGCCATTCCTGAAAGATTGGTTCCCAATGAAATTCATATGTGGACTGATGAAGATAAGAAGAAAGTGGCTATTGACACTAAAGCCAGATCCATTCTTTCCATGGCTCTTCCTGACGAAGTCTACCATTCCGTCATGAACCTGAAAACCTCCAAAGCCATGTAGGACACAATATGTGTTCAGTATGAAGGTACGTCTGAAGTCCAGGACTCACGAAAGATCAACCTGTTAAGATAGTACGAAAGCTTCATTTGTGGTAAGAATGAATCTCTCTCTGAAGCACATAAGCGGTTTAACTGTTTAATAATAGATCTGAAAACCGTTGGTAAGGAATATTCTAACTTTGAAATTCTGACAAAAATCTTAGAATGTTTACCTGAAAGTTGGGACAGTTATTCAATGTGTCTCAAGCTATCGAAGGATCTAAAATCAATGACTCTTTCTACCTTATATGGCATTATGCTCAATCATGAGCAATTGAGTCATCTTAAGAAGAATCTTGTAAAAGATTCCAAAAGCACCCATGTTGCTTTAATCTCAGAGTCACCTACCACTCAGCGATCTACTATCACTATCACTGAGTTGGAGACTAACTCTGAATGCTCATCAGATGCTGACTCTTCAGATCTTGATGAATCTATGGCTCTCCTATCTAATAAATTCAGGAGATTCGCCAAAAAAAAATTCAGAAAGAATAAAACTCTCGCTCTCACTGACAAGCCTAGAACATCATCCCCTGTTGATAAGGCTACTGCTACCTGCTTTAACTATGAAAAAGTAGGACACTTTGCTAGTGAATGCAGGTCAAATAAAGTCTATAAACCCTCAGCTTTCTCCAAGAAATCCTCTAACCCCAGGTCTAGAGATGACAAATATCAAAAGCTGAAAGAAAGGTATGCAAAGTTGAAAGGCTTTAAGAAGAAAGGCAAAGGCCTGATGGCTGACTATGATTGGGCTGCCTCTGACGAAGAAGAATCATCTGACTTAGAAGATGATGATGAAGCCAATCTCTGTCTCATGGCCAAAATCGAAGATGAGGAAGAAAACTCTGACATTCCCTCTGCTTCAGCCTCTACTACCAAGGTATCACCTTCTTTCTTTACTCATATTTCAGATATTGATGAAGCTGATAGTCTTCGAAAAATCGATCTTCTGACTGCTAGTTTATATGATGCCATGAATGGCAAAACTGTTGTTGAAAATCAAAACCTTGATCTCGCCGAACAACTTAAAAACTGTCACCTTCAAATAGAAAAGCTTTCCAAAATAGAAGAAGATTTAAAAGATCAAGTTCATATAAATCAACTAGTCAGAACGTGAAGAAGCTATCGCTGCATTAAATGCTGAAAAGGCTACTGTTGAAGGATGGTGTAAATCCTCAACAACGATCACTGAGATAATCAAGTCTCAGATTCCCCTGAGTGACAAACGTGGTCTTGGTTACAAAGTTGATACTCTAAAACCAACCACTGATCGTTCCATGCTCAAATTTGGAACTTTCGTGTCCTCAGTCCCTAACACTTTCTCATCTCAATGTTCCTCTTCAAAAACTCCTATCCCTGAGGAAATCTCTATCTTAACTTTTATAGGTAAAGAAAAAATTGTTTATCCAAAACCTCAGAAGGGTACCTTTGTACCTAAGCTGAATGCTTCTAAAGCTTCAGTGACTTATCCCTCTAATTCTAAGAATAAGATCCATGGATTCATTCAGCGATCTACTCCTAGAATCAGAGTGAATGTTATTGGTAAGAAATCCGAAGAACTGATTGTTCATCCCATTTCCAATGCCAAAGGTATACTTGGTGCTGGCCCTGCTCATTTAAAATTCACGGCTCAGCATGCAAATGGTCCTAAAGCTACTTTTAGTTATAAGAAATGTTATCATTGTGGACTTACAAATCATATTGATAGTAAGTGCCCCACAGCCACCAAAGCTGAAAAGATAGCTAAAGTAAAGATCAATGCCCCCAAGGCAAAGAAGACCACTGAGGTTAAGAAATTAACCAAAGTGAAGACTGAAAACAAAGTTGAATCTTCAAATGCTGCGAAGATTGCTGAACCTTCCACTTCCTCTACCACCACTGACAAGTGTGGGCCCATGGTAAAATGGGTGCCCAAGTCAAACTAATCTTCCTTTGTTTGCAGGTTAAGAAGGGTATCTGGTATCTTGATAGCGGATGCTCTAGACATATGACTGGTAAGAAGAACCTGCTCACAGAATACAAGGAAGAGAAGGGTCCCTCAGTGACCTTCGGTGGAAATGGAAAAGGCTATACCCGAGGGTTTGGTGTACTCTCTAATGGTACAACAACCTTCAGAAGAGTCGCATATGTTGAAGGACTGAAGCATAATCTTCTAAGCAACGTAATAAACATGAACCCTACAACCAATGAGAACTCCTGTTTCTTCTCAAAAGCCTCATCTGATGCCAACTGGTTATGGCATAAGAGGCTCTCCCATCTCAACTTCAAGACACTGAATACTCTTTCTTCTAAAGAATTAGTCACTGGTCTACCTCAACACTCATACGCCAAGGAGTCCTTATGTTCAGCGTGTGAGAAAGGGAAACAGACCAAAACAAGCTTTAAGTCTAAGCAAGTTTCCTCAGTATCATCTCCTCTACAACTTCTCCATATGGATCTGTTTGGCCCTGTTAACAAACAATCCATCGCTGGAAAGATATATACACTGGTCATAGTTGATGAATTCTCTCGCTATACCTGGGTAATGTTTCTCCGTTCTAAGAGTGACACCCCTGAAGAACTCATCACCTTTGTTAGGAAAATGGAAGTCCTGAACAACATGACCGTTCGCTCAATAAGGAGTGATCATGGGACTGAATTCAAAAACAGTTCTCTTGATTCCTTCTTTGAAAGCAAGGGTATCTCTCACAACTTCTCTTCAGTGAGAACACCGCAACAAAATGGAGTCGCTGAAAGAAGAAATCGAACTATCATCGAAGCTGCACATTCAATGCTCAGCGATTCTCATCTACCTACTCAGTTTTGGGCAGAAGCTGTCAACACTGCTTGTTTTACGCAAAAACAGGTCGCTGATAGTCAAAAGATTCAAGAAGACAGCCTATGAACTTTTCCATGGGAGAAAGCCTTCAATTAGCAGTGTTTATACTGAACAACAGAGATGCCCTTGGAAAGTTTGATCCTAAGGCTGATGATGGAATCTTTCTTGGATACTCTTCAGTTTCTAAAGCCTTCAAGGTCTTCAATCGTAGAAGACAGACTGTAGAAGAAACGATCCACGTCACTTTTGATGAATCCCATTCAGCGAACTCTAGACCTTCTGCTGATACTGAAGAACTGAATCAATGGATGTTTTCTCATCTTGGTGATTCAGAAGACATTCCTAATCCTCCATCTCATACTCATCCCGCTGAAGATGATGATCCTACAATCATCCCAAGCATGCAGACAAGTGAAACTGAAACATCATGGGTCTCAGTTGTTCCTATTAACACTATGCCTGCTTCTGAACCTTTATTCTCAGACATACCATCTACTTCTCAGCAATCAGTGAATGAAATGATATCTGAACCTCGTCCTCTATTGGCTGATATACTAGAAGGTAGGGCTGTAAACGAACCGAACGAACACGAACAAGGGCTTGTTCATGTTCGTTCGTTTAACTTAACCGAACAAACGAACGAACACGAACAATAAACGAACAAATATTTTGGTGTTCGTGTTCGTTCATTTAAAAAATTGGTTTGTTCGTGTTCGTTTATGTTCGTTCGTTTAAGTCTTAAACGAACATAAACGAACGAACATAAACGAACAAACTTAACCGAACATAAACGAACGAACATTTTGGGGTTCGTGTTCGTTCATTTAAAAAAAATTACTTAGACTCTTAGGCTAACTACGGTGCACCCATTTTAAACTCGTGTTCGTGTTCGTAGTCTACGATGCACCCAAAAAACATTTAAACTCAGAAATACTAAACTACAGTAAGAGGAACCAAGCCACTCTTAACCATAGCTCAAGCTAAGGCTCTAGCCAAAGGGCTTGAGCCAGCAAGCTCCATAAGATCGTTGAAGGCAAAAGGCAATGGAATGGGACCTATTTATACTTTAGTGCAAAGCTTTGGACTCTTAATCCTACCGATGTGGGATGAAGATTTTCAGCAAAAGATGAAAGTAGCATTCAAAGTTAGTTTATAATATCTCTCTATTATTAATAATTAAATTATGATTATTAATTTATAATATATTACAGCAAAATAATAATGGTTATTATTCTAAAGTTAGTTTCTCTAATAAATTTAATTTTAGTTTATTGTCACAAGTAAACGAACGTAAACGAACCAATAAACGAACATTATCGAACGTAAACGAACATAAATAAACGAACATTATCGAACGTAAACGAACATAAATGAACGAACGTTCACGAACGTAAATGAACGAACGAGACCTTTGTTCATGTTCGTTCGTTTAACTAAACGAACGAAAAAACTTGTTCATGTTCGTTCGTTTATTAAATAAACGAACATGAACGAACTTCCCGCCGAACGGTTCACGAACGGTTCGCTGAACGTTCGGTTCGTTTACAGCCCTACTAGAAGGTGCTGAAGCCTCATCTTCAGCTCCTCCAGAAGTTCAGGTTGAGTCAGCGACTTTTGCTCCGGCTCAACGATGGACTATAAATCACCCCATTGATCAAATTCTTGGTGATCCAAACGCTGGTGTTCAGACTCGACGAAGTGCAGGTAACAAATTTTTTATTTGTTAATTTTATTTCACTGATTGAACCAAAGAAAATAGATGATGCCCTCCAAGATCCAAACTGGGTCAGCGCTATGCAATTAGAGCTGACATAATTTGAAAGAAACAAAGTTTGGAATATTGTTCCTAGACCATCTTACAAGTCAGTTATAGGCACTAAATGGGTCTATCGAAACAAGTTGGATGAACATGGAACTGTAACCCGCAACAAGGCTCGTCTTGTTGCTCAGGGATACAGACAAGAGGAAGGTATAGATTACGACGAAACCTTTGCTCCAGTAGCAAGACTAGAAGCTATTCGTCTATTCTTAGCTTACGTTGTACAAAAAGACTTCAAAGTTTATCAAATAGATGTCAAGTCAGCGTTCCTAAATGGAAAGCTGACTGAAGAAGTCTACGTGGAACAACCTCCAGGATTCTCAGATCCTAAGCATCCAGGTTATGTTTATAAACTGGATAAGGCACTTTATGGCTTAAAGCAAGCTCCTCGTGCATGGTATGACACCCTCTCTACTTATCTCCATATTGAAAAATTTGAGCGTAGTAAAATCGATAAAACTCTATTTTTCAGGAAAGTGAAAGGTCATATTATTCTTGTTCAAATATATGTCGATGATATTGTATTTGGTTCCACTAACCCTGACTTGTGTACTCGTTTCTCTGAGAGAATGAAAGCTGAATATAAAATGAGTATGATGGGTGAGCTAACTTATTTCCTTGGTCTTCAAATCAAACAGAGTGAAAAAGGAACTTTCATTCACCAAGGTAAGTATGTTAAATATATGCTGAAGAAATTCGATTTAACTCAGAGTTCAGCTATGAAAACCCCTATGGAACCACCGCTGACACTAAACAAGGATCCTAATGGAAAACCTGTTAATGTCACTAGGTACCGTGGGATGATCGGCTCTCTTCTGTATCTTACAGCTAGCCGACCTGATATTATGTACGCAACTTGTTTGTGTGCACGGTATCAAGCTGAACCTAAGGAATCTCATATAATCGCTGTAAAGCGAATCTTTCGTTACCTTAAAGGTACTCCTAACCTAGGTCTTTGGTATCCCAAAGACTCAGGGTTTGATCTAATCGCCTATTCAGATAGTGATTTTGCAGGTTGCAAATTGGATAGGAAAAGCACCACAGGAGGCTGTCATCTCCTAGGTGGAAAGCTGGTGAGTTAGACAAGTAAAAAGCAAAACTCAGTGTCCAGCTCAACCGCTGAAGCTGAATATGTAGCTGCTGGAAGCTGTTTGTTAGCTTCAATCTTCCTAAATCATAGAAGTATTTAGAAGTAGTGAAAAATAGACTAAGTGAAGAAAGCCTCTCACAGAGGCTCTGCCGAAATTACCGAGAGATCAAGGTCAAGAAGCTACAGAAGCAACAGAGGCTTCCTACAGAACCTCTGTTGCTCTCGCCAAGAAGACTCAAGACTCGGAATCAGGAGAAGACTGCTCTACGAAGGACCAAACCGCAGAACCTCTGTAACACTTCACAGAGCCTCTGCGGTCCTAAACAAAGACTTGAAGATATTTATAATATCTTGCTACTGTTAAAGGACTCGTACATCAACTTGCATGGTAGCATGCCCTGTCCAACGTCGACGTGTCAAACTCTGATTGGACTCAGTAGGGCTTAGTACATATTAGACGTCTGCTGCATTAAATGCAATATAGCACGTCTGACTGTTCATGCCATCCTTGCAACTGTTCACGACATCCTCTCAACTATTCATACGTACCTTTTGAATAGTAGCATATGCTTTATGGTCCCCTTTAGAGTAGTATATAAGGAAGACTCATGTTGAGTTCCTCCTTACACACAAAAAAAAACACACACAAAAATACAAAAACACAACATCAAGAACACAAAAGCTTATTCACCTTAAGAGTCATATCTGTTTTAAAGTTTTTTCTTACTCACGGTTCATAAACCTGTTCTTGATATATATTCAGTAAACTTTGAGATATAATATTATGTTCACTGTTTATTTATAGTTTGTTCTAAATCTATCAAACTTATCTGTTAGTTCTTTAAATACGCTTCCGCATCAAACCTTAAACCTGAACTAATAGATCTGATAATCTTGTTTAACCAAAACGGGAACCAACAATTGGTATCAGAGCCTAGCTTGATTTTCAATATCAAGTGATCCTTGTTTTACAACTTTTATTTGATAGATTATTTTCTCTCTTCATCACAATATTTCTAAATATTAGTCGTACCCAGAAAACCTTTCAGATCTTCATATTGAGAAATCCTCTCCTCAAAATGACAAATACAAATAACTTTTTCACTGCTGGCTCACTAACCAAACCTCCTACTCTTCTTAGAGATGAGTATCCTCAATGGAAGATAAGAATGGTTCATTTCTTTGAGGGTACTGAAAAAACTCTCAAACAATATCTTTACAATCCTCCTCCAGTTCCGATGATAACTATGCCACGTGTACCAGCTACTGCTGAATCTGCTGAAATCCCTGAACATCAAAAACCTAAGCCAAGAGAACAATGGTCAAATGAAGATAAGGCAGAAGATGAAGTTGCACAGAAAACCAAGAGAATATTGATAATGGCAATCCCCAACGAACTTTTTCAATCCTTAGATGCATGCGAAACAGCGCACGATCTCTGGAAAGAATTAGAAAGACAGTTGGAAGGGGGTGCTAAAACTCAGAAGAACCGAAGGGCACAATACATAAATGACTATCATGCTTTCAGAGCCTCTGCAACAGAATCTCTGCAAACAACATACGACCGGTTCAACTCTCTCATAAACAAATGCAAAAAGTCTGGTATTCACAGAACCACGGAAGAAAATAACGTCATGTTTCTAAAGAGCCTGAACGATGAGTGGCTTCAGTTGTCTATGTCTTTACAAACAAATCAAGATCTAGACTCCTGGACACTCTCTGATCTCTATGGAACACTTGCTGCACAAGAGCCTCAAATAGCTCAAGCTAAAACACTAACCACTGTGCCATACGCATTGGTTAGTAAATCTACAGAGGCTGCAGACAGACCAAGAAATGAGAGATCTACAGAGGAGAAAAAGAAGGAGAAAAAGAAGATGGTAATGGTTGATAGCGAAGAAGACGAGCTGATAGAGGAAGAGATAACTCTTGCGTCATTAGCTAAATCAATGGCTCTATTGACAAGAGAGTTTAGAAATAACCAAAGGATTTCGGGTAGAAGAGATGATGGAAGAAGAGAAGAATCAAATGATCGACAGAGATCAGATGACAAGATAGGCCACACACAAGAATGCTACAAATGTGGTAAACCCGGTCATTACGCAAACGAATGCCGAACAGAGAAAGGTGGAGACCTATAGAAGTCCGACGACCGAACTGGAAACATCTCCCAAGGTTGTTTCAACTGCGGCAAGCCAGGTCATTTCGCAAAAGAATGCAGAAGTAGACCAAATCGCCCACAGAAGGACTCAACTTTTTACAAAAAGAAGGCCGAGTATTACGTACAAAAATCCCTAATGGCGAACAAAGGGCATTATGAGGCAAGCAAAGAAGACTTCGAGTCAGACTCTACCTCTGACGATGAATTTCTCACAAATGCCCTGTTCTGTGGCATGGCAGAAGTTGACTCCTGCACTGACAATGAGGTATCCATTTCAAACTCTATCTCAAGTACTAATTCTGTAGATGGTGATTTATTTAAACTTAACATTGAACTGAAAGATATAATTGAAAGCATTCAGAAAAAGATGACCTTTAATGAGAGAGAAGTAAGGCTTCTCACTCAAGAAAAAGCCAAAATCTTTGAAGAAAAGGAAAAGTCGAAAAATATTGGAGCAAAAATATAGATCCTTTAAAAAGGCAAATTTCTGATTTAACCTATGCTTTAAAAATCAAAACAAAAGAACTTTCAGTTTCAAGAAGTGAAACTACAGACATAAGAGCTCTCAAAGAATACTTTCAAAAGGAAAGAGAGGTACTTTGGCAAGATCTTTTAAGAAGAGAAGTTTTAATTAAAAACTATAAAGATGCACAGAAGGTGTATGAAAAGGTAAATACTCAAATAGCAAGACGAGGTATAGGGTACAGTGACATTACCTTAGGAGTTGAAAATAAACGACTAAAACCTCTGTCCTCTCTATTTGTTTTGGGAAAAACTAACAAACCAAACTTTCCAAACTTACTCTCTGTAAGCAAAAGGGTTAAAATCTCTGCAGAACCTCACTTGAGGAAACATACAAAGATGATCAATGTGTGGTTTGAAAACACAGATTCATCATCTTCAACCTCTGTCAAAAGAGAAATCAAACCAAAGAAATATCTAAAAACACAAGATCAGATTGGTATCTTTAAGTTTGGTAAACCAGAGACTCAAACACAGGTCGCTTTTTTCTGTATGATAAATGTTGAAAAGAAATTGTCAGCAGAAGCTCCTGAGTTTAAACCCATTTTTTCAGAAGAAAAACTTGAAGAATCTATTGAAAAAGAAATTTTGGAAGTTTTGAAATCAAATATTTTAGAAAATTTCTGTACATCTTCTATAAATCAAAAACTCGCTGAAAATATCTCATTAGAAACCTCTGCCAACTACGAAAGTTTTTCTACAGAGGAAGAAAGCTCGTATGATACATGCTCAGAAAATCCAGCCTCTATCGAAAGAAATGACTCAACCTCTGCATATGAGGACGATTCATCCTCTGAAGACTCAGAGACTGATTTCAAATCAGGGATAATTCACTGTGACACAGAGGATGTCAAAATCTCCTCTGAAGTTCTTAACAGAACAATTTCTCCAAAAGAGAAAATCACAGAGATACCTATCCGTCCAGATTTTCTCAAAATGTGTATACAAGTCAAAACCTCTACAGAGCTTGAAAATCTGAAAAAGGCCTCTGAAAATCCAAAAAGCTTAAAATTTTCAAAACCTTTAAGGAAAATCAAAGAGAATCCCACTTGGCAACAAAAGGGAAAATGGCCTGAAGCTAACAAATATTTTTCCTCTGTGACAGTAAAGAAAGATGTTCACCACAGAAGAGAGTCACAGAAGGCAGGAACTAAACAAGACTTTTGCAAACAACATTCTAGTATTCATAGATCTTCTTGTAATAGGAAATCTAATGTAAAGAAAGAGTGTAATGTCTCTGTGGCTCAGTTCAGAAAATTCAATGAAAAGTTCAAACAAATCACATCTCATATTCAATACTGTCATTGTTTTGATCTTATGTTTAAATTAAATAAACACTTCTCAAGTCCAGATTGCTTTCTCACCACTGAAATTCGAAAGTCAGAACCAAAAGAGAAACTATCTGATTCTTCTACAAAAGATAAAATGTATTTCAAGAATGCCAAGGCAAACTTGAAAAATTCTAACAATATTGGACCCATATGGATATGGGTACCTAAATCTCTATGATTGTCTTACAGAAGCAACATGTGCCAATTTGGTATCTTGACTCCGGATGCTCAAGGCACATGACTGGCAACAGAAGATTACTATCCACATACAAAGAAACACACGATGGTGGATCTGTAACCTTTGGAGACAACATGAAGGGACACATCAAAGGCTATGGAGTGATACAGAAAGAAAATGTCTCTGTATACAAAGTTGCATATGTGAATGGCCTCAAACACAACCTACTAAGCGTAAGTCAACTCTGTGATACAGGATTCGATGTGTTATTAAAAAGAACTTTCTGCTCTCTACAGAGTGAAAACACAGGAATGGAACTTCTGCGAGCTGAAAGAAGAGGTGATCTATACCTAATGAATTTTACTTCAAAATCCAAGGACAAAGTTTGTCTAGTAGCCTGCAAAAGTGAAGAAGCGTGGTTATGGCACAACAGGTTCTGTCACTTAAACTTTCATACCTTGGATAAACTAGTAAAACTCAATCTAGTTAAAGGTTTGCCAAATGTTAAATTCAATAAGGATCATTTGTGTTCGGCCTGTGAAATGGGAAAACACAGAAGGGCCTCCCACAAAGGAAAAACTGACGTATCTTGCACTAGACCTCTGTACATGCTTCATGTCGACCTCTGCGGTCCCATTGCCATACAGAGCCTAGGTGGCAAGAAATACATACTTGTCCTAATTGATGAGTATTCACGTTTCACATGGGTTGAATTCGTTAGAAAGAAATCAGATGTTCCAAATATATTGATAAATCTAATGAAAAGAATCCAAGTTCTTTATGATTGCAGAATACAGAAGTTAAGAAGTGACAATGGCACAAAATTTAAAAACTCTGTCATTGAAGCCTATCTTTCAACAGAAGGAATATCACAGAACTTCTCTGCAGCTCGCACTCCACAACAGAACGGTGTTGTCGAAAGAAAGAATCGAACACTTGTGGAAGCCGCAAGAACTATGATATCAGCATGCGGATTATCAAGAGGAAAGTTTGATGTAAAAGAAGATGAAGGCAAATTCATTGGATACTCTGCCACTTCCAAAGCCTACAGAACATTCCTTACAAAGTCTCACAAGATTGTAGAAAGCATCAATGTTTCTTTTGATGATTCATTCCAAATGACTTCTGAGCAAATAAGTTCAGAACTCGGAATTAAAGGGAAATCCTCTAACATCTCAAGAACAAAAGAAGATTTGAATCTTCTATTTTTGGAGATGTTCCACAATGACATTGATCCTTCTGTCGGAACCATCAGAGTTTCTGAAGAACCATCCTCTGTCGGACAAAATCCTACAGGTATGACTCTAACTGGTCCAAATAATGCTTCATCTTCTTCTGTAAATACTACATATGCAATTGCCGAAGCAGAAGAAAGTGCAGAAGATGAAACATCAAGAAAAACGATCACAGAAGCTGTACAAACCACAGAAGAACCAATTACAGAGGAGATCGAGGACCAAGACTATACATCCTCAGAGGAACAAACTCCACCACCACTCGTACCAATCATTCCACAAACGGTAGAATCAACTACCAAGGCACGAAGAACATCAGAGGCTACACAAGAAGAAACACAAGAAGCCTCTGAAGAAAGTTTTGATGACATTGATGATCATCTTCCACGCACAACTCAGTGGACAAAAAGCCATCCTCCAAGCCAAATAATTGGAGAACCTTCTGACTCAGTAAAAACAAGGTCTGCCACTGCTAATTTTTGTTTCTTTACAAATTTTATTAGTGTTATAAAACCAAAGAAGATTTCTGAAGCCCTAGATGACCCAAACTGGGTAGACGCCATGCAAGAAGAACTTCTGCAATTTGAGCGTAACAGAGTATGGACTTTAATACCTCTGCCAAGAGGGAAACAGGCCATTGGGACTAAATGGGTCTACAGAAACAAGAAGGATGAAGATGGAGTGGTCGTCAGAAACAAAGCAAGATTAGTAGCAAAAGGATATAGACAAGAAGAAGGCATAGACTACGATGAGACTTTTGCCCCTGTCACACGTCTCGAAGCAATAAGAATATTCTTAGCCTTCGCAGCCCACAGAGGTTTTAAAGTCTATCAGATGGACGTAAAATCAGCTTTTCTAAACGGTGAAATCCAAGAAGAGGTTTACGTAAATCAGCCACCAGGTTTTGAAAGCTCAAAGTTTCCAAGGCATGTATACTACCTTGAAAAGGCTCTATACGGACTGAAACAGGCTCCAAGAGCATGGTACGAACGACTTTCTACCTTCCTTCTAGTCAATGGCTACAACAGAGGTACAACAGATACTACCTTATTCTATAAACGCAAAAATAGTGAGATAATGCTTGTACAAATATACGTAGATGACATAATTTTTGGGTCTACAAATTCAGAAGAGTGCAAATGTTTTGAAAAACTCATGCAGAGTGAGTTTGAAATGAGTATGATGGGAGAATTAACATTCTTCCTCGGACTTCAAGTCAAACAATCTTCAGAGGGAATTTTTATAAATCAAGCCAAATATGTCTCTGACATACTTTTAAAATATAATCTCTCTGATACCTCTGCAATGAAGACTCCAATGGCCACTGGAAATAAGTTATTCTTAGATCCAAATGGTATTTCTGTAGAATGTACTCTCTACAGAGGCATGATTGGATCTCTGTTATACTTAACAGCAAGCAGACCTGACATTATGCATGCCACATGTCTTTGTGCACGTTATCAAGCTAATCCAAAGAAATCACATTATGATGCTGTAAAAAGAATCTTTAGATACCTGAAGGGGACCAACAATCTTGGTCTCTGGTATCCACAGAACTCTGGTTTTAGTCTTAAAGCTTATACAGATTCAGACTATGGAGGATGCATGCTCGACAGAAAGAGTACCTCTGGGAGTTGTCAATTCCTAGGTGGTAAACTAGTCAGTTGGACATCCAAGAAGCAGAATTGTGTCTCCACATCCACTGCAGAAGCTGAATACGTTGCTGCCGCTAGTTGTTGTTCTCAGGTTCTATGGATGAAGACTCAGCTAAAAGACTACGGCCACATTCTGTTCAAAATACCCATCTTCTGTGATTCCAAAAGTGCTATTGCTATCTCTGCCAACCCTGTGCAACACTCAAAAACCAAGCATATCGATATAAGGTATCATTTCTTGAAACATCATGTTGAATACGATACAATCGAAATGCATTTCGTGCCCACAGAATATCAACTCGCTGACTTATTCACCAAAGCATTAAACGAGAAAAGATTCAACTTCTTGGTGGGTAAGTTAGGAATGATTAACATGGTGTGAAAATCCTCTGTAAGTATAGCTTTATCTTCTGTAAATAAGTATAAATATCTATTATTACTAAGTTATTGCGTTGATAAATTTATTTCAGTTTATATTTTTTATATATAAAATAATTGTTTACAGAGCCTCTGTGGGTCCGCTCAGATCTTCTGATAACCCTTACAGAACCTCTGGTAAACATAATCTATGCTCAATACAAATCTTACCATTCTTTGAACCAAGCATAGATCAAGGGGGAGAAAAAGGAAAATTCTTGATCTACAGAAGCGATTAGATCAAGGGGGAGCAAAAGGGACCCTGAAATGATCTACAGAGGTAAATCTTTCAAAGGAAAGCCAAAGAAGAATGTCGATAATTCTCCATCGACAGAAGTAAGACAAAACTGCCGAGAACAGAAGAACCAAAAGGTATGTCTCTCGCACGAAAGGTTTTTAGAAAACAGTTTTCTAGGACAAGAATTGTCAAATATGTCCTAAATATACTATGAATAACATTTCAAAAATCAAAAGTTAAGGTTTAACAAAATTCGAAATAGGAGAAATTTAAGGTCATAGAGCTTCTGCTGAGCTCAACAGAGCTTCTGCAGGAAATATGCTCTGTGATCACAAATTAACCCTCTGTCGATTTTTTGGAATGTTATATCGGAAACCGACAACACACACCATGACCTTCTCGAACAAAACGTTTATCAAAATAGTTTTCTCGGACACCAACCTTCAAAAATGTGCGAAAAACATCTCTTAACACAGATCAAAAATTGGATGATCAGAAAGTTAATAGAATTCAAGTTATAAGATTTTTTCTCTCATAGAGCTTCTGCTGGCTCTCGCAGAGCTTCCGCAAGTTCCATCAGAGCTACAAAACCTCTGTGAGTAAAATTTCTTGACAAAATCCTATTGATCCTCTCCAATGTCTTTACAAACGTTTTCGTTCAAAGAAGAACCTTCAGAGTCATGACAACAATGAGATATATGAGAAAAGGTTAAAACTCAAGATTTTCAAAATCACAGAGCTTCTGTAAAACACAAAAGTTCTGCCATTTTGTTATCTGTGGTAATAACGGTTACTGTTACTGCGAGTGAAACTCATATGGCTAAAATCAACCTCACGTGCCTAGCATTAATGGGCCGCGCACGACGTCCTGTCATATCCTGACAAGGCCTACGTGTCCCATTTTCATTGGGCGTACATGGAACGTTTTTATTTGGAAAGTTGAACCCGCCGCTCAAACTCGAGTGAGGATTCCAAACTTTAATCCATTGCCATATATTTTACTCTTTCGAATTCTACCGTTTTACCATCCTATAAAAACAAAGCTTACCCTCTCATAAAACATTTTACAAACTCTCATCTTCTTCTCCGGCGAAACCCTGCAAAAAGCTTGCAAAAATCTTATTCTTAAAATCAAATGGCTTCATCTTCTCGAGCTACATCCTCTGAACTCTCTCCAACGAACTCACCGGAACACTCCCCTGCACATTCAGAACATTCTGAAAACCCCAGCCTTGCAAGAAATATTGAACAACAAGATTCCGGGGACTCAGCAGACTTTGCTCCGACGACACACTTGCAAAACTTTATAGCAAAGGATCATTTCGAAGCCATTCTTCCTATCAAATCCAACAACTGCTATTTGGTCCCCTCACCCACTACTTTCGGCGAAGCCCATGCCATAATTCTGAACATCATGGAGAATCATGTCCTCTTCCCTCTACTATCAAGAACCCCGAACAAAATTCCAGTCCGTTATTTGAACCAATTTTGGCAAAGCTGCCGATTTGATAAAGACGATTCTCTTATCAAAGGGTACATTTCAAGACCTGATAAATCTGAGCATCTTGAAATCAAGTTCAACAGAACAATGTTCTCACTTGAATTCAACCTACCAACAAGGGGTCTTCTGGGATTGAAGAGTTATGCAGAGAAACCAACAGACGAAGAGCTCTGTCGATTCGTGGAAATGCTTGGGTACAACACCCAACTACGGAAGAGAAATGACTTCCGCAGAGGCCGATTACCACCTCTGTGGAACACTTTGTTCTCTATTCTTAACAGATGCCTGACAGGAAAGATAGGCAGTATTGACCAGAGCTCACATCAAATCTTGAGCATCATGTATGGGGTTTACTATGATCTTCCACTAGATTATGCGACCATAATGATGCAAGAGATCATAAACACCATCGACAGAAAGAACAACTCAAAAAGGGTCAAAGAGAACGATCCCAACTTTCTACCACCTCTGCAATTCCAAAGAATATTAGGAGTACTGTTCGAACCTCTACTGCTAATCCAAAACTGGCCAATGGAAGGACCAACTCCCAAACAGTTTCCGATGAACAAGAATACCCCCACTGATCATGCTGATGGCAACTCACACTGCAGACCTCTTTCCAAGAAGCTTCTGAAATATGCATCGAATAAATCCCTTAAGAAAGAGTATATACGCGATCATAGAACTCCTAAACCGAGTCCTATGACACCCCCGCGTTTAGGTGTCCCCCTAGGAACAATGATAGCAAAACCTCTTTCCACTCAAGAAGAAAAGGATCAGAAGTTAGCAAAGCACATGGCTATTCAACTCAGCTTTATAGCCAAACGTGCAGAACTAATGGGAAAGAAGTCTTCATCAAGAACCTCTGCATCTACTCCAAAAGCTAAGAAGAGGAAAACTGCAGAAGGCACCTCAACAAGCGCTGCAGAAGATCAACCCTCACCTCCTCATGCCACAGAAATTGGCTCCTCTGCTCCTCCCTCCTCCCAAAAAATGAAGAAGAAAAGATCTAAATCAACAGAAGAAGGGGCACCAAATCCTAAGAGGAGGAAAACCAAAAAGAGGCATGGTAAATCACTTGCAAAGTTGGTAACCATTGCAGAAGAGGAAACTGCTGAAGAAGAAGTTGCAGAAGAAGAAATGGCTACAGAAAGGTATCAATCACCCTATCAATCTCCAGATAGATTTGCTCACCAAGGAGACCTGAACGACTTCTTACAGAACCCTGAAATTGCCAACACCCTAAATACAGCAGGGTGGACGGCACAACCTCTCGACCACCACTCTCCAGAAGAACAAGATTTCTTCATTTCTGGCATTGACACACATCTGCAAGAAGATGACACAACACCCAGAAATCAACCAGCCGAAACCCCTGTTATTTTACAAAACCCTTTCATTCAAGGATTGGATGTCCACAGAAGAAGTCCAAACCCAGCTTCAGAAGAAATAGAACAAACTGAAGCTGAATGGAACAGAGATGAAATTACAGAGGCTTCTGAGAACATGATGGAAGAAGAGAAAGAAAAAGGGGCCGAAGTTGTACAAAAAGAGGGATTAGCAACAACAGAGACAGAAATAGAGATCTTAGAGACAGATTCAAATGAAGAAGAAGCTGTCTGGATACGTAAGGGTCTTTATCATCCACATGTCATGAGATTATTTGGATCTCATCAAATGTATGACTTCTTACGACCAGAGCAAAGAACTTCCACAGAACTTAGGGAAGAAGCACCAAGCCATAGGATAGTTACAGAGGATGATATGATAGAAAATGAAGTAGTACTTGGATGCTTAACAGAGGAAGAAGCAAGAAAAGATGCCTGGATAAATAGAGGCACACAACCAAAACCAACTCCCAGTGCAACCCACATTTCTAACTCCACAGGTCTAGCTGCAGAAGGAGTTATTGAAAAAGAGCAGCACAGCTCGATCCTAACCAAACCCATCCAGCCAGAGGTTACTCTTTCAACCTCTGTGCCCACAGAAACCGGGGAATCCATTCCTAGGGAGTCTCCTCAAAGAGACTCACCTATTGTTCGTGATCAGTCGCCCCAGATCACCCTAGAACACCCTACAGAGGAATTCGTTTCCTCTGCCACGCACACATTAGGACCAAAACTTCTTTCAGAGAGAAGTAGTGAGCACAGAGACGAAGAGACTCTAGACAAGTCTCCCAGTCAACAGAAGGACATTCCAATAACCACCTCTGGAGTGGATTTGGACACTGTTCTTCACAGAACTTCTGTAGAGATCGAAACTCAGGTTTCTTCTCGAGGATCAGAAGGAAATCCTTCCACCCCCATCGTACAAACAAGGGTGAACGAAGGTGTCCCAGGAACAGGGACTCACTCTGGAGATGAATGTGTTCCTCCAGAGGTTACACAAGGAACACAAGTATCAAGGGATGAGTTCCAAACCCTTGTCACCTCTGTGAACCAAACATTAAAAGAGTTGCAAAGCTCTTTCAAATCCTTTACAGAGACAACATCTACGGCTATCCTGAAACTGAACACCAAAATGGACAATCTATCCACAGAGGTAAAAACCGCCATCTCAGAGATGAAGTCTTCTGCCAAGACTACTGCCAAAGCAACAACCACTTCTGCAGCTCAGGAATTCGGAACAACTGCAACTTCTGCTTTCAGGGACTCTGTCAAAGATTTCCTTGAACAAATGAATACGCAATCCCACAGAGCAGAGGGCATCACTCCTGCAGACTTACAGAATGCCCTATCACAAGTACAAGCAGAGGCAATACGCAACTCGACAATAATGCAACCAAAAGACTATATGACCAGAGCACAGCTTACAGAGCTCGGACAGAACGTCATTAACCAGGTCACAGAAGTCATTGTCTCCTTCACAACTGCAAATGCCAACTATGTCAAGGATTTCAGAAAGAGTGTCGGCAGAATGCGTTTCAAAACAGAAGCAGAGCTTGCGACATTGATTGGCCTCTGCGATGATGTATGTGAAAAGTTGATGGCAGCAGGAGCTGAATTACCGAAGAAGCCCAACACTTCTTGCAGAGCAGAGGGTACTTCTGATAAAAGTCAGGATGATTCTGATGATGACCAACCTGGTCCATCAGATAATCCTGAGGGGGAGAATCTAAGAGAGAAAGCTACGAGCAGAGGAATACAAAGTCCACCAATCGCAGCAGAACCAATCAACCAAGCCCCTCCAGAAGAAACCCAACAACAAACCCAAAAGACCACAGAAACAACACCCATCTCTGTGGAATCATCTCCTGACGAAACCAAAACTCCAGAAGCAGATCAGCAAGCCACAGAGGCAACAACCGCCCCTGAGGTAATCATTTTGGAAGAAACAGATGAACAAACCACAGAGAAAACACCCACCTCTGTGGAAACACCCCAAACCATACCCAGAAGAAAGTCGATTGCCACCAAACCAAAAAGAGCAACGACCTCTGCTTCTGATGTTCTGAAAAGAATGCACACAACAATGAGTGATCGAATGGCACAGAGAGAAGAAGAAAGGAACAGGTTCACTTTAGCTTTCAAAATGGCAAGAAGATTTGATGTCAATACTTCATCAACAGAAACTGAGCTCGCAGAAGAAGTCACCAAACAACCTCCAACAGAGGTTACAGAGCAAGTCAAGCCAACAGAACCATCGCCACAAAAGTCCTCTAAATCACAATCGTCAAAATCCACAGAGGCAACCTCCATCAAACCAACAGAAGTGCCAACCTCAAAACCCACAGAAGCAACAGGTTCTGCCACGACAATAGCAAAAGATAAGGGCAAAGGGATACTGACAGAAGAGCCAAAGAAGAAGAAAACATTGCCAAAGCCAACAGAAAAACTAATGAAGAGTGCGTTTGATGCCTTTCAAACCCCAAAACCTGAAGAAGTTGACTGGGCACATGGATTGAAGCCTCTGTCAGAAATTCCTCTAACTGGTAGAGCTGCAGAAGTTGTTCAACAGATGGAGAGTCTCAGAAGACATATTCCACGACCTGGTCCAACACATGAAGAGATGGAAGAAGTGGTATACAAATACCTCTACAAACAATCCTATCAGACAAATAATACAGTAGATCATGTGACAGATCCAAGGATCAGAGAAGAATTTGAGAACATCTTCACAAGAACAAAGCCAAGAACCAAAGCAGATGTCTTCTCAATTCACAAGAACTATGTCAGGGACTAAAGGTGTCTCTTTTTATATTTGTTGCATGGGGTCGGCCCATATAGGAACCGACCCCCTCCCTCTCGCTTTTCTTCCTACGTCGCACACACACAACAACGAAAAACCCTAAACGGCATCCTCTCCCTTCCTTCTTTGCTGCCACCGCGAGACCACCCATCGCCACCAGCGCCGTCGCTGGGTTTCTGTCGGAGAGAGAGAGAGAGCGAGCAAGAGAGAAAAAGAAGAAAGGAACCGGCGATCGGGGGGAAGTCGGGATCTCGTTGTGGCTGCGGTTTCGTCGTCGTCAAGAGGTAAGTTCTTTCTTCTTGCTTCTTTTTCTTTCGCCGCCGAGAACTCATCACGAAACCACCATCGCCGCCGTATGCGGCCATGGCTGCTGCCGGTTGTCGCCGCCGTGCACCGCCAGCCCGGTGGCTGTGATGGTGGGTCTACGGCCGTTAGGCTGTGTGTGGGTGTGTGTGTGGCGAGTCGGATTAGGTAGATACTCCCTTTTTGGGTCTCGTCGGTTTCTTTTATCGAATCAACACCACCGCCGGTGGTGGATGCCGCCGCCGCCGCCGACCACCACTGCCGGAGGTGGCAGTGGGTGGTGTTCACGTGGTTGAACCTTAGATGCCTAAACTCTATTTGTGTAAACCTTAGCTTGCAAACTCTAAAACCCTAAACCAAACCATGTTGTCATTTCATGTGAAAAACACTGTTTTATCCCTGTCTTGTAAAATCAATAGTAAATTCTCGGAAACTCGGATTGAGGTGACACCAGTGCCCAAATCTCAAAAATTGTGTTGAGCAGGTTTCATATGTTTTACAGAAAAATAAATTCAGCCTCTAGCTAGGGTCAATTTAGCATTTTGTACAGACTGGTCCGAAACTCATAGTTTGGATAGTCGGTCTTAGAAAATTCGTGTAAAATAGTAGGGACCTCGTATGAACGCGTGCGATATGTCCCTGGAAACCTAAGACATAGAACCTTCTAGTTATGGAGTTATCTTGCTGGTTAGATGGGTTTAAAAGGGGCTAAACAGGTCACGAACAGACCTGTAGTTTTAGACTAAAAACCGGGAAAGTGCACGTTTAGACTTGTAATTGTAATTTCGGGTTGGGGCTACACTTTGACACTTGATAACACTTCTTTAGGTGGAAAGAAGTGAGGTTGAGTTGGCAGGTTCGTGTCTCAATTCGGGGAGTTCTACATTGCTTTCTAAGGTGAGTTCACTCACTGCGTAGGATAGAGATTGTATGCGCATTACTGTAGTTCGTGTGTGATATCTGTGTTGTTTGTGTGTAGTACTAGGCTGGGTAGAGTCTAGTATAAGGTCTTGGGTGTCGTATAAATCTCGGGGAGACCGAGGACTTGGGGAGACCGAGGAGTACGTACACGGGTGTGGTATGAACTCGGGGAGACCGAGGGATGCGTACACGAGCGTTGTATGAATTCGGGGAGACCGAATGGTACATGCATAGGTGTCCTTGCATGAGTGTGCCTGTATTATTAAATTGCTTGTGTTGGTTGTTATATCTATCTGCTGATAGGGGTGGTGTCTGTATGATTGATATCGTACGTGCGTGTTTGAATTCACTAAGCTTCGTGCTTACCCTTCCCCTATAAATTACTGTTTCAGGTACGAGTGGCATCAAGGCGTGACGGTACACACTGGCGCGTTGTGGAGACTTCTATCATTTTTACTTTGAGACATTATGTTTACATTATTTACATTTTCCGCTGTGTTAATTGGTTTTGTTATTTAACTTAACGAGATTTGGATAAACGTTTGATTTTATTTAAATACTTATGGTTTAATTTAATAAAAATGGTATTTTTAAAAGTTCAAATTTATTGTAATTTTTGGGACGTTACAAGTTGGTATCAGAGCACAGCTTGAGCGAATCAAACACATTTCGGTGTGTTTGAACCCAAGTTTGCGGCTCGGGATTATCTTTTTCCTTTTAAATTTTTGAGAAATAAAAGAAAGGAAAAGTACGTTTTAGAAACGGTGACCGGAGGCGCAGTGTGTACAGTCAGCCGATGCCAAGGGAAAAGGTAAAGTACTTAGTGTAATCTATTGCTTTCTAGAACATAGGAGTATGTATGCTAGATTGCTTGGTGCTTATTACACTGTACTGCATGTTTGTTACTTGCTAGTAGGAATTTACGCTAGTCCTGCTAGGTTGTTAAGTGAATGCCTTATAAGTTGTATGCAGTAGGAACCAAATAGCCTTAGAATGTTGGATTTAGTTCTATTGCGCAGCTCTTGTTTGAGTCCAACCGTTGTAGGATAGAATCTTTTATTCGAATGTCTATCTGATTTCACACTGTATGCAACTGTGCATTCGCGAGGCGACTCGTCATGATTAGTGGAGATTTCGTCATAGCAAGGGTAGTGGGATGGGGTGACTTTCCTAGTGAACTAGGAAGAGTGTTGACATATGCTGGTATGGGCATATGGGTTAAACTGTCGGTAAGGAACTACTTGGGCACTCGGGATGGGACTCGAAACGAGTAAGGATAGGTGTGGAAGGTAGTAGTAGAGCTCCTACTATCTGAAGCACAGGATCCCTGCTCGAGTCGGGGAAAGTCGCGGAGAATCCGAGGAGTTGAGCGTGAGCGTAGTTAGCAGGATTTAGTGTGTGCTAATAGCTCGTTGTATTAATTACCCAGAATGGCCATCACAAGGAGGAACAACAATGCTGAATCAGATGCTGGTACTAGGGTTACTGCCGAGCAGATTCGTGAGATGATTGCAGCTGAGGTGACTCGTGCTATTGGGGAGGCGATCCCCGAGATTATTACCGCCATTCGTAACGAGGTAGTAGTGATGATGGAAGAGCGCATCGCGGCGATTCCACCCCCTGCTGGTGGGCAGCCCCGAGCGCGAGAGTTTCAGTATCGGGATCTCTCTGCTTGTTCTCCTCCTGAGTTCAAGGGAGACTCGAACCCGATCGTCAGTATGCGCTGGATTTCGGACATGGAGTTCGCATTCCTTACTAGTGGTTGTCCGGAGAACCTGAAGGTTCGTTTCGCGGTGAACCTGTTACGAGATGGAGCGAAAGACTGGTGCGCTACTGCTTTGACGCTTAATGAGCGCACTACATTGACCTGGAAGGAGTTCGTGGTACGGTTTCGTGCAGAGTATGTGCCTCCGGTGGAGATGGAGAGGATTGCTAAGGAGTTCTTGGAGCTCACTTAGACTACGGAGACTGTGAAGGAGATGAATAGGAAGTTCACGGAGATGGCACTATTATGTCCCCAGTATGCTGCTTCTGAGGACATAAAGATGACGCGGTACAAGGATATGTTACGTACCGAGATCAGGGAGTTCATGAGTACTGCACAGTATGCTTCGCTTGCTGCGATGATGGAGGCTGCTCGGAGACGGGAACTTGAGCTGGAGACGCAGGCCAAGAAGAGGAAGGCGGTGTAGACCGTGACACCAATTTCAGCTGTTCCAAAGAAGACAAAGTTCTCAGACTCGCGCTCGAGTCAAAGGAGTGGTGGGTTCAAGCCCGGGGATAATGGCGGGAAGAGAGATGACAAGTGTTTCAAGTGCGGGTAGGTAGGACACTTTGGCCGTGATTGTAGAGTACCTCTGATGGTCTGCTTTAACTGCAGACAGACAAGCCACGTGAAGGCCAACTGCCCGAATCCGAGGGTTACTGATGGGGGTGGGGCACAACGAGTTCCTGCGGCTGCCCCCTTGCGTATTACGGATGGTAGTGCGGGTCAGTCTAGACCCGAGGTGGCCCGAGGTAGAGTTCATCAACTAAAAGTGGAGGAGGCGCAGGCTACGCCTAAAGTGGTGACAGGTATATTTCATCACTTGTTTCTTTCGATTATTGATTATTGTATGTAATTGTATTTTGCTTAAA
This sequence comes from Saussurea involucrata, assembly GCA_033807775.1. Classification (NCBI taxonomy): domain Eukaryota; kingdom Viridiplantae; phylum Streptophyta; class Magnoliopsida; order Asterales; family Asteraceae; genus Saussurea; species Saussurea involucrata. The sequence goes on from CM066316.1 coordinate 27,067,044, forward strand.
CTGTATGATCAGGTACGTTCTTAGTTAACTCGGTGCCTGCTGTGGTGATGTTTGATAGCGGGGCTACTCATTCGTTCGTGTCTCACACTTTTAGTGAGTGTTTGGGCCGAGTTGTAGGACGGTTAGGTTGTCCACTTGTGGTTGAGGTTGCTGATGACAGGACCTTGACGGTTACTGACGTGTATCGGGGATGCACTTTGGAAATCTCTGGTGTGAGATTTCCTATTGATTTGATTCCGATTGCCATGCGTGAGTTGTGCGTGATTGTGGGCATGGACTGGATGGATGCTTTCGATGCTGAGATTGTTTGCCGTCGCAAACAAGTACGAGTTCGAACCCCAAGCAGGGGAGAACTGCTAGTTCAGGGCGACTCGCCCAGGCGGACCTCAGCAATATGTTCGGCTGCGAGGGCTCGGAGGTACTTGCAGCACAGTGGCCAGGGGTATTTAGCGTATGTGATAGACACGCACGTCGTCGAAGAGAAGAAGACTGCAGAGGATGTGCCAGTTGTTCGGGAGTTTGCTGACGTATTCCCCGACGATTTACCGGGGATACCTCCCGAACGACAGGTAGAGTTCCGCATTGACTTGATTCCGGGAGCTGCACCGATGGCCAAGGCACCTTATCGCCTGGCTCCACCGGAAATGAAGGAGTTGTACACTCAATTGCAGGAACTTCTCGAGAAGGAGTTCATCAAGCCGAGTTGTTCACCGTGGGGAGCTCCGATTCTGTTTGTGAAAAAGAAGGACGGGTCCCAACGGATGTGTATAGATTACCGCGAGTTGACTAAGCTTACGGTGAAGAATCGTTATCCTCTGCCAAGGATCGATGACTTGTTCGACCATCTTCAGGGAGCCTCGTGGTTCTCTAAAATTGATTTGAGGTCGGGGTATCATCAGATGCGGGTGAGGAGTGAGGATACGGAGAAGACGGCATTTCGTACACGTTATGGCCATTACGAGTTTGTGGTGATGCCTTTCGAGCTCACCAATGCACCAGCAGCGTTCATGGACCTCATGAACAGGGTGTGTAGCCCGATGTTGGATCGGTCGGTGATTGTGTTCATCGACGATATGCTCGTGTATTCGAAGTCGAAGGAAGAGCACGAGATGCATTTGCGGGAAGTTTTGGAGGTTCTGAGAAGGGAGAAGCTTTATGCTAAGTTCTCCAAGTGCGAGTTCTGGTTACGAGAGGTCTAATTCCTAGGACATGTCGTGAACCAGAAGGGCATTATGGTCGATCCGGCCAAGATTTCAGCAGTATTGCGGTGGGAGGTACCGAAGACTCCCACTAAGGTACGGAGTTTTCTTGGGTTGGCAGGGTACTATCGGAGATTCATTCAGGATTTCTCCAAGATTGCACTACCTATGACCCGATTGACGATGAAATCTGCGGCTTTTAGTTGGGGTGAGGAGCAGCAAAGGGCTTTTGAGGAGCTGCGCAAACGTTTATGCGAGGCTCCAGTGTTGACTTTGCCCGAGGGTATGGAGGATCTGGTAGTGTATTGTGACGCTTCTCACCAGGGTTTGGGCGCCGTGCTCATGCAGTGCGGTAAGGTCATAGCTTACGCTTCGAGGCAGTTGAAGCCTCATGAGGCGAACTACCCGACTCACGACCTAGAGTTGGGAGCAGTGGTGTTTGCCCTCAAGATTTGGAGGCATTACTTGTATGGCGTCAAGTGTACGATATACACTGACCATAAAAGCCTCAAATACTTGATGGACCAGCAAAACCTCAATATGCGTTAGAGGAGGTGGCTTGACGTAGTCAAGGATTATGATTGTGAGATACTTTACCACCCGGGTAAAGCAAATGTGGTTGTGGACGCACTTAGTCGACATCCGGTTGGTGAGCCACTTCGGGGTTTGTGTCAACGGTTAACAGTGGTTGCACCTCTCCTTGAGTCGATAGGTAGCGCTCAGGAAGTGGCAGTTCTGGACGAGAATGCCAAACGCGAGAGAGTTTCGGGTGAAATTCCGAATTTTGCCCGTGATAGTCGAGGATTATTGACCCGGTATGGTCGAGTGTGGGTTCCCTTCACCGGCGGGAACAGGCAGATATTGTTGGACGAGGCGCACAAGTCCAAGTTTTCGATTCATCCTGGAGCCATAAAGATGTACCGCGATCTGCGGGAGAATTATTGGTGGCCGGGCATGAAGCGGGATGTCGCCAAGTGTGTAGAGGTATGCTTGACTTGTCGGAAAGTCAAGGATGAGCATCAGCGGCCGAATGGGAAGTTGCAGCCTTTAGAGATTCCGGTATGGAAATGGGAGCAAATCACGATGGATCTCATTACGAAACTCCCAAAGACTCCACGTGGGAATGATGCTATTTGGGTGATTGTCGATCGTATGGCCAAGAGTGCTCACTTTTTGGCCATCAGGGAGAGCTCCTCGGCGGAGAAGCTCGCGGAGATTTTCGTGCGAGAGATTGTAGCCAGGCACGGGGTGCCAGTTTCGATTGTCTCTGACAGGGACACCCATTTTACCTCCCGGTTTTGGGAGAAGTTTCAGGTGGAGATGGGTACGCGGTTACATTTTAGCACGACTTTTCATCCACAGACCGACGGGCAGAGTGAGCGGACTATTCAGACACTCGAGGATATGCTTCGGGCATGTGACATTGATTTTGGAGGTAGTTGGGATCAGTACCTTCCGTTGGCGGAGTTTTCCTACAACAACAGCTTTCATTCTAGTATTGGCATGCCGCCGTACGAGATGTTGTATGGTAGGAAGTGCAGGACGCCCATTTGCTGGGGCGAGGTTGGTCAACGAGTATTGGGGAGCACCGATATTGTGCTGAAGACGACGGAGATGATACAGATGGTGCGGGACCGTCTGGTTACTGCACAGAGTCGGCAGAAGAGTTACGCCGACAAGAGACGACCAGATTTGGAATTTCAAGTGGGGGATTATGTTTTGCTGAAGGTTTCGCCCTGGAAAGGGGTGATTCGGTTTCGTAAACGGGGAAAGTTAAGACCCCGTTACATTGGACCTTACAAGATCATTGCTCGAGTGGGAAAAGTAGCTTATCGCTTGGAATTACCTGACGAGCTGAGTTTGATCCACAACACCTTCCACGTGTCTCAGCTGCGGAAGTGTGTGGTGGATGAGTCCGCGGTGATTCCTCTCGAGGATATTCAGATCGACGAGCGGCTTAATTACGTAGAAAAGCAGATCGCCGTTATTGACAGGAGGACGAGGACCTCGCGTAACAAGGTAATTGGCTTAGTGAAAGTCCAGTGGCAACACCGAAAGGGTTCCGAGTGGACTTGGGAACCCGAAGCTGAGATGCGGGAGAACTATCCGGAGCTGTTTGCGGACGTGGACTTCGAGGACGAAGTCTAAATCAAGTGGGGGAGAGTTGTAAAGCCCATGACCCGGTATGGATTTTATTAATTTATTTAATTGTTTTTCCTCTTATCGAGTTTGTATTAACGGGTTTCGTTAGGGAAGACCAAAAATGTTAAAAATGATGAAGGACTATTTTGGGTTAAGTTTTAATCTAGTTGTAAGGATTTTGAAAGAGAGGGGCTAAAGGTGTCTCTTTTTATATTTGTTGCATGGGGTCGACCCATATAGGAAACGACCCCCTCCCTCTCGCTTTTCTTCCTACGTCGCACACACACAACAACGAAAAACCCTAAACGACATCCTCTCCCTTCCTTCTTTGCTGCCACCGCGAGACCACCCATCGCCACCAGCGCCGTCGCTGGGTTTCTGTCGGAGAGAGAGAGAGAGCGAGCGAGAGAGAAAAAGAAGAAAGGAACCGGCGATCGGGGGGAAGTCGGGATCTCGTTGTGGCTGCGGTTTCTTCGTCGTCAAGAGGTAAGTTCTTTCTTCTTGCTTCTTTTTCTTTCGCCGCCGAGAACTCATCACGAAACCACCATCACCGCCGTATGTGGCCATGGCTGCTGCCGGTTGTCGCCGCCGTGCACCGCCAGCCCAGTGGCTATGATGGCGGATCTACGGCCGTTAGGCTGTGTGTGGGTGTGTGTGTGGCGAGTTGGGTTAGGTATATACTCCCTTTTTGGGTCTCGTCGGTTTCTTTTATCGAATCAACACCACCACCAGTGGTGGCTGCCGCCGCCGCCGCCGCCGACCACCACTGCCGGAGGTGGCAGTGGGTGGTGTTCACGTGGTTGAACCTTAGATGCCTAAACTCTATTTGCGTAAACCTTAGCTTGCAAACTCTAAAACCCTAAACCAAACCATGTTGTCATTTCATGTGAAAAACACTGTTTTATCCCTGTCTTGTAAAATCAATAGTAAATTCTAGGAAACTCGGATTAAGGTGAAACCAGTGCCCAAATCTCACAAATTGTGTTGAGTAGGTTTCATATGTTTTACAGAAAAATAAATTCAGCCTCTAGCTAGGGTCAATATAGCATTTTGTACAGACTGGTCCGAAACTCACAGTTTGGATAGTCGGTCTTAGAAAATTCGTGTAAAATAGTAGGGACCTCGTATGAACGCGTGCGATATGTCCCTGGAAACCTAAGACATAGAACCTTCTAGTTATGGAGTTATCGTGCTGGTTAGATGGGTTTAAAAGGGGCTAAACAGGTCACGAACAGACCTGTAGTTTTAGACTAAAAACCGGGAAAGTGCACGTTTAGACTTGTAATTGTAATTTCGGGTTGGGGATACACTTTGACACTTGATAACACTTCTTTAGGTGGAAAGAAGTGAGTTGGAGTTGGCAGGTTCGTGTCGCAGTTCGGGGAGTTCTACATTGCTTTCTAAGGTGAGTTCACTCACTGCGTAGGATAGAGATTGTATGCGCATTACTGTAGTTCGTGTGTGATATCTGTGTTGTTTGTGTGTAGTACTAGGCTGAGTAGAGTCTAGTATAAGGTCTTGGGTGTCGTATAAATCTCGGGGAGACCGAGGAGTACGTACACGGGTGTGGTATGAACTCGGGGAGACCGAGGGATGCTTACACGAGCGTTGTATGAATTCGGGGAGACCGAATGGTACATGCATAGGTGTCCTTGCATGAGTGTGCCTGTATTATTAAATTGCTTGTGTTGGTTGTTATATCTATCTGCTGATAGGGGTGGTGTCTGTATGATTGATATCGTACGTGCGTGTTTGAATTCACTAAGCTTCGTGCTTACCCTTCCCCTATAAATTACTGTTTCAGGTACGAGTGGCAGCAAGGCGTGACGGTACACACTGGCGCGTTGTGGAGACTTCTATCATTTTTACTTTGAGACATTATGTTTACATTATTTACATTTTCTGCTGTGTTAAATGGTTTGGTTATTTAACTTAACGAGATTTGGATAAACGTTTGATTTTATTTAAATACTTATGGTTTAATTTAATAAAAATGGTATTTTTAAAAGTTCAAATTTATTGTAATTTTTGGGACGTTACACTGTTGAAGGGCCGAAGGTGTAAATGGTTAAAGTGGGGGGATTATTTGTGATATTGTGAAACTTGAGGTATAAAATCAGAAGGTCGGTTGAAATTGAGAAATATCTCATTCTAATTCCAGTGTTGAAGTCGGTTCCATTCAGAGAGAGAGAGAGAGAGAGAAAGAAATCAAGATCGTGGTTCTTTTGGTAAGGGTTCATCATCTCTATGATCAATTCCTTTTAGGATTGATATTCATAAGATTCGTTATCTCCTTCTCAATTAGGTACTGGTTATTTTGGTGTGAAAGATTGGAGGCCAATTGATTTTGGTCATTGTTTCTGATATTGAAACTCAGGTGAGTTCATCTCTACTGTGCAAAGGTTGTTTATATGCTTTCAAAAGTGGATAGCTGAAACTAAAATTGTCTCGTGAACTTACTAGTATGTTTAAGAGGATTGGTGCAAGGGAGTTTTATGGAATAAGGTGTAAATCGCAAAAATAACCAAATGGGTATCGAACGAATCCGGAAGATAGTTTTTCCGGTATATCCGGATTTATGTTTTTCGGATGTGTTCGGACTTGATTTTCTGGATAGTTCCGAAAATGATTTCCAGGTGCTTTTCCGGATCAATTTCCGAATTTGGTTCCGGATTAGATTTCCGGATGATTTTCTCGGATGGTTCCGGACTTGATTTCCAGATACTTACCCGGATGATTCCCGGACTAGACTTCCAGGTATATTACCGGATGTTACCGAATATGCTTTCCAGATTTGATTCCCGGATATATTTCCGGATTGTTTCCGGACTTAGGTTCCGGAATAAGTTTTGTTGGATAGTTTCCGTATGGGGTTTTCATGATCTTGTGTTTTCCGGATATGAAACATTCCTTGATCATTTTGATTTTAACTTTAGCAGTTGGGCGTTACGAACATAATTATAACTCAAATTCGGATATGATACGATTTGATATATATATGTTTGATTATGTATGTACGTATGCTAGCAAGTGTAATGGATCCATAGGCATTAGCATTATTTGATAAACGTGGAATAGGCAAGGTAAATTGAAATTCTTGTTTATTGTGACGTGAAAACGGGAATAGGCAAGGTAAATTGAAATTCTGGTTTATTGTGACGTGAAAACGTGGAATATGCAAGGTAACATGAAATTCCCATTTTCTATTGGGAAATGAGGAATAGGCATGTTTAATTGTAATTCCCATTTCGTATTGTGACGTGAAAGCGTGGAATAGGTAAGGTAAATTGAAATTCCCGTTTTCTATTGGGAGATAAGGGATAAGCATGGTTTAATTGTAATCCCTACTTCCACACCAAGAAATAGGCAGGGTTTCATTGTAATTTCTTAGGTATGAGTTGAACTCTAGGATCCTCAGTGATTCGTAGTGGCCCTGGTAAACATGATACTATGCCTTAGGGGCTGTTTGGCAGTTGCTTAATGGTTTGGTGCAGAATGATTAAGTGGTCAGAATGATTAAGAGGCTTTTATGATATAGTGCAAAATGAAATATGGTTGTTTGGTAATTGTTTAGAATGAAATCAGAGTGCTGAATGGTTAAGGGAGGCCCAAGATGCTAAATCATTCAAAGGTTTTTAGAACCATTAAGCGGCAGGCATTTTTTTTGTCAAACAAGACTTAGCGATTCAGAGATTGCCTCTTAATGGAACTACTAAGAGGTAAACAAACATCCCTTACTTGGTGTTCGTCATACTCATGGAATCGGGTATAATTCCCGTCATCGAAATATGTTATGTGTACGTTATGGAATTTGCGAAGAGGTTACTTTTATATGCTTTGTTTACAAATTTGGTTTTCAAAGCTTATAAATGTTTTGATTTTAAAACTGGATGTTCTCACTAGGCGCAAGCCTAATATTTTCCAAAACTAATTTTCTTACTAGGTACTAGCACGGGCAGGTAATCGAAGGGATGAGTGAAGAGGGGTACCAGAATCATAACTTTTGGAGATGTAATGGAGAAATTAGTGGAATCGAAGATATTTTGAGAGATCATATAGACAACCTTATAATCTGATCATGTTTGTTATGGACTAGATTAGTAGGTTATTTATAATATTTCATTTGTAATTATGAACCTTTGTCTCTAATTCTCCATTTATGAATGAAAGTTTTGGAAGAGGTTGTTGTAAACCTTGTAAAGTTAACGTTTAAATTTATTGTAAATTTTAGGGTGTTTTACTGAATATGATGAAGAATCAGATTCTGATGAAGAATATGAGGTCAATATCTATCTTATAGCCGATATCCAAGAAGTAAAAAAAGAACCAGCTGAAATTCCATCTACTTCTACGTCTCAGGTATCTACTTCTCCTTCTCCAGCTATTATTGACGCTGATAGACGTCGTGCTATCGATTTACTGACTATTGATTTATATGACGCCCTGAATGGCAAGACCAAAGTTGAACAACAAAATCTAGATTTATCTAACTGCCTATTCAGATAGTGATTTTGCAGGTTGCAAACTGGATAGAAAAAACACCACAGGTGGCTGTCAGCTCCTGGGTGGAAAGCTGGTAAGTTGGACAAGCAAAAAGCAAAATTCAGTGTCCACCTCTACCGCTGAAGCTGAGTATGTAGTTGCTGGAAGTTGTTGTGCTCAGGTCTTATAGATGAGAAATCAGCTATTAGACTTTGACCTTCAGCTATCTAAAATTGCCATCTATTGCGACAGCACTAGTGCCATCGCTATAGCAAACAATCCAGTGCTACACTCAAAGACAAAACACATCGAAATCAGATATCATTTTATCAGAGATCATGTGATGAATGGAGATATAGAACTTCATTTTATTTCATTTGACTATCTGATCTTTTTACAAAACCTCTTGATGAGACAATATTTAACTATCTCATCAGTGAGCTTGGAATGCTGAACCTTGAAGATTGACTCTTCAGTGGTTATGCATTGGGTCAGTGATAAAATCTATCTCTCTTATTCATCATCTAATCTCTGAATAAATGTTCACTGCTACTAAGGTATGTTTTTCTATCACTGAACACTGAAGTTTACTTCAGTAAGATGTATTTCAAAACTAACATTTGATCATTCGCATTTCTCTATCAGTGATCTCTTTTGAAATAACATAAAATTCCATCACTGATATTTCTCATCAGTGATCCTTCATTAAACAAAATCATCCATGATAATTTTCAAACTATCAGGGCTGCCTTTTTGAAAATGAAAAGACAGTTTTATATTGTGATGTCATCAAACGGATAACCCTTGGCACGACTTTTCGTTTGACACGTTCGTCCGTTAGAATTCTTGACCAATACGCTTCGTGGGACGTGTCACGTATCATGATGAGTTTATTTTCCCGCTCATCATTCCTTCTCACTCCTCTCACTATATAAACTCTTCATGTTTATATTTTTACCTTTTACGCGCTCATATCTTTCTAAAGCAAGAAAATTTTCCTAAGCTATTGGGTTCTCGGATTACAATTTGAAACTTAAGAACTCATTCATCTCAAGTCTTCAACACAACAGGTTCACATTCTTCCCTTAATCCTTCTTGAATCTTTCAAAAACATGTTTTTCATCTAAATCTTTTGTTTTTAAAGATCAAAACAAACGTTTTTTTCTTCAAAAGAAATAATCTTCTTCATGATTTTTGAATAATACTTTAACAAAGTTTTTCCTAAAGTTTAACATTTAAACTTAAACTTTCTTCTTATTCTTCATACGTTTTTCCAGAATCATTCCTAAAAAGGAAACTAGAAAACTGTATTTTCTACCAAGTTTTGGAGTTTACAAAACTAGAGCACACCTTTTTAAGTTTCTTTCCTCAAAAAGGAAAATGAGAAAAACCCTGAAATCTCTTATTTTGGAAATCTTTCCTAACTAAGAAAGCTTCGTCTTCCTTTCATTTTTGGTTGTTCTTTCTCAGAAATGGCATCTGCTACCCCTGCAACCCTGTCACCATGGTAACATCAAAGAACATGCCTGGAGAGCTGAACCAGATCACCTTCAGCTATAATAACCACTTGGACCTACTCGAATTCACGAAAAATAAACCTTGCCCCCATCTCGTTGAAGCCGTCATATTCCTGAAGAACTCTCCTATCTTCAAGGCAATAACCATCGCTCCTCCTGCCCATCGCCATATACTTCAACAATTCTGGTACACCGCTAACAAAACTACCCAAACTACTCGCTCCGGAAAGCAAGTTACTGTTATTGGCTTCCAAACCGAATTTGGCCAAGGCTTTATCACTGCCAATGCCATTCGCATCGCTCTCGCTCTTCCCACCGGCCCATTCGAATCTATGCCTACTGACGAAGAACTCATCAGGTTCCTAGACCTGATGAAGTATACTTGGGATAACAAGCCCCGAATCGAAGAGCATGACAAGAAACTCACCAAGATACTCAAGGCAAAAATGCCCTTTGAGTTGAACTTCATTTTCGCTCATGTCATTTCATGCATGAGTGGAAAATTCATATCGCTTGACCAAGCCAGCCACTACTAGGTACAAATAGGGTATTCGTTAATCACGGGGCAAAAGATCAACTACGCCCGCATTATCTTTGACGACCTCATGAATAAGGTCGAGAAGCCTGCCAGGGACGTGAAGGTTCCCTATGTCCGATTTGTATCATCCCTTCTTCGTTTCTTAAGAAGAAATACCCAAAGCAGGAGACTACAAACTCCCTCAGCTAGGTCGCCGAATCCTCGACTTCGAGCCCATGGAAGGTGAGGTACGTCTTTCTTATCTCTGAACTCTTCTCACTTCTACTTCTTCTACTTTGGCGGCTACTTCAGCGGTAAAACCCCCCACTGAGACCCATGCCACCACTAGGGATGGAAACGGGGCGGGTATTAGGCGGGTAATGCATCCCCCGTCCCTGACCCCGACCCCCGTTTAAGCCCCCCGTCCCCGACCCCGCCCCGACTAATCCCCGACGGGTTCGGGGGAGAAAATCCCCGACGGGTACGGGGAACCCGTTGGGTACCCGTTTACGAAAAAAAATAATTAAATTATTTTTAAAGAAAATGAAATTAGCGAGTTTTTAATTTTTAAAACAAATAAATAAACCTCAAGTTTCAAAAACATATAATGATATAATCAACCATGTGTAATCATAGTTCATGACAAATTTTAAAGTATAAAATTATCAAGCAACAAATAAAAAACTAATTAAATTATATATAAAAATATATATCGGGTATTATTAGGGGCGGGTAGTACCATCCCCGACCCCGACCCCGAACCCGCTTCGGGTATGAAAAACAATACCCGTCCCCGCCCCGTTACCCGATTAGCCGGGGAATCCCCGCCCCATTAGGGGCGGGTACCCATGGGTACCCAACCCGACGGGTAAAATTTCCATCACTAGCCACCACCACCAAGTCCTCGTCGAAGAAGAAACCTTCAGACACCAACCTTGGCTCCCATAAGTCTAAGAAGATTTCAAAGGAGAAGCCCCATCCCTCTCATGGTACTGAGTCAGCGATTGCTTTCTCACAAGCGACGCTGGAAAACTTCGTGGTACGTTCCACCACAACCGAACCTGCAACACCGACCACTTCAGCGGCTCATGACGCTGAAGCTTCTCTGGAAACTTCACCAACCTTCTCAGTGCTTGAAAGCACTGAAGGAGCTGTTCTCGGCAACGCCAATGCCGACCCCGTTCACAACACTATCTTCTCAGCAGTTGCCTCCTCTCCTCCCATTTTGGTCATCACTTTTGCACAGGCGACAACGGTCACTGATACTCAACAATCGCTGTTCCACAACCTCATGCGGCAAAATTCTACAGGATCTGATGGATTTCCCATCCCTTCCACATATGTGTCTGATATGGAGAAAGACATGGAGTATTATGGTGGAAGTAGAGATTTTGACACTTTCTCTAATCCATCAGGTATCCAAACCAATCCCATTTCTTCTTCTCAGCCCCTTTCCTATTTTGGGCTTTCCTTTGCTCAAAACTCCTTTCTTCTTACAGGTCCTAACTTGGGCACACTCGCTACATCCATCAATGATGTCAGTGATAAGGTGGATTGTCTCTCAACGGATCTCACCAACAACACGAACACCGTGAACTCAACCGAAGATACGTTGAAGAACCTGTCCACCTCTCTCAGCAGCAAAGCCGACAACGCTCAATTATCAGCGCTGACTGAGGAGGTGAAGACCCTCCAGAAGGATGTTGTCAACAACTTCTCCTCCATTCAAGCCCTCACCACCACCGTCTCCACACTCAGCAGCGATGTGGGGTCTCTGAAAGGCGAAGTGTAACATCCCAATTCCCATATACACAACAATTCACATAATGTAACATAACATTCATATAACAAAAGAAACATCATATTACAAGTTCGGTCCTGCAGTCTTTTACAAATAAAAGAAACCATTGTACTACAAACTTTGTACTATTTACATACATAACATTTAATATTATGATACAACTGCTAAAACAAGCCAAAATCTTCATCTTATAATCCTTCACAAAAGCCATCCCTTGGTTACTCTAATTACTTGCTCTTACATGATCCACCACCTGGAATACATATTTTAAAACAAAAATGAGGGTTAGACCTTGTGGTCTAAGTGAGAAAAATCTCTGTTAGTTTACAAACCATTTATATAAACTTCATTCATATAAATCACGCGACACAATCATATATATCTAATCAAGCTCACATATCATGTACCTTCCCTTCTCATTCCTCCTGGCCATATTAGTTGGTAGCAAGCCAACTAATAATATACAACGCTGTACAACATCTACAGCCAAACAACGCTATACGAATTCTATAGCCAAACACACCGGTCCTAAACCCGACCAACGTATTATAACACCTTATAATACTCATGTAAATATAATACCTCAATATATTATAATTCACATATAAACACATAGTCATCAACTATTACATTCCCAAATCACACATATACGTATTCCAGTTAAAAACGTTTTTAAAGTAAAACTCACCTGATTGTTTATTAACACTTTTCCAAGCCTTCTAAACCGGTTCAGCCCTTTATTCAAAATTCACAAGATCTGTAACACATAGATACAGACATTCCTTTACCACATAGAACATATAAGTCTTACTAAGGCTAACAACTCTAAAGAACTCAAACCCTCAAATGTTGTTCCCAAACCCGTACTCAAGTCAAGACCACAGGATAGTTAGTCCTCATTCACTCCCTATCTAATGGTTAACAAAATATAGGTTACTGGGTACTCGACAGCATCTAAACTCTCAATATTGGCCAAACAGCAAAAGTATCCGGACACTACAGAATTATCCGGACAACACAACTTTTCTGGACAATCAAGACTTTTCCGGACAATCAAGACTTTTCCGGACAATCAATACAATCCGGACGTCATCCGGATACCAAAGTAATCCGGATACCATCCGGTATCCAATTCTATCCGGAAAACATAGGAAAAAGGAACTTACCCGGATAAAAGACTTGTCCGGACACCGACGAAGAACTACCCGGATACCATCAAAGAACTACCCGGACACCTTCAACAAAACTATCCGGACACCATCATGCTGTGTCCGGACACTTCTGTCGGTTTCATCACTTTCGACCCAGAATCAACAGAAATCATTACTGGACGTGTAATCGGTTATTCTACTCCGATAGAAACTACCTATTGGTAATTACAGACATAAAACATACAAGAAACATACCTTAATTTTACTTCCAATTGCACCAATTTGGATCCCTAGCTTTTTAACTTTCTTCCTTCTTCTTTTCTCTCAAAACACACACTAACACATACTGCAAATCTGATCTTTATGAAATATCTGAATTGCCTTAAGATATTATCTACTAAATTTTACCCTTTTAACCCTCATTCTATTCCTTAATGACCATAACCCCTTTTAACTTATAAATTTACTTAACTTACCTAAAATAGAAACTTTTAGGTTAAATAAATTTAACGGAACTAGGATTTTAACTAACAAACTTACCCGGGGTATTACATCATCTCCCTCTTAAAAGAATTCCGTCCCGGAATTCAGTTAAGAAAAAAGATGAGGGTATTTGGCTCTTATTTCCGACTCTGATTCCCACGTAGCATCCTGACCTCTATGATGCTTCCACTGAACTTTCACTTGTCTGACCTCCTTATTCCGCAGCACTTTAACTTTATGATCAACTATAGCTTCCGGCTCTTCCACATAATTCAGTCTTTCATCAACTTGTATCTCTGGTAGGGAGACTGCCTGATCTTGAGTAACCAGACACTTTCGGAAGTTTGATACGTGAAATGCATTATGAATCATGCTCAATTCTGGTGGAAGATCCAATCGGTAAGCCACTTCACCGATCCTTTCTGTTATTGCAAACGGTCCGATATACCTTGGGCTAAGTTTACCTTGTCTTCCAAATCGGATGACTCCTTTCCACGGCGAAACCTTTAACATTACGTAATCCCCAACTTGAAATTCCAATGGCTTTCGACGGCGGTCGGCGTAGCTCTTCTGTCTATCTTGAGCCACTTTCAATCTTTCTCGAATCTGAGTAACCTTGTCGGCGGTTAGCTGAACTATTTCCGGCCCCGCTAACTATTTCTCTCCTACTTCGTTCCAACACAGAGGCGTTCGGCATTTCCTACCATACAGTACTTCGAACGGTGCCGCCTGTATGCTGGAATGATAACTGTTGTTGTAAGCGAATTCGATTAACGGTAAATGCTTATCTCAAGATCCCCCAAAATCAACAATGCAAGCCCAGAGCATATCTTCTAAACTTTGTATCGTTCGTTCACTCTGACCATCTGTTTGGGGATGATACGCTGTACTTAACTTTATCTGGGTTCCCATCTCTTTTTGAAAACTTCTCCAAAATCTTGAAGTAAAATGACTATCACGATCAGAAATGATCGAGATTGGAACTCCATGTCGAGTTACTATTTCATCAATGTACAACCTAGCTAATCGCTCCATCGAATCGGTTTCCTTTATCGGTAGAAAGTGTGTAGACTTTGTCAATCTGTCGACGATCACCCAAATAGAATCAAATCCCTTCGGCGTTCTTGGTAGCTTTGTGATGAAATCCGTAGTAATCTGTTCCCACTTCCACATAGGTATTTCTAGTCGTTGTAGTTGCCCAAACGGCTTTTGGTGTTCGATCTTTACTTTCTTACAAGTATCACATCTTTCCACATACTGAGCAATCCCTCTTTTTATCCCCGGCCACCAATAGAATTGCTTTAGGTCTTTATACATCTTGTTTGTACCTGGGTGAATAGAGAAACGGGATTGATGAGTTTCTTGTAAAACACGATCACGTAACCCACCCAAACGAGGTACCCACACTCTAGTTCCCAGACACAATAACCCACGATCATCTTTTACTAGCAACGCTGACATCCCTGCTAACCGTTCTGATTTCAGAGGTTCATCCTGATAAGCCTCCACTTGACACTTCTGCAATTCGTCAAATATGTTGGGTAGGATTTCAGTTCGTAGCGAAATAACTTTTATCGTTCCACTCCTTTCTTGACGACTCAATGCATCAGCTACCACATTTTCCTTTCCCGGATGATAAAGGATTTCACAGTCGCAATCATTCAGCAATTCTAACCATCTTCTTTGTCTCATATTTAGTTCCTTCTGATCAAAGAGGTGTTGGAGACTCTTATGACCAGTATAAATCTGACATTTGGAACCATACAGATAATGTCTCCAAATTTTTAACGCGAAAATGACTGCAACAAGCTCCATATCGTGCGTAGGATACTGCCGTTCATGATCCTTCAGTTGGCGAGAAGCATAAGCTATAACTTTTCTGCACTGCATAAGCACACAACCCAATCCCAGTTTGGACGCATCACTGTAAACGACAAAGTCTTCGGAACCGTCGGGTAGTGATAAAATCGGCGCGCTACACAGTTTTTCTTTCAACATTCTGAATGCCTCGTCCTGTTCTGTCTTCCATTCAAACTTCAGATTCTTCCGGGTCAGCTTAGTCAAAGGCATCGCGATACGAGAGAAATCTTTTATAAATTTCCGATAGTAGCCGGCTAAACCCAAAAAACTACGTACTTTGGTTGCTGTCTTCTGCGGTTCCCACTTTTCAACTGCTTCCACTTTCATAGGATCAACTTGTATACCTTTCTCAGAAACTACATGCCCCAGAAACTGTACTTCCCGTAGCCAGAATTCACACTTAGAGAATTTAGCATACAATTTTTCTTCCTTCAGCAACTCCAAAATCAAACGAAGGTGTTGTGCATGCTCTTCTTTGGATCGGGAATAGATAAGTATATCATCGATAAATACAATTACAAATTTATCGAGATACGGCTTACATACCCGATTCATTAAATCCATAAAGGCAGCCGGAGCGTTCGTCAGTCCAAACGGCGTTACTAAGAATTCATGATGACCATACCTTGTTCGAAAGGCTGTCTTTAGGACGTCTTCTTCTTTAACTTTCAACTGGTGGTAACCGGATCTTAAATCAATCTTGGAGAAATAGCAAGCTCCAACTAACTGATCGAAGAGGTCATCAATTCGGGGTAACGGATACTTGTTCTTTATCGTGCGCTTATTCAGTTCTCGCTAGTCGATACACATTCTCATCGAACCGTCCTTCTTTTTCACAAATAACACTGGTGCTCCCCACGGCGAAGAACTAGGTCTGATGAAGCCTTTATCGGATAGATCTTGTAGTTGTGTCATCATTTCTTTCATCTCTGGAGGTGCTAGTCGGTATGGTGCACGAACAATAGGAGTGGCTCCAAGAATCAGGTCTATACCGAACTCTACTTGTCTAACGGGTGGAAGACTATTCAAGTCTTCAGGGAACACTTCTGGAAATTCACTAACAATAGGAATATCTTCCAACTTAATCTTTTCAGGCCTACTATCTATCACATAGGCTAAGTAACTCGGGCAACCCTTGCTGACACATTTACGGGCTTTTATCATAGATATTAGGCTAGACTGATGATTCCTACGATCACAATAAATCACTACCGGTCCCCTTTCAGGTAAAACAAAATTTATTAGTTTCTTATCACACACTATGTTAGGCTGATTCTCGGCTAACCAGTCCATTCCCACTACGACGTCAAACTCTATCAAAGTTATAGGAAACAATTGTATCGGCACTCTACACCCCTCTATATTTATCACACAACCATCAAATACTTCTTTAACTGACACTTGATTATCATTTTCCGTATCTACTGATAGAGCATGTTCTAGCATTTTAGGTTTCAAACACAGGTAAGCAGTAAATGCAGGAGACACAAACGATCGGTTTGCACCGGAATCAAATAACACCTTAGCACGTGTAGAGTTTATTAAAAATGTACCTGTGACCACATCCGGAGTTTCCTCCGCTTCTTTCTCAGTCATTTGAAATGCGCGACCCCTGGTTACTGGTGGTTCCAGTCTTGGTATTACTGGTTTAACAATCGCTGGCCTGCCCGATGACCCACCTTGCTGTATCCTCCCCCGCGGACAGTTTGACTGAAGATGATCCGGAGAATTGCATAAGAAACATAACCGCGTTACCTTACATTCCTTGATGACGTGTCCGGTCTTCCCACACTTATAACACGCTCGTACATTACTTTGTGTAAAGCCCGTGTCCCGGTATGGATTTATTTTGCTTATTTAATTATTTTATTATTCTTCTTTAATCGAACTTTGCTAGCGGGATTAACAAGAATGGCCAAAAATGATAAATATGGGTAAACATTAACTCTTTTGGCAAGGCTTTGGAATAGGAGGGACTAAAAGTGTCATTTTTGTGGAAAATTTGCAAGGGATCGGCCCATAAGGGGAACCGACCCCTTTCCTTTCTCCTTCAGTTCTTCTCCATGCAAGAAACACAAGAAAACCCTATTTCCCCCTCCCCCTTTCTGCTGTCCGCCGCACATCCCACATCACCGGCGCCGGCGCCGGTATCCTTGCCGGCGAGAGAGAGAGGTGCAGCGAGAGAGAGAGAGAGTTTCAGCGAGAGAGAGAGCGCGAGAGAGGGAAGAACCGTCGATCGAGAGGAAGTCGAGAACTCGAGGTGTTGCGGTTACGTTGTCGTCGAAAGGTAAGTTTCTTAGTCTTCTTGTTTTCTTTCTTTCGTCGCCGTTAAACCACCGCCGCCAACGGCCGCCTCTGCCGTGGCTTAATGGGTTAAGATTTATTTTTAAGCCTTGTTGTCATTTTATGTGAAATTGGCAGTTTTGCCACTGTTTTGGGGAAACCATAACTTCTGCTAGGAATGTCGGATTGGGATGAAACTGACGCCAAAAGTTCTGTTTACGAGTCTAGTAAGTTTCTTATGTTTTGCGGAAAAACCAGTTCGGACCATAGCTAGTGTCAAACTGCTGTTTTGTAGTGAAAGGTACTGTTTTTCTCTGTGCAGCAGGTTGGTTTTGTAAAATCCATAATAAATTGTAGAAAAATCGTTAGACCGCGTTCTATACGTCCCTGGAACCGTAAGACATGGAACTCCCTGAATATGGAAATAGATTTCTGGATTGATCAGTTTAACAGGGGTAAAATGGGTCTCGAACAGACCTGCGTTTTTAGTGTAAAAACTGGAATTTTAGTTTTTGTTAAACTAGTAAACGTGTCGTGAGTTGGGACTTTCCGTTGATGTTTTAGTGCGTATTTAGGTGGGAAAAAGTGAGGAAGGTTGACGTGACGGTGTTGCGGCTCGTGGGCGCGTCGCGTTGCTTTGAGGTGAGTTCTCTCACCGCGTAGTTAGGAATTTCATGCATATCGTTATTTTGTGTTACGTGTTATTATGTGTTATTACGTGTTTACGTGAATTAGTTTGGATGTGATAACTAGTTGTGATTTGTTGAATTTATATGTGGATTATTTATGCTTGTGTACACCTCGGTGGGACTGGGGGGCTCGATGGGACCGAGGGCTCGGTGGGACCGAGGGCTCGGTGGGACTGAGCTAGTACAATTGTATTACCTTTACTCGGTGGGACCGAGGGCTCGGTGGGACTGAGCTTGTAACAATGTCTTTACTCGGTGGGACCGAGGGCTCGGTGGGACTGAGCTTGTATCGATATATTCTTATGTACTCGGTGGGACCGAGGTTTGTATTTATACATTCATCATTATGTGGTTTTATATTCGTGGTGATGGTGATGTTGCCTACTTGCGAGTAGGGGCGATATACGTGGGGTTGCTACCTACGTGTGTGGTAGGACTCACTAAGCGTTTAGCTTACCCTTTCCCAATATGTTGTGATTTCAGGTGCGAGCGGTAGTCGAGCTTGACGGTACACACACTAAGCGCGGGGTGTCGAGAATTGTTTAAATTTCACTTTCAAACCTTTGGATTTTATTTTATAAGATTTCCGCTGCATAAACTTTATTGACTGTTTGAGTTAACGACGTTAATTTCAATTGAGTTACGATTTATTAAATTGTGGTTGTTTTATAATGAAATGCATGTTTTTAAAATTTTAAATTCCTTGTAATTTTTGGGACGTTACAACTTGGTATCAGAGCACAGCTTGAGTGAATCAAACACATCTCGGTGTGTTTGGTCTCAAGTTGCGGCTATGAAGTTTTTTTTAAACTCTCTTATTAAAATCTTTGAAAATAAATGAACGGAGAAAGCCCGTTTGGGAAACGGTGATCGTGGGCGCAGTGTGTACAGTCAGCCGACGCCATTTGGGAAGGTACAGCACTTAGTGTATTTATTGCTTTCTAGGCATAGGGTATGCATGCTAGATTGCCTAGGTTGTTTACACTGTACTGTACGATGACTGCTTGCTAGTAGGAATCAATGCTAGTTATAGTAGGTTGTCAAGTGAAGGCCCTATATGTTGTATGCAGTAAGAATCATATAGCCTTAGAATTTTTGATTTAGTTCTATTGCGCAGCTCTTGTTTGAGTCCAACCGTTCTAGGATAGAATCTTGTATTCGAATGTCTATTTGATTCACGCTGCGTGCGACTGGGTATTCGCGAGGCAACTCGTTATGGCTAACAGGGATTCCGTTGTAGCAAGAGTAGTGGGATGAGATGAAATTCCTAGTGAGTTGGGAATAGCGTTTACATATGAGTACATATGCTAGATTGCTTTCTAGAACATAGGAGTATGTATGCTAGATTGCTTGGTGCTTAATACACGGTATTGTATGGTTGTTACTTGCTATTAGGAACTTATGCTAACTTTGATAGGTTGTTAAGCGAATGCACTATAGGTTGTATGCGGTAGGAACCGAATAGCCTTAGAATGTTAGATTTAGTTCTATTGCGCAGCTCTTGTTTGAGTCCAACCGTTGTAGGATAGAATCTTATATTTGAATGTCTATCTGGTTTCCACTGTATACGACTGTGCGTTCACGAGGCGACTCGTCAGGGCTAGTGGGGGTTCCATTCTAGCAAGGGTAGTGGAGTATTACGACTTTTCTAGGGAGCTAGGAAAAGTGTTTGCATATGACAGAATGAGCATATGTGTTTGGTTGTGGTAAGCAACTACTTGGACGTCCCAGGACAGGACTCGAAACGAGTAAGGATAGGTGTGAAGGGTAGTAGCAGAGCTCCTACTATCTGAAGCACAGGATCCGTGCTCGAGTCGGGGAAATTCATGGAGAATCCGAAGAGTTGAGCGTGAGCGTAGTTAGCAGGCTTTAATGTGTGCTAGTAGCTCGTTAAGGAGGAACAACAATGCCGATCCAGATGCTGATGCTGGAATTATCGCTGATCAGATTCGTGAGATGTTTGCGGTCGAGGTGACGCATATTTTGAGGAGGCGATCCCCGAGATTATTACCGCCATTCGTGATGAGGTAATAGTGTCGATGGAGGAGCGCATCACGGCGATTCCACCCCCTGCGGGTGATCGGTTATGGAGTGCACATTCCTTACCGGTGGTTGTCCTGCGAACTAGAAGGTTCGCTTCGCGGTGAATCTGTTGCGAGACGGAGCGAAGGACTGGTGTGCTACTGCTTTAACGTTTAACGAGCGCACTACTCTGACCGTGGAGGAGTTCGTTGTACATTTTCGTGAAGGGTATGCGACTCTAGTGGAGATGGAGAGGATTGCCAAGGAGTTCTTGGAGCTCTCTCAGACTGCGGAGACTGTAAAAGAGGTGAACCGAAAGTTCACGAAAATGGCACTACTCTGTCCTCAGTATGCTGCCTCTGGGGAAACGAAGGTGATGCAGTACATGGACATGTTGCGTACCGAGATCAGGGAGTTCGTGAGTACTGCGCAGCATGCTTCACTTGCTGCGGTGATGGAGGCGGCCTGCGGTAGAGTTCATCAATTGAGAGTAGAGGAGGCACGAGCTACGCATAAAGTGGTGACAGGTACGTTCTTAGTAAACTCGGTGCCTGTGGTGGTGAGGTTTGATAGCGAGGCTACTCATCCTTGCGTGTCTCACACTGTTAGTGAGTGTTTGGGCCGAGTTGTAGGACGGTTAAGCTGTTCACTTCTGGTCGAGGTTGCTGATGACAGGACCTTGACGGTTACCGACGTGTGTCGGGGGGTACTTTGGAAATCTCTGGTGTGAGATTCCCTGTTGACTTGATTCCGATAGCTATGCGTGAGTTGTGCGTAATTGTGGGCACGGTTTGGGTGGATGCTTTCGATGCTGAGATTGTTTGTCGTCGCAAACAAGTACAAGTTCGAACCCCAAGCGGGGGAGAAATGCTAGTTCAGGGCGACTCGCCCAGGCGGACCCCATCGTTATGTTCGGGTGTAAGAGCTCGGAAATACTTGCAGCGCAGTGGCTAGGGGTAATTAGCGTATGTGATAGACACGCGCGGCGTCGGAGAGAAGAAGACTGCGGAGGATGTGCCGGTTGTACGGGAGTTTGCTGACGTATTTTCCGATGAGTTATCGGGGATACCTCCCGAGCGACAGGTGGGGTTCTGCATTGTTGTGTTTCCGGGTGCTGCTCCGGTGGCCAAGGCACCTTACCGCCTGACTCCACCGGAAATGAAGGGGTTGTACACTCCGTTGCAGGAACTTCTCGAAAAGGAGTTCATCAAGCCAAGTTGTTCACCGTGGGGAGCCCCGATTCTGTGTGAAAAAGAAAGACGGGTCCCAACGGATGTGTATAGGCTACCGTGAGTTGAATAAGCTTACGGTGAAGAATCGTTATCCTCTGCCAAGGATCGATGACTTGTTCGATCAGCTTCAGGGAGCCTCGTGGTTCTCTAAGGTTGATTTGAGATCGGGGTATCATCGGATGCGGGTGAGGAGAGAGGATACGGAGTAGACGGCCTTTCGTTCACGTTATGGCCATTTACAAGTTTGTGGTAATGCCTTTCGGGCTCACCAATGCACCCGCAGCGTTCATGGACCTCATGAACCGGGTATGTAGCCCTATGTGGGATCGATCGGTGATCGTGTTCATCGACGATATTCTTGTGTAATCGAAGTCGAAGGAAGAGCATGAGATGCATTTGCGAGAAGTTTTGGAAGTTTTGAGGCGGGAGAAGCTGTATGCTAAGCTCTCCAAGTGTGAGTTCTGGTTACGAGAGGTCCACTTTCGAAGGCATGTCGTGAACCAGAATGGTATTATGGTGGATCCGGCCAAGATTACGGCTGTGATGCGGTGGGAAGTGCCGAAGACTCTCACTGAAGTACGGAGTTTTCTTGGGTTAGCAGGGTACTTCCGGAGATCCATTCAGGATTTCTCCCAGATTGCTTTACCGATGACCCGATTGACGAAGAAATCTGCGGCTTTTAGTTGGGGTGAAGAGCAGTAGAGGGCTTTGAGGAGCTACGCAGGCATTATGCGAGACTCCGATGTTGACTTTGCCCGAGGGTATGTAAGATTTGGTGGTGTTTGCTCTCAAGATTTGAAGGTACTATTTGTATGGCGTCAAGTGTATACACTAACCATAAAAGCCTCCAGTACTTGATGACCGGCAAAACCTCAACATGCGTCAGAGGAGGTGGCTTGACGTGGTCAAGGATTATCATGGTGAGATACTTTACTACCCCGATAAAGCGGATGTTGTTACGGATTCACTTAGTCGACAACTGGATGGTGAGCCACTGCGGGGCTTATGTCAACGGTTAACAGTGGTTGCACCTCTTCTCGAGTCGATAGGTAGTGCTCAGGAGGTGGCAGTTTTGGAGGAAAATGCCAAACGCGAGAGAGTTTCGGGGGAAATTCCGAATTTTGTCCGTGATAGTCATGGGTCAATTGCTCGGTCTTAATGGTCGGTTGGGTATCTCGGGGTGGGACTCCGGTATTCATGTGTTATGACCTTGACTTTCCAGTAGGCACTAAGAGGATACAGTCTTGGGCACTTACCTGAGAGGTAGCTCCGATGTGCCGGGACTTGAGACGTACCTGAGAGGTAGGCGTTGGGGTGTAACTAGGCTTCGTAGAGCGAGTGTGGAAGATACGTCGATGGTGGAAGGTTGGGTATTCCACGCGTGTGGGTATTGTAGGCCGAATAGTAATGGTTAGGGAATGATGCCCTTTGTAATAAAGAGGATAAATGCGTAGAATTTTTGAGGTAAATAGTATACTTAGGTGTCGACTTTTGGGCTTGAGGCCAAATGCCTTAGTGTAATTGGGGAATTGTAGACGATTTTAAGGAAATTATGTTGATGGTAGTAGTAATCCTGAGATGTTTGCTTGTGGTGAATGGTTGTGGTGGAATGACCTTCGTGGGTGATTATAAATTTACTGGTTTGATAATTCATGTGAAATAAATTGTGGGAGTCTATTAGAACTCGTGAAAGTTAATCGACAGTTAATGATAGGAATGATCGAATTCGAGTATCCTGTAGGGTATATTGGTGAGCAACTTTAGAAGGGTTAGAGCTTGAAATTTGAATCGGGATGTTTGGATTATCTATGGTTGGGAGACAACCGAAGTCGTTTGACTAGGAATGAATCCAGTTGTTGGAGTATTCCTCCGATCATACTTGCGGTGTACTTGAAGGAGTTTTGTGGTAAGAAAAGTATTCGAGAGATTTTTAGGCGGTGTGGGAAATCTTAAATTCCAGTTAGTGAAGGTCCAGTGGAAACACCTTAGCACGTGTAGAGTTTATTAAAAATGTACCTGTGACCACATCCGGAGTTTCCTCCGCTTCTTTCTCAGTCATTTGAAATGCGCGACCCCTGGTTACTGGTGGTTCCAGTCTTGGTATTACTGGTTTAACAATCGCTGGCCTGCCCGATGACCCACCTTGCTGTATCCTCCCCCGCGGACAGTTTGACTGAAGATGATCCGGAGAATTGCATAAGAAACATAACCGCGTTACCTTACAATCCTTGATGACGTGTCCGGTCTTCCCACACTTATAACACGCTCGTACATCACTTTGTGTAAAGCCCGTGTCCCGGTATGGATTTATTTTGCTTATTTAATTATTTTAATATTCTTCTTTAATCGAACTTTGCTAGCGGGATTAACGAGAATGGCCAAAAATGATAAAGATGGGTAAACATTAACTCTTTTGGCAAGGCTTTGGAATAGGAGGGACTAAAAGTGTCATTTTTGTGGAAAATTTGCAAGGGATCGGCCCATAAGGGGAACCGACCCCTTTCCTTTCTCCTTCACTTCTTCTCCACGCAAGAAACACAAGAAAACCCTATTTCCCCCTCCCCCTTTCTGCTGTCCGCCGCACATCCCACTTCACCGGCGCCGGTATCCTTGCCGGCGAGAGAGAGAGGTGCAGCGAGAGAGAGAGAGAGTTTCAGCGAGAGAGAGAGCGCGAGAGAGGGAAGAACCGTCGATCGAGAGGAAGTCGAGACCTCGAGGTGTTGCGGTAACGTTGTCGTCGAAAGGTAAGTTTCTTAGTCTTCTTGTTTTCTTTCTTTCGTCGCCGTTAAACCGCCGCCGCCAACGGCCGCCTCTGCCGGAGGTGGCAGAGGGTGGTGCTTGGGCTGCTCAGCCCATTTAGTCTTGATCATTAAGTCTGCTGGAATCACAGGTCTGAATGCGTAAAGTCGTGGCTTAATGGGTTAAGATTTATTTTTAAGCCTTGTTGTCATTTTATGTGAAATTGGCAGTTTTGCCACTGTTTTGGGGAAACCATAACTTCTGCTAGGAATGTCGGATTGGGATGAAACTGATGCCAAAAGTTCTGTTTACGAGTCTAGTAAGTTTCTTATGTTTTGCGGAAAAACCAGTTCGGACCATAGCTAGTGTCAAACGGCTGTTTTGTACTGAAAGGTACTGTTTTTCGCTGTGCAGCAGGTTGGTTTTGTAAAATCCATAATAAATTGTAGAAAAATCGTTAGACCGCGTTCTATACGTCCCTGGAACCGTAAGACATGGAAATCCCTGAATATGGAATTAGATTTCTGGATTGATCAGTTTAACAGGGGTAAAATGGGTCTCGAACAGACCTGCGTTTTTAGTGTAAAAACTAGAATTTTAGTTTTTGTTAAACTAGTAAACGTGTCGTGAGTTGGGACTTTCCGTTGATGTTTTAGTGCGTATTTAGGTGGGAAAAAGTGAGAAAAGTTGACGTGACGGTGTTGCGGCTCGTGGGCGCGTCGCGTTGCTTTGAGGTGAGTTCTCTCACCGCGTAGTTAGGAATTTCATGCATATCGTTATTTTGTGTTACGTGTTATTATGTGTTATTACGTGTTTACGTGAATTAGTTGGGATGTGATAACTAGTTGTGATTTGTTGAATTTATATGTGGATTATTTATGCTTGTGTACACCTCGGTGGGACTGGGGGCTCGATGGGACCGAGGGCTCGGTGGGACTGAGCTAGTACAATTGTATTACCTTTACTCGGTGGGACCGAGGGCTCGGTGGGACTGAGCTTGTAACAATGTCTTTACTCGGTGGGACTGAGCTTGTATCGATATATTCTTATGTACTAGGTGAGACCGAGGTTTGTATTTATACATTCATCATTATGTGGTTTTATATTCGTGGTGATGGTGATGTTGCCTACTTGCGAGTAGGGGCGATATACGTGGGGTTGCTACCTACGTGTGTGGTAGGACTCACTAAGCGTTTAGCTTACCATTTCCCAATATGTTGTGATTTCAGGTGCGAGCGGTAGTCGAGCTTGACGGTACACACACTAAGCGCGGGGTGTCGAGAATTGTTTAAATTTCACTTTCAAACCTTTGGATTTTATTTTATAAGATTTCCGCTGCATAAACTTTATTGACTGTTTGAGTTAACGACGTTAATTTCAATTGAGTTACGATTTATTAAATTGTGGTTGTTTTATAATGAAATGCATGTTTTTAAAATTTTAAATTCCTTGTAATTTTTGGGACGTTACACTTTGGCAATTTCCCTGATGGACACGGTTGCACTTCTGACATGGTCTTTCCGCTGGTCGAAACGGCGGACGGTTATTGTTGGTCCCGAAAGGCTTAAACAAGTTTGTAGAAGGGGGGGGGGTTGAATACAAACACACTATTTTACTTTTCTAAATTGTTTATTGATAAATCATTAACAATTTACAGCTTGTTGCGGAAACAAGATTAAGGATAAACCTAAATCTAAACAAGTTGGAACACTAAGGTTTTCTTGCACTAAGAAAGATAAGGAGATTACTAATAAAATCCTATCTTGAGAGATTTGAACTTGTCCAGAGTTAGCAAGTTACTTCAAATGAAGTGAGTTCATCTCTTTATATACTGCATGCATTTAATGCAATCCAGTATATACTTTACACGTGTCATTAGCGGATTGGTTGCATGTCATTGACCTTTGATGACAACCTTAGTAGCCGCATGAATGAACAGTGTAGTATCAGAGTGGTTGTACGATTTCAGATTTTCGGAGGTTCTTTTCTGACATTTCGTACGGTGGCGTGCAAGGGAGGTTAAGACAAAAGTACTTTGTACGGAGGACTTCATGATCAGCTTTCGTTGATTCAGCGATTATCATTTACTATTCAGCAGATGATAAAGTTCAGCGATAGCTGAAGTCTTGTACTTGATACTTCACGTTGAGTGGACAAATCTGAGTCTTCGCTGATCCGCATCAGTTCATTAGGAGACTTGTCGCTGGTTCTTGAGCTTGATCTTCGACTTCAGCGTAGAACCTTTGTTGACGTGAATCTTGTCTTCAGGGATCATAAGTAAACAACTAACTTATCAGCGATCACCATAAGGACTGAACAGACTCAGCGATATGGTGAACAGTGTTCGCTGAATGTTTAATCTAAAAGAGCGAGAGTTCCTATCAGCGGTACTGTAAGATCTTAGTACTTATCAGCGATAGTGAAACTCTGATACATATTGTTTACTTACAATTTTCACTAAGTATTTAAGATAGGGTCATTATCAAATCACTGAGGGTTTGGATCAACAATCTCCCCCTATTTGATTATGACATAGCAACAGAGAAAATTGCTATTTAATGAAAACATAAGGATAAAAAGAACTCATAAAATATTTGTCCCTTTTACTGTTTTCTGGGATCTTTTCAGTACTGATGGAGTAAAGTACATTCGCTGAAATCTTTCTTTAAATCTTTGAATCAGGTTACAATATGAATAAGAAAGATTACAAGTACAAGCGAAATAAATTATAAGTACTGAAGGATGACTGATACAATAGAGAAAATGGTGATTGTTGTCAGCCTTCAAAGGGTTCTTCCTTAATGAGAAGTTCATCAAGGGTTGTCTTTTCAGTTGGAATCATCCAGTCAGGAACCTTTTCTCCTTTATTCTTTAGCTTCAGAGCAGCTTCAAAAATCAAGGGTTTTAGGTGTCGTGCCTGAATGTCTTTTCTGAAGTCGCACCAGTAGATGAGATCTTTGAGCTGTTCGATTGGAGTGATTGGAAGCTCAGCGATCCGTTGAAAGCATTTACGTCCGTCGTAGTCAAGAAAGAATATTCCATAAGGATTACTGATGACTTTACCAGGGACGAAAAGTTCACATGGTGGCAAAGAGACATCAAGGGCAGATAGATCAGGATCAGGACCAAGTACTTCAGCGCGAGAGAAACCAATTCCAGTTTCATTTCGTATGACAGGACCTGAGTTTGAATCTTGACGTTTCTTCCTTGGAGAGTCTTTTTTTCTTTTTGGCTTTAGATCAGGAACAAGAGGAATATCCACACAAGAAGATATCAAATCGATCTGTCTGTTTATCAGCTTTTCGAAATGATCCTTGTACTTAGATTTTGACGGTTGGATAGCTAACCTCATCTCCAGCCATTCAGAGAGACCATACCTTTTTACAGTGTCAGCACGAAAGGTTTCAGATGAGTCATCTTCTCTGAACAGTTTGATGTCAACAATAGGTACTCCGACGGAGGTTCTTCCAGAGATGAATACCTTGTTGATCTTCGCTGGACGATATCTGAAGTGGATTTTCTCTTTACACCAGATCAGGGTGGTCTGAGAAACTTCAGCTTTCTTTTCCACGATCTTCTGGGCTTGTTCCCAAAGCTTTCGTTGGATTTGAATGGGAATACGCTTCAGCTTGGGGTCTTTGACAGATTCTTGAGTGAGCTTGATGGCGTATTCTCTGTCTTTATCTTCAGCTTCCTTCCTTTCAGCGATGAGGCGTTCAGCTCTGAGATGATCTTGGTATTCAGCTTTTGAAATTCTGAACTTAGGAGGAACTGAAGGTAGTTGATCGCGCCTTAGGATGATTCGCTGATCCTCGAATCGCTTTATCATTTCTTCTCTCCTCTTTTGATCAACTGAGGAAGGTCTGTTTCTGTGCGAGAGAGGTTGTTCTTCTGGTTCATCAGTCTCAGAGATTAAATCTAAGACTGGGATTATGTCTTCAGCGTTAGCTGGAATTATTGGTGAAGTCGCAACAGATCTTTCAGCGATATCCTCAAACAGGGGAGAGGACTAGCTGAAACGCAGCGATCTTACAAATAAGAACTGGGTAGAAGAACTTGGGTAGAAAAGATAGAAAAAAATGTGGATGTGTATGGTGTTTGTGGAATGGATAACTGATTTTTCATAGATGATCAGGGAAGGAAAAATAAGTTTAGTGTACCTGACAAATCGGCTTTGCAAGTAGGATCGCCAGATTATCATCTTCAGCGATGCCTTTGTCTTTGCTTTTCTCAGCGCCAGAGGCTGAGTGCTTTGTCTTTGTCTTCTCCCCTGAAGGTTCTTTTATTGAAATACCTTTAAGAGCTTTGGTTCGAGGAGCAGGTTTGACAACAAAGAAATCATCGTCATCTTCATCATCATCATCATCGTTCCTTGGAGAGGAGGATGGTTCAGCTTCAGGGATGTCGAAGTCTTCGTCTTCTTCTGCTTCAGATTCCTCAGCATCTTCATCGAGTTGCTCCCCCTCAGATATAGAGGCGAGGTTCTCGGTTCCCTCAGGGTTTTCATCTCCCTAAGGTCCAGTAATCCGATCTTCATTACCCTCTCCCCTGATAGATTCATCGTGGGAAAGGTCTTCAGCGCTCTTCTCCTGTTCAGCGCTCTTCTCCCCCTCTTTCTCATGATGGGCGGGGGAGGAATGGGTAGATTCAGCATTGGTGTTGTCTCTGTCTTCTGGGCCAGAGATTTTCACACAACCTTCAAGCTTAGCTATTCTGTCTTCTAGGCCAGAAATAGCAGGCGTGATTTTCTTCAGCTCTTGGCGATCCTCTGCGGTGAATGAGTCCAAAACAGGTGCAGGGGCCGGAGCAGGAGCTGGATTATTTGCCTTGTTCACCAGCGTCTCGATCATTGTCTTGACGGAACCAAGGTCGGTCTTCACTGAGCCCAAGTCGGTCTTGACCACTGACATATCACCTTCGAGTGTACCAACCGATTTCTTCAGCGTTGTAACTTCGCTGGAAATGGTGGAAACTGATGATTTGAGGTTGGTGTAGTCAGTGTAGATGTCGGAGAGCACTTTGGCAAAGTCGGCGAGAGTTTTATCAAGATCTTTGATGTCATCAGAGGAGGCCTTCTTTTCCACCACAGTAGTCAGCTTCGTCAGATTCTCTCCAGCGTTTGTTACAGCTGTAGAGTTATTTGATAGACCGGTGGTGAGATCCGTAAGTTTCATCTCCATAGACTTCAGAGATTGGTTGATGTCTCCCAAAAAAGGACCTGTAACATATAAGTACTTGTGAACAAAGGAAAGCTCAGAAGTTTCAGGTTTAGTTACAGTGTTTAAGGTGGGATCTGTAC
The DNA here is from genome assembly GCA_033807775.1 of Saussurea involucrata. NCBI lineage: Eukaryota > Viridiplantae > Streptophyta > Magnoliopsida > Asterales > Asteraceae > Saussurea > Saussurea involucrata. The sequence continues at coordinate 27,096,460 of CM066316.1, forward strand.
CTGCAGGAGCGTTGACGAACTCATCAAAGTTTCGAGTCCCTCCATAGTGTTCCATATCTCCCTCAAAAGTTCCGTGAGGAATGGAGATCTCTGCAGGTCCTTTCTTCGTCATTCGCTGAGAAGCTTCAACGGCTTCTTGAATGATGGCATCTCCAGTTTTGACCGGAGGAATGTCCAAAGAAGTAGAGGGAGGAGCGAAGGATAAGAATTGGGGTTGGGGTTCAAGTTCAGCGTTGGATTCGCTGAGAAGTACTTCATCAGTCTTTTGAGAGACTGACGAAGGTTGGGTAGATTCCAAAGTTCTAACCTCAGCGTTTAGGGACGCTGAAGTAGGTTTAGAAAGGATGGCTTGAATTGGTGTGGCAGAGCGTACCACGGAACTTTCCTTCAGCTCTTCAGAATGAGCTGAGGAGTCTTCAGCATGCAACTGCTGGGGTTGCTCCTTGGTTTTCTTGATCCTTTTGGAATCAAGAGGGGTAAGAGATTGTTTCCTTTTCTTAGAAGGAATGGATTTTGTGGCCGGGGTATCAGCGATGGGTATTGTCGCTGAAGGAGCCACAGAAAGCGGAGAATTAAGAAGAGTGAGAAGAGTAGAGAGACGTACCTCGTTGGCGACAGGCTTGAAGTCGAGAACTTTAGGGCCAATCTGAGAGAGTTTCAGATCACCCTCTTCAGGATAGCTGTCCTTCAGGCCATATTGAAAGATGGCGCTGATGAATCGCGGGTAAGGAACCCATGCTGGTCGGTCAGCGGCAGAATCAACACGTTGAATGAGGTCTTCATAGATGATGGAGGCCCAGTCAATGTTGAGACCTTTCAGCAGTGCGTAACCCATGGCCTGCTGAGGTTGAGCGGCTTGATCAGAAGATCCGGATTTCGCTGTCATGCAGCTGATCAGGTGAGCGAAGATGAAGTTCATCTCGCTGGGCATCTTGGATTTCTTTATCAGCGTCAGCTTCTTCTCAGGTAGCTTGTCTCTTCCAGTCTCCCAGATGTAACCCATCGCATCAAGGAAAGCAATGATTTCTTCCCTGTCAGCGTGCTTCTTGTGGTCAGGAAATGGAATGAAAGGATTTTCTGAGGTAGCGTTAGGGAATTTCAGAGCTTTACGGATTATTGCGGGGGTTATCTTGATGGTGCCATACTTAGTATCGCTGAGTATGCAGTCGATGGTTTTAGATGGATCTTTGGCTGAGGGTAGGTTGGTGTGTCTGGCAGAGTACCAGAATTGGGATAATAGACGCTGACTGGCAGGAGGTGTGATTGTCAGTGCTGTGTATATTGGGCTATTCTTCAAAAAAATCACAGCGTCGTCTAGATGGGATACCTGCTTCCGAGGAGGAAACTCGAGAAGCGCTGAAAGGTTGTTTGCCTTAGTCCAGTCTAGTTGATCCAGCTCAAACTTAACCTGAGGAGCTTTGGTGATTTCCAGTTCCTCAGAATCACTGGAGATGGACTCAGTGGTAACATTCAGCTTTGAAGTTGCCATTTCACTGTATTATCAGTTCAACCAAAGATGTTAACAAATAAGAAATATCTTAATGTGGAAAGAGAATTTCCATTAAGATTTTTCGAATTTTGTCCATTTCATTCAGACAAAAAAGTCTTAATGAAGATTAGGGTTTTTCTTGTTTTTAAAAAAAAACGAATATAACACCTATAAGCCTTGTATTCCAGTTTTAAAAAAATGGATACGAAAGAAGAACAAGTTTAAGATTTTAGATTTAAAACTTGAAGAACAACCATGAAATGGTTGTGTTTATAAAACCATGAAAGAAAATGATTTTATTTTTGAGTTCTTTTGTTTGATCTTGTGTAAAACAATGATAAGATCGAAAACAAGTTATTTGCATTTGATAAAAGATAAGAACATATTGACCTTGAGTTTGATGAAGAAGATGATGAACAGTTCTTGAAGATCGAGAGCACAAAATGCAACAGTGTTCTTTTCTTGCGGAGAAAGATTGATTCGCATAAAAGACAAATATAAACTTTGAGAGAGTTTATATAGGAAGAGAGTAGAGAGAGAAAAACTTGAGCGGGAAAGGTTTTCATCATGACACGGACACGTGTTTGCATTTGATTGGATAGACAACGAAACGTGCAAACGTGTGTCAGAAAAAGAAACGTGCCTGGTGTTATCCGTTGCAATGACGTCACAACTGTCCTTTCACATTCTTTCGTTGTCTCTGAGGTTTTGAAAGAAAAACTCAGGGACTCTTTGGAAAATATGAAGCACTGAATAGAAATATCAGTGAGGGTTTTAAGAAATTTCAAAATATTATTCAGCGATGAATGAATTTGAAATCTTGCATTTTCATGCGTTTTGTCAGAGAAAACATACCTTGATATCAGTTTAACCCAATTTATTCAGAGAGAAGATGATGAAATGGATTGTACTAGTTTATTTTATCCAGAGCCTATACAAGAATGTATAAACGTATCGCTGATTAAATGTGAACCACTAAAGATTTATCCTTCAAAGTTCAGCATTCCAAGCTCGCTGATGAGAAAGTTGAATCTTGTCTCATCAAGAGGTTTGGTAAACAAATCAGCTAACTGATAATCAGTTGGGATAAAATGAAGTTCTATATCACCATTCATCACATGATCTCTGATAAAATGATATCTGATTTCTATGTGTTTTGTCTTTGAGTGTAGCACTGGATTGTTTGCTATAGCGATGGCACTTGTGCTGTCGCAATAGATTGGAATTTTGGAGAGCTGAAGATCATAGTCTAGTAGTTGATTTCTCATCCACAAGACTTGAGAACAGCAGCTTCCAGCGGCTACATACTCAGCTTCAGCTGTGGAAGTGGACACCGAGTTTTGCTTCTTACTTGTCCAACTTACCAGCTTTCCACCCAGGAGCTGACATCCTCTTGTGGTGCTTTTCCTATCCATTTTGCAACCTGCAAAATCACTGTCTGAATAGGCGGTTAGATCGAATCCTGAATCTTTGGGATACCAAAGACCTAGATTCGCTGTACCCTTAAGATATCGAAAGATTCGCTTTACAGCTTTCATATGAGATATCTTAGGTTCAGCTTGATATCGTGCGCACAGACATGTTGCAAACATAATATCGGGTCGGCTAGCTGTAAGATACAGTAGTGAGCCGATCATCCCACGGTACAGCGTGACATTGACAGGAACACCCTTTGTGTCCTTATCAAGTATCAGCGGTGGTGCCATAGGGGTTTTCATAGCTGAACTTTCAGTTAAGTCGAATTTTTTCAGCATATCTTTAACATACTTTCCCTGATTTATAAAAGTTCCTTTTTCAGTTTGCTTAATCTGAAGACCAAGGAAATATGTTAGTTCACCCATCATACTCATTTTATACTCATCTTTCATTCTATCAGCGAAACGAGTACAAAGCTCAGGGTTAGTAGAACCAAATATAATGTCATCAACATATATTTGAACTAAAATGATATGACCTTTTATTTTTCTAAAAAACAAAGTTTTGTCAATCTTACCTCTCTCAAATTTTTCAAGGTGGAGATACGTAGAAAGAGTGTCATACCATGCACGAGGAGCTTGCTTCAAGCCATAAAGTGCCTTATCCAGCTTATAAACATAACCTGGACGCTTAGGATCTGAGAATCCTGGAGGTTGTTCCACATAAACTTCTTCATTCAGCTTTCCATTTAGAAACGCTGACTTAACATCCATTTGATGTACAGTGAAGTTTTTGTGTACAGCATATGCTAAGAAAAGACGAATAGATTCAAGTCTTGCTACAGGAGCAAAGGTTTCGTCATAATCTATACCTTCCTCTTGTCTGTATCCCTGAGCAACAAGACGAGCTTTGTTGCGAGTTACAGTACCATGTTCGTCCAACTTGTTTCGATAGACCCACTTAGTGCCTATCACTGTTTTGTCAGTTGGTCTCCGAACAAGTTTCCAAACTTTGTTTCTTTCGAATTCAGTCAGCTCTTCTTGCATAGCGCTGACCCAGTTTGGATCTCTGAGGGCATCATCTATTTTCTTTGGTTCAGTTAGAGAAATAAAGTTAACAAATAAACAAATATTACCTGCACTTCTACGAGTCTGAATACCAGCGTTGGGATCACCAAGAATTTGATCGATTGGGTGATTTACAGTCCATCGCTGAGCCGGAGCATGCGTCGCTGACGCAGTCTGAACTGGAGAAACTGAAGATGAGGCTTCAGCTACTTCTGGATAATCAGCTAAGAGAGGAATGCTTGCATTTGTCACTTCATTCACTGATTGCTGAGAAATAGATGGAATTTCTGAGACATTTGGATCAACTGCGGGTATAGTATTTATAGGAACAGCTGAGACCCAAGATGTTTCAGCTTCACTATTCTGCATATTGGGAATGATAGTAGGACCATCATTTTCAGTTGTATGAGTATGAGTAGTGGGAACATCTCCTGAATCACCAAGATGAGAAAACATCCATTGATTCAGTTCTTCTGTATCAGCGTTCGGTTTAGAGTTCGCTGAACGGGATTCGTCAAACGTGACGTGAATAGTTTCTTCTACAGTTTGTCTTCTTCTGTTGAAGACTCTGAAGGCTTTGGAAACTGAGGAGTATCCAAGAAAGATTCCATCATCAGCCTTAGGATCAAACTTTCCAAGGGCATCTCTGTTGTTCAGTATGAAACACTGACAACCAAAGATGTGAAGAAAGCTGATTGAAGGCTTTCTCCCATGAAAGAGTTCATAGGCTGTCTTTTTGAATCTTTTGACTATCAGCGACCTGTTTTGCGTAAAACAAGCCGTGTTGACAGCTTCTGCCCAAAACTGAGTAGGCAGGTGAGAATCGCTGAGCATTGAACGTGCAGCTTCAATAATTGTTCTATTTCTTCTTTCAGCGACTCCGTTTTGTTGTGGTGTTCTCACTGACGAAAAGTTATGAGAAATACCCTTGCTCTCAAGGAAGGAATCAAGAGAACTGTTTTTGAATTCAGTTCCATGATCACTCCTTATTGAGCGAACAGTCATATTGTTCAGAGTTTCCATCTTCCGAACAAAGGTGATGAGTTCTTCAGGGGTGTCATTCTTAGAACGGAGAAACATTACCCATGTATAACGAGAGAATTCATCAACTATGACCAGCGTATATTTCTTTCCAGCGATGGATTGTTTGTTAACGGGGCCAAACAAATCCATATGGAGTAGTTGAAGAGGAGATGACACTGAGGAAACTTGCTTGGACTTAAAGCTTGCCTTGGTCTGCTTCCCTTTTTCACACGCTGAACATAAGGATTCTTTGGCGTATGAATGTTGAGGTAGACCAGTGACTAACTCTTTGGATGAAAGAGTATTCAGTGTCTTGAAGTTGAGATGTGAGAGTCTCTTGTGCCATAGCCAGTTGACATCAGAAGATGCCTTTGAGAAGAAACAGGAGTTCTCAGTGGTTGTTGAGTCCATGTTTATAACGTAAACATTTTCCAAACGATAACCGCTGAGAGCTATCTTCTCCTTTTTGTCAGAGACAAAGCAGGATTCCTTGGTGAAAATCACTTTGTTATCCATGTCGCAAAGCTGACTGATGCTCAGAAGATTATGCTTCAGCCCTTCAACATATGCGACTCTTCTGAAGGATGTTGTACCATTTGAAAGTACACCATACCCTCGGGTGTGTCCTTTTCCATTTCCACCGAAAGTTACAGAGGGACCCTTCTCTTCCTTGTATTCAGCGAGCAGGCTTTTCTTTCCAGTCATGTGTCTAGAGCATCCGCTATCGAGATACCAGATACCCTTCTTAACCTGCAATACAAAGGAAGATTAGTTTTGCTTGGGTACCCACTTCACCATGTATACGCGTTTGTCAGTGGAAGTGGTTGGAATGGGTTCAGCAGTCTTCGCAGCATTTGAAGATTCAGCTTTGTCTTTCTTCACTTTGGTCAATTTCTTGACCTCAGCGGTATGAGTCACCTTGACCTGACTTGCAACTGGTTTGGTCTTCTTTGGTGCTATCTTCACCTTAGCTATCTTATCAGCTTTGGTGGCTGTGGGACACTTACTTGCAATATGATCGGTAAGTCCACAGTGATAACATTTCCTATAACTAAAATTAGTTCTAGGACCACTTGTGTGCTGAGCTTTTAATTTGGAATTAGAAGTGCCAACACCAAGTACACTATTGGTTTTTGAAATAGGACGAACATTCAGTTCTTCAGATTTCTTACCAAGGACATCTACTCTGAGTCTAGGAGTAGGTCGCTGAACTGATCCAGAGGTCTGATTTCTAGAACCAGATGAATGGATCACTAAGGCTTTGGAAGCATTCAGCTTAGGTACTAAAGTACCCTTCTGAGGATTTTGATAAATTACAATTCCTTTACCTTTATCTTTAGAGACAGAGGTAGGTTTTGAATAAACCATTTTCTCCTTACCTTTTGAGGAGGTAGGAGTTTCCTCAGGGATTGGTGTAATTGACGAGGAGTACTGAGATGAAGAAGTGTCAGCTACTGAGGATACGAACGTTCCAAATTTAAGCATTGAACGTTCAGTGGTTGGTATTGAAGTATCATATTTATAACCCAGACCACGTTTATCACTCAGAGGAATCTGAGCCTTAATTATCTCAGTGATCTTTGTTGAAGAATTACACCATCCTTCAACAGTAGCTTGTTCAGCTTTTAAAGCAGCGATAGCTTCCGCTCGTTCAATTTTGACTAGCTGATTTAAATGGACTTGATCTTTAAAATCTTCTTCAAATTTAGAAAGCTTTTCTATTTGAAGGTGGCAATTTTTAAGCTTTTCAGCGAGATCAAGATTTTGGTTTTCAACCACAGCTTTGCCGTTCATGGCTTCGTATAAGCTTCTAGTCAGTAGTTCGATTTTACGGAGACTATCAGCTTCATCAATATTTACAATATTGGTAAAGAAGGAAGGTGATACCTGAATGGCAGATGTTGAAGTGGAGGGAATGTCTGAACTTTCTTCCTCTTCTTCAATCTTGGCCATGAGACATTGATTTGCTTCATCATCTTCAGAATCAGATGATGAGGCTTCTTCATCAGAAGCAGCCCAATCATAGTCAGCCATTAGGCCTTTTCCCTTCTTCTTAAAGCTTTTCAGCTTTGCATACTTCTCCTTCAGCTTTAAGTATTTGTCGTCTTTATTCCTTGGAACAAAGGATTTCTTTGTAAAGGCTGAAGGTCTCATGATTTTCTTTGACCTGCACTCGTTAGCGAAATGGCCTGTCTTTTCGCAATTAAAACAAGTAGCAGTAGCCTTATCAACAAAAGCTGATGACTTAGGCTTGTCAGCTATAGAAAGAGTTTTGTTCTTTCTAAACATTTTCTTCTTGGCGAATCTCCTGAACTTTTTAGTTAGGAGAGCCAAGGATTCATCATCTGAAGAATCAGAATCTGATGATCTTTCAGAGTTACTTTCTAACTCAGTGATAGTGACCACGGGTCGCTGAGTAGAAGGTTCCTCTGAGATTAAAGCAACAGGGGTGCTTTTGGAATCTTTTACAAGATTCTTCTTAAGATGGCTAGATTGCTCATGATTCAGCAATGTGCCATATAAGGTAGCGAGTGTCATTGATCTTAGATCTTTTGACAGCTTGAGACACATGGAATAATTGTCCCAGCTTTCAGGTAAACATTCTAAAAACTTTGTCAGAACTTCAAAGTTAGAATATTCCTTACCAACCGTTTTAAGATCTATAATTAAGCAGTTAAAACGTTGATGTACTTCAGAGAGAGTTTCATTCTTACCAGAGATGAAACTTTCGTATTGTCTTACCAGGTTGATCTTTCTTGAATCCTGGACTTCAGACGTTCCTTCATACTGAACACATATTGTGTCCCACATGGCCTTCGAGGATTTCAGGTTCATGACGGAATGGTAGACTTCGTCAGGAAGGGCCATGGATAGTATGGATCTGGCTTTTGTATCTATAGCCACTTTCTTCTTGTCTTCATCGGTCCAATGATGGATTTCCTTTGGAATCAGCCTTTCTGGAATAGCAGCTCTAGTTGCAGTGGCTGGAACGGCAGGATCAATCGTTACAGGGATGTGTGGACCGTTTTCAAGATAGTAAGGTATAGTAGGGTCTACACCTTCTAAGAAGAGTGTCATCCTATTTTTCCATAAGTTGAAGTTGTCTCTGGAAAATCTAGGGGGTTTTGCAAGAGAACCATTGTCGATATAGTGAGTGTTTGTGTTTGAGTTGGCCATTTTCAGATAATAGCAAGGAAGAGAAAAAATCTTAGATTAGATCTTGTTTATGAGATTAAACAAATCTGCTCTGATACCACTTGTTGGTCCCGAAAGGCTTAAACAAGTTTGTAGAAGGGGGGGGTTGAATACAAACACACTATTTTACTTTTCTAAATTGTTTATTGATAAATCATTAACAATTTACAGCTTGTTGCGGAAACAAGATTAAGGATAAACCTAAATCTAAACAAGTTGGAACACTAAGGTTTTCTTGCACTAAGAAAGATAAGGAGATTACTAATAAAATCCTATCTTGAGAGATTTGAACTTGTCCAGAGTTAGCAAGTTACTTCAAATGAAGTGAGTTCATCTCTTTATATACTGCATGCATTTAATGCAATCCAGTATATACTTTACACGTGTCATTAGCGGATTGGTTGCATGTCATTGACCTTTGATGACAACCTTAGTAGCCGCATGAATGAACAGTGTAGTATCAGAGTGGTTGTACGATTTCAGATTTTCGGAGGTTCTTTTCTGACATTTCGTACGGTGGCGTGCAAGGGAGGTTAAGACAAAAGTACTTTGTACGGAGGACTTCATGATCAGCTTTCGTTGATTCAGCGATTATCATTTACTATTCAGCAGATGATAAAGTTCAGCGATAGCTGAAGTCTTGTACTTGATACTTCACGTTGAGTGGACAAATCTGAGTCTTCGCTGATCCGCATCAGTTCATTAGGAGACTTGTCGCTGGTTCTTGAGCTTGATCTTCGACTTCAGCGTAGAACCTTTGTTGACGTGAATCTTGTCTTCAGGGATCATAAGTAAACAACTAACTTATCAGCGATCACCATAAGGACTGAACAGACTCAGCGATATGGTGAACAGTGTTCGCTGAATGTTTAATCTAAAAGAGCGAGAGTTCCTATCAGCGGTACTGTAAGATCTTAGTACTTATCAGCGATAGTGAAACTCTGATACATATTGTTTACTTACAATTTTCACTAAGTATTTAAGATAGGGTCATTATCAAATCACTGAGGGTTTGGATCAACAGTTATCATACCTCTGAAATTGGGACTTCTTTGGATCATAATGTGGTCCTTCCCACTTTCTCTTTCCGATACTTTTATCACCAGCATCTCTTCTAATATCCCGTTCAACATTCTCCACGACATTAACTGCAGCCGAGAAGGTATCGGGTCCTTTTGCAGTCACTAACCTTCTGACTTCTGAGTTCAGCCCAAAGATAAACCTTTCTGTCTTCATCGCCTCCGTAGCAACATAGTATTCTGCGAACCGAGACTTTTCCAGAAAGCTAGCGGTGTAGTCTCGAACGGATAAGTTTCCTTGTTGCAAATTCATGAATTCTCCTTCCAGTTGTTTGACGGCTGCTTGGGGACAAAATTGTTCCCTGTAAGCTATCACAAATTCTTCCCAAGAGAGGGTAGAATAAACATCAGATCCTTTAGAATGAATAAAGGATTCCCACCAATACAAAGCATCCCCCTTTAACATTGCTGCTGCATACAATACTCTATCTTCGTCAGCGCACTTACTCGTCTTGAAAATAGCTTCTATTTTCTTCATCCATCTCATTGCTTTCACTGGATCCCGATCTCCTGAGTATGTAGGAGGCTTGCAACTAAGAAACATTTTGTAATCACATTTTCTCATTACCGGTAAGACCGTAGGGGTGATTGGCATCTCCTCTTCATGAGCATGATCTGGTCTTTCTGTTTCAGTATTATGAGTTTGGTTGAACATAACTTGAATGTTGGCTTGTAATCTTCCCATTTCTGCCATTAAATCATCCATGGTAACGAACTCTGTACCATGTGGCTGGACTCTGCTTCCAGCTCGACCTCCAACTCTACCCCCAGTTCTACCCCCAACTCTGCCCCCAGTTCTGCCTCCCCTGTCCCCTGTTCCTATGGGCGGATTAGTACTATTCGGATTTCTTCCTCTTCCTCGATTCGAATTTCGTGTACCGCTTGCCATTCTGTAGATTTAAACAAGGTTAACATACACATAAGCACATGCCCCATATAACAAGGTATTCCAGTTCAAACATGTACTTGTAAGATCACAATTACACTGGCCAGGTGTAATATGAAATTACCTTACATGATGTTCCTTCTACCTTTTATACTTAATATCCCGAGGTTCTACAATAATAGGGACATCCTACTTCACATGCAGTTTAAGTCTAGGTACAGATATAAATACCTAAATCCCTTAAACTAAGGCTCTGATACAATTTGTAACATCCCAATTCCCATATACACAACAATTCACATAATGTAACATAACATTCATATAACAAAAGAAACATCATATTACAAGTTCGGTCCTGCAGTCTTTTACAAATAAAAGAAACAATTGTACTACAAACTTTGTACTATTTACATACATAACATTTAATATTATGATACAACTGCTAAAACAAGCCAAAATCTTCATCTTATAATCCTTCACAAAAGCCATCCCTTGGTTACTCTAATTACTTGCTCTTACATGATCCACCACCTGGAATACATATTTTAAAACAAAAATGAGGGTTAGACCTTGTGGTCTAAGTGAGAAAAATCCCTGTTAGTTTACAAACCATTTATATAAACTTCATTCATATAAATCACGCGACACAATCATATATATCTAATCAAGCTCACATATCATGTACCTTCCCTTCTCATTCCTCCTGGCCATATTAGTTGGTAGCAAGCCAACTAACAATATACAACGCTGTACAACATCTACAGCCAAACAACGCTATACGAATTCTATAGCCAAACACACCGGTCCTAAACCCGGCCAACGTATTATAACACCTTATAATACTCATGTAAATATAATACCTCAATATATTATAATTCACATATAAACACATAGTCATCAACTATTACATTCCCAAATCACACATATACGTATTCCAGTTAAAAACGTTTTTAAAGTAAAACTCACCTGATTGTTTATTAACACTTTTCCAAGCCTTCTAAACCGGTTCAACCCTTTATTCAGAATTCACAAGATCTGTAACGCATAGATACAGACATTCCTTTACCACATAAAACATATAAGTCTTACTAAGGCTAACAACTCTAAAGAACTCAAACCCTCAAATGTTGTTCCCAAACCCGTACTCAAGTCAAGACCACATGATAGTTAGTCCTCATTCACTCCCTATCTAATGGTTAACAAAATACAGGTTACTGGGTACTCGACAGCATCTAAACTCTCAATATTGGCCAAACAGCAAAAGTATCCGGACACTACAGAATTATCCGGACAACACAACTTTTCCGGACAATCAAGACTTTTCCGGACAATCAATACAATCCGGACGTCATCCGGATACCAAAGTAATCCGGATACCATCCGGTATCCAATTCTATCCGAAAAACATAGGAAAAAGGAACTTACCCGGATAAAAGACTTGTCCGGACACCGACGAAGAACTACCCGGATACCATCAAAGAACTACCCGGACACCTTCAACAAAACTATCCGGACACCTTCATGCTGTGTCCGGACACTTCTGTCGGTTTCACCACTTTCGACCCAGAATCAACAGAAATCACTACTGGACGTGTAATCGGTTATTCTACTCTGATAGAAACTACCTATTGGTAATTACAGACATAAAACATACAAGAAACATACCTTAATTTTACTTCCAATTGCACCAATTTGGATCCCTAGCTTTTTAACTTTCTTCCTTCTTCTTTTCTCTCAAAACACACACTAACACACACACTGCAAATCTGATCTTTATGAAATATCTGAATTGCCTTAAGATATTATCTACTAAATTTTACCCTTTTAACCCTCATTCTATTCCTTAATGACCATAACCCCTTTTAACTTATAAATTTACTTAACTTACCTAAAATAGAAACTTTTAGGTTAAATAAATTTAACGGAACTAGGATTTTAACTAACAAACTTACCCGGGGTATTACACGAAGTCTCAACGCTCAGGGGTCAGGTAAGCAACTTTACGACCAAGGTTGATTCTTCCAACAACCTACTCGGTCAAATCCTGAACCACCTGAATGCTCCAACAATCCCCTTCTCCTACTTCACTGCTTACGATCGCCTTAAATTGGGGATGGTTGCCGACTTCATCGTCCAGGCAACCTCAGATCGTCCAGGCAACCTCATCGATCCTTGGCCTAGAAGCCAGGGTGAGCTCTCTTGAGGCAAACCGTGCCTCCGCCTCAACGGGACCTGGCCTAGAAGACAGGTCTGCTGAAGGTGCTGTCACTGCTTCTACTGCTGATACTTCTATTCCTCCCCTGTTGATGATGACAAAGAGGGGGAGATGAATGCACAAACAGACCCTCCACATGTTGAGGGGGAGGGAACCGCTGACCAGCTCAACGTTGATGAAGACCCCTCTCAATCTGAGGGGGAGAAAGAGTTAGAAAAATAACCCACCGCTCTTTCTTCTCTTTGGAATGAAACAATTGAAATTCCCTCTGAAGAAGAAGAGAATGAAGAGGAGGATGAGGGAGTGGAGATACAAGATGAAGAACCCTCTTCACACCCTGATGGCAATAATGACGATGATGATGATGACCCAGAGAGTTGGTTCCAACCTGCTGCCATCAGGGTCCTTGAGCCCAAAGGGGCCGTCTTCAAAGAAGCAGGGGAGACGACAAAGAAGTCTCCTGCCAAGAAAGCTTCCAAGGGCAAGCAAAAGGGACTTGCTCCTTCAGGGAACTTGGCAATTCTCTTCAACGCTGAGAGAATGGCAACCTCTCAGGTGTGTCTTTCACTGATCCCTTACTCTGCTTCTATCCACCCTCTCCTCAATCCCTTCTTAAACACTTAGCCAATTTTCTCTACCTTTTTCTCAACTTCAAAAAAATCTAACTCTATTTACTTTTGATTCAGGTAGTCCTCTCCCCTGCTTGAGGGATCCACTGAAGAACCTCAACCGCTCCAACAAATAATCCCAGTTTCTACAGCTGATGACTTACCAATAATCCCAGTCTCAGTGATTGAGACTGACGATCAAGAAGAAGAAGAAGAGTTGCTCACGCACCTCAACAGACCCTCTCGACCTCCTCAAAGGTTAGAGGATGAATTCCAAAGAAGAGCATCTATGATCCAACAACTAGAGAGTCAGCGAATAAAGGTCATCCCTCCAACCAGCCTTGACTTTTTGTCACCCAAGAGATCGAAGAATCCATCAGGGCTGAGAAGATGCTTGCTGAGAACCAAGAGGAAATAATCAAAGATAAAGAATTTTCTCTCAAGTTTGCTCAACGCTCAGTTGCTGATAAGAAGCTGAAACGATTTCCTCTAAGGGTTCAAGAAGAACTACTCAAAGAGGTTGGTAAGGCTCATCAAAAGAAGAAACAAACTGTCAGCGACTCAACGATGAACTGGTGCAAAAAAAGGTAGACTTCAGGTATCATCCAAGCCGAATCGTGAACGTCAACATGAAGGGAAAAACGGTAAGGGGTGTTCAAGTGATATAAGTCACAGTGATCAGAGAAAATGGGGAGATGAAGGTATGTTATTTATCAAAGCTCGAAAACTATGGGTTGGATGAATGGTTGGAAGTAAGGAATGCAATTCAGAAATCGAAGTCAAAATGCAAGCCTCGTGTTGAAATGTTCCTAAACAAACTGATCGACAGAGTGTCTTCAGTGGTCGGCTTGCCTCCTCCTCCAGCACTTCTCCAAAACCAAAGACCTATTCCTACAATAAAGAAACGTGCCTCCTCATCCTCAGGGTCTGCTATCCGAAACGAAACCAGAATTGAATTCTCAAGGGAAGCAGTGCTCGGACCTCCTCCTGACCTATCAGCTGTGAACCTATCATTGCCACCAGATGAACCTTTCAACCCTGGTCAAGTGGTCAGTGATCCCCTCAGAATTTTCTTCTACGACTGGAATGGTAGAAAGTGCTTTCAACACTTCTCTGAATTACCTATCTGCCCAGTGAATCAACTCAGAGACCTTGTCTACTGGTGCAACGAAACAAGACTCTGACTCTTCCTGAAGGCCCAAGTGCTGAATGAAGCCAAACTTAGAAGACAACAGGGTGAAGTAGTCCCTGATTGGATGATCCCAGAGACTAACGCCTTTGATGAGATGCTCTTCAAAGATGAACCTCTTTAGCTGATAAATATTCTTTGTATTCTTCTTTTTATCAGTGTAACTTTTTATACTTGTAATTATTTCATTGTACTTGTAATTTTCCATCTTCCCTTGTAATCATTTACGAAGATTTAATGAAAATTTCAATGAAGTACTTTACTCCATCAGTACTGAAAAATCCCTGAAAACAGTAAATGGGACACGCATCTATGAGTCCTTTTTTATCCTTATGTTCTTACACTTAGTAATTTTCTTATGTTGCTTTGTCATCATCAAATAGGGGGAGATTGTTGATCCAAACCCTTTAGTGATTTGATGATGACCCTAAGAATCACTTAGTGAAAAATTATAAGTAAACATTATGTATAAGTGTTTTTCACCATCGGTGATAATATACTGAGTCTGTTCAGTATCGCTGATGGATAACCACTTTCCTCATTATTTCTCAGTGATAATATACATCAGTGATAACTGCGTCTGTTAAGTTTCGCTGATGACCACTGATTGTTTATCTGTAAATGTTTATTTGTAATCCATGAACACAAGTTTCGCGACAAAGGAGTTCATCGCTGAATCTAAGACAAAGCTGATGAACAAGTGACAAGTCTACTAATGATCTGATGCGGATATCAGTGAAACCAAGACAAGTATACAACATGCGAGATTTCAAGTAGAAGACTTCAGCGATAGCTGACTTACATTAGGTCTCACTGATGGAAGATCAACTCAGTGATCGCTGATCATGAAGCCTGCTCTACAAGAAATGTTTGTCTTATCCCCTTGCACACTTTTGTATGACTTGTCAAAAGGACATACCTTTGTCTAGGATCATACAAACCACTCTGCCACTACATTGTTCACCATGCGGCCTAAAGCATGTTTGCAAAAGTCAGAATCATGCATCCAACCAAATGTTGACACATGTAAAGTCCTCCTGACATGCATTAAATGCGTGTAGTATAAATAGAAGGAATGCACCTTCATTTCGAAGGTGGTCATCCCTGAACCTACTTAGTGCATTAGAAAATTATCCTTAATTTTCTAAACTTCTTTTCTCTCTATTTCTTAGTGCAAGAAATTTGTATGATTCTCATAGTTTGTTTAGATTAGGTCTTGTACTTAGTCTTATTCCGCAACAAGCTGTAAATTATTTGATTTATCAATAAAATAATTTAGAAAGATAAAAATCTTGTGTTTGTATTCAACCCCCCTTCTACAAACTTAATACTTATATAACCCTTTGGGACCAACACAATTATTAATAATAAACGTCACCTGATGTCATACTACCGCGACGATTTTGGAATCTAAATGTCACCTTATGTCATGCTACGGAAACGGTGTTGAACGATAAACGTCGCACCATATCATTTTACAGTGACGATTTGATATCCTTATGTCACTATGTCATGATGTGTTGACGATTTAAAAAAATTATGTTCACAGTATGTCATGTTATGGCGATATTATGAATAATTGACGTCACTATATGTCATGTTAAGGTGACAATTTTGATTAATAAATGTCATTATATGTCTTATTACGGTGACGATTTTGGGAAAAAAACGTCACCGGATTTCATACTACGGTGATGGTATTGAATGATAAATGTCACGGTATACAATGTTACGGTTACAGTTTTGATTGATAAACGTCACTATATGTCATTTTCCAGTATGTCATGAATGATAAATTTCACGGTATTTCATACTACAATGATGGTATTGAATGATAAATGTCACGGTATGCTATTTTGTTCAATATGTACATGAATCATAGTCATTGATAAAGATAAACAACACTTAGCAATAAGAAACCATTACTTGAAGATGTTGAATCGCAGTTGGTGGTTTGAAGGTAGAAAACTCCTACAGCCTTATTATAATCAAATTTTCAATCATGAATTGGCACATGATTCACACTACTAAAAAAAACCTGATTTCCGGCGGAAAAATCCGTCGGAAATCCGCCGGAAACAGCCTATTTCGGCGGAATTTTCGGCGGATTCGGTCGCCGGATAATTGGGCGCCGAGATTACAGATTTTCGGCGGAATTTTCGGCGGATATGTATTTTTCGGCGAAATTTTCGGCGGATCTTTCCGCCGGAAAACGGTAGAAATAATTATCAAAGTCTTAATTAACAAGATAATTACGGTTTACTTTCGGCGGATTTTCGGCGGATTTTTCCGCCTGAAATATATTTATTTATTTATTAATTAATAAAAAAAATATTTTCGGTAATATTTCGGCGGATTTTCGGCGGATTTTTCCGTCGGAAATATACTTATTTATTTATTTATCAATTAATAAAAAATATAATTTAAAATATAATTTTTTTTTATTAATTTAAAATTTAATTTTTTCATGGAATCAGATAAAAACCTGCTACAAATTGTATAATCTGCTAAAATGCTATATATCATAAATTAAAACGCCCAATACATTGTTTGGGCCAAAACGACCAAATCGTTGTTCCAAATTCGTTCAAATAACACAAAAGACAATTATAAAAGTTTCAAATCGCTATGGAGGCGGAGGCGGAGGCGGACGCGGCGTACTTTGACTGAGACTTTTGATCAACTCGCACATCTCTTCATATTGTGCTCGTTCCAAACGACGGGCCTCTTCACGTCTCGCATCCTCTTCTCGACGTCTCTCATCCTCTAACTTACGTTCCTCTTCTCGTGCCCTCAACTCTTGCACTTGGCTCATTAAGGTCTCAACGATGTGCTACAAAATAAAAAAAAGACTTTAGAATATTTAATATGAACTAAAAATCAAATTGATAACATCATTTAATGAAAAAAACTGGTACACACCTGCTGGGAGGAAGACGACGCACCAGTTGACGAAGATGACCCACTCAAGATCGCATTGGGATCTAGATGGTTTCCAAACCCAAATGAACGACCTTTCTTCGTTCCCCCGGTCACGTCATGCCATAATTGGGTATCAAGTGGCGGATGATTGGTAAGGTCATCGCCGTATCTCTCTATGGCACCCGCCCGATACCCACCCTGTGGTTTTTACAAAATTATACAAGTCATTTTCGACAGCATAACGACTGTAAATAGGACGTTTCCATTTTCCTGTTAAAGCTCAAAATGATCAATTAAAAGCCAATACGGTCCATTAAAGCACAATACGATTCATAAAGGCCCAATACGGTCCATTAAAGCCTAAACCATTCCATAAGTCCGTTAAAGTTCAATTGAGTTGACTAAACACCTAGTAGATTACTGAAATCCCAACAAAATCCATTAACGGTCATTTGGATCCAATAACCCCCTGTTGGACTCGTTAACGATCATTTGGATCCAATAAACCCCTGTCAAATCCATTTGCAACCTAATACGGTCCAATAAAGCTAAAACCGTTCCATAAGCTATAATGGTCAATTAAAGCCCGATACGATTCATTAAAGCCCAATACGTCTATTAAAGCCCATAACGATCTATTAAGCCCACAACGGTACATTGAATCCCAGATAATCAATTAAAGATCAATATGGTCCATTAAATCAAACTACGATCCATAAAGATCGATACGGTCCATTAAAGTCCAATACATTCCATTAAAACCCATAACGGTACATTAAGCCCATAAGGGTCCATTGAAGCCCAAAATGAACAATTAAAGCCCATAACGGTACATTAAGCCCACAAAGTTTGATTTATCATTAAAATTTAATTTAATTTAATATTTATATAATTAAAAATATTTCTAAAATATTAATTTCCAGCGGATTTCCGGCGGATCGTAAATTAGTTTATTTTTTTTATTTTTGAAGGTTACGGGTTCCGGCGGATTTTCGGCGGATGATTAAAAAAATTATTTGTTATTTTTTAAAATTAATTTCCGGCGGATTTTCGGCGGATCGTAAATTAGTTTTTTTTATTTTTAAAGGTTATGGGTTCCGGCGGATTTTCGGCGGCTGAGTAAAAAATGATTTTTTATTTTTTAAAATTAATTTCCGGCGGATCGTAAATTAGTTTTTATTTTTTTATTTTTGAAGGTTACGGGTTCCGGCGGATTTTCGACGGAAGATTAAAAAAATTATTTTTTATTTTTTAAAATTAATATCCGGCGGATTTCCGGCGGATCGTAAATTATTTTTTAATTTTTTAAAATTTTTAAGAGTTTAGTATTTCGGCGGATTTGCGGCGGATGATTAAAAAAATTATTTTCTTAATTAATTAAAAGTTTTTCGGCGGAATTCCGACTTATTTCCGACGGATATTAATTTTAAAAATAATTAATTGCATTCCGCCGAAAATCCGCCGAAAAAATAAGTCGATCGTTTAAAAAAAATGCGAAAATTTTATTTTTTTTGTGATTTTCGGCGGATTTTCGGCGGAAGTCAACGGAATTTGACTTTTTTAATTTCCGCCGGAAAGACGTCGGAAAATATCAGGCGGAAAATCCGCCGAAAAAATCCGCCGGAAATCGACTTCTGTTTAGTAGTGTCAGGGTTACAAATGATATAGATATTGTTGAGCCAAAGAGGCATCTTAGTGGAAAGTACAACTTGTAAACTGTCCATGCACCATTCAAATTGTAGTCTTCTCTTTGCAAATGATATAGATGTTGAGAGATCATATTTGGAAAAAGAAAAACATTAAAATAATGACCATTTGCATAGAGCTAGCTAGTAGTATAATGGTTACTTGACTTACTTCATTATTGGTGCATAAGAACTCTTCATCTATTAAGATAGTATTACGAAATGGAAGTGACTATCACAAGTAAAGTTTAGCTACATATATTTCACTTATTTCCACTGTTACTTTTAATATTTAATACTTTTGTTCCGAAAAACAGCATTCCCTATGCCATATGAGCCAAGTGTGAACCTTATTAATTAGGGCACTGCCTCAAGCTTATAAACCGTTTGTTAATAAAACGTGCATGCATGTCTTCTAAATGGTGAAATTTCAGAATACATATGATACTTTTTTCTTATCTGTCTAAGAAAAGGATACATCCTAGCTTGTATCTTCTTTATACTCATTCTAATCACATTTCAGAATACATAAATTATTACTTTGTTAATCACATCTAATTAGGCTCGTCTGGTAAACTATTACTTACTCCAACTTCAAAACAATGATGTAAATGCACCTTTTATTTACATGTCATTTGACATATATATAATTTCCGTACTCATAATATTGAGAGGCAGAGTAAATCAAGACGACACTCTACAAAATAAAGTGAGTAAATCAAGACCAGGTCATCCATTCACAATTTCTCATTAATAGCTTTTCCACATATGTTGGGCATTGGAAGGACATGTAATAGCATACAAAAAAGAACTGACAATTTGAACGTGTTTAATTAATAATGATGATAATTAGCTTAGTGATGGTCAATAAAACTATTCAATCTACTCTCTACAGAAGCCGACTATAACACATAATCGCAGAACAACAAAAGCAACAACAAAGTCACATAGATACCAGTGCTAAGTTAAAATATGAAACAAATTAAATTAAGAGAGTATTACAATGTACTTGTGAATAGAGAGAGTATTTGGGAGGAAGAAGGCTGGAAGCCCGGAAACATAAATCGAAGGCAACTAAGACAAAATAAAATCTCAAATCATCCCTTATCTCGCCATTACAAGCACAAAATCAAAACCGAAAAGCTAAAATCAAAGCCCTAAAGTTCAAAATAGAAAATCTAACTTATAATTCCAAAACCCTAAAACTCCAAATTTGGAACTTGAAGAAGAAGAATAAGAGATTAAACAAACCTTGGATGAAGATAACAAAACCGACCTTTAAGACGAAGTAGAGAAGTCATGTTGGTTCAGTCATGAGCAAGTGGACGAGTGAAGAAAATAATGGATGAAGGGTGGCTCATGAGTCATGGAGGGGTAATACTTAATCTATACTATTTAATTAAAATACTATTATAATTTGTTTTCAAGGATCAGTTTTTCAAGATTACAAATGCTATTACACATCGTGCAAGTTTAAAAGCAGAACTTGAAATCCCCTCTCTCCACCCCTCCCTCCCGTCTTCTTCTCCTTCCCTACGTTTCCCCGGATTCTTCTCCTTCCCCACGATTATGTCTCCCTCTTCACCTTCTACGTTGCCACATCCCTCTTCATAAGCTATTAAGGATTTTTATTCAAAAATATTGCTATGCATCTCTCGAAGCCATTAGCCTGTTGTGTTTCTCTCCTTCTTCAAATCACAGCGATCGGACAATCATTGACAGGTTGCTCAAAGTTTCAATCTTTCAAAGGTACAATTATCCTTTATTAATCTATTTATCCTTTCGAGTTTTTGTTTGATATTCCATTTTATAATGTTCATGATTCAGTGTCGATTCAGTGTTCTGAGAGGCTATTCACGTTCCTAAGCCAAAAGTGTGGCTATTTAGGGTTTTTATTCAAAAATAATTTCTATGCATCTCTCGAAGCCATTAGCCTGTTGGGGTTCTCTCCTTCAAATCACAGTCATCAAGAGGCGGCTCAAGGTTTCATCTTTCAATTGTACAATTATCCTTTATTAATCCGTTTATCCTTTCGAGTTCTTGTTTGATGGATAGATTGATTTTGAGTGGAATGTCTAATTTGGAATTTTGTGGATTGTTGCGGTTACTATTGTTGATAGTGGAAGCAAAGCTTTACAATATCTAGATTTGTGTCTCTGTGCAGAAACAGTCTTGCTTCCTGTTTGATTTTGCTTTTAATCAATTGGTCCATTTTTGGATTATGTTTTTTAATACTCAAGGTCATCATTGGTTTAATCTTACTGTTAGGATAGTGTATTGTGCATAAACACATTGCCTCATCTGTCTGACATCTGTACAGCCTCATTTCTAAGGATAACCAGAAATTTTCTTTACACTCATTCAACTGTGCTAATGCATTTATGTGTGTCATATTGTATCACCATAACTTATGTTTACTTTGTTAAGTTCAGTAGCTTTTAGACATTTATTATGATGTTAAGTAGCTTCTGATTTAGGAGTCCAAATTGTTTTAAGATTTTTGGTTAGTGAACACATAAAATCATGTTATACAATCATACAGACACGTTTAAGATTTCCTTGAGGGCTGCTTGCTAATTCTAAAGGCTTTCGGTTTTTGGCCAAGTAGCTGGAAGCCCTAATGTCATGCACAATTTTTGTGTTACATTTGTTGCTAAATTGTATTGAAGCCCTCGACGTGTTATTCTACGATTCACATAAACCAAATTTTGATATGAAAATGGAAACATCAAAACGACAAAGAATGAGTGAATTTAAGTTACAACTTAACGTGTTATTCTATGATTTATTTTTAATTTTATTGTAATTTTCCTTCTTTGTGAACATTGATTATAGAGTGAATTGGAAGTTTCCAGGTCCAATGTCAATGTAATTGAATCTTTTTGTTCATATGTTTACAAGCTTAAAGGTGATATTCAATCCACATATGCTTTCCAATGTCTCGTTTTTATAGTCTTTTGATCTTTGTTTTGTATGGCTTTGTACTATTTTGTATCTTGTTTCGTATGTTTTTAAATAAGGAACGGTGTATTTTTATTTTTATTTAATGTTAAATCATATTGAGGGTCAAAATGGTAATTCAGACTTTCCATTTAGAACAATTACCAAACAACCATTTTTCTTTCTGCACTAAATCATACAGGGTCTCTTAACCATTCTGACAACTTAATCATTCTGCACCAAATCATTCAGTTTCTACCAAACAACCCCTAAATGTTACTACCGGTCTACCGATTATTTGTAGGCTTCAGAAGACTTGTTGACAAGGAAAGAGCTTTTGCACAAACTGAATTTGAGAAAGCTAGATCTGCAGTTCAGAGGGTGGAAGAGGTTGTTCATGAGCAACGAAGAATGTCCCAAGCCACTAGGAAGCAGGTTTGTTAAAAAAATTGAACAATGTTTAGTTCATGCTAAGGCCAATTGCAAAAAGTGAAATAAATCAATTTAGAACGTTGCGATATTTTGTTTATAGTTATTCTTAAAGCATTATTAGAAAATGCACTCCATAAGAAACTTCTAAAAGTTTGTCCAATTTTTATGGGGTGCTATTCTTTTGGGTCGTGATCATAACTTTGTGATCGATTCGTTCATTTCCGTGATTTTCGGTTTTATTTTATTTTATTTTATTTTTCATAATTGGGGAATTGAGAGAGCCTGATTACGATTACACATTGTGTGTTGTGTAATAGCTAATAAGAATGTAGAGAAGTTGGCATCGTTACCCATCGCCACACCCCTTCCCTGCACCACCACATCTCTTGCCTTGAGGCTGGTGGTGGCTGTCTTACATCCTTGAGGCATGGTCGATGGTTAGACTTATATAGCGGTACATGATCTGTTGGCATAGAGGCTATCAGTCGAGGATGCCTTAAGGTACCATCTCTTCTTTTATAGTAGTAATTCTATAAATTCCTATTTTGATTATCATCACCAAACTGATTTTGAAAGTCTGAAACTTGTCAAGGTAAGTAACTTTTTGATGTATCTTGGACTCTTAGCGTGCTCAAACTTGATACGTACCCTTGTCTCTTGTTTCTATCGTTTTGCTAATTTAAATCAATTGGTTTGGTAGCAAAGAGCATGCTACTTTCTTGCAAACTTGCAGGTGCATTTTGTGGAGATGGATCCATGGGTTGTTTCTGAAACGGTTTTAGGGACGTCTAATGCTGTAGGTCTATATTGTTTAGTGCAAAACCTTGTCTTCTTTATGGAGCAGAAACTGTAATTCTTGTTCTTTTCCTATTTACAAAATGCGGCTACTTCTTGGCAGGCAAATATGGTCTATTTGATTAAGTAAGTGTCACACCTCCATATAAGCAAGTGGATTACAAGATCCTAATGTATCAACTTTCATAATCATCTGTGATTGGAGATGATTCTTTTGTAGTAAGTTTTGCTGTGTTTTTTACCCATCTATAATCTTTTTCCATGTTTAGATTTCTTTGGGATCTTATCGTTGATTACCACTCCATAGGTTGTGGAGTATCCATTCCGAACCGACATGCTGGAAACATGTGGGTGGGTGCCTTGTCAAGGTACTTTCAATAACTATTAATATGTGCTTTACGTTACGACTTATTCAGACCAGATGCAACTTAGATACTGTACACCCCCGTCTCATAACAAGTGTCCACATTTGTAATTTAGTTTTGTCCCAAAATAAGCGTCTATTTTCCCATCCTAATTCAGTTTTGTCCGCATTTCCTATTCCAGGATGCAACTTTCAGAGCTATCACTTCAATTCTCCATCTTGGTAATATTGGATTGTCCAAAAGGAAAGAGGTTGATTCGTCGGTGCTGAAACATGACAGATCCAAATTTCATCTTCAGATGACAATAGAGTTATTGTGTGTTTATAGCTTTGATATCTTCATTACCATTCATTTTCTTATTTATCCTGGGTATATCTGTGTCCGTCTCAGAATTGCTGTTTATGGTTCTTAGGTGCGATCTTCAGGCATTGGAAGATGCATTACTAAAGCATGTGATGGTTACCCTTGAAGAAGTTTTCTACTTATCAAGAAAGTCTTGAACCTGTGGGCGCATCTGTTAGCACGGATGGTTTGGCTAACACCTTATATACCCACTTATTTGATTGGTAATTTAAGGCTTTCCTGGGTATAATATTTACTTTACCTTTGCATTATACATTTAAACTATTATTTGTCTACTCATCCATGTATATTGCTAAAAAGCAACCCAAAATTTCTCTAAAATGGAGATCTAAACGTCAAAATCTCTAAGAAAAATTACATCCATCTCCAATAGATTCTCTATTTTGGAGATAAATCATTGATTATATTAATAAAATATTCTATATATTTAATAAAATATTATTTGTCTCACCTAAACATTTCATTTCAAAGTTTCTCATTTGTGGGATATAATAAAAAATCATCTCTCTTGGTAATCATTTTGGGGATATCTCTCTCCTATTTTCTCCATTTTGGATAAGCTGTTGTTGGAGATGCTCTAAATAAGTGGACCAAGAATTGCACATATGGCATGCACTTTAGTGTGGAATGGAGGGAAACACCAAAGATATGGCAAAAACTTTATGTTCCTTAAATGTAATGTCGAATTTATGCATGTTGAACAAAGTTGGTGTATCTTGTCATGAAAGTTGGCTATTTGTGCAAACTCCTGATTGTAAATACAAGATGGCACTTAATAACTCAAAATAATACTACAACAGTCCTAAAGGTGTATGATTATTAATTTACAGGTTAGTGGAAAAAATTAATGTGTCAACACATCTTATAGGGGTTCTTAACATCTATGGGTTTGAGAGATTTAAAGTTAAGGCCATGAGTAGCGCCCTCGGGCTCGGGCTCGTGCGGGCAGCTGCGGGCTGTGGTACGCCCTTTGCGGGCTCGGGCTGCGGGTTTGAAAACCCGAGAAACCCGATTGTTTTTTTTTTGTTAAATAATTTGAAAGGAGCCGTTGCCAACGGCTATTTAAAAAAAAATCCAATTTAATCACACTATATATATAATCTTAAAATCCATTTTATTTTTCACACAAAACAACTCTCTCATTCTCTATATTTTAAACAATATGGATTCGCCACAACCCGGTTCACCGACCGCATCATCATCATCCGTAGACACCGACGAGTTGTTGAATCTACAAAGGGAAGTTTTTCGACAGTCTGCACAATTGATTTATGGTAGCACCGTCTCATCGTCAACAAGAGAGAGGGCCGCGAACATAGAAAGAGGTCGAGTAGCTGCAAACGAGCGGCTTATGCGGGACTACTTTGGCAACAACCCGGTTTATACACCGGATATGTTTAGGCGGCGGTTCAGGATGAGCAAGCAACTATTCGAACGAATAGTTGAAGATTTAGAAGGAGAGTATCCGTTTTTTACACTTCGGTTGGACGACAGACGCAAACAAGGTTTTTCTCCGATACAAAAGTGTTTTTCCGCTATTCGGCAATTGGCGTATGGAGTAGCTGCTGACGCACTTGACGAGTACTTGAGGATGGGAGACAAAACGTCACGAGATTGTCTGCACGCATTTTGCACATGTATTATTGAACTGTATGGTCAAAAATATTTACGCAAGCCTACTTTTATTGATATTCAGAAGTTGTACGCCGCGCATGAAGCTAAACACGGATTTCCCGGCATGCTCGGAAGCATAGACTGTACTCACTGGGCGTGGGCAAATTATCCGGTAGCATGGCGAGGTCAATTCATGAGAGGTGATCATGGGCACCCGACAATCATGCTAGAAGCAGTGGCCTCTCAAGATCTATGGATCTGGCACACATACTTTGGTGTTGTCGGTTCCAATAACGACATCAATGTTCTCAATCAGTCGCCCATCTTGAACGATGTATATGATGGAAAAGCACCCGACTGCCCTTTTGAGGTGAATGGAGCCACCTACGAGCACGGATATTATCTAGCGGATGGGATATATCCGGAATGGGCTACTTTCGTAAAATCATTTACGTGCCCACAGGACCCTAAACGACAAAAGTTCAAGTCCGCGCAAGAATCGGCACATAAAGATGTTGAACGAGCTTTTGGCGTGCTTAAACAACGTTGGCATATACTTCATAACCCGACACGCGGATGGGAACCGACAAGATTGGCAAACATTATGTACGCTTGTGTCATATTACACAATATGATGCTCGAAGACGAATACCATGCTATTTGTGGTGGCGATGAAAACGACCTTTTCACGGATGATATCGAAACCCAAATCAGTGAGGAACAACGCGCGGCAAATGTTCGAGAAGTCAAAAACCGGGGCACTCATAATAACCTTCGGTCGGATTTGGTCGAACATATTTGGCATATCCAAGTTCCCAACAATGACGACGAGTAGATTTTTAAATTTATTTTGTAATTTTTAAATTTATTTTGTAATTTTTATTTTTAATGAATGATATGAATTTTTATTTTTATTATTTATCTTATTTTTATTTATTAAAAAATATATAAATATTTTTATGTTGTTAAATAATTAAATGTATAAATAAAAGAATTAAAAAAAATGAGGTGGCAAGAGGGCTTGCGCTACGGGTCGTTAGGGCTTGAGGGCTTGAGGAGAGGGTTAGGAAAAAAGCTGATGTGGCGCTGATGTGACATTGAGGGCTTGAGGGCTTGAGGGCTTGCGCTACTCATGGCCTAATAGGTAAATCTTATATATGCTGAAAGGTGTATGATTATTAATTTCCTAGAGGTGTATGATGTAATACCCCGGGTAAGTCCGTTAAATAATTTAACAATAATTTATAATGTTCAGGGTAAGTTTGAGGGTAAATAATGAGTTTAAGGGTGTATGGGACATTAGTGAAAAGTTGAAGGTCTAAAAGGTATTTAATTAAAAGTGATATACACCTTCAGACATCAATAGTTTCATTATCCAGATTTAGAAAGATTGTGTATGTGTGCGGGAGTCTGAAGGTGAAAGAAAGCGAAAGAAGAAACCGTACGAATAGGGCTTCAATCGATTGTGTTAAGAAGAAATCTTGAGGTAAGTCTTTTACATATTATGTTTGTAATCATCAGTAGACCGTTTCTATCGGATTAGAATGTTTAATTTGAGATTGTATAGGTTTAATTTGAAACTGGGTAAATTGGAACCGACTGTGTTCTTGAGGACTCCCGGTGAAATCCCGGTATAATCAACTTCCGGTGGAGTCCCGGTAATATGGACTCCCGGTAGTGTGGAATCCCGGTAGTATGATTTCCCGGTAGAGTTGACTCCCGGTATAACAGACTTCCGGTAGTGGAGAGTTCCGGTATTATGAACTCCCGGTATAGGATCTCCCGGTACTAAGAGTCCCGGTACTGTATAAGTCCTGGTACCCTGTATAGTCCCGGTAGTGAGTTCAATACAGTGTGTAATGGAACAGTTGGGGATGGGAAATTGTTAGGCTTTACGTATTTGTTTAGTAAAGCAATTTGTGTATATTAACTTGTTTCAGATTCCGTGGAATAGTGGTAAGGGATAGGATCGTTTTGAAAGAAGCTTACGAACGTGTGAAATAACCAAAACAGGTGAGTTTTGCTTTGAAAACACTTTTTAACTGGAATACATACATGTGTGGAGTTGGGAGTGAAACTGTTGATAATTATGTGCTCGTATGTGAATTATAATATAGTGAGGTATTATATTTACATGTGTATTATAAATGTGTTATAATACGTTGGCCGGGTTTAAGACCGGTGTGATTGGCTATAGAACCTGTATAGCGTTGTTTGGCTGTAGTTGTTGTACAGCGTTGTATATTATTAGTTGGCCTGCTGCCACTAATATGGCCAGGAGGAATGAGAAGGGAAGGTAAATGGTATGTGAGCTTAATTGGATATATGTAATTGTGTTGCGTGATTTATATGAACTAAGTTATATAAATGGTTTTCAAACTAACAGGGATTTCTCACTTAGACCATCAGGTCTAACCCTCATTTTGTTTTAAAATATGTATTCCAGGTGGTGGTTCAAGTAAGAGCAAGTAATTAGAGTATTCAATGGATGGCTTTTGTGAAGGGTTATAAGAAGAAGATTTTGGATTGTTTAGCAGTTGTATCATCTTATTAAATGTGATGTATGTAATAGTGCAAAGTTAGTAGTAGAATAGTTTCTTTTATTTGTAAAAGACTGCGGGACCGAACTTGTAATTTGATGTTTCTTTTGTTATATGAATGTTATATTACATTATGTGAATTGTTGTGTATATGGAATTTGGGTCGTTACAAATGGTATCAGAGCCTTAGTTTAAGGGATTTAGGTATTAGTATCCGTACCTAGACTTAAACTGCATGTGAAGTAGGATGTCCCTATTATTGTAGAACCTCGGGATACTAAGTATAAAAGGTAGAAGGAACATTATGTAAGGTAATTTCATACTACACCTGGCCAGTGTAATTGTGATCTTACAGGTACATGTCTGAACTGGAATACCTTATTATATGGGGTATATGCTTATGTGTATATTAACCCTGTTTAAATCCACAGAATGGCCAGCGGTACAAGAAATTCGAATCGAGGAGGAGGAAGAAATCCAAACAGAACTAATCCGTCAGTAGGAACCGGGGATAGGGGAGGCAGAACGGGGGGCAGAGTCGGGGGTAGAACTGGAGGTAGCTGGAGGTCGAGCCGGAGGCAGAACCCAACAAAATAGTACGGATTTCATTACCAGGGCTGATCTAATGGCAGAAATGGGAAGATTACAAGACAATATTCAAGCTATGTTCAACCAAACTCATAATACTGAAACAGAAGGACCAGACCCTACCCATGAAGAGGAGATGCCAATTACCCCTACGGTCTTACCGGTAATGAGAAAATGTGATTACAAAATGTTTCTTAGTTGCAAACCTTCTACGTACTCAGGGGATCAGGATCCAGTAAAAGCAATGAGATGGATGAAGGAAATTGAAGCCATTTTCAAAACAAGCAAGTGTGCGGATGAAGATAGAGTATTGTACGGGGCAACTATGTTAAAAGGAGATGCATTGTATTGGTGGGAATCTTTTATACATTCTAAAGGATCTGACGTTTATTCTACCCTCTCTTGGGAAGAATTTGTGGTAGCCTACAGGGAACAATTTTGTCCCCAGGCAGCCGTTAAACAACTGGAAGGAGAATTCATGAATTTGCAACAAAGGAACTTATCCGTTCGAGACTATACTGCTAGCTTTTTGGAAAAGTCTCGATTTGCAGAATACTATGTTGCTACGGAGGCGATGAAGACAGAAAGGTTTATTTTTGGATTGAACTCAGAAGTCAGAAGGTTAGTGACTGCAAAAGGACCCGATACCTTCTCGGCTGCAGTTAATGCCGCGGAGAATGTTGAGCGAGATATTAGAAGAGATGCTGGTGATAAAAGTATCGGGAAGAGAAAGTGAGAAGCACCACAATATGATCCGAAGAGGTCCCGATTTCAGAGGTATGATAACCGTCCGCCGTTTCGACCAGTGGAAAGACCATGTCAGATGTGCAACCGTGTCCACCAAGGAAACTGCCAAGGTGATTTACGAGCATGTTATTTGTGGGAAGACTGGACACGTTATTAAGGATTGTAAGGTAACGCGGTTATGTTTCTTATGCAATTCTCTGGATCATCTTCAGTAAAATTGTCCACGGGGAAGGATACAGCAAGGTGGGTCATCGGGCAGGCCAGTGATTGTTAAACCAGTAGTACCAAGACTGGAACCGCCAGTAACCAGGGGTCGCACATTTCAAATGATTGAGAAAGAAGCGGAGGAAACTTCGGATGTAGTCACAGGTACATTTTTTATAAACTCTACACGTGCTAAGGTGTTATTTGATTCCGGTGCAAACCGATCGTTTGTGTCTCCTGTATTTGCTGCTTGCCTGTGTTTGAAACCTAAAATGTTAGAACATGTTCTATTAGTAGATACTGCAAATGATAATCAAGTGTCGGTTAGTGAAGTGTTTGATAGTTGTGTGATTAGTATAGAGGGGTGTGGAGTGCCTATACGATTGTTTCCTATAACTCTGATAGAGTTTGACGTAGTAGTGGGAATGGACTGGTTAGCCGAGAATCAGGCTAATATAGTATGTGATAAGAAGTTAATAAATGTTGTATTACCGGGGAGGGGACCAGTAGTGATTTATGGTGATCGCAGAAATCATCAGTCTTGTCTTATTCAATATTAAAAGCACGTAGGTGTGTTAATAAGGGTTGTCAGAGTTACTTGGCCTACGTGATAGATATTAAGCCGGAAAAGAATAGGATGGAAGATATTCCTATCGTTAGTGAATTCCCTGAAGTATTCCCTGAAGACTTGAACAGTCTTCCGCCTGTTAGACAAGTAGAGTTCGGTATAGACCTGATTCCTGGAGCCACTCCTGTCGCCCGTGCACCGTATCGTTTGGCACCTCCAGAGATGAAAGAAATGATGGCACAACTACAAGACCTATCCGATAAAGGCTTCATCAGACCCAGTTCTTCGCCGTGGGGAGCACCAGTGTTATTTGTGAAAAAGAAAGATGGGTCGATGAGAATGTGTATTGACTACCGAGAATTGAATAAGCACACGATAAAGAACAAGTATCCGCTACCCCGAATTGATGATCTCTTTGATCAGTTAGTTGGAGCTTGCTATTTCTCCAAGATTGATCTAAGGTCCGGTTATCACCAGTTGAAAGTTAAAGAAGAAGACGTTTTAAAGACTGCTTTTCGAACGAGGTATGGTCATCATGAATTTTTAGTAATGCCATTTGGATTGATGAACGCTCCAGCTGCCTTTATGGACTTAATGAATCGGGTATGTAAGCCGTATCTCGATAAATTTGTAATTGTATTTATCGATGATATCCTTATCTATTCTCGATCCAAGGAAGAGTACGCGCAACATCTTCGTTTGATTCTAGAACTACTGGGGAAGGAAAAGTTGTATGAAAATTTTTCTAAATGTGAATTCTGGCTACGGAGAGTGCAATTTCTGGGGCACGTGATTTCTGAGAAAGGTATACAAGTCGATCCGATGAAAGTGGAAGCAGTTGAAAAGTGGGAACAGCCTAAGACAGCAACAGAGTTCGAATGGAAAGCAGAACAGGACGAGGCATTCAGAATATTGAAAGAGAAACTGTGCATCACGCCAATTCTATCACTACCTGAAGGTTCAGAAGACTTTGTCGTTTACAGTGATGCGTCTAAACTGGGATTGGGTTGTGTGCTTATGCAGCGCGGAAAGGTTATAGCTTATGCTTCTCGCCAACTGAAGGATCATGAACGGCAGTATCCTACACACGATATGGAGCTTGCTGCAGTCGTCTTCGCGTTAAAGATTTGGAGACATTATCTGTATGGTTCCAAATGTCAGATTTATACTGATCACAAGAGTCTTCAACATCTCTTTGATCAGAAGGAACTAAATATGAGACAAAGGAGATGGTTGGAATTGCTGAATGATTACGACTGTGAAATCCTTTATCACCCGGGAAAGGCGAATGTGGTGGCAGATGCGCTCAGTCGTCAAGAAAGGAGTGGAACAATAAAAGTTATTTCGCTACGAACTGAACTCCTACCCAACTTATTTGATGAATTGCAGAAGTGTCAAGCGGAGGCTTATCATGATGAACATCTGAAATCAGAAAGGTTAGCGGGGATGTCGGCATTTCTAGTAAAAGATGATCGGGGTTATTGTGTCTGGGAAACAGAGTGTGGGTACCTCGATTGGGTGGATTACGTGATCGTGTTTTACAAGAAGCTCATCAATCCCGTTTCTCTATTCACCCAGGTACAAACAAGATGTATAAAGACCTAAAGCAATTCTATTGGTGGCCGGGGATAAAAAGAGGGATTGCTCAGTATGTGGAAAGGTGTGATACTTGTAAGAAAGTAAAGATTGAACACCAAAAGCCATTTGGTCAACTACAACGGCTAGAAATACCTATGTGGAAGTGGGAGCAGATTACCACAGATTTTATCACAAAGCTACCAAGAACTCCGAAGGGATTCGATTCTATTTGGGTGATCGTCGACAGATTGACAAAGTCTGCACACTTCCTACCGATAAAGGAAACCGATTCAATGGAGCGATTAGCTAAGTTGTATATTGATGAAATAGTAACTCGACATGGAATTCCAATCTCGATCATTTCTGATCGTGATAGTCGTTTTACTTCAAGATTTTGGAGAAGTTTTCAAAGGGAAATGGGGACTCAGATAAAGTTAAGTACGACGTATCATCCTCAAACAGATGGGCAGAGTGAACGAACAATTCAGACCTTAGAAGATATGCTCCGGGCTTGCATTGTTGATTTTGGGGGATCGTGGGATAAGCATTTACCGTTAATCGAATTCGCTTACAACAACAGTTATCATTCCAGTATACAAGCGGCACCGTTCGAAGTACTGTATGGTAGGAAATGTCGAACGCCTCTGTGCTGGAACGAAGTGGGAGAAAAACAGCTAGCGGGGCCGGAAATAGTTCAGTTAACCGCCGATAAGGTTACCCAGATTCGAGAAAGATTGAAAGTGGCTCAAGATAGACAGAAGAGTTACGCTGATCGCCGTCGAAAGCCGTTGGAATTTCAAGTTGGGGATTACGTAATGTTAAAGGTTTCGCCATGGAAAGGAGTCATCAGATTTGGTCGACAAGGTAAACTTAGCCCAAGGTATATTGGACCATTTGCTATCACAGAAAGGATCGGTGAAGTAGCTTACAGATTAGATCTTCCACTAGAATTAAGCAGGATTCATAACGCATTTCACGTGTCAAACTTCCGAAAGTGTCTGGTTACTCAAGATCAGGCAGTCTCCCTACCAGAGATACAAGTTGACGAAAGACTGAATTATGTAGAAGAGCCAGAAGCTATAGTTGATCATAAGGTTAAAGTGCTGCGGAATAAAGAGGTCAGACAAGTGAAAGTTCAGTGGAGACATCATAAAGGTCAAGATGCTACGTGGGAATCTGAATCGGAAATGAGAGCCAAATACCCTCACCTTTTTGCCTAACTGAATTCCGGGACGGAATTCTTTTAAGGGGGAGATGATGTAATACCCCGGGTAAGTCCGTTAAATAATTTAACAATAATTTATAATGTTCAGGGTAAGTTTGAGGGTAAATAATGAGTTTAAGGGTGTATGGGACATTAGTGAAAAGTTGAAGGTCTAAAAGGTATTTAATTAAAAGTGATATACACCTTCAGACATCAATAGTTTCATTATCCAGATTTAGAAAGATTGTGTATGTGTGCGGGAGTCTGAAGGTGAAAGAAAGCGAAAGAAGAAATCGTACGAATAGGGCTTCAATCGATTGTGTTAAGAAGAAATCTTGAGGTAAGTCTTTTACATATTATGTTTGTAATCATCAGTAGACCGTTTCTATCAGATTAGAATGTTTAATTTGAGATTGTATAGGTTTAATTTGAAACTGGGTAAATTGGAACCGACTGTGTTCTTGAGGACTCCCGGTGAAATCCCGGTATAATCAACTTCCGGTGGAGTCCCGGTAATATGGACTCCCGGTAGTGTGGAATCCCGGTAGTATGATTTCCCGGTAGAGTTGACTCCCGGTATAACAGACTTCCGGTAGTGGAGAGTTCCGGTATTATGAACTCCCGGTATAGGAACTCCCGGTACTAAGGGTCCCGGTACTGTATAAGTCCCGGTACCCTGTATAGTCCCGGTAGTGAGTTCAATACAGTGTGTAATGGAACAGTTGGGGATGGGAAATTGTTAGGCTTTACGTATTTGTTTAGTAAAGCAATTTGTGTATATTAACTTGTTTCAGATTCCGTGGAATCGTGGTAAGGGATAGGATCGTTTTGAAAGAAGCTTACGAACGTGTGAAATAACCAAAACAGGTGAGTTTTGCTTTGAAAACATTTTTTAACTGGAATACATACATGTGTGGAGTTGGGAGTGAAACTGTTGATAATTATGTGCTCGTATGTGAATTATAATATAGTGAGGTATTATATTTACATGTGTATTATAAATGTGTTATAATACGTTGGCCGGGTTTAAGACCGGTGTGATTGGCTATAGAACCTGTATAGCGTTGTTTGGCTGTAGTTGTTGTACAGCGTTGTATATTATTAGTTGGCTTGCTACCACTAATATGGCCAGGAGGAATGAGAAGGGAAGGTATATGGTATGTGAGCTTAATTGGATATATGTAATTGTGTTGCGTGATTTTTATGAACGAAGTTATATAAATGGTTTTCAAACTAACAGGGATTTCTCACTTAGACCATCAGGTCTAACCCTCATTTTGTTTTAAAATATGTATTCCAGGTGGTGGTTCAAGTAAGAGCAAGTAATTAGAGTATTCAATGGATGGCTTTTGTGAAGGGTTATAAGAAGAAGATTTTGGATTGTTTAGCAGTTGTATCATCTTATTAAATGTGATGTATGTAATAGTGCAAAGTTAGTAGTAGAATAGTTTCTTTTATTTGTAAAAGACTGTGGGACCGAACTTGTAATTTGATGTTTCTTTTGTTATATGAATGTTATATTACATTATGTGAATTGTTGTGTATATGGAATTTGGGTCGTTACATATGATTATTAATTTGCTCGTGTCGTGACACGATTGTGATGATTCATTTGTAACTATGTTTGGATTGTGCAGTTTTGAACAATTTGATATTAATTACACTAATTTTAACCAGGTGTGACTTTGGTGTTTTTGACATAATTATTGGTAATTCTGCTGCACACATGATTGAGTTTTATGATTGTTTTCTTTTGTACTTCCATACATCACATATTCAAGATGCAGCAAGAGGAATATAGCAAAGAAGAAATTGATTGGAGCTACATAGAGTTTTTAGATAATAAGGATGTCTTAGATCTTATTGAAAAGGTCTTCCATATAAAATTGAAACTCGAAGTCATGGATCCATTATTTATTTAATTTAATGTGGTTGAATTCTTGCATGTTATGAGTATTTTTTCTGTTGCCCGTAACAACTGATGTGTTATGGTCTGTATAGACCATAGGAAGTTATGATGAGTTATAGTTTATTGCTCAAGTTATTTGGTTCAACTGTTCTACTTGTTACCCGCCAAACTATGATAACTTGCAGTCTTTCAGCTGTTACAAATTAGTTTTTCATTAGGTTGGACCTGCACTATGACACTCATTTTATTGTGGTTTTTCGTTACGTTGGACATGCACTAGGGGCTGGATCTATTCCATTTTTGTCACTCATGTGAGTCCTCTTTTGGCATCTTTTTGTTTGGATTTGAATGAATCCGTTTACTAATTACTTTTTTTTTTCTATATCTGTTTTTATATTGTATTTTATTTATAAATATTTTAATAACTTTAAGCGGGTACATAAACTATTAATGCATAAGGCGATCGTTAAAAGGTTAAGAACAACCAATGTTTTGAGTTTGAAAACCACATTATCCATCCATTCCATTTTAAGTTTTCAACCAATCGACCATATTAACCTTCAATTTATAAGTTATCCAGATTGCGATATAAAACCCCATAAATCCATAAAATTAACATCGAGAAGAAAACAGAACAAAAATATGACACATGATTGTTGTTTCGAGTTCTTAGTTTCGATTTCAAGGATGCTTCGCGCTGCATTGCGCACGAATACGTAACTAGTACTCCATGAAACAGATTATAAAATCTCTCCATGATGAAAACGGTACGAGTTTCCCTCCGATGACCGCCAAAACATTCACCCAATTGGTATTCGGTGATTGTGGTTAGTGTTACTAATTTTTTGGGAATGCTATTAATATTGTTTCATTAAAATTTAATAGTTGGTTTAGGTTGTGTTTTTTTATTGTAATCACATATAACTAGTTTTCCTTTTCCTTTTCATAAAAATTAAAATAATCATAATTAAATATCTATATAATTGTGGATAATGTTTTGTGATAAAATGAAAATTTTAACAATAGTTATTTTTAATCTAATAATTTACATTTATAATTAAGATGTTTGTAGTAGTCCTAGTAAATACCTGCGCTTTATAGATTATGCCCATATAAGCTATGAACGGTTATAATCAATCATATTGGAATGTAATGTCTTATAATGAATCATTACAATTGTTTGTAACGGGTCACATTATGTTATATGGATTGTAATTGAATATAATAGGTTCGTATTGGGTCATATGGGATGTAATAGAATATACGTGTTGTAAGGCTTGAAATGAGTTATAATGGATTATAACAAGTCAGATTATGTAATATTATCTATAAGAGGTCATATGAGGTGTAATGAGCTATAATTGGTTATAATTGGTCATATGAGTTGTAACGGGTCATGTAGGTTGTAATGTGGCACATTGAATTGTAATACGTTATAATCGATCATATGGATTCTAATGTGCCATATAATGTTGTAATGAGTGATATGATATTCAATTGGAATAAGTTATATCAGGTTATATTGCTTGTTATGAATTGTACGTATGAGTTGTAATGGGTCATATGACCTATTATAACCCATATTACCCACTCCGATCAATTGTACCGGTCTCAAACTCTACACCATTCAAATCCCTTGCATTCAACGACATTGATTCCTTCGTCGACTCATCATCATCCACTATACATGATCGCTCATCGCCATCGGTGCCCTTGCTGTCGATATTCGTCTCTGATTTGTTTTTTTTCGTATTTTGATTCTCCATCATTTCAAACAATTTAATGTAGTACGTGTATATAGACATATCAAAATGAGGGAGTACAAAAAAAGATAAAAACTAGGGCGATCGATGACAGGGCCAATGACGATGATGAGCGATGATAGAGAGCGTAGACAATGGGGCAACGAGGGGAGCAATGACGTTGATTGCAACGAATTTGAATACACTAAAACTGATTTTGGGTTTTTACGTAAAAGCTTTCCTATTCGGTAACATATACCTCTTTAGGAACAAAATATAACGAGGTTTCTCGAGTAGTGATGAAGAAGAAACATAAAATAATAATAGGGAGACCGATGACTTCGTTTTACCGGAGATGGTTTGAAACATGGGTTCGTCGCAAGGGAGTGTTGGGAAGAATATCAATTTGTTGGAGGGGGGAGGAGCTTAGAATTGGACAATCTTCATGAAATATAATTTAAATATATGTGTGTGTAGTGTATGTGTCTGTATTGTATTACATATTTTAATTTAAATATAATCTTTAAATATTATATTTTGAAATTAATAAAAATATTTCATAAAGAAAAATAAGAGAAATTAAAAAAGACTAGAATACCCTTGTTTTAACGATACTTTTTAACGGATGTTAAAGTCAAATACCGAATTTGATCATTTTTGCATACTATAATGGTAAATTTGTAATTGCAAAGAAAAAAATATTACAAACAACAAATCAGGAGGACCAAATTTGTAGTTTACTCTAAGAAAAATGATGTGATGAGAATACCCTTGTTTTAACGATACTTTTTAACGGATGTTAAAGTCAAATACCGAATTTAATCATTTTTGCATACTATAATGGTAAATTTGTAATTGCAAAGAAAAAAATATTACAAACAACAAATCAGAAGGACCAAATTTGTAGTTTACTATAAGAAAAATGATGTGATGAGAAATAGAAGAGGAGCCATTAAAAAAAACGTCAAAAAGGTAAAAATAAATAAATAATAACATCAATAAATTTATTTAATAAAAATAAAATAACCATTGTTATACAATAGTATTTATAGGTTTTAGTGAGTGTTGAATTATAGTTTAACTAAGTATAAAAATTTATTAATTAAAACCAATAAAAAATGTAACGACCCGTCCCAACTTACATCATATAACATACAGTACATGCCAAACATTTGCAATAAAATATACATATTATATCACATAAGGTCCAAAAGTCTTAAAATCGTACATTACATATTTAGTACAAACTTTTCGCTAATACTACAATACTATCCCTACGATACGATTCAGGAAAACTTCATGATTAAGACAGCCTTCAAAGCATCTTACACTTTATCCTTGCCTTTATACCTTCCTTGACCTGGAATACATATTTTTGAAAGCAAAATGAGGGTTAGACCAAACGGTCTAATCTCTGTCAGTTTAGTAATCTTTTTGAAAAAAACACAATTATACAACAAATATTTAAATACCAAGCAAGACTCATGCACTGTGTACAATTCCTCCTTCACATGGCCATATTAGTTGGTTGCGAGCCAACTAATCAGTTTACTCCGCTGCACTAACATACAACCAACTCCGCTGCTCCTCCGTACAGCCAAACTCCACCGGTCCTAAGCCCGACCAACGTGCACTCGTGTAGTGTAATGCTCATATAAATATAATATACATCTCAATATATTATATTTCAATTATAAACACATAATCACATTATCTATCACATATCCATCTCATATATATATATATATATATATATATATATATATATATATATATATATATATATTTCGAAAACGTTTTAAAGTAAAACTCACCTGATTACTTATCAAAAACCCTTCCAAGCTTTTCTCCAGGCTATCCGATCTTTTACCCAAAATTCTCAGAATCTGAAACAGATTAAATACAAACACTTCTTTACCAATTGAATACATAAGACTTACTAGGGCTAAGAACTCTAGATAAATCTATCTAACCCTTATCCTCAAAAGTGGCCAAACAACCAAAGTTTCCGGACACCATCATGCTTTGTCCGGACATTTCGATCTGTTCTTAAAAATTCCTACCCAGATTTCGATTTAAACCATGAATGATTCTATAACTATGCAGATATGTTTATGACTACTTTTGGTACACAATTCTAAACCCAGATTTCTCATACCCTTCTAAAATTATCAAGACCCATTTCTAAACTATTTAAAAACTTATAACATAAAAAGGAGATGATTTAATAAGAAGATATACCTTTGATTTTAACACTGAATTTCTTATTTCTTCTGCTGCAGTTCTTCTTCTTCTTCTTCTTTCTCTCTTAACTCTCTCTCTTTTCTCTTTCCGAATGAAAACACACACACACACACACATTGAGATGAGAAAAAATATCTCATTTTCCAACCTTTAACAAAATGAGGCGGTGGGTGGTGATGGACTTCCATCACTATAACCAAACAAACCTCAATCTTCCAATTAATGGCAAAATCTACCCTCCAACTTCCAATTTAAAATTAAAGTTTACCCCTTTAACTTATAACTGATAAAACTAACCCAAACCTACCTTAAACTAAAGTAATAGTAAAATTAAATAAACCAATACCGTACCCGGTTATTACAAAAAAAAAATAGAAAATGAAAAGTTGTAATAAATTAATACAACATTTTATTTAAAAAAAATCCAAAACCTCACAAAATTCTAAAGTCTCAATGGAGGCTTCTCCTTAACTCTCTCCCTACATTCTCCTTTTATATATATATATATATATATTGATGTTAACTTACTAACAAAAAAAGGTACTCTAATAATTTAAGTATTCAAATATATTGATTGATATATATTGATTTAAGTTTATAAAATATTTAAGTTATTTAAATTTATGTAAGTCTACTAAGTAAAAATAAATAAATAATAACATCAATAAATTTATTTAATAAAAATAAAATAACCATTGTTTATAGGTTTTAGTGAGTGTTGAATTATAGTTTAACTAAGTATAAAAATTTATTAATTAAAACCAATGAAAAAAAGTAGAAAATGAAAAGTTGTAATCAATTAATACAACATTTTATTTAAAAAAAATCAAAAACCTCACAAAATTCTAAAGCCTCAATGGAGGCTTCTCCTTAACTCTCTCCCTACATTCTCCTTTATATATATATATATTGATTAGTGAGTGTTGAATTATAGTTTAACTAAGTATAAAAATTTATTAATTAAAACCAATGAAAAAAATAGAAAATGAAAAGTTGTAATCAATTAATACAACATTTTATTTTAAAAAATCAAAAACCTCACAAAATTATAACGCCTCAATGGAGGCTTCTCCTTAACTCTCTCCCTACATTCTCCTTTATATATATATATATATATATATATATATATATATATATATATGTATATATATTGATGTTAGCCTAATAAGAAAAATAAGAAAAATTAAATAAAAAAGTATACTATCAAAAAAAAGTATTAGTTGATTATTATCATACTAAATAAAAGGTTTTGATTATCAAGCATTTGTTAGATTAATAATAAAACATTTTAAAAATAAATATTGATTTATAATCATTATTAACTTACTAACAAAAAAAGGTACTCTAATAAAATAAGTATTTTTGATTGATATATATTGATTTAAGTTTATAAAATATTTAAGTTATTTAAATTTATGTAAGTCTACCAAGTAAAAATAAATAAATAATAACATCAATAAATTTATTTAATAAAAATAAAATAACTATTGTTATACAATAGTGTTTATAGGTTTTAGTGAGTGTTGAATTATAGTTTAACTAAGTATAAAAATTTATTAATTAAAACCAATGAAAAAAAATAGAAAATGAAAAGTTGTAATCAATTAATACAACATTTTATTTAAAAAAAATCAAAAATCTCACAAAATTCTAAAGACTCAATGAAGGCTTCTCTTTAACTCTCTCCCTACATTCTCCTTTATATATATATTGGTTGTCCTGGTCCATATCCTAGTACCCCAATAAAAATACAAAGCACTAATTCTAATCTAAATAGCATGTCTTCTATTCCCCCACTCATCCAACAATGCCTTTCCTTTCCTTTCCTCTACTTCTCGTCCTCAGTGCCGTCTCCTCCTCCATTAAATTAGGCATATGTTTCAAATAAAAGACATGGTTAAATATCCTTTTTTATTTAAGGTTCATGGCATTACGTACTCTCTAATCTATGTTCTTGATTTTGTCTTTTGTTGATCAATTTTTAGTTTTGGCCTGGCGAGTGATCATCGATTATTTCTAACGGTGTGTAAAAATGTGTTCGATTTCGCAATACAGTGCACTGTCGTTGTCTATGGATGGGGGAAGGTTTTTGTTTGCATACAAGGGTGGAGGCTATTGAAATCTTTAACATCATCTTATTAACCAAACTAATATGAAACAATATACAAACCTTCAAGAGATATGAAGGTAAAAGAATATAAACCCTAACTAGTTACAGAGATATTCTAGAAACTAGAGAGAGATAAAAACGGGAGAATACAACTAAACGAAATGAGAAAAAATGATTGGTGTTATCGAAAATCTTCGGTGACTTCTTCTTTATATACTCCAGACTGTAATTCCAACTTTGGTCCTTCAACTTCTTGTATCCTTGCTCCGCTAACCTTAGCTTTTCACGAGAAGTGAGGCGCAACCCAGAAGAATTGTAGTTTCCTAACTTTAGTCCCTAATCTATTCAACAAACATTAAACCAACCACCTTAAGTTAGAAGAATGTAAAGATTGATACAAATATTATCTTACCTTTTAACACCCTCCCTCAATCTTGACATCTGAACAAATCCAATAAATTTAATTTTCCACAAAGATAATTATGTTGACTTATACCAAGTGACTTTGGTAAAAATATCTGCTGGATTTTCTGTTGAAGCAACTTTAACAGTTTTCAACATTCAAGAAGCTACTTTGTTTCTCACTTGGTGTACATCAATTTCAATATGTTTTGTTCTTTCATGGAAAACAGGGTTATTCGCAATTTGAATAG
This sequence comes from Saussurea involucrata, assembly GCA_033807775.1. Lineage (NCBI taxonomy): Eukaryota > Viridiplantae > Streptophyta > Magnoliopsida > Asterales > Asteraceae > Saussurea > Saussurea involucrata. Next base: position 27,137,830 of record CM066316.1, read on the forward strand.
CAGACTTGTTGTCACAATGTAAATTTATAGGAAGCAAGTTTTTAATTTTCAAATATGTCAAAATCAATATTCTAAAAAACGCGCCTTGGCGCCGCCATGGCGCCGAGGCGCAGCCTTGCCGCCACGTTATACCCCATGGCGCGTTATGGCATGGCACGCCTTGGCCCGCCATGGCACGTTATGCCGCCATGGCACGCCATGGCGCGTTATGGCGTTACAAACTTGTGTTGTTTCGAAATTCGATTCGAATTGGCTCGTTAGTATCGATTAGAATTTAGAATTTCTTTTGTTTATCGTTATATATGAATTTTTATTGTTGATAACTTAATATTTATTGTTCAAGACACTGACACACACACATATATACATATTTGCCACCTTAAGCCACGCCTTGGAAAACGCCATGGCCTCGCCGTAACTCGTAAGGCTTGAGGCTCACGCCACGCCTCACGCCATTTAGAACCTTGGTCAAAATGCTTAAAACCCAAATAATCTCACAGAGTGCAGAGGCCATTTCCCTGTACTCCGATTCTGCAGAAGAGCGAGAAACAGTAGTCTGTTTCTTACTCTTCCATGATATCATGCTATTACCCAAGAACAGACAATAGCCAGTGACTGAGCGCCGTGTCGTGAAACACTTTCCCCAGTCAGCGTCAACATAAACATTTAATTTAAAATCAGTAGAAGGAGAAAAGTTAACTCCTTTACCTGGTGATAATTTCAAATACCGTAGTACTCTAAGAGCCAACTTCAGATGAGATAAGCGGGGTGAATGCATAAACTGACTTAAACAGTGTACATCAAATGCAATATCTGGTCTAGTAGCCAGAAGATATATTAATCTTCCTACTAGTCTTTGAAAAGGAGTAAAATCCTTTAAGGGATGATCTTTGGAATCTGAACCTAAAGAGTCCGTAACAACTAAATTCATATCCATTGGTGTACATATAGGTTTAACACCTAGGTAACCAAAATCAGTTAATAATTCCAAACAGTATTTTCTTTTAGACATACAAATTCTTTTTTCAGTCCTCAAAATTTCTATTCCCAAAAAGAACTTTAACTCACCCAAATCTTTTATTTTAAAATTAGACTGTAAATGATCTTTTACTTTCTTTATTTCAGATAAATCATTTCCAGTAAGAACAATGTCATCAACATAAACTAAAAGAATTAAAAACACAGAATTAACACTTTTAGTAAACAGTGAATAATCACTAGAACATTGCACAAAACCATTTTCAACTAGACAGGAAGACAACTTTTCATACCACTGTCGTGGAGCCTGTTTTAAACCATAGAGAGATTTTATTAGTTTACATACTCTTCGATCATTTGGTGTAAAATATCCTGGAGGTAACGACATATACACTTCTTCAGTAAGATCACCATAAAGAATGCGTTGTTTATATCTAGTTGGCACAATGGCCACTGATTTTGGACGACCAAAGCAATAACACAACGGACTGTTACCATTTTAACTACTGGAGAAAAAGTCTCCTTATAATCCAGACCTTCCCTTTGGGAATAGCCCTTTGCAACTAATCTGGCCTTATATCTCTATATTTCTCCATTAGACTTGTATTTTATTTTGTAAACCCATCGACACCCAATGGGTTTATGACCAAGAGGCAACTCTGTTAAAACCCATGTATTATTCCTATACAGAGCCTCCATCTCGTCATTCATTGCAATGACCCAATTTTGGTCCTTACAAGCCCCATAAAAGGTTTCAGGCTCTACAACTTTATTTAAGGTCGAAACAAAACAAAAATTTTCCTGACTAAGTCTAGCATAGTTGACTACCTTTTCAAGACCATATTTTACTTTACCCTCAACTATATAGTCACTGAATCGTCGTGGAAAGTTTGAAGGACGACTAGATTTCCTAACTAGAGTTGTATTTGGCTGAGAAGAATTACCCTCAGAAGGGGAACTCAAGTTTTCATCATGACGTTGAACACGTAAGGGACTAAACTCAGCCTCCCCATGATCATTGGCAATCACACTAGTACTGCCAGGACCAACAGATCCGGTAGCTCTATTCGTTGAAGGATTATTAGTACTGCCAGAATTTCTGGTAGTCCTATCACGATCACCCAAATGATCATGGTTGCTATTATTATCACTCAAATGATCATGCTTGCTATTTTTTTTTCAGAAGTATTAATATTTGAATTTTCTTGAGCACTCTCCCTATTGTCATCATCGGGTGGGTCAAGATTGAAATCATTAGTTTGAACAAAAATGGAATCGAAAAAATTTAAAGTATTCAAATCACTAGAACCAGAATCTTGTTTGGTTGCACACATTTTAAATGGAAAAATAGTTTCATAAAACTATACATCTCTAGAAACAATTACTTGTTTTGAATCAAGACTATATAATCTATATCCTTTCTTGGAATTAGAATAGCCAAGCAAAACACATTTTCACTTCTAGAAGAAAATTATCAGTATTATTTTGTTTAATAGCAAAACATAAACATCCAAAATTCCTTAAATGAGTTAAAACAGGTGCAAAACCATATACAAGATCATAAGGAGACTTCCCATTAAGAACTGAAGAAGGAGTTATATTTATGAGATATGTGGCAATGAGAATGCACTCACTCCACATATTTAATGGAACTTCTCCCTGAAACATAAGCGCCCTAGCAACATTGAGTAAATGACGATGCTTGCGTTCTACAACCCCATTCTGTTGAGGTGTGTATACGCAAGACGTTTGATGAATGATTCCCTCTTTTTTTTAAAACTCACCTAACATGTTATTTACAAATTCAGATCCATTATCACTTCTGAACACCTTTGTATGTTTTCCAAATTGAGTAATCAGCAAGCTGTGAAAAGCCACAATATTGTAATAAACTTCATTTTTATGTTTTAACAAATAAACCCACACTGAGCGAGTAAAATCATCAACTATAGTTAAGAAATACTTGTACCCTTCTCTACTTGCCACACGATAAGGACCCTATAAATCGATGTGAATTAAATTGCCAAGGCTCTTGGTAGTATGGTCACTAAGGCTGAATTTATCTCTAGCCTGTTTAGCCTTATAGCAGATTTCACAAGGACCAACATTCAAACTATTCCCTAAATTCAACTTATGTTTCAAAACATTTAGAACTTGGTCATCTGGGTGTCCTAGACGGCTATGCCATAGTTTATGTGAAACATTACAAAAAATAGACATGTGGGACGAATTCACACTATGATTAGAACATGGAACAAAGGATTTACTTGTGGTGACATGATCAAAGAAGTAAAGACCTCCTCGTTCACTACCAGTCCCCACAACTTTCATTACAAGTAAATCCTGAATTAGGAAACACTTAAATTCATCAAATCCCACAAAAATCTTACTATCTCTAGCAATCTTATGGACAGACAACAAATTAACAAGAAAATCTGGAATAACTAACACATCAAACAAGGTAACATTATCATTTAGTTTAAAATTTCCAATTTGATTGATTAAGGCTTCATCACCGTTAGGTTGTGTTACCTTTAACATTAAATCAGAAATATATACTATTGGGAATTTATGTTCAAATCATGGGTTTCAAAATCTCATAAAAGATATAATCTTTACAACCATAATAAGTAATTCATTACAAACTTTTTGCTAATTAATTGTAACATCCAAAAAACATAACAAGCATTAATCTAGAAAATAGCATTTCAGATTACATAATTAACTTGTTCATAAACATTCATTTCCCTATACTAAGCAAAATTTACAGCAGAAGTCTCTATTCCACAGCCGAGCACTATATCTATAGTTATCATAGCCAAACTTGGAGTCGCTCTAAGCTCCAAATCCTCCATGCCATCTCTTAGTTCTTATTAGAAGAACCCGTAACACGCATACCTGAAAATGGTTTAGTTTTTGAAAAGCGAGGGTTAGACCAAAAGGTCTAGTAAATTCCCTCCATAAAACATTTATCACAATATAAAATTCTTTCCTTGAGAACAATTCATATCCTTCACATAAGCATCAATCAAGGTTCAACACGGGGTTCAGGGTTCGCATAAGCTACCACGATCGGGGCCTAACGGACACCCTCTCGGCTACACCGGAGTCCAAGTGGACCCCCTGTTCCTTCATGTAGGAGGAAACGAATTCCAACCTACAAGCTATCCTTCATATGCCCAAGAAATTTTCAAATCCCCTGGCACCCTGACCCCACCGTGTAAACCGACTCCACATAGCATACACATAGCTGAGTATAAACATAAAGCATGAAATCCGTATAACACTTTACAATCCATTTCATCTTGCTGAACAATCTTTTCATGGGAATTCATTCGTAAAAGCTTGTAAATAAATCATGCTCATAAACATACCCTGATCAGTAAAATATTAAGCTTTTCTTTACGTAAAAGTCATGTAAAATAACAGGGCATTTTCATATAATCACTTTCATTGGAAAACAGGTAAGATCACGTATTTTAGTTAGAAAAACTCACCTGACTTGCTTGCTCCAAAGCTTCTCTCTTACACTTCCGATCTCTAGGTGGAACACCTATTATATTAGTAAACGTACGTCATAAATCTTTCTACCGTTACCCAGGGTTGCTCCCGAACTTAACCCAAAATTATCTAACTTGGTAAGTTACACGTCTAGTCCAAAAATCATTTATATTGGACTCTGCTTACCCACCCAAGACTTTAACTCTTAGACCTTATAATTTAGTTCAAAATTCTGGATCTTAGGACACCGGGTCCCTTTTAATAAACCTTACCGGATTCTTGTTAATAAACATATCGGGATCCATAATAAATAATATAATCGATCCAACAACAACCCATCACTTAATTTTCCTGATTATAGTATCGAATCTCTATTTAGTTGTGGGTTATGGCTTCTAACGGTCCACTAAATTAAATGGATTGCACTAGATAAATCTTTGCTCACGTGGCCCAATAAAAAACAAAACTGATCTTATAATTGGATTTGCAAACAACACATGGCTTAAACACTTCCCACTAGCACTAGTTGGATACGTGACTCATCAAACAAAAAAATCAGTTTACTTAATTTAAATCAAGTCCACGTTTTGGTCCAAAACAAACACACACACACGGCCCAACAACAAGTTTGATTTCCTTTTTAATCAAGAACGGCCCACGTGGCTTTACCCAACTTTGCATTGTGATAACTCAACACATGGCCCAAAGAAAATTCCAAATAAACGAAACAGGTCCCGGTACCGATTTATAAACAAGTTCCGGTACCAAATTAAACCAACCATACCGGATCTTTAAGGGTTCCGGTAAATACATAAAATGGGTTCAGGTAAAATGGACTTCCGGTACATACCAGGTCCCGGTGCCAAGTCCCGATAAATACCGAGTCCCGATACCAAGTCCCGGTAATTTGTCATTACGAACAGAACCCAATTTCATCGCCATTATTCTAACTCTACACGATTTTGACGCCGACTCTTCTTTTATTAACTGATACAAACTAATACCCACGAATCCATATAAACATTTGATTTAAACTTGAACAATGGATTAGAGTCAAAACTCTATTAATACCTTTATTTGATTTCTCAGCTCACGTACTGAGAACCACTAGAAACCTAACAACCCCAAACATTACTTGAATAGAAGAGAATACATAAGAAGATGATTTCTTACCAGATTAGGAGTCCTCCTCTTGATTTCAATTTCAATCGCCGTCTTCTCCTTTCTCTTCTAACCCTCAGCCGCCAACACAAAAATAATACTGGATAACAATGATAACCTAGGGATTTGAGTCCTTATATATATCTTTCAAAAATTACAATTTAGTCCCTCAATACCAACTTTCCTATCTTAAACTTTAGCCACCAATCTTTCCTTTTTTCTAGAAATTAGGGTTGTTAGAACACTCCCTCCTTAAAAGAATTCCGTCCCCGGAATTCCTCATTGGAAAAGACTCGGGTACCTAAACCTGGTATCCGGTTCTACCTCTCAGATGTCTCTCGCTCTTTATGCTACCTCCACTGAACCTTTACTAATCGCACCTCTTCATCCCTCGCTTTGCAAATCTTACTATCCCCGGTCTCTATCGGTTTCTCGACATTAGTTGACTTCTCATCACACTGACATCCACCAAGGGAACAGTTACATTCGCTTCTGCCAACACACTGCGACCCCCGGTTTTTGAGCGTGTCTAATTTGGTTCTCTCATACATCTTTACTTCCTTAAAAGAAGGAACTTGGCAGAATACCCCGCCACCACAACGAGAAACTTTAACTAGGAAAATTTACTCAACAACAACTTGGCACAAGACCAACCTCGTACCTCCCGGCAAACTCACACCCAATGATTTTCCTCCTCGAGGTACATGAAACTTCTAGATTACTTAATCCAACTGACCTACGACTAAGCCGATCATGCTCCCTTCTCGGGTCACATCGACTACATCCCGACAACTAATTAGTATGTTCTCATCAATTTGTCACTCCATACTTATACGTAACCAAAAGTACAAACCTCCGTACTCCCTCATTGAAGCGTTCACTTATCCGTATTTAACTTATCCTGAAAACGCATCGATTTCTCACTACTTGTCATAAGTGTCTAATCATATAACATAACTTCGGTTATCCTCACTTACCGGGAGGAGTAACCGTGGTCACACCATACTATTCTTAATAGCTTAGCCACTGGACGACCAATTTGTTTAAACATTCCTCACAAAGTTACTAACTTAACTCATTCAGTTGTCTTATCCACTTCTTTCCTGAACAAAATCATACACAATTCCCTTCCTCAAAATTCTTTCCAAAAGTTTGCACACTTATCGATGGCGCTGTACACACACTACTCCGCCTTTCGGTGTTACTGTCAAGTTTATTGCTTCTAACCCCTTCACTTAGTCCAACGTACTATCTTCACCTCCCCACGTTAGCGTGGAGCACCGTCCATCAAATCCTTACTTGTCCCTCTCCTCCGATCTTTCTACATGTTGAAATGCTTTCTCATTACCATACTTAACCACATCTCCAACTATTTCCTTCTAATGCTTCATCTTTCTAATATCGCTTTATTACAATACTGACTGCCACATTTACCTTGGCAATAGAAGCCATCATTCATTCGTACATTCTCCACTCCTAACCTCACACAACCGACCAGGTCTCTCATGGTCATTCTTACATAATTCAAACTTTCCTTCATATTCTCCCGCATGCATAATCGAGTCTATCTCGCTACCTTGTCTTTTCTCAACTCTAGTTGAACTATAACTCACGAGTTCCCGATTAGCTCAAGCACCAACGTTCTTGCTAGCTCTTTACGATCCGAGCCCTTACATAAGCAGGGCACAGTCCTTTCCTGAACGATAAAATCTACACACTCGATTCGTTCGTGCTACATACCTTATCCTTCTACGAACCCTTCATACCTCGTAAATAGAACGCTTATCCAAAACGGCAGTCTCTCACTACTTAACACCCCTACAAGGTGCTCTATCAACTTTCAACCTCATGGTTTAAGTCTTCGACTTCGGCCACCTTACACCGCTGTCGGCTTCGACAACAACAGTCGACCTGTAACTACTTTCTTAACTTATTCTTTAACATGGGTTCCTTACGGAACCTAATCCTTCCACCATATCATAATCAACTTCATGATCCGTCTCTCTCTTTTCGAAACCTACCTATGTAACATCAACATTACAAGCTCACCTCAAAACTCAAATCTCATGACGTGGACACTTCATTTATGCCTCACCACACCACTCATGAGTTGCTAAAACTAACACTTCTCCACTCTTCAAGTTCTTCCTTAGCTAAAAAATGTAATACTCTATGACCTAGTGAGTTCATAGCCTTCATGCATGACAACGCGGTAAATAAATCATTTTGTACATTTCATCATTTTTAAATAACCCACACTTGGAACTAGCTTGGGTACTCACGACCCCATCACTCTTATAACTTCAATGCCCTGCACAACGATTCGAGAATCGTTCGCATGCATCTTCCCGTGAGCCCTGATCTTACTCAATCCGAATGATGTTATTACGACAGTACTACATTGAATGAAAATCTTTTCATACGTCACAATTCTGAAAGAAATTACCGACACCAACTAAACCAGTCGGTTCTCACATTCTTTTATATGATATCAACAGGTCAACCCTAATTTTGATTATAAAAGTTTTTGCTGGCAAACGTTTTCTTGACCTTTTTGTAACAATAGTGTGAAATACTTTGCAAATCGTTAAGCTCGAAATTTCTTTGTGCAATGCGAAGGAAATTGCCTTTTCTTTAAACATACTTTTGCACATGCTGACTCATTATTGATCAAAATATATATATTTATGCATTTAACTTAAATCGTGAGAATTTCATGTTACACATAAAAATGCCATGCATAACATCCAAAAAACATAACAAACATTAATCTAGAAAATAGCATTTCAGATTACATAATTAACTTGTTCATAAACATTCATTTCCCTATACTAAGCAAAATTTACAGCAGAAGTCTTTATTCCACAGCCGAGCACTATATCTATAGTTATCATAGCCAAACTTGGAGTCGCTCTAAGCTCCAAATCCTCCATGCCATCTCTTAGTTCTTATTAGAAGAACCCGTAACACGCATACCTGAAAATGGTTTAGTTTTTGAAAAGCGAGGGTTAGACCAAAAGGTCTAGTGAATTCCCTCCATAAAACATTTATAACAATATAAAATTCTTTCCTTGAGAACAATTCATATCCTTCACATAAGCATCAATCAAGGTTCAACACGGGGTTCAGGGATCGCATAAGCTACCACGATCGGGGCCTAACGGACACCCTCTCGGCTACACCGGAGTCCAAGTGGACCCCCTGTTCCTTCATGTAGGAGGAAACGAATTCCAACCTACAAGCTATCCTTCATATGCCCAAGAAATTTTCAAATCCCCTGGCACCCTGACCCCACCGTGTAAACCGACTCCACATAGCATACACATAGCTTAGCATAAACATAAAGCATGAAATCCACATAACACTTTACAATCCATTTCATCTTGCTGAACAATCTTTTCATGGGAATTCATTCGTAAAAGCTTGTAAATAAATCATGATCATAAACATACCCTGATCAGTAACATATTAAGCTTTTCTTTACGTAAAAGTCATGTAAAATAACAGGGCATTTTCATATAATCACTTTCATTGGAAAACAGGTAAGATCACGTATTTTAGTTAGAAAAACTCACCTGGCTTGCTTGCTCCAAAGCTTCTCTCTTACACTTCCGATCTCTAGGTGGAACACCTATTATATTAGTAAACGTACGTCATAAATCTTTCTACCGTTACCCAGGGTTGCTCCCGAACTTAACCCAAAATTATCTAACTTGGTAAGTTACACGTCTAGTCCAAAAATCATTTCTATTGGACTCTGCTTACCCACCCAAGACTTTAACTCTCAGACCTTATAATTTAGTTCAAAATTCTGGATCTTAGGACACCGGGTCCCTTTTAATAAACCTTACCGGATTCTTGTTAATAAACATATCGGGATCCATAATAAATAATATAACCGATCCAACAACAACCTATCACTTAATTTTCCTGATTATACTATCGGATCTCTATTTAGTTGTGGGTTATGGCTTCTAACGGTCCACTAAATTAAATGGATTGCACTAGATAAATCTTTGCTCACGTGGCCCAATAAAAAACAAAACTGATCTTATAATTGGATTTGCAAACAACACATGGCTTAAACACTTCCCACTAGCACTAGTTGGATACGTGACTCATCAAACAAAAAAAATAGTTTACTTAATTTAAATCAAGTCCACGCTTTGGTCCAAAACAAACACACACACACGGCCCAACAACAAGTTTGATTTCCTTTTTAATCAAGAACGGCCCACGTGGCTTTACCCAACTTTGCATTGTGATAATTCAACACATGGCCCAAAGAAAATTCCAAATAAACGAAACAGGTCCCGGTACCGATTTATAAACAAGTTCTGGTACCAAATTAAACCAACAATACCGGATCTTTAAGGGTTCCGGTAAATACATAAAATGGGTTCCGGTAAAATGGACTTCCGGTACATACCAGGTCCCGGTGCCAAGTCCCGGTGCCAAGTCCCGGTAAATACCGAGTCTTGGTACCAAGTCCCGGTAATTTGTCATTACGAACAGAACCCAATTTCATCGCCATTATTCTAACTCTACACGATTTTGACGCCGACTCTTCTTTTATTAACCCAATTTCATCGCCATTGTGTGTGCTATGGTAATGATTTTTGTAATACCCCGGGTAAGTTCGTTAGTTAAATCCTAGTTCCGTTAAATTTATTTAAATCTATAATTGATATTTAGGATAAGTTTGGGTTAATTTATAAGTTAAAGGTATTTTGGTCATTAATGAATAGTTCAAGGACTAAATGGTAAAAATGGGTTGATTATATCTCTTAAGCTTCAGATATTATCATTAAGCAGAAAACTCAGCATAGTGTAGTGTGTGTGTGTTTTGAGAAGAGAAGAAGAAGAAAAGAAGGTTTTGTGGATAAGGGATTCAATTTGGTGTACTTGGAAGTAATATTAAGGTATGTTTCTGTACGTTTTATGTTTGTAATTGATAGTAGAAGGTTTCTATCGGTGTAGAATAGTCGATTTCATGTCTAGTAATGATTTCAGTCGAATCTAGGTGAAAAATGGGTAAATCGACAGAGGTTTCCGGACACAATATGAATGTGTTCGGTAGTTTCTTTGATAGTGTCCGGTAGTCTCTTTCGATGGTGTCCGGACGATTTCATTATCCGGTAAGTACTTCTTTTCCTTAAGTTTCCGGTTAAAATAAGATACCGGATAGTGTCCGGATTACTTTAGTGTTCGGACGTTGTCCGGACTGTTTAGGTTGTCCGGAAAGGTCATGCTGTCCGGATTGGTCATGCTGTCCGGAAAGTCATGCTGTCCGGATTGTTTTTGTGTTGTCCGGATACTTTAGTTGTTTGGTCATTTTTGAGAATTCAGATACTTTTGAGTATCCAGTAGCCTGTGTTTTGTTGACTCTTAGATAGGGAATGAATGAGGACTGACTATTCTGTGGACTCGACTTAAGTTCGGGTTTGGGGGTAAAATTTGAGGATAGAGTTATCTAGAGCCTTTAGCTTTAGTAAGTCTTATGTGTTCTATTTGGTAAAAAGATACTTGTATCTAATTGTTTCAGATACTGTGAATTTGGAGTGAAAGCTGAATCTTGTGGAAATGACTGGAAAGAGTTTTTGATAAACAAACAGGTGAGTTTTACTTTAAAACGTTTTTAAACTGGAATACATATATGTGTGGATTGGGAATGTGATAGATGGTGTGATTATGTGTTTATGTTTGAAATATAATATATTGAGATATTGTATTTACATGAGCATTACACTATACGAGAATACGTTGGCCGGGTTTAGAACCGGTGGTGTTGGCTGTAATATTCGTACAACGGTGTTGGCTGTAATTGTCGTACATCGGAGTTAATTTATTAGTTGGCTTGCAACCAATTAATATGGCCAAGAGAATGAGACAGGAAAGTATATGATGCATAAGTCATAACTGGTATTTGTATTTGTGTTATGTATATGATGGTTGTGCAAATGGTTTTAAAACTAACAGGGATTTTCTCACTTAGACGTCTAGGTCTAACCCTCATTTTGTTTTAAAATATGTATTCCAGGTTGTGGATCGGGTAAGGGCAAGTGAATAGAGTAAACGGTGGCTAGCTTTTGTGAAGACTTATATTTTGAAGACTCTGACATGTTTTGTAGTTTTAAATTAGTTATCAGATATCATGTATTTAGTTAGCAAAAAGTTTGTAATGAATTATGTATTATGGGTGTAAAGACTAAGGGACCGAATGTGTATTTTGATATATCTTTTGAAATGAACGACGTTATGCAATATATGTTATTTGATGTATGTTTGGGAATCCGGGTCGTTACAAATGGTATCAGAGCCCTAGTTTAAGGGATTTAGGTATTCGTATCTGTACCTAGACTTAAACTGCATGTGGAGTAGGATGTCCCTATTGATGTAGAACCTTGGGATGTTAAATATAAAAAGGTAGAAGGAACATCATGTAAGGTAATTTCAGATTACACCTGGCCAGTGGAATTATGATCTTACAGGTACATGTTTGAACTGGAATACCTCGTTATATGGGGTATGTGCTTGTGTGTATATTAACCTTGTTTGAATCTACATAATGGCAAGTGGTACTCGACAAACGAATCGAGAGGGAGGAGGAAATCCTAATAGAACAAATCCAACAGTTGGGATAAGGGGATGATGGGGAGAAAGAGGTAGAGGCAGAACAGGCGGCAGAGTTCAACCGCGAGGTGCAGAATTTGTTACGAGAGACGACTTAGCGACTGAAATGGGAAGATTACAGGCAAACATCCAAGCTATGTTCAACCGAACTCATATTACTGAAACGGAAATACCAGATCCTACTCATGAAGACGAGATGCCTATTACACCTACTGTCGTACCAGTGACGAAGAAGTGTGATTATAAAATGTTCCTAAGTTGCAAACCTCCGACCTACTCAGGAGAAAGGGAACCAGTGAAAGCTATGAGGTGGCTGAAAGAAATAGAAGCTATCTTCAAAACTAGTAAGTGTGCCGAAGAGGATAGAGTACTATATGGGACTGCAATGCTAAAAGCCGATGCTCTATACTAGTGGGAAACTCTTATTTCTTCTGGAGGATCCGACATATATTCTACTTTCTCTTGGGAAGAATTCGTTATAGCTTTCAGGAAACAGTTTTGTCCCCAAGCATCAGTTAAACAATTGGAAGGGGAGTTTATGAACTTGCAGCAAGGGAATTTATCAGTTCGGGACTACACCACTCGTTTTCTGGAAAAGTCTCGTTTTACGGAATACTACGTTGCCACGGAGGCAATGAAGATTGAGAGGTTTATCTTTGGGTTGAATTCAGAAGTTAGAAGTCTGGTGATTGCTAAAGGACCAGAAACCTTCTCAGCCACAGTAGACGCCGCGGAAACCGTGGAACATGATAAAGGGTAAAACGCTAGTGGTAAAGATATGGGAAAAAGAAAGTGGGAAGGACCACAGTATGATCCAAAGAAGTCCAGGTTTCAGAGGTTTGATAACCGTCCGCCTTTTCGACCAGCGGAAAGACCTTGTCCGAAATGCAACCGTATCCACCAAGGAAATTGTCAAGTTGATCCTCGGGTTTGGTATAGGTGTGGGAAGACCGGACATGTTGCTAAAGACTGTCGAGTAACGCGGTTTTGTTTCTTATGTAATTCTCCGGATCACATTCAGTCTGATTGTCCGAGGGGAAGAGTACAGCAAGGGGGTACGTCGGGGAGACCAGCGGGTGTTAGACCAGTAGTACAAAGGCCAGAGCAACCAAAAGCCAGGGGCCGTGCATTTCAGATGACAACACAAGAAGCGGAGGAAACTCCGGATGTGGTTACAGGTACATTTTTAATAAACTCTACACGTGCTAAAGTGCTATTTGACTCCGGTGCAAACCGATCGTTTGTGTCTCCTTCATTTGCTGCTTATATGCATTTAAAGCCTAAAGTGTTAGATCATGCTTTAATGGTAGATATTGCAAATGATAATCAAGTATCTGTTAAAGAGGTTTTTGATAGTTGTGTGATAAATATAGAGGGGTGTGGAGTACCTATTCAATTATTTCCTATAGCCTTGATTGAGTTTGATGTAGTAGTGGGGATGGATTGGTTAGCCGAGAATCAGGCTAACATAGTTTGTGATAAGAAGTTGATCAATGTTGTCTTACCTGAGAGGGGACCGGTAGTGATTTATGGTGATCGTAGAAATCATCAGTCTTGCCTTATATCTATGTTAAAAGCTCGTAAGTGTGTCAGCAAAGGTTACCCGAGTTACTTAGCTTATGTGATAGATATTAAGTCAGAAAAGAATAAGTTGGAAGATATTCCTGTTGTCCGTGAATTTCCAGAAGTTTTCCTCGAAGACTTGAATAGTCTTCCTCCCCTTAGACAAGTAGAGTTTGGTATAGATCTGATTCCTGGAGCCGCTCCTGTTGCTCATGCACCATATCGTTTAGCGCCACCAGAGATGAAAGAAATGATGACGCAACTACAAGACCTATCCGATAAGGGCTTCATCAGACCCAGTTCTTCGCCGTGGGGTGCACCGGTCTTGTTTGTGAAAAAGAAGGATGGTTCGATGAGAATGTGTATTGATTACCGGGAACTGAATAAGCGCACGATCAAGAACAAGTATCCGCTTCCCAGAATTGATGACCTCTTCGATCAATTAGTTGGAGCTTGTTATTTCTCCAAGATTGATCTAAGATCTGGTTATCATCAGCTGAAGGTTAAAGAAGAAGACGTTCTGAAAACTGCTTTTCGCACAAGGTACGGTCACTATGAATTCCTGGTGATGCCGTTTGGACTGACGAACGCTCCAGCTGCTTTTATGGATCTAATGAACCGAGTATGTAAGCCATATCTCGATAAATTTGTTATTGTGTTTATCGATGATATCCTTATCTACTCCCGATCCAAAGAAGAGCACGCACAACATCTTCGTTTAATTCTGGAATTGTTGAAGAAGGAACAGTTATACGCTAAGTTCCCTAAATGTGAATTCAGGCTACGAGAAGTTCAGTTTCTCGGACATGTAGTTTCCGAGAAAGGTATTCAAGTTGATCCGATGAAAGTAGAGGCGATTGAGAAGTGGGAACCGCCGAAAACGCTAACCGAAGTACGAAGTTTTCTGGGTTTAGCCGGTTACTATCGAAAGTTTATAAAAGACTTTTCTCGTATCGCTACGCCTCTCACTAAGCTGACCCGGAAAAATCTAAAGTTCGAATGGAAAACAGAACAAGATGAAGCATTCCGAACATTGAAAGAGAAACTCTATAGCGCGCCGATACTAGCATTACCTGAAGGTTCCGATGATTTTGTTGTTTACAGTGATGCTTCCAAACTGGGATTGGGTTGTGTACTAATGTTGCGTGGAAAGGTTATCGCTTATGCTTCTCGTCATCTAAAGGATCATGAACGACAGTATCCTACACACGACATGGAACTTGCAGCAGTTGTGTTCGCGCTAAAGATTTGGAGACACTATCTCTACAGTTCTAAATGTCAAATTTTTACCGATCATAAGAGTCTCCAACATCTTTTCGATCAGCGGGAATTTAATATGAGGCAAAGAAGATGGTTAGAGCTGGTGAATGATTACGACTGTGAAATTCTTTATCATCCGGGAAAAGCGAATGTGGTAGCTGATGCACTGAGTCGTCAAGAAAGAAGTGGAACAATAAAAGCCATTGCACTATGATCTGAACTTCTACCTAACATCTTTGACGAATTGAAGAAGTGCCAAGTGGAAGCTTTTCAAGAAGAACATTTGAAACCAGAACGGTTAGTGGGTATATCAACATTACTCGTAAAAGATGATCGTGGATTATTGTGTTTGGGAAACAGAATCTGGGTGCCTCGTTTGGGTGGTTTACGTGATCGGGTACTACAAGAAGCTCATCAATCTCGTTTCTCTATTCACCCAGGTACGAATAAGATGTATAAAGATTTAAAACAATTTTATTGGTGGCCGGGAATAAAAAGGAGTATTGCTCAGCACGTGGAAGGTTGTACTACTTGTAAGAAAGTAAAGATTGAACATCAAAAGCCGTTTGGTCAGTTGCAACGTTTAGAAATACCTATGTGGAAATGGGATCAGATTACTACGGATTTCATCACGAAGTAACCAAGGACTCCGAAGGGATTTGATGCCATTTGGGTGATCGTTGACAGATTGACGAAGTCTGTTCACTTCCTGCCAATAAAAGAAAATTACTCGTTGGAAAGACTAGCCAGGTTGTACATCGACGAGATAGTAACTCGACATGGAATCCCAATTTCGATTATTTCTGATCGGGGTAGTCGTTTTACTTCAAGGTTCTGGAGGAGTTTTCAAAAAGAAATGGGAACGCAAAAAAAGTTAAGTACAACATATCATCCTCAAACTGACGGCCATAGTGAACGAACGATTCAGACTTTAGAAGATATGCTACGAGCCTGCATTGTTGATTTTGGGGGATCATGGGATAAGCATTTGCCGTTGATTGAATTTTCCTACAATAACATTTATCATTCCAGCATACAAGCGGCACCGTTTGAAGTTCTGTATGGTAGAAAATGCCGAACGCCTCTGTTTTGGAATGAAGTGGGAGAGAAACAGTTAGCGGGACCAGATATAGTTCAGTTAACCGCGAATAAGATTACTCAGATTCGGGAACGATTGAAAGTAGCTCAAGACAGGCAGAAAAGCTACGCTGACCGACGCCGAAAGTGTAACATCCCGCAAAACGAAACATACATATAACATACATTCCATAACATATTTACGACAAAGTACTTCATCATTCACATTTGGTCCCATCTAAAGTCTGAACATAAAAATTCATTACAACTTGATCCACTTTGAATTACATAGTGATAACTAAATTATAACTACAAAAGCATCCGTAGCATCATGATGATAATCTTCTCCAAAGCTAGCCAACAAGTATTCTAATTACTTGTTCTTACTGGAATCACCACCTGGAATACATAATTTTTAAAACAGAAAATGAGGGTTAGACCTAAGGGTCTAGTGAGTAAATCCCTGACATTTGTAATTCATTCAAAACTCATTTATACAAAACACTATTTATATAAATACAAATACCACACACGTAAGATAATACCAACTAACAATTATTCATCATACCTGTCTCATTCCACCTTATCCCTCCACCAATGGCCAAATCAATTGGTTGCGAGCCAATTTATCACACCGGTCCAAAGCCCGGCCACGTATTATATTTTCATATAATACTCACGTAATTATAATATCCCATTATAATCACTCACGTATGACATATTCATACACTTATCACAATTCATTAATCACATATTGTATTCCAGTAACATACTCTTTAAAATAGAACTCACCTGATCTTTTAAGCAAGGTCCTTCAAACTTTCTTCAAAATAGATTATCTTTTAACCCAGATCCTTAATATCTGAAACAAATTAAAGCATACATACTCTTTAACACATAAACAGGAAAACCCAACTTTTCGCAACCCACTATTACGAAAAGTTCACTTCTCGCAACCTACAGTTGCGAGTTCCTCACTTTTCGCAACCAACAGATGCGAAAACCTCACTTCTCGCAACCCACAGTTGCGAGTTCCCTACTTTTCGTAACCAACAGATACGAAAACTTAACTATGCGCTTTAGCTGCTTGCGAAAAGTGGACTTTTCGCAACCAAGGCTTGCGAATTCCTACTTTTCGCAAGAACACTGTTCATCGTCTTTTTCAGATAAGTTCAGCTCATTTGCAGGAATCCATCTTTTACCCAGATTTTGCACAGAAGTGTTCTAAACTCTTTTTAACACTCTAATTGTAACTAAAATTTACAACTTCTTCTAAAATTACCTAAACCCACCTCAAATTCCAAAAGAAGCCTAATTCTCATAAAAGAGAGTTTAAATCAGAAAATTACCTCTTTGATGTTACTGCACTAAACACAAAAATCCCAGCTGAGTAACTTTAATCTTCTTCTTCTTCTTCGATGGTTCTTCTTCTCTCTCTCTCTGCCGTGAACGAATTCACACACACACACACACACTATTTGGGTTTTTGCTTTAATATCTCAAATTGGGATATTCCTATACTTTAAACTACCGAGTCGGTTTTGGCTAACAAGGTTTGGGTAAAATACCAAACAAACCCTAAACTTGCTTCACTTGACCAAAACACACCCTTAAGCTTCTATTACACAATAAAAAGTTATCCCTTAATTTCTTAACTCCATATAACGCTACAAAAAGACTTATAAAATTCCAATTTTAAATTAGATAAAATACCTGGTTATTACAACATCTCCCCTTTAAAAGAATTCCGTCCCGGAATTCAGTTAAGAGAACAGATGAGGGTATTTGGCTCTCATTTTCGACTCCGATTCCCACGTCGCATCCTGACCTTTATGATGTTTCCACTGAACGTTTACCTGTCTGATCTCTTTGTTCCTCAATACTTTGACTTTGTGATCAACTATAGCTTCCGGTTCCTCCACATAGTTCAGCTTTTCATCAACCTGGATATCCGGTAGAGAGACTGCCTGGTCTGAAGTCACCAAACATTTCCTAAAATTTGATACATGGAACGCGTTGTGAATCCTGCTTAATTCTGGAGGTAAATCTAGTCGGTAAGCCACTTCCCCAATTCTTTCTGTAACTGCAAATGGACCAATATACCTCGGACTGAGTTTACCTTGCTTCCCAAAACGTATGACTCCTTTCCAAGGCGATACTTTCAACATTACAAAATCCCCAACCTGAAACTCTAACGGTTTCCGACGTCGATCAGCATAGCTTTTCTGTCTGTCTTGAGCTGTTCTCAATTTATCCTGAATCTGGGTAATCTTATCTGCTGTTAACTGTACTATTTCTGGCCCTGCCAATTGCTTCTCCCCCACTTCATTCCAACATAGAGGCGTTCTGCATTTTCTACCATACAATACTTCAAACGGTGCCGCTTGGATGCTAGAATGACAACTGTTGTTGTAGGCGAATTCAATCAAAGGTAAATGTTTATCCCATGATCCCCCAAAATCCACTATACAAGCCCGGAGCATATCTTCTAAAGTATGGATTGTTCTTTCACTCTGCCCGTCTGTCTGTGGATGATATGCTGTGCTCAACTTTATCTGCGTTCCCATCTCTTTTTGAAAGCTTCTCCAAAATCTAGAAGTAAAACGACTATCTCGATCGGAAATAATCGAGATTGGAATTCCATGTCGAGTTACTATTTCATTAATGTACAATTTAGCTAAACGTTCCAAGGAATCAGTTTCTTTTATCGGCAAGAAGTGAGCAGACTTCGTCAATCTATCCACAATCACCCAAATCGAATCGAATCCATTTGAAGTTCTAGGCAACTTGGTAATAAAATCAGTAGTGATCTGATCCCATTTCCACATTGGTATATCTAGTCGTTGTAACTGGCCAAACGGTTTCTGATGCTCAATTTTTACTTTCTTGCAGGTAGTACAATCTTCCACATACTTAGCAACACTTCTCTTCATTCCCGGCCACCAATAGAATTGTTTCAAATCTCTATACATTTTATTTGTACATGGGTGAATAGAAAACCGAGATTGATGAGCCTCTTGTAGTACACGATCACGTAATCCACCCAAACGAGGTACCCAAATTCTGTTTCCCATACACAACAACCCACGGTCATCTTTCCCAAGCAGTGCTGATATCCCAACCAACCGTTCTGACTTCAAACTTTCTTCTTGATAAGCATCTATTTGGCATTTCAGTAATTCGTCAAAAATATTTGGGAGCAGTTCAGCTCGAAGAGATATTGCTTTTATCGTTCCACTCCTTTCTTGACGACTTAGCGCATCTGCCACCACGTTCGCCTTCCCGGGGTGATAAAGGATTTCACAATCATAATCATTTACCAATTCCAACCACCTTCTTTGCCTCATATTCAGTTCCTTCTGATCAAAAAGATGTTGGAGACTCTTATGGTCAGTGAAAATTTGACATTTAGAACCATAAAGATAATGTATCCAAATCTTCAAGGCAAAAACAACTGCTGCTAGTTCCATATCATGAGTAGGATATTGTCTTTCATGATCCTTCAGTTGACGAGAAGCATAAGCAATCACCTTTCCACGTTGCATAAGTACACATCCCAAACCCATCTTAGAAGCATCACTGTAGACCACAAAATCATCTGAACCTTCTGGCAATGCTAATATCGGCGCGCTGCAGAGTTTCTCCTACAATATTCTGAATGCCTCGTCCTGTTCTGCCTTCCATTCAAACTTTAAATTCTTCCGAGTCAGCTTGGTTAATGGTGTCGCGATTCGAGAAAAGTCTTTTATAAATTTCCGGTAATATCCAACTAGACCCAGAAAACTACGTACTTCGGTTGCTGTCTTCGGCGGTTCCCATCTTTCAATTGCTTCCACTTTCGCTGGATCGACTTGTATACCCTTCTCTGAAACTACGTGACCCAAAAACTGAACTTCCCGCAACCAGAATTCACATTTAGAGAACTTAGCGTACAACTTTTCTTTCTTCAATAACTCCAAAATCAAACGAAGATGTTGCGCATGATCCTCTTGGGATCGGGAATAAATAAGTATATCATCGATAAACACAATGACAAATTTATCGAGATAAGGCTTACATACCCGATTCATTAGATCCATAAAAGCGGCTGGAGCGTTCGTCAATCCGAAAGGCATTACTAAAAATTCGTAGTGGCCGTATCTTGTGCGAAATGCAGTCTTTAAAACATCCTCTTCCTTAACCTTCAACTGATGGTAGCCAGATCTGAGATCAATCTTGGAGAAGTAACAAGCTCCAACTAATTGATCGAAAAGATCATCAATTCTTGGAAGTGGATACTTGTTCTTGATCGTGCGCTTGTTCAACTCCCGATAATCGATACACATTCTCATTGAACCGTCTTTCTTCTTCACAAATAAAACTGGTGCACCCCATGGCGATGAGCTGGGTCTGATGAAGCCCTTATCAGATAAATCTTGAAGCTGTGACATCATTTCTTTCATTTCTGGTGGTGCTAATCTGTACGGCGCACGAGCGATGGGATCGGCTCCAGGTACCAGGTCTATTCCAAATTCTACTTGCCTAACAGGAGGAAGACTATTCAAGTCTTCAGGAAAAACCTCTGGGTATTCACTAACAATGGAAATATCTTCCAGCTTACACTTTTCAGGCCTACTATCTATCACATAGGCTAGATAGCTAGAGCAACCCTTATTAACACATTTACGGGCTTTTACCATAGATATAAGACTAGACTGATGATTCTTTCGATCTCCATAAATTACTACTGATCTCTTATCGGGTAAAACGACATGGATTATTTTCTTATCACAAACTATGTTGGCCTGATTCTCAGCTAGCCAATCCATTCCTACTACCACATCAAATTCAATCAAGGCTATTGGGAACAGTTGTATCGGTACTCCACACCCCTCTATGTCTATCATACAACAATCATAAATCTCTTTAACTGCCACTTGCTTATCATTTGCAGTATCTACTAATAAGGCATGTTTTAACATTTTAGGCTCTAAATGCATGTGAGCAGCAAAAGATGGAGACACAAAAGATCGGTTTGCACCAGAATCAAATAACACTTTAGCACGCGTGGAGTTTATGAAAAATGTACCTGTGACCACATCTGGAGTTTCCTCCGCCTCTTTCGCTGTCATTTGAAATGTACGACCCCTCGTTCTGGGCGGTTCTATTCTTGGAACCACTGGTCTAGTAATGGCTGGCTTCCCCGATGTACCCCCGGATTGTATTCTACCCCGCGGACAATCTGATTGAAGGTGATCCGGAGAATTGCACAAAAAGCAAAATCGTGTTACTCGACAATCCTTTACAACATGCCCAGTTTTCCCACATTTAAAACAAACCCGCGATTCCACTTGACAATTTCCCTGCTGGTAGCGATTACATTTCGGACATGGTCTTTCCGCTGGTCGGAACGACGGACGGTTATCAAACCTCTGGAATATAGACCTCTTTGGATCCTGTGGCGGTCCTTCCCATTTCCTTTTCCCCAAGCTCTTATCACCGGCATCCCTTTTATTATCTCTTTCCACATTCTCGGCAGCATCCACCGCAGCTGTAAAAGTATCTGGCCTTGTTGCAGTCACCAATCTTCGAACTTCTGAATTTAACCCATAAATAAACCTCTCCATTTTCATCTTTTCTGTAGCAACATAATATCCTGCAAAACGAGACTTCTCCAAAAATCGTGCAGTATAATCTCTAACCGACAGATTTCCTTGTTGTAGATTCATGAATTCTTCTTCTAACTGTCTGACAGCAGCTTGTGGGCAGAAGTGCGTTGTGAAAGCTAACACAAATTCCTCCCATGCAAAAGTAGTGTAAACATCCGTTCCTCTTGATTCTATATGAGCCTCCCACCAATACAGAGCATCCCCTTTCAGCATCGCAACTCCATAAAGCACTTTGTCTTCTTCAGCACACTTACATGTCTTGAAGATGGCCTCTAGTTCTTTCAGCCACCTCATCGCCTTTACTGGATCTCGGTCTCCTGAGTATGCAGGGGGCTTACAACTAAGAAACATTTTATAGTCACACCTTTTCATCATCGGTAAGATAGTAGAAGTAAGTGGTATTTCAACTTCGTGTTCCGGATTTGATCTTTCAGTTTCATTGTGGCGATTATGTTCAAACATAGCTTGTATGTTATCTTGTAACCTTCCCATTTCTGCCATCAAATCGTCCCGTGTAACAAACTCTGTGCCCTGTGGTTGTGTTCTTCCTCCAGTTCGGCCCCCAGTTCCCCTTCCGGTACTGCCTCTACCACGATCTCCTCCTCTTCTCCCTGTTCCTATTGGTGGATTCCCTCCACCCGAATTCCTTCCTCCTCTTTGATTCCTTTGTCTAGTGCCACTTGCCATTCTGTAGATTCAAACAAAGTTAATATACACATAAGCACATACCCTATATAACAAGGTATTCCAGTTCAAACATGCACCTGTAAAATCATAATTACACTGGCCTGGTGTAATTTGAAATTACCTTACATGATGTTCCTTCCACCTTTTATACTTAGCATCCGCAGGTTCTAAAAATAATAGGGACATCCTACTTCACATGCAGTTTAAGTCTAGGTACAGATACTAATACCTAAATCCCTTAAACTAGGGCTCTGATACCATCTGTAACATCCCGCAAAACGAAACATACATATAACATACATTCCATAACATATTTACGACAAAGTACTTCATCATTCACATTTGGTCCCATCTAAAGTCTGAACATAAAAATTCATTACAACTTGATCCACTTTGAATTACATAGTGATAACTAAATTATAACTACAAAAGCATCCGTAGCATCATGATGATAATCTTCTCCAAAGCTAGCCAACAAGTATTCTAATTACTTGTTCTTACTGGAATCACCACCTGGAATACATAATTTTTAAAACAGAAAATGAGGGTTAGACCTAAGGGTCTAGTGAGTAAATCCCTGACATTTGTAATTCATTCAAAACTCATTTATACAAAACACTATTTATATAAATACAAATACCACACACGTAAGATAATACCAACTAACAATTATTCATCATACCTGTCTCATTCCACCTTATCCCTCCACCAATGGCCAAATCAATTGGTTGCGAGCCAATTTATCACACCGGTCCAAAGCCCGGCCACGTATTATATTTTCATATAATACTCACGTAATTATAATATCCCATTATAATCACTCACGTATGACATATTCATACACTTATCACAATTCATTAATCACATATTGTATTCCAGTAACATACTCTTTAAAATAGAACTCACCTGATCTTTTAAGCAAGGTCCTTCAAACTTTCTTCAAAATAGATTATCTTTTAACCCAGATCCTTAATATCTGAAACAAATTAAAGCATACATACTCTTTAACACATAAACAGGAAAACCCAACTTTTCGCAACCCACTATTACGAAAAGTTCACTTCTCGCAACCTACAGTTGCGAGTTCCTCACTTTTCGCAACCAACAGATGCGAAAACCTCACTTCTCGCAACCCACAGTTGCGAGTTCCCTACTTTTCGTAACCAACAGATACGAAAACTTAACTATGCGCTTTAGCTGCTTGCGAAAAGTGGACTTTTCGCAACCAAGGCTTGCGAATTCCTACTTTTCGCAAGAACACTGTTCATCGTCTTTTTCAGATAAGTTCAGCTCATTTGCAGGAATCCATCTTTTACCCAGATTTTGCACAGAAGTGTTCTAAACTCTTTTTAACACTCTAATTGTAACTAAAATTTACACCTTCTTCTAAAATTACCTAAACCCACCTCAAATTCCAAAAGAAGCCTAATTCTCATAAAAGAGAGTTTAAATCAGAAAATTACCTCTTTGATGTTACTGCACTAAACACAAAAATCCCAGCTGAGTAACTTTAATCTTCTTCTTCTTCTTCGATGGTTCTTCTTCTCTCTCTCTCTCTGCCGTGAACGAATTCACACACACACACACACACACACACTATTTGGGTTTTTGCTTTAATATCTCAAATTGGGATATTCCTATACTTTAAACTACTGAGTCGGTTTTGGCTAACAAGGTTTGGGTAAAATACCAAACAAACCCTAAACTTGCTTCACTTGACCAAAACACACCCTTAAGCTTCTATTACACAATAAAAAGTTATCCCTTAATTTCTTAACTCCATATAACGCTACATAAAGACTTATAAAATTCCAATTTTAAATTAGATAAAATACCTGGTTATTACAGAAAGCCGTTAGAGTTCCAAGTTGGAGATTTCGTAATGTTAAAAGTCTCGCCTTGGAAAGGAGTCATTCGATTTGGCAAGCAAGGTAAACTTAGTCCAAGGTATATCGAACCGTTTGCAATAATAGAAAGAATCGGTGAAGTAGCTTACCGGTTAGATCTCCCGCCAGAATTAAGCCGTATATACAACGCCTTTCATGTATCGAATTTTCGAAAGTGTTTGGTTACACCAGATCAGGCCGTTTCTCTACCGGATATACAAGTTGATGAAAAACTGAATTATGTAGAGGAACCTGAAGCTATAATTGACCACAAAGTTAAAGTGTTGCGGAACAAAGTAATCAAGCAAGTAAAAGTACAGTGGAGACACCATAAGGGTCAGGATGCTACTTGGGAATCAGAATCCGAAATGAAGGTCATTGTGTGTGCTATGGTAATGATTTTTGTAATACCCCGGGTAAGTTCGTTAGTTAAATCCTAGTTCCGTTAAATTTATTTAAATCTATAATTGATATTTAGGATAAGTTTGGGTTAATTTATAAGTTAAAGGTATTTTGGTCATTAATGAATAGTTCAAGGACTAAATGGTAAAAATGGGTTGATAATATCTCTTAAGCTTAAGATATTATCATTAAGCAGAAAACTCAACATAGTGTAGTGTGTGTGTGTTTTGAGAAGAGAAGAAGAAGAAAAGAAGGTTTTGTGGCTAAGGGATTCAATTTGGTGTACTTGGAAGTAATATTAAGGTATGTTTCTGTACGTTTTATGTTTGTAATTGATAGTAGAAGGTTTCTATCGGTGTAGAATAGTCGATTTCATGTCTAGTATCTCAGTCGAATCTGGGTGAAAAATGGGTAAACCGACAGAGGTTTCCGGACACAATATGAATGTGTCCGGTAGTTTCTTTGATAGTGTCCGGTAGTCTCTTTCGATGGTGTCCGGACGATTTCATTATCCGGTAAGTACTTCTTTTCCTTATGTTTCCGGTTAAAATAAGATACCGGATAGTGTCCGGATTACTTTGGTGTTCGGACGTTGTCCGGACTGTTTAGGTTATCCGGAAAGGTAATGCTGTCCGGATTGGTCATGCTGTCCGGAAAGTCATGCTGTCCGGATTGTTTTTGTGTTTTAGCTGTTTGGTCATTTTTGAGAATTAAGATACTTTTGAGTATCCAGTAGCTTGTGTTTTGTTGACTTTTACATAGGGAATGAATGAGGACTGACTATTCTGTGGACTCGACTTAAGTTCGGGTTTGGGGGTAACATTTCAGGATAGAGTTATCTAGAGCCTTTAGCTTTAGTAAGTCTTATGTGTTCTATTTGGTAAAAAGATACTTGTGTCTAATTGTTTCAGATACTGTGAATTTGGAGTGAAAGCTGAATCTTGTGGAAAAGACTGGAAAGAGTTTTTGATAAACAAACAGGTGAGTTTTACTTTAAAACGTTTTTAAACTGGAATACATATATGTGTGGATTGGGAATGTGATAGATGGTGTGATTATGTGTTTATGTTTGAAATATAATATATTGAGATATTGTATTTACATGAGCATTACACTATACGAGAATACGTTGGCCGGGTTTAGGACCGGTGGTGTTGGCTGTAATATTCGTACAACGGTGTTGGCTGTAATTGTCGTACAACAAAGTTAATTTATTTGTTGGCTTGCAACCAATTAATATGGCCAAGAGAATGAGACAGGAAAGTATATGATGCATGAGTCATAAATGGTATTTGTATTTGTGTTATGTATATGATGGTTGTGCAAATTGTAACGTCCCAAAAATTACACGAAAATTTAATTTTTTTAAAAATGACATTTCATTAATTAAACTCGTTAAATAACCCAAAACGTTTCGTTTGCAACCCAAGAATAATTATTCTTCTAAAAACAGTAAACAACGGAATAAATAGTTTAAAAATGATAATTATAAAACGATATAATAATCAGCTCTTCACGCGCGCCAATGTGTACACGTCACGCCTAGGAGCCACTCGTACCTGAAACAATGATTTATTGGGAAAGGGTAAGCACGAAGCTTAGTGAATTCAACCACCATAGATAACACAGTTATTCCACACTACCCCTGTAACAGATAATTGCACATAAACAAGCATACAAGTCTACGAACAAATCATAAACATGTATATCCACACCCACCCACCTAAAAGGCACAAGTCGGTCCCACCGACCACATGATAACATCTCCGGCCCCGCCGAATCCCCGGTCCCACTGAGTCTCTACGCCACCCGCGTATAAAATCTCCGGCCCCGCCGGATCCTCGGTCCCACCGAGTTAACATGACAACATAGTATCAACTAGACACCCCACTATCTAGTTCCACAACACAATAAATAGGCTATCGCACACGAGCTACAGTAATGTAAAACAACCAATATTAAATATAGTGAGAGAACTCACCTCGTAAGCGCGCCTAGCTCACAATCAGTAACTCAAGCTTCACAATCCAAAATCACTTCCAAACACCTAAAAGAACGTTAAAAAGTATTAACACGAGACCCGGACCCTAAAATACGATGCACACTTAATCCGTCACTAAAACGACTTTTCGGTCTAACCCAACAGGTCTGTTCGGGACCTGATCCGACCTCTTTAAACCCAGAAAATCCTCGATTAAAATACATAACTAGAAAGTACTCTGAGTTAGGGTTCCAAGGACATATTATACACCTCCTAACGATTTTTCTACAATTAAATACGGATTTTATAAGAACAGCTCGCAGAACAGCGAAAAACAGCACTTGTCAGTATAAAACGACGATTTGGCCTATGTTACGTTCCGAACTGGATTTCGCACGAAACACAGAAAAGTTACTAGACTCGAAAAGGGAATCTTTGGCACCGGTTTCACCCCAATCCGAGTTACGAATAAAGAGTTATGGCTAACGTAAAACAGTGGCAGAAAAGGACGTTTTTCACATAAAATGATAACTTTATAAAACGGTTTACGCGTTCGGCTTATACGATTCGGGTTTGCAACTAGGGTTCACTCTAAAAGGGTTTTAGGTCACGAAGGCTGGGCTCAACCACGCACCACCCACTGCCACCTCCGGCAGTGGTGGTCGCCGGCGGCGACGGCGGCAATTTACGAAAATCCGACGAGACAAAGGTTAAAACGGACCCTTAAACTATCC
Source organism: Saussurea involucrata (assembly GCA_033807775.1). Lineage (NCBI taxonomy): Eukaryota > Viridiplantae > Streptophyta > Magnoliopsida > Asterales > Asteraceae > Saussurea > Saussurea involucrata. Next base: position 27,165,341 of record CM066316.1, read on the forward strand.
CGACTTTCCTACACCCTCGCCCACCCTCGCAACTCTGACCACGCACAAACCACCCCTAAAACTGGTGGTTCACGCCGGTGGCCACACCGCCGGCAGCCAAGGCTGTCGGTGGCGGCGGTGGTGGTTTCGATCACGGGTGTTTGACGTCGACGAGAAAGAAAGAAACGGAAAGACGATGTTTACCTATCTAACAAGAACGCAGCAGCAGCAGCAGTCCTTCGTCTCGACTGCCACTCTCTTCCCGATCGCCTCTTCTTCTCTCTCTCTCGCTCTCGCCGGCGGCAAGCAACAACGATGGTGGTCCGGTGATCAGCGGCAGCCGTGAAAGGGAGGGGATTAGGGTTTCGGCCCTGAGTTCTTCAGGAAGAAATAGGGTTTGCTTCCTTTTTTTATTTAACTTAGCATGAAACGTAACAAGGAAAACGAGGGGGAAAAAAGGCTGCATTCCATGGGCCGAACCCCATGCACGGGTTTGGCTGAAAAGCAATAATGGTCCCTGCAATTGAAGTTTCACAATTACCCCAAAACGGCCCCTCAACGAAACACCTAACGCGACTAACTTTTCCCGTTAAACCCGATAGCCATTATAGACATGAAAACAACCGAGAAAAGGATTAATAAAAAAAATTACATACCGGGATACGGGCTTTACAACTCTCCCCCACTTGGATTAGACTTCGTCCTCGAAGTGTCTGCCTACGAATAGCTCCGGATGGTTCTCCCTCCTCTCAACTTCAGGTTCCTACGTCCACTTGAAATTCCTTCTAAAACTTCTCGAATACTTTTCTAACTAACGTACCCCTTCTAGGACACTGAAAATTATGATCAGAAGAACACTCCAACAACTGGAATCATTCCTAGTCAAACGACTTTGGTTGTCTCCCAACCTTAGATATTCTATACATCCCGATACAATTTCAAGCTCTAACCCTCCTAAAGTTGCTCACCAATATACCTTACAGGATACTCGGATCCGATCATTCCTACCATTAACCATCGATTAACTCCTACGAGTTCTAATAGACTCCCAAAACTTACCTTACACGCATCATCAAACCAGTAAACTTATAATCACCCACGAAGGTCATTCCACCATAATCATTCATCACAATTAAGCATCTCAGGGTTACTACTACCATCACCATAATTATTTTAAAATCGGTTACGATTCTCCGATTACACTAAAGGTGTTTGGCCTCAAGCCCAAAAGTCGACGCCCTAATATACTACTTGCTTCAAAAAGGTTACTGCGCATTTATTCTCTTAATTACAAAGGGCATCATCCCTTTAACCGACACTATTCGATCTACACTAACAACACGTGTGGAATACCCAATCTTCCACCGTCTACTTATCCTCCACGCTCGCTCTAGGAAACCTAGTTACACTGTATCAAGATACGCCTTAACGCCTACCTCCCAGGTACGTCTCAAGGCCCGGCACATCAGAACTACCTCTCAGGTCAGTGCCCAAAACTATATCCTCCCAGTGCCTACTGGAAAGTCAAGGTCATAACACATGAATACCGGGGTCCCACCCCGAAATACTCAACCGACCATTACCAATGACTAACTGACATGACCAAGGATCCAATGCAAAACTGTCTACCAACAACATCCCTATCCCAGAATGACTCACTCACCCAACATGTAAATACGCAACGTGCAATAAGTGCAAGACTGTGCAACAAAACAACTCATCAACAAAACTTCGAATCGAGCCATTAAAAACCGTGCAATTGACCCACGACTATCTCAAAGTCGAAACCGAGCAAAATGCTCCACGCTTGCTAGACCCATAAGTCGGTCAAAAACGCGTTTAAATAAAGTTTAAGCAAGCAATAATCTAAAATCAACATTAGTCCCAAACTCAACACGGGTTAAACAAAAGAGTTTTCCAAAAGGACTCACACCCTCAAAATTCTCAAAATGACACATAACACTTAAAAGCGCATTTCCCAAATGGTTTACAAATCATTTACAAAAATGTTTTCAACGTCAAGATTTTTCATTTCAAAAAGACCGTAAGCAATAAAACTACTATTACCAGGTCGGTAGTTACGCAAAGATGGACACGCTCGTCCCACAAATGAAAATCATGTCGAAAATCATTTCATTGCAGCTTAGTTACTCACAAAACGTAAAGCGAAATAAATAATTTCTTTGAAAATGAACCGTCACGGTTCTAGTATGAATTGACTCATGACGTGTATTTAAAGTAACCGTTCGACCTTACACCGGGTGCAACAAAAGTGTGCACATAATTTCAAAATCAGTTCCACGATATTTGACCCCAAAATTCCTCTTTTTTTTCAACAAAAATGCCGTGGCACAGGGTTCACTAACAAATCTTACGCGCGTCGGCTAGTCATACAAAACGATGAAACGGTTTACAAATATATTTTTGTTAAAACACAACTGTCTCGTGTAAGTTTCAACTTAAAGATAAAAACCAATCTGTTTCCATCAATTGAAAATATCGACTAAAATCTCATAAAATCTCATAAAATCTCAAAAGGTGGGGTTCTTTAAATTGATTTCCAAGATTTCCCCAAATGGTCGCATAAACAAATGAGATATGCACCTCGTGAATTTAAACCCACACGACTCAACATGTCGTAAAACAAAACTTATTTAACGAAATCACTCAAATAGCTTTAAACAGGCATCGTGGAATGTAACTTTTCGTCTCAACTCTAACATATGTGGAGGATTTCCAATGTTAAAGTCACAAACCGTAGTCACTTGCCCGACATTTTAAACACCACAAAACACGGATATCATCTTACCCGATAGAACCGTTGGAAAAATAACGAAATGAGACAAATTCTAACAAAGTTTGCAACTCCCGCGATAAAACGATTTCATGCACTTTCAAAATCATAATTCAAAATCTTGTGTGTGTGTTGAACATTTCCCAAAATTCCAAAACACCATCCATAAAATGATTTGAAACACAAGAATTCGTTAATGCAATCTATTTCAAAATCAAACTTTGTGCATGACTCAGTCGGCATTCTACGCCTCGACTCCTACTCCTCCAAATCTCTCCGATCCACTAACGTCATCCGGACATTTAAACCTTTTAGGCAAGATGGGAAATTACGTCAAATAATCCCTACAATTTTTCCTCAAATCAAAGTCGGCTCTATAAGCCTATGATTCTAGCACAATCATCCATCTTGGCCCGAAACAAACATCATCCTCATCGTCACTCCAAGTGACTAATAATAGAATCGTCCTTTTATTCCAACGACTACTAATTATAACCTTCGACACTACCCCAACGATAATCCCATCAAAGCAAAACAAGTACACACCTGTACTAGTAGGTTTACTATAGTCGTTCCTCCTTGTGATGCCGATTCTGGGTAAATATTACAACGAGTTATTAGCACATAATAATTCACACTAACAACGCTCACGCTCAACTCCTTGGATTCCTCGTGACTTTCCCCGACTCGAGCATTGATCCTGTGTTTCCGATAGTAGGAGCTCTACTACTACCTTCCACACCTATCATCACTCGTTCCGAGTTCCATCCGAAGCGCCCAAGTAGTTTCTCGCCGATAACTATACCCATATGCCCACACCAGCATATGTACACACTCTTCCTAGCTCCCTTGGAATAAACATAATACCCCACTACCCTTGCTAGGGCGGAACCCCCACTAACCCTGACGAGTCGCCTCGTAAACGCACAGTCGTATACAGTGGAAACCAGATAGACATTCGAATATAAGATTCTATCCTACAACGGTTGGACTCAAACAAGAGCTGCGCAATAGAACTAAATCCAACATTCTAAGGCTATTCGGTTCCTACCGCATACAACCTATAGTGCATTCGCTTAACAACCTATCAAAGTTAGCATAAGTTCCTAATAGCAAGTAACAATCATACAATACAGTGTATTAAGCACCAAGCAATCTAGCATACCTACCCATATGTAAATACTCTTCCCAGCTCCCTAGGAATTTCATCTCATCCCACTACCCTTGCTACAACGGAATCCCTGTTAGCCATAACGAGCTGCCTCGCGAATACCCAGTCGCATGCAGCGTGAATCAAATAGACATTCGAATACAAGATTCTATCCTAGAACGGTTGGACTCAAACAAGAGCTGCGCAATAGAACTAAATCAATTATTCTAAGGCTATATGATTCTTACTGCATACAACCTATAGGGCCTTCACTTAACAACCTACTATAACTAGCATTGATTCCTACTAGCAAGTAGTCATCATACAACATAGTGTCAACAACAGGCAATCTAGCATGCATACCCTATGCCTAGAAAGCAATACAACACTAAGCAATGTACCTTTCCCTCTTGGCTCCGGCTAACTGTACACACTGCACCCTCGATCACCGTTCCTCAAACGGATTTTTCCTTCTTTTTATTTCCCAAAAACTTTAAAGAAAATTTTATAGCCGCAAACTTGAGATCAAACACACCGAAATGCGTTTGATTCACTCAAGCCGTGCTCTGATACCAAGTTGTAACGTCCCAAAAATTACACGAAAATTTAATTTTTTAAAAAATGACATTTCATTAATTAAACTCGTTAAATAACCCAAAACGTTTCGTTTGCAACCCAAGAATAATTATTCTTCTAAAAACAGTAAACAGCGGAATAAATAGTTTAAAAATGATAATTATAAAACGATATAATAATCAGCTCTTCACGCACGCCAGTGTGTACACGTCACGCCTAGGAGCCACTCGTACCTGAAACAATGATTTATTGGGAAAGGGTAAGCACGAAGCTTAGTGAATTCAACCACCATAGATAACACAATTATTCCACACTACCCCTATAACAGATAATTGCACATAAACAAGCATACAAGTCTACGAACAAATCATAAACATGTATATCCACACCCACCCACCTAAAAGGCACAAGTCGGTCCCACCGACCACATGATAACATCTCCGGCCCCTCCGAATCCCCGGTCCCACCGAGTCTCTACGCCACCCGCGTATAAAATCTCCGGCCCCGCCGGATCCTTGGTCCCACCGAGTTAACATGACAACATAGTATCAACTAGACACCCCACTATCTAGTTCCACAACACAATAAATAGGCTATCGCACACGAGCTACAGTAATGTAAAACAACCAATATTAAATATAGTGAGAGAACTCACCTCGTAAGCGCGCCTAGCTCACAATCAGTAACTCAAGCTTCACAATCCAAAATCACTTCCCAACACCTAAACGAACGTTAAAAAGTATTAACACGAGACCCGGACCCTAAAATACGACGCACACTTAATCCGTCACTAAAACGACTTTTCGGTCTAACCAAACAGGTATGTTCGGGACCTGATCCGACCTCTTTAAACCCATAAAATCCTCGATTAAAATACATAACTAGAAAGTACTATGAGTTAGGGTTCCAAGGACATATTATACACCTCCTAACGATTTTTCTACAATTAAATACGGATTTTATAAGAACAGCTCGCAGAACAGCGAAAAACAGCACTTGTCAGTATAAAACGACGATTTGGCCTATGCTACATTCCGAACTGGATTTCGAACGAAACACAGAAAAGTTACTAGACTCGGAAAGGGAACTTTTGGCACCGGTTTCACCCCAATCCGAGTTACGAGTAAAGAGTTATGGCTAACGCAAAACAGTGGCAGAAAAGGACGTTTTTCACATAAAATGATAACTTTATAAAACGGTTTACGCGTTCGGCTTATACGATTCGGGTTTGCAACTAGGGTTCACTCTAAAAGGGTTTTAGGTCACGAAGGCTGGGCTCAACCGCGCACCACCCACTGCCACCTCCGGCAGTGGTGGTCGCCGGCGGCGACGGCGGCAATTTACGAAAATCCGACGAGACAAAGGTTAAAACGGACCCTTAAACTATCCCGACTCTCCTACACCCTCGCCCACCCTCGCAACTCTGACCACGCACAAACCACCCCTAAAACTGGTGGTTCACGCCGGTGGCCACACCGCCGGCAGCCAAGGCTGTCGGTGGCGGCGGTGGTGGTTTCGATCACGGGTGTTTGACGTCGACGAGAAAGAAAGAAACGGAAAGACGATGTTTACCTATCTAACAAGAACGCAGCAGCAGTCCTTCGTCTCGACTGCCACTCTCTTCCCGATCGCCTCTTCTTCTCTCTCTCTCTCGCTCTCGCCGGCGGCAAGCAGCAGCGATGGTGGTCCGGTGATCAGCGGCAGCCGTGAAAGGGAGGGGATTAGGGTTTCGGCCGTGAGTTCTTCAGGAAGAAATAGGGTTTGCTTCCTTTTTTTATTTAACTTAGCATGAAACGTAACAAGGAAAACGATGGGGGGAAAAGGCTGCATTCCATGGGCCGAACCCCATGCACGGGTTTGGCTGAAAAGCAATAATGATCCCTGCAATTGAAGTTTCACAATTACCCCAAAACGGCCCCTCAACGAAACACCTAACGCGACTAACTTTTCCCGTTAAACCCGATAGCCATTATAGACATGAAAACAACCGAGAAAAGGATTAATAAAAAAAATTACATACCGGGATACGGGCTTTACACAAATGGTTTTAAAACTAACAGGGGTTTTCTCACTTAGACCTCTAGGTCTAACCCTCATTTTGTTTTAAAATATGTATTCCAGGTTGTGGATCGGGTAAGGGCAAGTGAATAGAGTAAACAGTGGCTAGCTTTTGTGAAGACTTATATTTTGAAGACTCTGACATGTTTTGTAGTTTTAAATTAGTTATCAGATATCATGTATTTAGTTAGCAAAAAGTTTGTAATGAATTATGTATTATGGGTGTAAAGACTAAGGGACCGAATGTGTATTTTGATATATCTTTTGAAATGAACCACGTAATGCAATATATGTTATTTGATGTATGTTTGGGAATCCGGGTCGTTACAATTTTGATAAATAAACGTCACTGTATGTCATGCCATGGTCACGATTTTGAAAAATAAACGTCAGCATATGTCATGCTACGGTGACGGGTTTTGATTATAAACGTCAACACATATTATGCTACGATGACGGTTTTAATAAATAAACGTCATCGTACGTCATGCTATTGTGACGGTTTAAAAAAAATAAATGTTACAATATGTTATGCAATAGTAACGGTTTTAGAAAAAAATACGACTTTTTGTACATTTAAGTTGACGGATTTTGCGTATGGTAACGATTTTTGATGTGATTTAGTAACGTTTTTTAAACGTAACCAAAAGTGTATCAAAGGTGACTGCAAGATAGGTGACAATTTTTATGTCCACGAAAACCGTTACGATATACCTATGGTAACGAGTTTTAAGCGTCACTAAAGATCTTTTTTGTACTAGTGAATGTAATAAAAAATTAAATAATATAACATGTTAATTAAAAGAATTTAAAATTTATTATTACATATATACTATAGATTTTGATTTTGTTAAAACAAATTCTATAAAAAAATATATATTAACTTATGATTTTAAATAACTGTTACATACAATATAAAAAAAGTAATCAAATAATAACTAAAAAATAATAGTAATTGATAAATAAAATATATTCATTAGTATTAAAAAATAAATAAAAATAATTTATATGATTAAAAATAACTTTAAATAATTAAAAATTAATATCAATGTATAATTAAAATTTAATTTAATAATTTTCACTTAATATTAATTAACAATAGTTAAATTTAAAAAATTAATATTTATTTATAATAATAGTTAATAAATAATAATTAATATTAATAAGGGGCAATATTGGAATATTCAGAAAACGCTACTGAAAAGCTACTCCAAGTAGCGTTTCAAAAAGCTAGCTTATAAGCTAGCTTATGGTCATCCAAACATATACCCGGAAAAAAGCTAGCTTATAAGCTAGCTTTTTTTTTGCCCAACAATGCCTTAGTATCCTCTTGGAATGGTGTTGTGATCATCACTCTTTGCCACTTTTTCACTTTGGTGGATTGACCTTCACGGTTAACAATTTGTTGAAGTTGTCTGACCTCTGCCTCGAATACTGGATTTAGGATGCCTTCTAGAATGTCCGGAATTTCTGGTATGACAATTAACGGATCATCTTGTTGTAGCAAATTGTCATAATCTTCATCATCATCATCTGTAAGTTCTGAATCAACAACAAAAACCTCATCAATTTCCTCCTAGATTCTGGTATCAATCCTATCAGGTTCATCCTTAGAATCAACGAATACAATATATTGAATCAAACTATCAACAAGCCTCTCATCCTCCGTCCTTTTATCACTACCATCAGGATTTTCAACCGTAGGTATGAAATCATCAAGGACCTCCACAGCAGTATCATCACCCTGCCTTTCACCTTGACCTCCCAAACCCTGTTCAGTTTCCACAGTTTCAATCAAAGTACCTGACCCACTATGATACCAATTGTGATCCCAGAAACAAGTCTAAATCAAGATATCACAACAAGATAAGCTCAATCTCTTTATATTAATTATGAAGGTTATAGGTAAAATAGAGAGAATCACAAGGTTACAAGTCTCAAGGTTCTTAACAAAAAGAACATGAAACAATCTATTTATACTTACAAGGAAATATTACAAACTAACCCCTCAACATTGATACAATTTCTATTTTCAGCATTAACATAAATGTTCCCTAATTTTCTTGAATTCGATTTGATTCAAAGTTTAGTCAATTCATTTGATCGCTGTGATTTTTTTCTACTTTGTTTACTTGATCAAGATCTTTGAATTTCATAGATTTTTTGTCGAAAGTTCTGTAAATCACTACTTTTCAAGATGTCTAAAGAATTGTTGAACATAAGATACGAAACAAAACCATCAGTTCTAGTTCTGTGAATACCATCAATGGCGCATAAGGATGATTTAGTTTTTGGACAATATTGATGAAGATTTGATGAAGTCTATTACTTAAGGGCCATTGGAAGTCTACATAGAGATTCCTGGAGTTCCTGCTTGCTACCAATGATACTCCAGAAATTCAAGCAACTAGAATGAAAAAGGAACCTAAGTACTTAATGAGGCACAAGAGAGGAGATACAATCTAGATAGAAGAGCTTTGACTCTGCTTACAATGGCAATTCCAAATGATATGTTTAAAATAGTTGTTAGCAGAAATTTTGCTAAAGCCATGTGGGATGAACTTGAGAAACAGATGCATGGTAGTGAGAGATCTCTTTAAACTAAGTTGAATCAGTGTATAAGTGCTTTTGAGGGTTTCAAGGAAAAAATACAGTGAAACTATAACTAGATCTTACAATAGATTGAATGATATCTTTAATAATCTGCGAAGAAATGGACTTCGGAAAACTGTGTTTGAGATAAACTATAAATTCTTCGTTTATTTAAAAACCTAGGCATATTAACAAACTTTTTAGGACACTTTTGAAACTAAGTATCCTATTAGACCTTTTATGTGATGCTATTTGAAAAAGTGTCTTAAAACAAGTGTCATATAAAAAGAGGTGTTTATACAACACTTCTTAAAAGCGTCCTATATAAAAGGACTAATATTTACTTGGTTTCAAAAGTGTCGTGAAAAAGCTTGGTCAGATACCCAAAAACATCATATAAACTTATTACAACACTTTTAGATATGGCACACAAGTGCTATATCCATATACCTAAGTTTTATAAAGTAGTCTATTAAGATACTTAAACAATTTTGGACGATGTCCTATAAAACCGATTTTATTGTAGTGGCACTGGTCTCCCTTGATGGTGTAGGTTGTTGATCCAAACCCTCAGTGATTTGATAATGACCCTATCTTAAATACTTAGTGAAAATTATAAGTAAACAATATGTATCAGAGTTTCACTATCGCTGATAAGTACTAAGATCTTACAGTACTGCTGATAGGAACTCTCGCACTTTTAGATTAAACATTCAGCGAACACTGTTCACCATATCGCTGAGTCTGTTCAGTCCTTATGGTGATCGCTGATAAGTTAGTTGTTTACTTATGATCCCTGAAGACAAGATTCACGTCAACAAAGGTTCTACGCTGAAGTCGAAGATCAAGCTCAAGAACCAGCGACAAGTCTCCTAATGAACTGATGCGTATCAGCGAAGACTCAGATTTGTCCACTCAACGTGAAGTATCAAGTACAAGACTTCAGCTATCGCTGAACTTTATCATCTGCTGAATAGTAAATGATAATCGCTGAATCAACGAAAGCTGACCATGAAGTCCTCCGTACAAAGTACTTTTGTCTTAACCTCCCTTGCACGCCACCGTACGAAATGTCAGAAAAGAACCTCCGAAAATCTGAAATCGTACAACCACTCTGACACTACACTGTTCATTCATGCGGCTACTAAGGTTGTCATCAAAGGTCAATGACATGCAACCAATCCGCTAATGACACGTGTAAAGTATATACTGGATTGCATTAAATGCATGCAGTATATAAAGAGATGAACTCACTTCATTTGAAGTAACTTGCTAACTCTGGACAAGTTCAAATCTCTCAAGATAGGATTTTATTAGTAATCTCCTTATCTTTCTTAGTGCAAGAAAACCTTAGTGTTCCAACTTGTTTAGATTTAGGTTTATCCTTAATCTTGTTTCCGCAACAAGCTGTAAATTGTTAATGATTTATCAATAAACAATTTAGAAAAGTAAAATAGTGTGTTTGTATTCAACCCCCCCTTCTACAAACTTGTTTAAGCCTTTCGGGACCAACAAGTGGTATCAGAGCGGATTTGTTTAATCTCATAAACAAGATCTAATCTAAGATATTTTCTCTTCCTTGCTATTATCTGAAAATGGCCAACTCAAACACAAACACTCACTATATCGACAATGGTTCTCTTGCAAAACCCCCTAGATTTTCCAGAGACAACTTCAACTTATGGAAAAATAGGATGACACTCTTCTTAGAAGGTGTAGACCCTACTATACCTTACTATCTTGAAAACGGTCCACACATCTCTGTAACGATTGATCCTGCCGTTCCAGCCACTGCAACTAGAGCTGCTATTCCAGAAAGGCTGATTCCAAAGGAAATCCATCATTGGACCGATGAAGACAAGAAGAAAGTGGCTATAGATACAAAAGCCAGATCCATACTATCCATGGCCCTTCCTGACGAAGTCTACCATTCCGTCATGAACCTGAAATCCTCGAAGGCCATGTGGGACACAATATGTGTTCAGTATGAAGGAACGTCTGAAGTCCAGGATTCAAGAAAGATCAACCTGGTAAGACAATACGAAAGTTTCATCTCTGGTAAGAATGAAACTCTCTCTGAAGTACATCAACGTTTTAACTGCTTAATTATAGATCTTAAAACGGTTGGTAAGGAATATTCTAACTTTGAAGTTCTGACAAAGTTTTTAGAATGTTTACCTGAAAGCTGGGACAATTATTCCATGTGTCTCAAGCTGTCAAAAGATCTAAGATCAATGACACTCGCTACCTTATATGGCACATTGCTGAATCATGAGCAATCTAGCCATCTTAAGAAGAATCTTGTAAAAGATTCCAAAAGCACCCCTGTTGCTTTAATCTCAGAGGAACCTTCTACTCAGCGACCCGTGGTCACTATCACTGAGTTAGAAAGTAACTCTGAAAGATCATCAGATTCTGATTCTTCAGATGATGAATCCTTGGCTCTCCTAACTAAAAAGTTCAGGAGATTCGCCAAGAAGAAAATGTTTAGAAAGAACAAAACTCTTTCTATAGCTGACAAGCCTAAGTCATCAGCTTTTGTTGATAAGGCTACTGCTACTTGTTTTAATTGCGAAAAGACAGGCCATTTCGCTAACGAGTGCAGGTCAAAGAAAATCATGAGACCTTCAGCCTTTACAAAGAAATCCTTTGTTCCAAGGAATAAAGACGACAAATACTTAAAGATGAAGGAGAAGTATGCAAAGCTGAAAAGCTTTAAGAAGAAGGGAAAAGGCCTAATGGCTGACTATGATTGGGCTGCTTCTGATGAAGAAGCCTCATCATCTGATTCTGAAGATGATGAAGCAAATCAATGTCTCATGGCCAAGATTGAAGAAGAGGAAGAAAGTTCAGACATTCCCTCCACTTCAACATCTGCCATTCAGGTATCACCTTCCTTCTTTACCAATATTGTAAATATTGATGAAGCTGATAGTCTCCGTAAAATCGAACTACTGACTAGAAGCTTATACGAAGCCATGAACGGCAAAGCTGTGGTTGAAAACCAAAATCTTGATCTCGCTGAAAAGCTTAAAAATTGCCACCTTCAAATAGAAAAGCTTTCTAAATTTGAAGAAGATTTTAAAGATCAAGTCCATTTAAATCAGCTAGTCAAAATTGAACGAGCGGAAGCTATCGCTGCATTAAAAGCTGAACAAGCTACTGTTGAAGGATGGTGTAATTCTTCAACAAAGATCACTGAGATAATTAAGGCTCAGATTCCTCTGAGTGATAAACGTGGTCTGGGTTATAAATATGATACTTCAATACCAACCACTGAACGTTCAATGCTTAAATTTGGAACGTTCGTATCCTCAGTAGCTGACACTTCTTCATCTCAGTACTCCTCGTCGATTACACCAATCCCTGAGGAAACTCCTACCTCCTCAAAAGGTAAGGAGAAAATGGTTTATTCAAAACCTACCTCTGTCTCTAAAGATAAAGGTAAAGGAATTGTAATTTATCAAAATCCTCAGAAGGGTACTTTAGTACCTAAGCTGAATGCTTCCAAAGCCTTAGTGATTCATTCATCTGGTTCTAGAAATCAGACCTCTGGATCAGTTCAGCGACCTACTCCTAGACTCAGAGTAGATGTCCTTGGTAAGAAATCTGAAGAACTGAATGTTCGTCCTATTTCAAAAACCAATAGTGTACTTGGTGCTGGCACTTCTAATTCCAAATTAAAAGCTCAGCACACAAGTGGTCCTAGAACTAATTTTAGTTATAGGAAATGTTATCACTGTGGACTTACCGATCATATTGCAAGTAAGTGTCCCACAGCCACCAAAGCTGATAAGATAGCTAAGGTGAAGATAGCACCAAAGAAGACCAAACCAGTTGCAAGTCAGGTCAAGGTGACTCATACCGCTGAGGTCAAGAAATTGACCAAAGTGAAGAAAGACAAAGCTGAATCTTCAAATGCTGCGAAGACTGCTGAACCCATTCCAACCACTTCCACTGACAAACGCGTATACATGGTGAAGTGGGTACCCAAGCAAAACTAATCTTCCTTTGTATTGCAGGTTAAGAAGGGTATCTGGTATCTCGATAGCGGATGCTCTAGACACATGACTGGAAAGAAAAGCCTGCTCGCTGAATACAAGGAAGAGAAGGGTCCCTCTGTAACTTTCGGTGGAAATGGAAAAGGACACACCCGAGGGTATGGTGTACTTTCAAATGGTACAACATCCTTCAGAAGAGTCGCATATGTTGAAGGGCTGAAGCATAATCTTCTGAGCATCAGTCAGATTTGCGACATGGATAACAAAGTGATTTTCACCAAGGAATCCTGCTTTGTCTCTGACAAAAAGGAGAAGATAGCTCTCAGCGGTTATCGTTTGGAAAATGTTTACGTTATAAACATGGACTCAACAACCACTGAGAACTCCTGTTTCTTCTCAAAGGCATCTTCTGATGTCAACTGGCTATGGCACAAGAGACTCTCACATCTCAACTTCAAGACACTGAATACTCTTTCATCCAAAGAGTTAGTCACTGGTCTACCTCAACATTCATACGCCAAAGAATCCTTATGTTCAGCGTGTGAAAAAGGGAAGCAGACCAAGGCAAGCTTTAAGTCCAAGCAAGTTTCCTCAGTGTCATCTCCTCTTCAACTACTCCATATGGATTTGTTTGGCCCCGTTAACAAACAATCCATCGCTGGAAAGAAATATACGCTGGTCATAGTTGATGAATTCTCTCGTTATACATGGGTAATGTTTCTCCGTTCTAAGAGTGACACCCCTGAAGAACTCATCACCTTTGTTCGGAAGATGGAAACTCTGAACAATATGACTGTTCGCTCAATAAGGAGTGATCATGGAACTGAATTAAAAAACAGTTCTCTTGATTCCTTCCTTGAGAGCAAGGGTATTTCTCATAACTTTTCGTCAGTGAGAACACCACAACAAAACGGAGTCGCTGAAAGAAGAAATAGAACAATTATTGAAGCTGCACGTTCAATGCTCAGCGATTCTCACCTGCCTACTCAGTTTTGGGCAGAAGCTGTCAACACGGCTTGTTTTACGCAAAACAGGTCGCTGATAGTCAAAAGATTCAAAAAGACAGCCTATGAACTCTTTCATGGGAGAAAGCCTTCAATCAGCTTTCTTCACATCTTTGGTTGTCAGTGTTTCATACTGAACAACAGAGATGCCCTTGGAAAGTTTGATCCTAAGGCTGATGATGGAATCTTTCTTGGATACTCCTCAGTTTCCAAAGCCTTCAGAGTCTTCAACCGAAGAAGACAAACTGTAGAAGAAACTATTCACGTCACGTTTGACGAATCCCGTTCAGCGAACTCTAAACCGAACGCTGATACAGAAGAACTGAATCAATGGATGTTTTCTCATCTTGGTGATTCAGAAGATGTTCCCACTACTCATACTCATACAACTGAAAATGATGGTCCTACTATCATTCCCAATATGCAGAATAGTGAAGCTGAAACATCTTGGGTCTCAGCTGTTCCTATAAATACTATACCCGCAGTTGATCCAAATGTCTCAGAAATTCCATCTATTTCTCAGCAATCAGTGAATGAAGTGACAAATGCAAGCATTCCTCTCTTAGCTGATTATCCAGAAGTAGCTGAAGCCTCATCTTCAGTTTCTCCAGTTCAGACTGCGTCAGCGACGCATGCTCCGGCTCAGCGATGGACTGTAAATCACCCAATCGATCAAATTCTTGGTGATCCCAACGCTGGTATTCAGACTCGTAGAAGTGCAGGTAATATTTGTTTATTTGTTAACTTTATTTCTCTAACTGAACCAAAGAAAATAGATGATGCCCTCAGAGATCCAAACTGGGTCAGCGCTATGCAAGAAGAGCTGACTGAATTCGAAAGAAACAAAGTTTGGAAACTTGTTCGGAGACCAACTGACAAAACAGTGATAGGCACTAAGTGGGTCTATCGAAACAAGTTGGACGAACATGGTACTGTAACTCGCAACAAAGCTCGTCTTGTTGCTCAGGGATACAGACAAGAGGAAGGTATAGATTATGACGAAACCTTTGCTCCTGTAGCAAGACTTGAATCTATTCGTCTTTTCTTAGCATATGCTGTACACAAAAACTTCACTGTATATCAAATGGATGTTAAGTCAGCGTTTCTAAATGGAAAGCTGAATGAAGAAGTTTATGTGGAACAACCTCCAGGATTCTCAGATCCTAAGCGTCCAGGTTATGTTTATAAGCTGGATAAGGCACTTTATGGCTTGAAGCAAGCTCCTCGTGCATGGTATGACACTCTTTCTACGTATCTCCACCTTGAAAAATTTGAGAGAGGTAAGATTGACAAAACTTTGTTTTTTAGAAAAATAAAAGGTCATATCATTTTAGTTCAAATATATGTTGATGACATTATATTTGGTTCTACTAACCCTGAGCTTTGTACTCGTTTCGCTGATAGAATGAAAGATGAGTATAAAATGAGTATGATGGGTGAACTAACATATTTCCTTGGTCTTCAGATTAAGCAAACTGAAAAAGGAACTTTTATAAATCAGGGAAAGTATGTTAAAGATATGCTGAAAAAATTCGACTTAACTGAAAGTTCAGCTATGAAAACCCCTATGGCACCACCGCTGATACTTGATAAGGACACAAAGGGTGTTCCTGTCAATGTCACGCTGTACCGTGGGATGATCGGCTCACTACTGTATCTTACAGCTAGCCGACCCGATATTATGTTTGCAACATGTCTGTGCGCACGATATCAAGCTGAACCTAAGATATCTCATATGAAAGCTGTAAAGCGAATCTTTCGATATCTTAAGGGTACAGCGAATCTAGGTCTTTGGTATCCCAAAGATTCAGGATTCGATCTAACCGCCTATTCAGACAGTGATTTTGCAGGTTGCAAAATGGATAGGAAAAGCACCACAGGAGGATGTCAGCTCCTGGGTGGAAAGCTGGTAAGTTGGACAAGTAAGAAGCAAAACTCGGTGTCCACTTCCACAGCTGAAGCTGAGTATGTAGCCGCTGGAAGCTGCTGTTCTCAAGTCTTGTGGATGAGAAATCAACTACTAGACTATGATCTTCAGCTCTCCAAAATTCCAATCTATTGCGACAGCACAAGTGCCATCGCTATAGCAAACAATCCAGTGCTACACTCAAAGACAAAACACATAGAAATCAGATATCATTTTATCAGAGATCATGTGATGAATGGTGATATAGAACTTCATTTTATCCCAACTGATTATCAGTTAGCTGATTTGTTTACCAAACCTCTTGATGAGACAAGATTCAACTTTCTCATCAGCGAGCTTGGAATGCTGAACTTTGAAGGATAAATCTTCAGTGGTTCACATTTAATCAGCGATACGTTTATACATTCTTGTATAGGCTCTGGATAAAATAATCTAGTACAATCCATTTCATCATCTTCTCTCTGAATAAATTGGGTTAAACTGATATCAAGGTATGTTTTCTCTCTCTGACTAAACGCATGAAAATGCAAGATTTCAAATTCTTACATCGCTGAATATTACAGCGATATTTTGAAATTTCTTAAAACCCTCACTGATATTTCTATTCAGTGCTTCATATTTTCCAAAGAGTCCCTGAGTTTTTCTTTCAAAACCTCAGAGACAACGAAAGAATGTGAAAGGACAGTTGTGACGTCATTGCAACGGATAACACCAGGCACGTTTCTTTTTCTGACACACGTTTGCACGTTTCGTTGTCTATCCAATCAAATGCAAACACGTGTCCGTGTCATGATGAAAAACTTTCCCGCTCAAGTTTTTCTCTCTCTACTCTCTTCCTATATAAACTCTCTCAAAGTTTATATTTGTCTTTTATGCGAATCAATCTTTCTCCGCAAGAAAAGAACACTGTTGCATTTTGTGCTCTCGATCTTCAAGATCTGTTCATCATCTTCTTCATCAAACTCAAGGTCAATATGTTCTTATCTTTTATCAAATACAAATAACTTGTTTTCGATCTTATCATTGTTTTACACAAGATCAAACAAAAGAACTCAAAAATAAAATCATTTTCTTTCATGGTTTTATAAACACAACCATTTCATGGTTGTTCTTCAAGTTTTAAATCTAAAATCTTAAACTTGTTCTTCTTTCGTATCCATTTTTTTAAAACTGGAATACAAGGCTTATAGGTGTTATATTCGTTTTTTTTAAAAACAAGAAAAACCCTAATCTTCATTAAGACTTTTTTGTCTGAATGAAATGGACAAAATTCGAAAAATCTTAATGGAAATTCTCTTTCCACATTAAGATATTTCTTATTTGTTAACATCTTTGGTTGAACTGATAATACAGTGAAATGGCAACTTCAAAGCTGAATGTTACCGCTGAGTCCATCTCCAGTGATTCTGAGGAACTGGAAATCACTAAAGCTCCTCAGGTTAAGTTTGAGCTGGATCAACTAGACTGGACAAAGGCAAACAACCTTTCAGCGCTTCTCGAGTTTCCTCCTCGGAAGCAGGTATCCCATCTAGACGACGCTGTGATTTTGTTTGAAGAATAGCCCAATATACACAGCACTGACAATCACACCTCCTGCCAGTCAGCGTCTATTATCCCAATTCTGGTACTCTGCCAGACACACCAACCTACCCTCAGCCAAAGATCCATCTAAAACCATCGACTGCATACTCAGCGATACTGAGTATGGCACCATCAAGATAACCCCCGCAATAATCCGTAAAGCTCTGAAATTCCCTAACGCTACCTCAGAAAATCCTTTCATTCCATTTCCTGACCACAAGAAGCACGCTGACAGGGAAGAAATCATTGCTTTCCTTGATGCGATGGGTTACATCTGGGAGACTGGAAGAGACAAGCTACCTGAGAAGAAGCTGACGCTGATAAAGAAATCCAAGATGCCCAGCGAGATGAACTTCATCTTCGCTCACCTGATCAGCTGCATGACAGCGATATCCGGATCTTCTGATCAAGCCGCTCAACCTCAGCAGGCCATGGGTTACGCACTGCTGAAAGGTCTCAACATTGACTGGGCCTCCATCATCTATGAAGACCTCATTCAACGTGTTGATTCTGCCGCTGACCGACCAGCATGGGTTCCTTACCCGCGATTCATAAGCGCCATCTTTCAATATGGCCTGAAGGACAGCTATCCTGAAGAGGGTGATCTCAAACTCTCTCAGATTGGCCCTAAAGTTCTCGACTTCAAGCCTGTCGCCAACGAGGTACGTCTCTCTACTCTTCTCACTCTTCTTAATTCTCCGCTTTCTGTGGCTCCTTCAGCGACAATACCCATCGCTGATACCCCGGCCACAAAATCCATTCCTTCTAAGAAAAGGAAACAATCTCTTACCCCTCTTGATTCCAAAAGGATCAAGAAAACCAAGGAGCAACCCCAGCAGTTGCATGCTGAAGACTCCTCAGCTCATTCTGAAGAGCTGAAGGAAAGTTCCGTGGTACGCTCTGCCACACCAATTCAAGCCATCCCTTCTAAACCTACTTCAGCGTCCCTAAACGCTGAGGTTAGAACTTTGGAATCTACCCAACCTTCGTCAGTCTCTCAAAAGACTGATGAAGTACTTCTCAGCGAATCCAACGCTAAACTTGAACCCCAACCCCAATTCTTATCCTTCGCTCCTCCCTCTACTTCTTTGGACACTCCTCCGGTCAAAACTGGAGATGCCATCATTCAAGAAGCCGTTGAAGCTTCTCAGCGAATGACGAAGAAAGGACCTGCAGAGATCTCCATTCCTCACGGAACTTTTGAGGGAGATATGGAACACTATGGAGGGACTCGAAACTTTGATGAGTTCGTCAACGCTCCTGCAGGTACAGATCCCACCTTAAACACTGTAACTAAACCTGAAACTTCTGAGCTTTCCTTTGTTCACAAGTACTTATATGTTACAGGTCCTTTTTTTGGGAGACATCAACCAATCTCTGAAGTCTATGGAGATGAAACTTACGGATCTCACCACCGGTCTATCAAATAACTCTACAGCTGTAACAAACGCTGGAGAGAATCTGACGAAGCTGACTACTGTGGTGGAAAAGAAGGCCTCCTCTGATGACATCAAAGATCTTGATAAAACTCTTGCCGACTTTGCCAAAGTGCTCTCCGACATCTACACCGACTACACCAACCTCAAATCATCAGTTTCCACCATTTCCAGCGAAGTTACAACGCTGAAGAAATCGGTTGGTACACTCGAAGGTGATATGTCAGTGGTCAAGACCGACTTGGGCTCAGTAAAGACCGACCTTGGTTCCGTCAAGACAATGATCGAGACGCTGGTGAACAAGGCAAATAATCCAGCTCCTGCTCCGGCCCCTGCACCTGTTTTGGACTCATTCACCGCAGAGGATCGCCAAGAGCTGAAGAAAATCACGCCTGCTATTTCTGGCCTAGAAGACAGAATAGCTAAGCTTGAAGGTTGTGTGAAAATCTCTGGCCCAGAAGACAGAGACAACACCAATGCTGAATCTACCCATTCCTCCCCCGCCCATCATGAGAAAGAGGGGGAGAAGAGCGCTGAACAGGAGAAGAGCGCTGAAGACCTTTCCCATGATGAATCTATCAGGGGAGAGGGTAATGAAGATCGGATTACTGGACCTCAGGGAGATGAAAACCCTGAGGGAACCGAGAACCTCGCCTCTATATCTGAGGGGGAGCAACTCGATGAAGATGCTGAGGAATCTGAAGCAGAAGAAGACGAAGACTTCGACATCCCTGAAGCTGAACCATCCTCCTCTCCAAGGAACGATGATGATGATGATGAAGATGACGATGATTTCTTTGTTGTCAAACCTGCTCCTCGAACCAAAGCTCTTAAAGGTATTTCAATAAAAGAACCTTCAGGGGAGAAGACAAAGACAAAGCACTCAGCCTCTGGCGCTGAGAAAAGCAAAGACAAAGGCATCGCTGAAGATGATAATCTGGCGATCCTACTTGCAAAGCCGATTTGTCAGGTACACTAAACTTATTTTTCCTTCCCTGATCATCTATGAAAAATCAGTTATCCATTCCACAAACACCATACACATCCACATTTTTTTTCTATCTTTTCTACCCAAGTTCTTCTACCCAGTTCTTATTTGTAAGATCGCTGCGTTTCAGCTAGTCCTCTCCCCTGTTTGAGGATATCGCTGAAAGATCTGTTGCGACTTCACCAATAATTCCAGCTAACGCTGAAGACATAATCCCAGTCTTAGATTTAATCTCTGAGACTGATGAACCAGAAGAACAACCTCTCTCGCACAGAAACAGACCTTCCTCAGTTGATCAAAAGAGGAGAGAAGAAATGATAAAGCGATTCGAGGATCAGCGAATCATCCTAAGGCGCGATCAACTACCTTCAGTTCCTCCTAAGTTCAGAATTTCAAAAGCTGAATACCAAGATCATCTCAGAGCTGAACGCCTCATCGCTGAAAGGAAGGAAGCTGAAGATAAAGACAGAGAATACGCCATCAAGCTCACTCAAGAATCTGTCAAAGACCCCAAGCTGAAGCGTATTCCCATTCAAATCCAATGAAAGCTTTGGGAACAAGCCCAGAAGATCGTGGAAAAGAAAGCTGAAGTTTCTCAGACCACCCTGATCTGGTGTAAAGAGAAAATCCACTTCAGATATCGTCCAGCGAAGATCAACAAGGTATTCATCTCTGGAAGAACCTCCGTCGGAGTACCTATTGTTGACATCAAACTGTTCAGAGAAGATGACTCATCTGAAACCTTTCGTGCTGACACTGTAAAAAGGTATGGTCTCTCTGAATGGCTGGAGATGAGGTTAGCTATCCAACCGTCAAAATCTAAGTACAAGGATCATTTCGAAAAGCTGATAAACAGACAGATCGATTTGATATCTTCTTGTGTGGATATTCCTCCTGTTCCTGATCTAAAGCCGAAAAGAAAAAAGGACTCTCCAAGGAAGAAACGTCAAGATTCAAACTCAGGTCCTGTCATACGAAATGAAACTGGAATTGGTTTCTCTCGCGTTGAAGTACTTGGTCCTGATCCTGATCTATCTGCCCTTGATGTCTCTTTGCCACCATGTGAACTTTTCGTCCCTGGTAAAGTCATCAGTAATCCTTATGGAATATTCTTTCTTGACTACGACGGACGTAAATGCTTTCAACGGATCGCTGAGCTTCCAATCACTCCAATCGAACAGCTCAAAGATCTCATCTACTGGTGCGACTTCAGAAAAGACATTCAGGCACGACACCTAAAACCCTTGATTTTTGAAGCTGCTCTGAAGCTAAAGAATAAAGGAGAAAAGGTTCCTGACTGGATGATTCCAACTGAAAAGACAACCCTTGATGAACTTCTCATTAAGGAAGAACCCTTTGAAGGCTGACAACAATCACCATTTTCTCTATTGTATCAGTCATCCTTCAGTACTTATAATTTATTTCGCTTGTACTTGTAATCTTTCTTATTCATATTGTAACCTGATTCAAAGATTTAAAGAAAGATTTCAGCGAATGTACTTTACTCCATCAGTACTGAAAAGATCCCAGAAAACAGTAAAAGGGACAAATATTTTATGAGTTCTTTTTATCCTTATGTTTTCATTAAATAGCAA
Source organism: Saussurea involucrata (assembly GCA_033807775.1). Classification (NCBI taxonomy): domain Eukaryota; kingdom Viridiplantae; phylum Streptophyta; class Magnoliopsida; order Asterales; family Asteraceae; genus Saussurea; species Saussurea involucrata. The sequence goes on from CM066316.1 coordinate 27,187,022, forward strand.
TTTTCTCTGTTGCTATGTCATAATCAAATAGGGGGAGATTGTTGATCCAAACCCTCAGTGATTTGATAATGACCCTATCTTAAATACTTAGTGAAAATTATAAGTAAACAATATGTATCAGAGTTTCACTATCGCTGATAAGTACTAAGATCTTACAGTACTGCTGATAGGAACTCTCGCACTTTTAGATTAAACATTCAGCGAACACTGTTCACCATATCGCTGAGTCTGTTCAGTCCTTATGGTGATCGCTGATAAGTTAGTTGTTTACTTATGATCCCTGAAGACAAGATTCACGTCAACAAAGGTTCTACGCTGAAGTCGAAGATCAAGCTCAAGAACCAGCGACAAGTCTCCTAATGAACTGATGCGGATCAGCGAAGACTCAGATTTGTCCACTCAACGTGAAGTATCAAGTACAAGACTTCAGCTATCGCTGAACTTTATCATCTGCTGAATAGTAAATGATAATCGCTGAATCAACGAAAGCTGATCATGAAGTCCTCCGTACAAAGTACTTCTGTCTTAACCTCCCTTGCACGCCACCGTACGAAATGTCAGAAAAGAACCTCCGAAAATCTGAAATCGTACAACCACTCTGACACTACACTGTTCATTCATGCGGCTACTAAGGTTGTCATCAAAGGTCAATGACATGCAACCAATCCGCTAATGACACGTGTAAAGTATATACTGGATTGCATTAAATGCATGCAGTATATAAAGAGATGAACTCACTTCATTTGAAGTAACTTGCTAACTCTGGACAAGTTCAAATCTCTCAAGATAGGATTTTATTAGTAATCTCCTTATCTTTCTTAGTGCAAGAAAACCTTAGTGTTCCAACTTGTTTAGATTTAGGTTTATCCTTAATCTTGTTTCCGCAACAAGCTGTAAATTGTTAATGATTTATCAATAAACAATTTAGAAAAGTAAAATAGTGTGTTTGTATTCAACCCCCCCCTTCTACAAACTTGTTTAAGCCTTTCGGGACCAACATAGGTCCACCTTTTAATTCAATAGGGTCGTTATTTGATTGCTACTTTGCTAATTGGAAATTTTCATTAATTATGATATGACAAGATCCTGGCTAGACACGAAGCTAAGACTCTAGTTATCAACGTCGAGCTCACATTGTAGGTTCCACAATCATCACTGATAATCAAGATTCAATATAGAATGAACATTCAAGATCGTATTCACAACAACTGATCATATGATTTATTAACAATATGTGAATTACAAGACGTTACAATGAATTTGTCTAAATTCTCTCTCAATGAATTTGTCTATCAAAGTCTCTAATGATAATGGAAGTCCAAGACACCTATTTATAGTGTCTAATTACATGACATGGGCCCAAGCCCATTTAACTCCCATTAAACTCCTAAAGCCCAAAATGACTAACAAAGCTAATTACAATACATTTGACTTTTCTTGACTTTACATGGACTTTATAAAACTTTCTATGTAATTGGGGCTTTCTAGACCCAACAATCTCCCCCTAAAGTTTTATAAAGAAAACATCTTCAAATGATCTCCCCCTTGATTTCTTTGAAAACTTTAGTGTTGCACATCTTCATACCTTGCAAATCTATCCAAGCTCCCTCTCAAAATTTGCTCTTATTCTTCACAAGTTTCAACTTTAAAATCGGATCCAATGTGCAATAAGCTCGACTGAAAGCACCTCAGTTTGTAACAAAGAATCCGTACTTGAAATTTGAGTTGAATGGCCGTTAAGCTCAAGAGATTATTCCATTAGATCATAGGAGGGATTTTCTCAACACACTTCAGTAACTCAACTTGGATCCACAAAAATAGAAGATAGAACACCTTTCTGAAAATCGGGAGAAATTGAATGAAAAACGCAGCTTTCTGTCCCGCAAGTGTCCACGGACTTTGACATAGAATCTGACCAATAAGCACACCGATTCAGAACAAACTCAAAACATGTCATCTGTGTCATACGAATCCAACGCATCTGGAATCGTTAAATTTGGAGCTTCGAGGAGAGAGTTCTTATCAAAATACGACAGATGCGCAAAGCTGTCAAATAATTCTGAAAAATCGACTTTGCTCTGAAATAGGCTAAGTATAACTTCTGAGTAGCCTTGATCAGAATTCTGAATAAAGTGGATCAGAATTCTGACTAAACACGATCATATTTCTGAACTTGAACACCTCTGAATGGTCTGAGTAAACTCTTCTGAATAGCATAATCAGAATTCTGAATGGTCGTTGAACAAATTCTGAATAAGATGTCTTAAACTTTGATTTCACAATCAGAATTCTGAGAATTCTGAGTATACATGTTCAGAAATCTGACTAAACATGATTAGAAATCTGAACTCAAAGGCTTGGAACTCTGAAGACCTTTGATGAAATCTTTGAATTAGCATGCTCAATAACTCTGAACAAATTGTTTCAGAACTTGGAAAAGCAACTTTGAACTTGAAATCAGATCTGAATACATACAATCAGACCTCTGAATTCATTGACTTACACTTCTGAAAATCACAAACAAATTCTGAACCTTATGATTTGAAAAGATTCAAAAACAAAATCAGGAACTGAGTGAACAAGTTCAGACCTTGGAGAAAACTGTTTCTAATTTGAAAGATGAAGTTAAGGTTCTAAAAACAATGTTGGAGTTAAAGGCAAAGTCTGTTGAACAAAAGGTTGATAATGTCAAAGAGTCTTTGGAATCTCACAAAAAGGAGATCAAAGATGGGATATCAGATTTTCAAAAGGAGCTTCTGAAGAATTTGAATGATATGAAGTCTTCTCTGCTTCCTGCTTTTAGTTCAAATCTGGCTAGTATTTCAAAGCCTCTAGCTATCATGCCTTTGTCTATAGCAGTACCAGAATCTGAATCAACTCAGTCTTTGAAGAGAAAGTTTGATGATAATGAGCCTCATCATCATCAAAAGGGGGAGAAAAAGCAGAAGCAAAGAAATGAGTTAGCAGATGTTCAAATAATAAGCTCTGAATCTGAGAAAGTTTTGGAATCAGAAAATGTGGTACTTGAAAATTCTTCTGAAGAAGTTACTGATAAAACTGATGAATTGGAGATAAATACTGAATTGGAGATAAATTCTGATGAAACTGATGTAATTATGACAGATGATGTAGTCATGGCAGATGAGATGAGTATTTTTGGAGCAGATGAAATGGTTATGGCAGATGAGAATGTTATGGCAGATGAGGTGATTATGACAGATACTTCTGAAGTAAACCTGACTGAAGGTTATGAGGTGAATACATGTTCAGACATTGTTCCTTATATCAGAGGTGATCTTATTTCTGAGTTTGAAGGTGATCTTAGCTCTGAGGTTGAAGAAAGAAGGATGAATGATATCTTGATAAGGAGAATGCACAGTGAATTGGTGAGGGTTCTTAATATTCAGAATGTTCAAAGGTGTATCAGAATGGTGAGGCCTATTGATTTGATGGGAGAAGAGGATCACTCTGTTAAATATTCACGTAAGTTTCTAGAAGAATTTCAACTGCATTTGGTGGATGAGTTGGGAGCTATTGATGAAGAGTATGATAGAGTTGAAAATTATTTCATGCCTCTGGAATATGTGTTCAGAAGACCAATTGTCATTCCAAGACTTGAATTGCCAATACTGAAGGAACCTTTATGTGATTTCATTATTGAACAAAGTGATACTCCACTTGCCAAACATTATCATCGTGATATCTTTCCAGAATAAACCTATGAGCATCTCTACTGCACAGAAGATGAGTTTGTTGTTATTGAGAACTTTATTGATGGTTTTATGGATGAAAGAGTACAGATGATATATGTAGAAGCTTCAAACAGATTGAGAAAACCTGATGAAAAGCTACTTGTTCAGAAAAGGATTGAGAAGGTATTAGAATTTTAAACATAAGAGTTTGATGGTCTGAAGTATGTGAGTATGGAAGTACTGAAGGAAGGAAACTTGAAAGTAAATCTTACTAGTTTTGATTTTCATAGACTGTTTCTTGATGATCAAATCTTTCTGGTGAAGTTCGTTGCAAGCACAGAAGAAACTTGGATGGAAATTGAATGCAGAAGGATTTTGGGTATATATGTTAGAAACATGCATGTCTATGGCTTCCAACCGGCCATTAAATCAGGAAAAGATAAGTGCAATTTAAGTTGTCCAATAAGAAAGCCTAGCAATGAAACTGTGCTCGTGGATTTGTGATTGAAGGAATTGAAAATGAAGGCTTCTTCTACATAGCTTCTGGTTTACCAAAGTTTTTGAGACTGAATGATCTTGGAAAGTACAATGATGCTACACTACAATGGTTGTTGGTAGAGATGAATGTAACTGCTGAAGGTGAGAAAGCAATTCTGAAGGATAAATGTTTAAGGCATATCAAAGAAAAGTTGGATCTCAGAACAAGAATCAAGGAGTGCAATGAATGTATGCTTTCTGAAGAAAATCCAAAGAAGTTGTTACATATTGACTTTGTATTTCCAACTGAATACCAAGTTAATGGTGTTTTCATTGAAGATGTTGAATAAAGTATTCCAGATGCATTATCTTCACAAGAGGTTCAGATGCAAGAGGTTGAACAAGCAGAAAAATCTGAAGTCAATGAAGAAGAAATACCTGTTGATCTGAATGCCATATTCTTGGAATATACTTTACCAAATTTCTTTCAGCCAAGAGAAGTGAATTTCCTAAGTGTGTATCATGATAATTCAGAATTCTGTCAATGGCTTCGTGCTGAATTAACAAGAGTTGTGGGAAAGAAAAAGCAATCTGTCTATTCTGATTTCATGATCACTGGAATCAGAGAATTATGTGTCAAGAAGTTCAAGAAACATGAATACTATGGGTTTGAGGTTCTGAGAGAGGATGGAAAAGTCTACTACTTCACTGAAGTTGACTTTGATAAGATTTCAGTAACAGATTTCTACAAATTGTATTGTCTTCTGCAAAATAAGGATTGTAGCAAGTACAAAGTAGAAAGAGGAGCACTGGCTGTAGTGAGAGAAGCAATGTTCTACATTCTGAGATGGTATGCATATACTGATTTTCAAATTGCTCTATATGTGCATAGACCATGCGTGTATCTCTCCAAGCCAAATAATGATCATGTGCAACTAGATGTTCTGAAGACTGGATATGTTAGTGAAAAGCCATAATTGGGAGTTGTACTGAAAAATAATCAAAAGCAAAATATATTTTTCAGAGCAAGTGAAGCTGCCAAATATTGCTCTGGAACTCTCAGATTTATCAAGAACAGTTTATTAAAAAGGTACAAAAAGGAGTTCAAGTTGAAAAGACAGAAGATCTATTGAAAAGATTGATAGAAGACTTGCTTTGAGGAATGTGATTCTTCTAAAGATTGTTCATGCTCTGAAGGAATTTAATGTTGATAAATACAGGAGTGTTTGACAAAAAGGGGGAGATTGTTAGATCTAGAGTTTTGTCAAAAACACAAGTGTTGAGATCTAAACTGAAGACTCAGAGTTCTGAGTAAGAAGACTCAGAAGTTCTGATCAGAGAATCTTGATAAGATTACTAAGTGTGAAGTCTGAATAGAAGGCTCAGAGTTCTGAGTAGGAGACTCAGAACTTCTGAAGGTGAAGATGAAAATGTCCAAGTGCTTGAAGTGTGTTCTGAAGTACTTAATCAGAAGGATGTTCAGAAGTTCTGAACATGTTGTTCAGGACTTATGTCTTGGGATATTTTCAGTTATATTCTGTTACTAATTAGGACACGTGTAATTGTTCTATTAGTCTTTCACTTATATGTACCGTAGCTTTAGCCTTTCTTTACAGTATATATAGAAGTTAGAAACTGTAAACTAACTAACTCTTCGCATAACTTTGTATTCACTTTGTAATCTTTAAGAGATTCTCTCTCTAGATCTGAAATCTGTTCTTGAATGAATACGAAGCTTTTTGATCCAATTCTCTATCATTTTACTGTTTGATTGTTCTTGATTGTTCTTAATTGATTGTAAGATCGAATCCTGGTTTCTACACACATTTCTAGCCATTTGTATAACAACTTCAAGAAGAACAAAGAAAAAAAAGTAGGTAAATCAAAATAATATGTTCAACAAATTCTTCAAAACATTGACGATATTGGGTTTGAAAAAACAAAAAATTATTAACCACTACGTGTGAAAGTCCTTAAAAGATATCGCAAAGCATTAATACAAAAGTGACCTTTTTACCCTGTTGTAATTGTCCTTTAGAGTCACTGCCAGTTAAGTCTCACACATCTATAATACTATTTATTGGTCATGATCCGATCTCCATCAATCACCACGTTTAACCTTCATCCACAAACAGGGTCCAAGGGAGCTTTTAACACGAAATGGAATCTTGTAATAGGCAAGCAAACAAACTTATATATATATATATATATATATATATATATATATATATATATATATATATATATATATATATATATATATATATATATATATATAGAGAGAGAGAGAGAGAGAGAGAGAGAGAGAGAGAGAAATGATCAAGTGAGAAAAAGAGTTAAATGTGATCCCAGAGACAAATAATCAAACACACAATATAGAGTCACAAGTTATCTCTCATTAACAATCTCAAAGTAGTGATTACAAGTAGAGAGAATACAAGTGTATGAGTTAAGCACATATGTGATAGAAATGAACTAAGCTAGACTATTTATACCTAGACCTTACAATTACATAAATGGTCCCTCAACTTGATACAATATAGAAAATATGGCACTAACATTCTCCCCCTTTGTATCAAAAGTTGAGGAAGCTACTGGGCTTGAGCAGTGTACTTCTTTCTAACCCCGAAGATGATCTCAAAACATCTTAGAGCATTCCGGTAATCCTTCCTTTTCTTGATGGCTTCCAAGGCATGGTCAATCAGCTTCTTAGACTTTGAATCCAGCTTCACATGTCCCTTTTCATCCAATCTGAGTTTGCTTTCAAGCTGAATCTGTATTAACTTGAACGTCCCATCACTGTGTTTGTTCACTTCGGCAAATCGTAAGAACTTCTTCTTCTTCTTCTTATCATTGAAGTAAACAATACCAAATTTTGGTTTCTCAAGAATTCTATAAACAAGGATACCTTGAATATCAGACTGCCTTTGATTGGGTTTCAGAATATTGACTCTGACTTGACCTGCTTCCAATCCCATCTGGAAGTCAGTAAGATAGGAAAATTTCACCATGTTCTTCATGAATCTCTTAACAAATTGAAAGGCTTCAGGCCATTCTTTCTTTTTGTTCGGGGTTCGGGCAAGTATTTTCATTTAGACTAAGAAGGTCTTCAATGTTTAAACTTTTGAAATCAGCCTCTGTGAAGAACCACTGCTTCCCATCTGTTCTGTACACCATGAACTCTAGATACCACACATTTAGCATTTTCTTAGAATCAATCTTCACTATCTTCAAAATCCTCTTGTCAGTTTTCACCCAATCAATATCCTGATCCCTGTTCTTCATAACATGGAGAAATTCTATTTGATGAAGTGACGTAAACATTTCAATAGAATACAACTTCACTAGATAAATGCATTGAATATTTTTAATAAACAGATCTCTTCTAACATCTTCTTGAAAAGGAGTCAGAATCCTTATTCTGTGCCCTCTTCCCACAAAATTAGGTTCTCTATCAACCCACTGTTGGAACAATCTAACTTCAGCTTCTGATACTGGATCTTTTATAGTGCCATCAGGAATCATAGGAATATTAAGTTCAGGAATACTAATTACCGGATCATCTTGTTGTTGCAGCACCTGATCATAATCATCATCATCATCCGAATCTATGGTTTGTACATTTGCAGCAACATCAAAAACAATATCAATTTCCTTCTTAATCTTGGAAAATGTTCTCTCAGGCTCATCCTCCAAATCAATGTATACTATGTCCTGAATCATAGCATCTGCCATTCTCTCCTCTTAAGTTCTATTATCACCACCATGAGGCTTTTCAACCCTAGGTGTGACATCATCTAGAACTTCATTGACAGTCTCATCAACCTGCCTTTCAGATGTATCACCCAGATCTGACTTGTACCACCAAGCTCCATATTTGCTGATTCACCAGCAACCTCAACTCTATCTCTCTTCTCCCCCTCATGGTGATCAGGATCATCCTGATCATCATGTTTTCTTTTAGATGACTGAGTTTGGGACTTAAAAGACTTCTCCATAACATCAACTCTGTCCGATATTGCCTTGAACCCAAAAGTCATTGCTTGAGTAAGTTTATGAATTGACTGTTGAATAGCTTGGATATCTGATTTGGTAGCCATCTGTGATTGAATCTCAGTTTCTTTCCTTAATAGACCAACTAACTCAACTTCTTCAACATCAACATTATCACCTTGTTCTAGTAAACGGGCTAGCAATTGTGATTTTAGTTCATGGGTTGGAATTGGTTATTCAGACTGGGATGATGTACCAGGGGTAGATGTGGCTATATGGGATATAGGTTGAGTATTTGAGAGTGGTTGGCTAACACTTGTAGTGTCAGACTGAGTAAAAGGTGTCTCCAACACAGATTTGCCTTTCACTGCTATTTGTACCTCTTCTGACAACTGACTCATAATCTTTTTCATCTCCGTCGTCTGCTTTTGATAAGACACATTCAGGGAATGTAACCCCACATGTAATAAATCGACTGTCACATAGTATGGTGGCGGTCCCATCATAGCTCTCAGTTGTTGTGTACGAACGGGGATAACAGTTGAACCCGGTCCATGTAGGTTACCGGTTGTCATGACGGTTGAAGCAACCACCTAGCATGTGCTCAACGTTGGCATAGTGTTAACGTTGACAGGTCTTCCACCCGGTCCCCGTGAAGCACCAACGAATGGCTACAACACTCGGGGTGTTCCGATTGGTGCACGAAAGCTACCAATAGACCGTGTCACTATTTTTGAAGTGACCGGCAGACGTGTCCTAGGAAAGGTAGTATATCCAAAAGGCTCTAGACTCAATGTGCACTAAAATGAAGTCGATGGCGGGGGCAACTGCCTATCTTTTTCAATATCAGCAAACACCGAATGTGTTGCCGATAGTGTTTATGCTTGATACCCGTGAGAAATTGAAACATCAACTTGTTGAGAAGTTGATGAGTGGCTGAGTGGGGCTGTGCAATGCGTAGCTGGGTCCACTACGTCTTTTTCAATACCTGACGACGACATGCGCACGTCGGTAGTAGATGTGGCTACCCGGCTAGACCTGGTTTGGGAATGATCTATCTTTTCTTGGAATCTTAGAAACGTCTGGATCATGATCAGAGTCAGAGTCACTGTCAGATTCATTACCCCTTTCACCAGTTTCAAGAATATCGTCATCAGAAGAAGACACAAATATCACTTTATCTAGATCATCCCGAGAATCTGAAAGTTCAGGATCTTATCTTACAATCAATATAGAAAGCAGTAATTGAGAAGTTGTATGATCAAGCCCAATTGTATTCAATGATGAACATAATTACAAATCTAAGAGAGAGAGAGAATCTCAAAGATTACAAAGAATGAATACAAAGATATACGGGAAAATCAATCAGTTAGCAACGTAGTGCTAACCACTCTATTTATACTGCAGCGGACATGTTAAAGCTACAGTACAAATAAGAAAGACTAATAAGAACATAACACGTGTCCTAATTAGTTTACTAAATACTAAGTAAAGTATGTAGTCATAAGTTCTGAACAGGTAGTTCAGAACTTCTGAACATTCTTCTGATAATGCTTCTCAGAGCTTCTGACTCTTTCTCTCAGAATTCAGACTTCTCTTCTCAGATCTCTGACTCCTCTACTCAGAACATCTGAGTCTTCTTATCAGATCTTCAACACTTGGTTTATTGACAAAACTTCAGATCTAACAATCTCCCCCTTTTTGTCAAATAAACTTGAATTTAGCATCATCCAGGTCTTTCAGAGCAGGAACGATTTTCTGAAGTAGCACATTTCTCAGATTAAGCCTCTTATCAATTTTGACAATGATTTCTTGAATAATTTCAACTTGCTGATTGATTACTTCTTGAATTATATTTGCTTCCTTCACTTTCAGCAACTTTTTCTCCAAATTATGCTTTATGATTCTTAAAGTTCCAGAACAGTATTTTGCAGTTTCCTTTGCTCTGAAGAAGATCTTTCCACTTTTGTTTTTCAAAAATACTCCCAAATCTGGATATTTGTGAACACTTCCAGTCTTTAACACCTTTTTCTGTTCATGATCTGTGTTGGGATTTGCCAGATAAACACATGGCTTTTGTAAGTACAAAGCTATTTGGAAATCTGTATAACAGTGCCACCTTAAGATGTAGAACATGGCCTCAATCACCACACTTCTTGCCTTCCTTTCATTTCTGTCTTTGCTTGACTCTTTGAAGCATAGAAAGCTGTGTAATCTGTAGAAGTCAACCACTGATAGTTTCTCAAAATCTGCATCAGTAAAGTAATAAATCTTGCCATCTTCTCTCAGAACTTCAAAGGATAAGTACTCCATCTTTCTGAATTTCTTAACCTTCAATTCTCTGATTCCAGTGATTAGAAAATCTGAGTAAACAGCTTGCTTTGCTTTGCCAAGACATCTTGATTTTTCAGCCAACCAGATCTGAGTCTCCTTAGGTCTATCATAATACACATCCAAGAATTGTACTTCTTTTGGTTTGAAGAACTCAGGCAAATCAAATTCAAGAAAGTATCCATTTAGATCAATGGATATTTCATCTTCTTTGGGTTCAGACTGTTCAGCTTGATCAAAACTAGTTATCTGCACATTCTGAGGTGTTGTGTTCTAGACTTCTTCAACTTCATCTGACAGAATTTCATTCACTTCATACTCAGCAGGAAACACAAAATCATTATGTAGAATCTTTTTGGGATTCACCTCAGATAGCAACCATTCACTACAATTTCTGATTTTTCTTCTAAGATCCAACCTCCTCTTCACAGAGTTCATACATCTCTTCTTTAAACTCTCTCTTTCAGTTTCCACACTTATTTCCATTTTAATCAATAACCAATTCAGAGTTGCATCACTGTACTTCACCAACTCTTTTAATCTGAACATTTCAAGCCTTTCGTGAACTGTATATGTGAACCCTTCTGTCTCCATTCCTTCATTCACAAATCCCTTCAAATATAAACCAATTTCTGTTTTATTTGTGGGAGAACTCAGATTACACTTATATTTTCTTTCTTCAATAGCTAATTGGAAGTCATACAAGTGTATATTTCTGACATAGATACCCAGAAGTCTTCTGCATTCAATTTCCATCAAGGCTTCTTCAGTGCTGGCAAAGAACTTGACTAGAAAGATCTGATCATCAAGAGTCAATCTGTGAAAATCAAAAGTAGACATGGAAACCTTTGTATTTCTTTCTTTCAGTACTTCCATTCTAAAAAACATTAAACCATTGAATTCTTCTTGTTGAAACATCAGAACTTTCTCAATTCTTTTCTGAATATGCAGTTTTGAGTCAGGAACTCTGAATCTGTTAGAAGCTTATGAGTAGACTATCTGAGCTCTGTCATCCATAAAACCATCAATATTACTTTCCAAAAGCTCATACTCTCCTTCTGTGTAGTAGAGATTATCATACATTTCCTCAGGAAAAATATCATCATGAAATTGTCTGGCTAATGGCACATCACTTAACTCTAGGATGAAATCACATACAGGTTCTTCTAGTCTTTGCAAGTTAATCTTTGGGATCTCAATTGGTTTTCTGAATACATACTCAGAAGGCATAAAGTAGTCTTTCACTTTCACATACTCTTCTTCTGTATTTAACTCATCACAAAAGTTAAATATAAAATCATCTTCAAAATCCTGAGTATAATTCACAGTTCTGTCTTCTTCTCCCATTAAATCATCTTTAAATCATCATCAATTTTACTTAGAAAAATTTAGCATTTTTAAGAAAAAAAACAAATATTTTCAATTAGGCAGATTAAGCATTCCTATTTTACATATGAGAAAAGAAAACCTTTTGTGATCAAGAGGCTTTGTGAACAAGTCAGCCAATTGATACTTTGTATGCACAAAGTGCATCTCTATAGTTCCTTTTTCCACATAGTCCTTTATAAAATGATACCTCACATCTATATGCTTAGTCTTCGAATGTTGAACAGGGTTCTGAGTAATGGCAATTGCACTTTCTGAGTCACAATAGATAGGAATCTTGTTAAGCTGATATCCATAGTCCATGAGTTGTGTTCTCATCCACAATGTTTGAGAGCATGAAGCAGCAGCATCAACATACTCTGCTTCAGCAGTTGAAGTGGACACACAATTCTGCTTCTTTGATGCCCAACTCACTATTTTATCTCCCAAAAAGTGACAAGCACCAGATGTACTCTTTCTGTCCAACCTACTTCCTGCATGATCAGCATCAGTGAAAGCAGTCAATTTGAAGTCAGTTTCTTTTGGATACCATAAACCTAGATCAGGTGTTCCTTTGAGATATCTTAAAATCCTTTTGACAGCCAACATATGTGATTCTTTTGGGTTAGATTGAAATCTAGCACAGAAACAGGTAGAAAACATGATATCTGGTCTACTTGCAGTCAAATAAAGTAATGATCCAATCATGCCTCTATAAAGTTTGATATCTGCTGAAACACCTTTGAGATCAGCATCTAACTTTATGTTAGTTGCCATAGGTGTTCTCATAGAAGCACAATCAGACATTTTGAACTTTTTCAGAATGTCTCTGACATATTTTCCTTGATTTATAAAAATACCTTTTGGTAATTGTTTGACTTGAAGACCAAGGAAAAAATTCAGCTCACCCATCATGCTCATTTCAAATTCAGATGACATGATTTTTGAAAAATTATTACATAATTCTGGACTGGTAGAACCAAATATTATGTCATCAACATAAATCTGAATCAGAATTAAATCATCACCCTGTTTCTTTAAAAACAAAGTTGTGTCAATCTTACCTTTCTTGAACCTTGAACCTAACAAGTGTTTAGTAAGAGTGTCATACCAGGCTCGTGGTGCTTGTTTTAGACCATATAAAGCTTTGTCTAAAATATAAACATGATCAGGGAATTCTGGATCAACAAAACCTTCAGGTTGATGAACATACACCTCTTCATTAAGTTTGCCATTTAGAAAGGCTGATTTGACATCCATTTGATACACCTTGAAGTTTTTATGTGCAGCATAGGCCAAAAATATTCTGATTGCCTCTATTCTTGCCACTGGTGCAAATGTCTCATCATAATCAATTCCCTCTTGTTGACAGTATCCCTTAGCAACCAATCTTGCCTTGTTTCTGATGACAACACCTGATTCATCCTTTTTGTTTCTGAACACCCATTTAGTTCCAATAATAGATTTACCTTCAGGCTTTGGAATGAGTCTCCAAACTTTATTTCTTTCAAATTGAAGCAATTCCTCTTGCATTGCTGAAATCCAGTCTGGATCATCTAGGGCTTCATTAGCTTTCTTTGGTTCAATCACACTCAAGAAACCAGCAAACATTGCTTCATTTGCTGTAGCTGATCTGGTTTTTACTCCTGCTGATGGATCACCTATTACTTGATGAATAGGATGATTTTTAGTCCATTTATTTGCACTAGGGAGTACATCAATCTCTGAATAATTGTTGTTTGCATCATTCTCATCAATGATTGCTTGTAATTCTGAACTGTCCCCTTGTTCTGATGTATGAGTAGGAGTTGCATCCAAGTTTGGGTTCTGAGCAATAAAGTCAGAATTCTGAGTGACTTGTTCAGAGTTCTGAGTACAAGAATCAGAATTCTGATTACAAGGTTCAGAATTTCCACCACTTGTATTTATTAGATTTGGACATTCCTCTGATGGACCTTTGTCAGAAATTACAGTTGATTGAACTATTTCTGGAGTCTTATTTTTCATCTCTTTGACCATCTTTGGATTTTCATATTCTGCATAAGAATCAGAAATTAGTTCACTAAAAGCATCCTTAAACAGTAAATTGAGTTCTGAACAAATAGGATTAGAATTTGTATCAGAAGTCATATTTGTCTTGTTCAGCATGAGTTCTGAACTGTCTTGTTCAGAAGTCCTCATTCTGGCTTCATCAAAAGTTACATTTATGCTCTCCATCATCCTCTTGGTTCTTCTATTGTAGATTCTGAATGCTTTGGAAGTTAAAGAATAACCCACAAAGTATCCTTCATCTGCCTTTTTATCGAATTTGGCAAGATTTTCTCTGTCTCTAAGAACATAGCACCTGCAACCAAAAACATGAAAGAATTTGATTAATGGTTTTCTTTTATTTATCAGTTCATAAGCAGTCTTATTTAATCTCTTATTGATTAAAGTTCTATTCTGTGTAAAACAAGCAGTTGCAATTGCTTCAGCCCATAGGAAAGTAGGAAGATTTGCATAAGCCAACATTGTTCTCGCAGCTTCAACTAGAGTTCTATTTTTCCTTTCAACAACACCATTTTGTTGAGGAGTTCTGACAGCAGAAAAATTGTGAGAAATCCCAGAACTTTCTAAAAAATTCTGAAGAGTCTCATTTCTGAACTCTGTTCCATTATCACTTCTGATTTTCTGAACTGGAATTTGTAAGAGAACTTGAATCCTTTTGATAAAATTTATCAATGTAGTAGCAGCTTCTGACTTAGCTCTTAGGAACTCAACCCATGTGTATCTGGAGAATTCATCAACAATCACAAGCATATATTTCTTTCCTCCCATAGATTGAAATGAAATTGGACCACAAAGATCAGTATGAATCATTTCTAATGGTGCTTTGCAAGATGAGTCCAATTTTAATTTGTGAGAACTCTTTTTCATCTTGCCCATTTCACAAGCTGAGCATAATGATTCTTTTTCAAATTTAAGCTTTGGTAAGCCTTTAACCAGATGTTTTGCAACGAGATTATTAAGATCTTTGAAATTTAGATGAGAACATCTTCTGTGCCAAAGCCAACATTCATTTGCAGTTGATTTTGATAAAAGACAAACTGTATTTAATGTTTTCAATTTTGAAAAATTAACTACAAATAAGTCCATATGACTTTTGGCCCAGAAGACTTTAACATCATTTTCAGTTAAAATCATGCAACCTGTTATTTGAAACTTGATTTGACAAAGACTGTCTAAAAACTGACTTATGCTGAAAAGATTATGCTGTAATCCTTCAACATAGAAAACCTTTTGGATAGTCAGATCCCCTTTAGTTAAATCCCCATAACCTTTGACTTGTCCTTTGCTGTTATTTCCAAAGTTTACTGCTCCTCCAGCCTTTTCTGTGAAGTTTGATAGAAAAGACTTCTGACCTGTCATGTGTCTTGAAGCTCCTGAATCTAAAAACCACACATGACAGCCCTGCAAAAGGATCAGTTAGTTTTAGGTACCCATTTTGGAATGGGTCCATCTTTGTTAGCTTTGTCATTGGATTTAACATTAGTACCTTTTACTTTCCACTAAAAATCTTTCTTCAAACACCACTTTCCTTGAACTTTTATGAAGTCAGAACATTTTCTGCTTACAAACTTGTTCAAATTCTTTTTGAGAGTTGTAACTTTTGGTTTTGCAATATTTTCAACTTTCTTTTCTTTTATCTTTTCTTTCTTCTGAGTCTGAGGAACAAAAATTTTCTTCTTTTCTGTATTCTGATGAACAAAAACAATTTTCTTTTCTGAATTTTGAATATCTTTTCTTATGTATGAAACAGAAGTTATTTTGACTTGACATTTATGAGAATATTGGAATGAATCATTTTTACATCTAACACAAACAAGATTTTTCTTTGCAAGTGACAATAAATCTGAAACATAGGTCATTTCATTTTTATTGATACTGTTCAGAGTACAATTGCCCTTATTACAAGAATTTCTAGCTTTGAGTTCAGAAGTAGATTTCATTCTAAGCTTCTCAAGATCCCTTTTCAGATCATTCAACTTTGCAAGATCATCTTTCCTTTTGCTTTCTTCTTTTTCTGAAAAATTCAAGTCCTTTTTGTTAGAAGAATTAGATGATTCACCTTTTTCATATGTACTTGATTCATTAAAGAATTTATCATTTTCTCTTGGAGCATTAATTTTAAAAAGATCATACTCAGTCTTCAGTTTTTCAAGCTCTGTTATTTTCTGAATAAAAATATTCTTTTCTTTCAAAGCTTCTTCAAGTTTAATATCCACCTCACAGAAATCATTTTCAAGTTCATCATAAGCTTTCCTTAAGTCCTCAAGTTCTTGACTCACAAGATTAAATCTCTTTTCAAGTTGTAAAAATTCATCTGACTTTGTTTCAGAAAATCCAGTTGAATCAGACTTCTGACTACCTGAGTCAGAGTTCTGATTTACAGACTCAGATGTCTGATCTTTAGACTCAGAGTTCTGACTACAAAGTTCAGAATCCTGACTAGAAGTTTCAGACTTCTGATTGACTGTTTCAGAATTTTTACTTGTGTCAAATATGCTCTCAATGTCATGATATGAAAAACTTGGTTGTTTATTTTTGTAGCTGACATTTAAAGAATCATACTTGAATTTAGTATCATTGTATTTTGGCTTCTCATCTGTTGGTTTAGAAACTTCTTTCTTAACCTTTTCTTCTGAACCAACTGACTTTTCTGTTTTAGACTCAGAAATTTTCTCATCTGACTTTTTAGAGTTTGGTCTTTGCAAATTGTCAGAACTTGTTATAGAACTAGCAGGTCTTATGAAAACTTCAACAATTTCTGGGATTTTTGGCTTAGAAACTTGAAGTTTTTCATACAAGTTGATTGGAGCTCTTTTTAAAGTGACATTTTCTTCCAATCCCAATCCCTTCTTTGGGTTGTAAAATCTTGTATCTTTAACATTGCTTAATAAAAGATTTAATGTTTGCTGAGTCTGACCCCTTTTCAAATTCAGATCTTCCAATTCTTTGATTTTGGTGTATAAATTCTTTCTTTCTTCAAATAACATATCAAATTTTATTTGTAAATCACCTTTTTCATCCTTTATTTTTGAAAACTCAACTTTTAGTTCAGAAAGCTTTTTCAACAATTCAGAATTTTCATCTTTAACTTTCTGTTTCTCAGCCTCAGATTCTTCATATTGTTCTTTTATTACTTCTTTTTCAATTCTGAATTTGTTAACCAAATTTCTTTCTCCTTTTATCTGTTTTCTTAGATTAGCAAATTCAGTTTTCATTTCACCAATCTGTGTCATTAACTCTATTTCAAGTGAAGAATGTACCTCAGCAGATGACTCAGAACCAGCATCTTCAAAATCAGAATCATCCTCATTCCTCATTTTTGCCATATAGCTTTGCATCTGTGGAAAGTTGATATGATCATCTTCATCAGAAGTGTAGTACAACCAATTCTCCTGTTCAGCCAATAAAGCAATTTTATCATCTCTCTTCTTTGCAAGCTGAGCCTTCTTGGTGTAGTACTCATAGTCTTTCACAATTTTAACTCTGCAATCCTTAGCATAGTGGCCAAATTTTCCACACTTGAAACACAGATTCTTTTCTTTTCTCTCATCCTTCTCTTCTTTGTTTTCTTCACTTCTCTCTACTCTCTTTTCAAACTTATTTTCTTCTCTGTCTTCTTTCTTCTTATAATTTGAACTCCCAACTCTCTTATAATTTCCTTGAAATCTACCCTTCCCATACCTTTTGTTGAAAGTATTTGTCAACAAAGCTAGTTTCTCAGCCATTATCTTGATATCTTCATCATCTTCTGATCCTTCTTCCTTGTCAGATTCTTCCAGATTAGGTATCTCTGATAGATATGCAGTCTTTTTGGGTGCTTTGATTGCTTTGGACTTTGATAAGAACGCTAACTGATCAGCAACATTTTTCTTCTCTTCCACAACTAACTTGACAGAGTCTTCATGTTGATTAAGAACACAGAACAGATCATTTAAGTCTTCTTCACACATATCCTTGTTCATTTGCAGACTTATGGCAAATGATGACCATTCTGAATTTAGACTGTTCAGAAATTTGTAATTTATTTCTGACTTCGTTTTCTTCAGTCCATTTCTTCTCAAGTCATTTAGAATAGTGCAAAATTTACTATATGTCTGTGTCAAACTTTCTGACTCTTTTGCTTTGAACCTTTCATAAGCATTTATGCTTTGATTTAACTTTGCCTGAATAGATCTCACAGTTCCTAACATCTGCCTTTCCAATTCGTCCCACATTTCTTTAGCTGATGATCCACTGTCAATCCTGTTAAGAACCTCATTTGGGACAGCCAAAGTCATCAAAGTAATTGCACTTTTGTCAATAGCATGCCTATTCTTCTGTTCAGCTGTGTATTGGGAATAACTCTTCTTCACCCTGGTCGCTGGAATTTCTGGAGTTGTCTCTGTAGCAGGGGTTGCGGCAACATCGATATACACTTCAATTGGACCTTCTCGAATGGAGATCATAAGATTTTCATCAATGTTGTCTAGGAATTGGATCATACGAATTTTCCATTGCTGATACTCTTCAGGTATAAGAACAGGCGGTTTGGTTTCAGATCCCATGGCTAGATATTCTTTAGAAGACATGATTGTAAGAAAATTCAACAGAAAGACAAATTCGAGTTTCTTGATCGAAATGTAACAGGTAATTCAAGAATTGCCAAGAATTCAAGAACTAGCCCTAGCAGCGGAATCGATTTTTGAATGAATCAAGAAATCTTCAAGAAATTGATCAATCGATCTTCGCAATCACAATCTTGAATGAATTTGTTTGTTGATTGGCTCTGATACCAATTGAAAGTTCAGGATCTTATCTTACAATCAATATAGAAAGTAGTAATTGAGAAGTTGTATGATCAAGCCCAATTGTATTCAATGATGAACAGAATTACAAATCTAAGAGAGAGAGAATCTCAAAGATTACAAAGAATGAATACAAAGATATACGGGAAAATCAATCAGTTAGCAACGTAGTGCTAACCACTCTATTTATACTGCAACGGACATGTTAAAGCTACAGTACAAATAAGAAAGACTAATAAGAACATAATACGTGTCCTAATTAGTTTACTAAATACTAAGTAAAGTATGTAGTCATAAGTTCTGAACAGGTAGTTCAGAACTTCTGAACATTCTTTTGATAATGCTTCTCAGAGCTTCTGACTCTTTCTCTCAGAATTCTGACTTCTCTTCTCAGATCTCTGACTCCTCTACTCAGAACATCTGAGTCTTCTTATCAGATCTTCACCACTTGGTTTATTGACAAAACTTCAGATCTAACAGAATCTAAAGACGTATCATCATCAGCAACAGATTTATCATCAGAAAATAATGATACGGATGCCTGACTAGCAGCACCCCTATCTGCAGATCCCCTCACATTAATATTTTCTCTCAACTTAACCCGATCAAGAACCCTCGCCACATAATGGATCTTGCTCAATGTTTTTACCGTCACCACCTAATGGATTTGCACCCTGGGCAGGTCCCTCTGGATCTGGCTGGACCATAGGTGCATTTTCTAACCTATAAACTACCACAAATGGTGACTGCTCGTTAGCATAGGCCAAAACTGCTTCAGGAATAACAATAATGTGTTGGAAATCAATAATGGTTGGCAACTTGAGAAAGTGCATCCATTGCTGTAGGCCTTCAAATGAGTCTTGTCGTCTTGGAGTCTCTTGGTTAGATTCCATTATACCATGGATCAGAATCTGTAAGAAACATTGAAATGGTACGAAGTTTCTGGCCTTTATTGATTTTGACTTATCCCCAACCAGCTCTATAAGCTCATTCCAGATCAGAACCGCGTAGTCGATCTTTCTGTTAAAGGCTACTGCATGAAACAATCTCAGCATCCGAATGTTGCATATATCTAATCCAGTATGCTTCAGAGTCATACACCTATTCACGATACTGAGTGGTGGCAAATATTTCCTCTTGAATTGTGACGATCGAGTTAGAGTTCCTGAGTTGGCGTCTTGGTATCCAAGAGATATGATGTCTCTGAATAGATGAGTTTCTGATATCAAGACTTCAAAGTTGGGTTGCGTTGGCAGATCCAAAGCATTACGGAGTCTTTTCAGGGTGATTTTTGCATCAAAGTGATCCACTTTGGCCGTGAAGAATTGGTTCCTCTCATTGACAGGATGGAACTGGATGGTGTTCCAAAATTGTTGCAGATACGGTGATTGTTTTGGTGAGAGAAGTTCGTAGTGGATGACCCTTCAATACCTCTAGTATGCCCTTGTGCTCCAGATTCACACTCAGGTCAGGTGTGTAGTTATTGTCTTGCAGTTTCAGGTGTTGAGTTCTAGGTAAGAGTTCTTCATCCAAATTACGTGCATTAACAGATGGGTGTGATGATATGTGAGATGACATCGGGGTGTTCTCGTAATAGGAATTGCCATCATTTCTCTCAACAAATTCCATTTGATATCATGTGTGAGCAAAAACTAGCCAAAGTACACTTTCAGGGATTTTGGTAAAAAATTCCAAATTTTTTCCTAAGTCTGGGTTTTATCGCACACAACATCAAAAAGGTTATCGCATGACATAGTTATCGAATGGAACATGTACGCCAAAATTTTGTCGCACAAGGCACGTGCGATAACTTTGAACATTTTCTCGTGCGATAATGTTGAACACTTGAATACATGAAGCATGCGATAAAGTTTAACACTTGAACCTAGACTAAGTATTCAACCCAGATTTCTATGATATGCAATGAAAAGTTAAAAGAATCAAACCCTATACTAAATTATCTATCAGAAACCTATCTTATCATTTTTATTTCATAAACACTAACACATTGAGTGATTTTTAAAGCATAATATGAACAGTCTCATATGAATATCGAACAAAAACCCTAAACACATTCACAAATCATCTAAACACATTAAAATAGATGAATGAAAGATAAAATACCAACCTTGATTGAAGTCTGAATGGAGTGTAAATGAAAGTAAACTTCAATCTTGCAAAAATAACAAAAAATCTTTATGGAAGAAGGGAGGTTTTGGGGTTCGAAAAAGTTTTCAATTTTGAAAAACCGCTCTATATATAGAACCCTGGGGTGAATGACACGTGGCACAATAGAATTGGTCTAACGTTTGACCTGCTAACATGTCAGAGTTATTGTACGAACAAGTGTACGATAACCATGTTTTATCGTGCAACACACGCGCGATAAAATGGGTAAAGGGTTAATCGCACACGAAGAGTGCGATAACCACTATTCACATGGGTTTATCGCACATCACATGCGCGATAAAAATAGTTATCTAGCTTTTATCACACACCACATATGCGATAAAAGTTGTGTCACTTGTTATCGCATAAGGCACGTGCGAGGAAAAAATTTATCGTGCAAGACATGTGCGATAACACCAACACTTAGACATTTTTCAAAAAAATTTCAAGAAGTCCAAAAATTTTACCACATTAAAAGATGTCCAACTTTTAAATGGTTAATCTCACAAGGTTTAAACAAAGTTTTTACTCCCCCTAGAATGATGCATAGATTTTCAAAAAAATATTTTCCATCATCTAGGGTTTTGTTTAAAAACAAGTCAGAAAAACTAACCTTTATGTATTCTTGCCAACCATCATGTCATCTACACTCACAATATTTGTTAACTAAACATACCCCCTAAAATTATGATATAGTTCTAACAAATCCCCCTGGAAACATGAACACACCTCAAGCAGAAACATGTATCATATTAAAAAGAAATAAAGATAGAAAAGAAATGTAAACAATTGAACAAGAATTTATAAAACAATAGAGACATGATTTTTTAAAGAACATATATTGAATATTTGATATGATGGAAATTTATGTTTATCAATCTGGATAAAATATCTAGATTGAAATACAAAAATTTCTATCTATTAAATGAACAATATAAATGACTTTAAATCTTCATGTTCAACATGCCATGCCTGGATACTAAAAAGTGAAAACGTTTTTTACATCCAAAGCTTTTGTGAACAAGTCAGCAAGTTGATATTCAGTTGTAATAAAATAAAGTTCAATTGTACCTTTCTGAACATGATCTTCGATGAAATGGTATATGGTACCTGTTGGGAATAAATTCTAATTGAATAGAAGTTCAAGGGATTAAATGTAAATTGTATTTGGGCTTAATAATTGTAATGGGCCATGGGCTTGATTAGATTAGGCCTAGATATAAATAGAATATTAAACCTTAGAAAATAGGTTAATCGTTCAATTAGTCATTGTGATCAGTTTCTGAAATTCTTGTAAACTCTCTGAAAGGTTTATTCAAGATTATATGGATGACTATTGGAAATAATATTGAGCTTGATATTTACTATTGATTTTCTGTTGTATGCACTAATCTGGGATCCACAATTGGTATCAGAGCATACGGAGGATTCGATTCAAATCATTCAAAAGGTTTCTGGTAAGGTTTCTTGACAATTTTTGGCGACTGTGTTCTTGAGTTCATATTATCATCTTTTGATTCTGACAAATATGATTGTTTCCAGTTATTCTATTCAATTTGTACTGTTATCATTAGCGATTTTTCAAGTTTTTACAGTCCAATTCGATTGTTTGAATAGTTTTTGAGCAAAGTTCAATCTACAAGTTTTTGTCTCGGTTCATGCTAAAAATCAATTTTTTCATCAAAATCTTGTTAGTTTGCTCTAAAAATTGATTAGGGAGTTGTTAGTTTTGTGTTTGGTAGTTTCCTAATCTTTCAGGAACAATCTTGTGCAACCCTAATCGCATCCAAGTCAGATTTAACCTCACAACCGCAGTTACCGGACATTCTCATCGTTTCCAGGTAAGTTTCCTTTTTCACGCTACTATCCGGAAGATTTCATCCGAATTGTTTCTAGTTTCCGGACAAGTATCCGGATTACATTTGTATTCGGACGATTCTTTCCGGTTTGTTAAGCTATCCGGTAATTTTCCGGACACTTCATTCGGACACTTTGCTTTCTGGTAAGTATATTCATTCGGTAACTTTGATTTCCGGTAAGTATTTTCATTCGGTAACTATTCACTATCCGATAAGCCTGTATTATCCGGCAACCTTGTGTTATCCGATAACCTTAGTTTTATCCGGATACTTTTGCTATCCAGACACTTCACACACCCGGATCCGGTCACTACCAGATCCGGACACTTTTTCATCCGGATTCGTATCCGGTAATTTCTGAATAGCTTAATTTCTTACCAGTTCACTTTAAGTCTCTCTTAGAACCTGCATTAGGACTTTCACTCGTAGTACCTTGCGTTAGGAATTCACTTTGAATCGAACCCAACGTCTGACGATCACCTTTGTGGACATTTCAAAGATGTCTCGCGACGCTCTTGCAATCGGCACCGATGCCAAGCCACCGACCCTCTATCAGGGCGAATACAGTCAATGGCGAGACTGATTCCTCATCTTCATCGAATCTAAAGACAACTACGAATACATCTGGCGTGCTCTATCTGATGGCCCACAAGATCCTCCCATGACTACCGTTCCAGCTCAAGAAGGAGGTGCTCCAGTTCGACCTGAGCCCAAGACATACTCGCAGATGACCGACGAAGAAAAGGGCAGATTTGATGGTGAAAAGCATGCCAAGAGATATCTGGTCCAAGCTCTACCAAACCAGATCTACACAACCATAGATGTAACAACCCGGATCCCAAACATACAACAAATAACATATATTTCATAACATCGTTACATAACCAAAAGATTCATAATATAACAAGTAAGGTCCCTTAGTCTTTACAACCAGAATAAGGTATTTCGTTACAAACTTTTTGCTAATTACATACATGATATCTAGTCATGAAATTAGAACAGCAAAACACGTCTTAGTCTTCATAACATCCTTCTTCCAAAAGCTAAACACATAGTACTCTTCTCATTTGCTCTTACCCGATCCACGACATGGAATACATATTTTTAAAACAAAATGAGGGTTAGACCTAGCGGTCTAAGTGAGAAAATCCCTGTTAGTTTTAAAACCATTTGCACAACCATCATATACATAACAAAAATACAAATACCAGTTATGACTCATGCATCATATACCTTCCTGTCTCATTCTCTTGGCCATATTAGTTGGTTGCAAGCCAACTAATAAATTAACTCCGTTGTACGACAATTACAGCCAACACCTCTGTACGACTATTATAGCCAACACCACCGGTCCTAAGCCCGACCAACGTACTCTCGTATAGTATGATGCTCATGTAAATACAATATCTCAATATATTATATTTCAAACATAAACACATAATTACACCATCTATCACATTCCCAATCCACACATATATGTATTCCAGTTTAAAAACGTTTTAAAGTAAAACTCACCTGTTTGCTTATCAAAAACTCTTTCCAGTCTTTTCCACAAGATTCAGCTTTCACTCCAAATTCACAGTATCTGAAACAATTAGATACAAGTACCTTTTTACCAAATAGAACACATAAGACTTACTAAAGCTAAAGGCTCTAGATAACTCTATCCTCAAATGTTACCCCCAAACCCGAACTTAAGTCGAGTCCACAGTATATTCAATCCTCATTCTTTCCCTATCCAAGAGTCAACAAAACACAGACTACTGGATACTCAAAAGTATCTGAATTCTCAAAAATGACTAAACAGCTCAAGTATCCGGACAACACAAAACAATCTGGACAGCATATCTTTCCGGACAGCATGACCAATCCGGACAGCATAACCTTTCCGGACTACCTAAACAATCCGGACAACATCCGGACACCAAAGCAATCCGGACACTATCCGGTATCTCAATTTAACCGGAAACTTAAAGAAAAGGTACTTACCGGGTACAAGATCGTCCGAACACCTGTAAGAATAAACTACCAGACACCATCAAAAAAACTACCCGGACACATTCAACTTATCCGGAAACCTCTGTCGGTTTGCCTATTTTCAACCCAGAATTCGACTGAAATCATCCCCAGTCCAGATGTGATAATTCTAATCCGATAGATACTTCTTAATAGCAATTACAAACATAAATTGTAAAGAAGACATACCTCAAATCACTTCTAAGTACACCAAAATGAAGCCTTAGCCACAATACCCTTCTTTCTTCTTCTTCCCTTCTCAAAACCCACACACACACTAATCTAAATGGTTTTTGTTTTCTGAAAATATCTGGATAGTCTAAGGGATAAGATATTACTTAATTTACAATCTTAGTCCTTGAACTATTTCCTAATGACCAAAACACCTTTAACTTTTAATTAACCCAATCTTACCCTAATCATCAATTGTAAAGTTAAATAATTTAACGGAACGAGACTTTAACTAACGAACTTACCCAGGGTATTACATCATCTCCCCCTTAAAAGAATTCCGTCCTGGAATTCGGTTAGGCAAAAAGGTGCGGGTACTTAGTTTTCATTTCGGACTCTGATTCCCAAGTAGCATCCTGACCCCTATGGTGTCTCCACTGTACTTTTACTTGCTTGATTACTTTGTTCCGCAACACTTTAAGTTTATGGTCAACTATGGCTTCAGGCTCCTCTACATAATTCAGCTTTTCATCAACTTGTACATCTGGTAGAGAAACGACCTGATCTGGTGTAACCAAACACTTTCGAAAATTTGAAACGTGGAACGCATTGTGAATCCTGCTTAAATCTGGCGGAAGATCTAACTTGTAGGCTACTTCACTAATCCTTTCTGTAATTGCAAACGGCCCGATATACCTTGGACTAAGTTTACCTTGTTTCCCAAACCGAATGACTCCTTTCCAAGGTGAAACTTTTAACATTACAAAATCTCCAACTTGAAACTCTAACGGTTTTCGGCGTCGGTCCGCGTAGCTTTTCTGCCTGTCTTGAGCCACTTTCAAACGTTCCCGAATCTGAGTAATCTTATCCGCGGTTAACTGAACTATATCTGGCCCTGCTAACTGTTTTTCTCCCACTTCGTTCCAACACAGAGGCGTTCGGCATTTTCTACCATATAGTACTTCAAACGGTGCCGCTTGTATGCTGGATTGATAACTGTTGATGTAGGCAAATTCGATTAACAGTAAATGCTTATCCCACGATCCCCCAAAGTCAACAATGCAGGCCCGTAGCATATCTTCTAAAGTCTGGATTGTTCGACACTCTGACCATCGGTTTGAGGATGATATGTTGTACTTAGTTTTATTTGCGTTCCCATTTCCTTTTGAAAACTCCTCCAGAATCTTGAAGTAAAACGACTATCTCGATCAGAAATAATCGAGATTGGAACTCCATGTCGAGTTACTATTTCGTCAATGTACAACTTGGCTAGTCGTTCTAACGAATAAGTTTCTTTTATTGGTAGGAAGTGAGCAGACTTTGTCAATCTGTCAACAATTACCCAAATGGCATCAAATCCCTTCGGAGTCCTTGGTAGCTTCATGATGAAATCCGTAGTAATCTGATCCCATTTCCACATAGGTATTTCTAACCGTTGCAACTGACCAAACGGCTTTTGATGTTCAATCTTTACCTTCTTACAAGTAGTACAACCTTCCACATGCTGAGCAATGCTTCTTTTTATTCCCAACGACCAATAGAATTGTTTTAGATCTTTATACATCTTATTCGTACCGGGATGAATAGAGAAACGGGATTGATGAGCTTCGTGTAGTACCCGATCACGTAAACCACCCAAACGGGGCACCCAAATTCTGTTTCCCAGACACAATAATCCACGATCATCTTTTACAATCAATGGTGATATCCCCACTAACCGTTCTGATTTCAAATGTTCTTCCTGATAGGCTTCTATTTGACACTTCTTCAATTCGTCAAAGATGTTAGGTAGAAGTTCGGCTCGTAATGCAATGGCTTTTATTGTTCCACTTCTTTCTTGACGACTCAGTGCACCAGCTACCACATTCGCCTTTCCCGGATGATAAAGAATTTCACCAGCTCTAGCCATCTTCTTTGCCTCATATTCAATTCCCGCTGATCAAAAAGATGTTGAAGACTCTTATGATCGGTATAAATTTGACATTTAGAGCCGTAAAGATAATGTCTCCAAATCTTTAGCACGAAAACAACTGCTGCAAGTTCCATGTCGTGTGTAGGGTACTGTCTTTCATGATCGTTTAGTTGACGAGAAGCATAGGAAATAACCTTTCTACGCTGCATTAGTACACATCCCAATCCTAGTTTGGAAGCATCACTGTAAACAACAAAATCATCAGAACCTTCAGGTAATGCTAGTGTCGGCGCACTACAGAGATTCTCTTTCAATATTCGGAATGCTTTATCCTGTTCTGCTTTCCATTCGGACTTTAGATTCTTCCGGGTCAGCTTAGTGAGAGGCGTAGCAATACGAGAAAAATCTTTTATAAACTTTCGGTAATACCCGGCTAAACCCAGAAAACTACGTACTTCGGTTGGCGTTCTCGGCGGTTCCCACTTTTCAATTGCTTCCACTTTCATCGGATCAACTTGAATGCCTTTCTCAGAAACTACATGCCCCAGAAACTGAACCTCTCGTAGCCAGAATTCACATTTAGAGAACTTAGCGTATAACTGTTCCTTCTTCAACAATTCCAGAATTAAACGAAGATGATGTGCGTGCTCCTCTTTGGATCGGGAGTAGATAAGGATATCATCGATAAATACAATAACAAATTTATCGAGATATGGCTTACATACCCGATTCATTAGATCCATAAAAGCAGCTGGAGCATTCGTCAGTCCAAATGGCATCACCAGGAATTCATAGTGATCGTACCTTGTGCGAAAAGCAGTTTTCAGAACGTCTTCTTCTTTAACCTTCAGCTGATGATAACCAGATCTTAGATCAATCTTGGAGAAATAACAAGCTCCAACTAATTGATCGAAGAGGTCATCAATTCTGGGAAGCGGATACTTGTTCTTGATCGTGCGCTTATTCAGTTTCCGGTAATCGATACACATTCTCATCGAACCATCCTTCTTTTTCACAAACAAGACTGGTGCACCCCACGGCGAAGAACTGGGTCTGATGAAGCCCTTATCGGATAGGTCTTGTAGTTGTGCAATCATTTCTTTCATCTCTAGAGGTGCCAGACGATACGGTGCACGAGCTACCGGAGCGGCTCCAGGAATCAGATCTATACCAAACTCTACTTGTCTAACGGGAGGAAGACTATTCAAGTCTTCGGGGAAAACTTCTGGAAATTCACGGACAACAGGAATATCTTCCAACTTATTCTTTTCTGGCTTAATATCTATCACATAAGCTAAGTAACTCGGGCAACCTTTGCTGACACACTTATGAGCTTTTAACATAGATATAAGGCAAGACTGGTGATTTCTACGATCACCATAAATCACTACCGGTCCCCTCTCAGGTAAGACAACATTGATTAACTTCTTATCACAAACTATGTTAGCCTGATTCTCGGCCAACCAATCCATCCCCACTACTACATCAAACTCAATCAAGGCTATAGGAAATAATTGAATAGGTACTCCACACCCCTCTATATTTATCACACAACTATCAAAAACCTATTTAACGGATACTTGATTATCATTTGCAGTATCTACCATTAAAGCATGATCTAACACTTTAGGCTTTAAATGCATATAAGCAGCAAATGAAGGAGACACAAACGATCGGTTTGCACCGGAGTCAAATATCACTTTAGCACGTCTAGAGTTTATTAAAAATGTACCTGTAACCACATCCGGAGTTTCCTCCGCTTCTTGTGCTGTCATCTGAAATGCACGGCCCCTTGCTCTTGGTTGCTCTGGCCTTTGTACTACTGGTCTAACACCCGCTGGTTTCCCTGACGTACCCCCTTGCTGTACTCTTCCTCTCGGACAATCAGACTGAATGTGATCCGAAGAATTACATGAGAAACAAAACCGCGTTACTCGACAGTCTTTAGCAACATGTCCGGTTTTCCCACACCTATAACAAACCCGAGAATCAATTTGACAATTTCCTTGGTGGATACGGTTGCATTTCGGACAACGTCTTTCCACTGGTCGGAAAGGCGGACGGTTATCAAACCTCTGAAATCTGGATTTCTTCGGATCATACTATGGTCCTTCCCACTTTCTTTTTCCCATACCTTTATCACTAGCGTTTCTCCCTTTATCCTGTTCCACGGTTTTCGCGGTGTCTACTGCGGCTGAGAAAGTTTCTGGTCCTTTAGCAATCACCAGACTTCTGACTTATGACTTCTGACTTCTGAATTCAACCCAAAGATAAACCTTTCAATCTTCATTGCCTCCGTGGCAACGTAGTATTCCGTGAAACAAGACTTTTCTAGAAAACGAGCGGTATAGTCCCGAACTGATAAATTCCCTTATTGCAACTTCATAAACTCCCCTTCCAATTGTTTAACTGCTGCTTGGGGACAAAACTGTTTCCTGAAAGCTATAACAAATTCTTCCCAAGAGAAAGTAGAATATATGTCAGATCCTCCAGAAGAAATAAGAGCTTCCCACCAGTATAGAGCATCTGCCTTCAACATTGCTGTTCCGTATAGCACTCTATCTTCACCAGCACACTTACTGGTCTTGAAGATAGCTTCTATCTCCTTCATCCACCTCATAGCTTTCACTGGGTCTCTATCTCCTGAGTAAGTTGGAGGCTTACAACTTAAAAGCATTTTTAAATCACACTTCTTCGTCACTGGTACGACAGTAGGTGTAATAGGCATCTCATCTTCATGAGTAGGATCTGGTATTTCCGTTTCAGTATTATGAGTTCGGTTGAACATAGCTTGGATATTTGCCTGTAATCTTCCCATCTCGGCAGCTAAATCGTCTCTCGTAACAAATTCTGCACCTCGCGGTTGAACTCTGCCGCCTGTTCTGCCTCTACCTCTTTCTCCCCCTCTTCCCCTTGTCCCAACTGTTGGATTTGTCCTATTAGGATTTCCTCCTCCCTCCCGATTCGTTTGTCTAGTACCACTTGCCATTCTATTGATTCAAACAAGATTAATATACACATAAGCACATACCCCATATAACAAGGTATTCCAGTTCAAACATGTACCTGTAAGATCACAATTACACTGGCCATGTTTAATCTGAAATTACCTTACATGATGTTCCTTGTACCTTTTATACTTAGCATCCCAAGGTTCTAAAATAATAGGGACAACCTACTTCACATGCAGTTTAAGTCTAGGTACGGATACAAATACCTAAATCCCTTAAGCTAGGGATCTGATACCATCTGTAACAACCCGGATCCCAAACATACAACAAATAATATATATTTCATAACATCGTTACATAACCAAAAGATTCATAATATAACAAGTAAGGTCCCTTAGTCTTTACATCCAGAATAAGGTATTTCGTTACAAACTTTTTGCTAATTGCATACATGATATCTAGTCATGAAATTAGAACAGCAAAACACGTCTTAGTCTTCATAACATCCTTCTTCCAAAAGCTAAACACATAGTACTCTTCTCATTTGCTCTTACCCGATCCACGACCTGGAATACATATTTTTAAAACAAAATGAGGGTTAGACCTATCGGTCTAAGTGAGAAAATCCCTGTTAGTTTTAAAACCATTTGCACAACCATCATATACATAACACAAATACAAATACCAGTTATGACTCATGCATCATATACCTTCCTGTCTCATTCTCTTGGCCATATTAGTTGGTTGCAAGCCCAACGTACTCTCGTATAGTATGATGCTCATGTAAATACAATATCTCAATATATTATATTTCAAACATAAACATATAATTACACCATCTATCACATTCCCAATCCACACATATATGTATTCCAGTTTAAAAACGTTTTAAAGTAAAACTCACTTGTTTGCTTATCAAAAACTCTTTCCAGTCTTTTCCACAAGATTCAGCTTTCACTCCAAATTCACAGTATCTGAAACGATTAGATACAAGTATCTTTTTACCAAATAGAACACATAAGACCTACTAAAGCTAAAGGCTCTAGATAACTCTATCCTCAAATGTTACCCCCAAACCCGAACTTAAGTCGAGTCCACAGTATATTCAATCCTCATTCTTTCCCTATCCAAGAGTCAACAAAACACAGACTACTGGATACTCAAAAGTATCTGAATTCCCAAAAATGACTAAACAACTCAAGTATCCGGACCACACAAAACAATCCGGACATCAGATCTTTCCGGACAGCATGACCAATCCGAACAGCATAACCTTTCCGGACTACCTAAACAATCCGGACAACATCTGGACACCAAAGCAATCCGGACACTATCCGGTATCTCAATTTAACTGGAAACTTAAAGAAAAGGTACTTACCGGGTACAAGATCGTCCGGACACCTGTAATAATAAACTACCGGACACCATCAACAAAACTACCCGGACACATTCAACTTATCCGGAAACCTCTGTCGGTTTACCTATTTTCAACCCAGAATTCGACTGAAATCATCCCCAATCCGGATGTGATAATTCTAATCCGATAGATACGTCTTAATAGCAATTACAAACATAAATTGTAAAGAAGACATACCTCAAATCACTTCTAAGTACACCAAAATGAAGCCTTAGCCACAATACCCTTTTTTCTTCTTCTTCCCTTCTCAAAATATCTGGATAGTCTAAGGGATAAGATATTACTTAATTTACAATCTTTGTCCTTGAACTATTTCCTAATGACCAAAACACCTTTAACTTATGAATTAACCCAATCTTACCCTAATCATCAATTGTAAAGTTAAATAATTTAACGGAACGGGACTTTAACTAACGAACTTACCCGGGTATTACAATAGACAGCTACAAGCATACTTCAAAGGGCATGTGGGATCAAGTAGAGAAGATTATGAGCGGGAGAAAAGTTGGAAACCAACTGCATCACCAAGTTTGATGGCTTCAAGCAGCGCAACGGCGAATCAATCACACATGCCTATGAACGATTCTGCCTCCTTCTGAATGAGCTCCACAAGAACAAGATCACTCGATCTAACACGGAGAATGCTCTCAAGTTTCTGAACAACCTCCTGCCAGAATGGAAAATGTTCGCTTCTCACATCAAACACAACAACCTGATGGAGAACGTTCCAATCCATGAACTCTACGAGATGCTTCTGCGGGAGGAGGATGAAGTAATGGAGATACTGAGCAGCCAGAAATCCGCTTCTAAGTCACATGCCGATCCACTCACTCTTGTTTCTTCAAAAAGAGGCAAATCTTCCAGTCGTTACTCCAAACGAACCCAATCACCAGATCCACTCACTCTTGTTTCTTCTAAGTCACATGCCGATCCACTCACTCTTGTTTCTTCAAAAAGAGGCAAATCTTCCAGTCGTTAATCCAGAATCTGAAGAAGCGGAGGAAAGCGATTCTGATCCTGAACTGACTGCAGTAAAGAAAGTGACGGCCCTAATCACCAGATCTTTCCAGCAAAAGATGTTTTTCAAGAAACCTTCGTCCAATAATCAGCGCTACTCCACTTCTTCCAACAAGCGCCATGATTATAAGGACAAATATGAAGGAAAGAAAAAGGCAGATGAGCACAAGCAACCTGACCACAAGGAGAAGAATGAGAAGGATGATGGCAAGTCTGAGTCAAAGAAGAAGGATGAACCTGTCACGTGCTATAATTGCGGCAAATTGGGTCATTTTGCCAAGGATTTTAGAAGGCCCGTTGAGAAAAAAACGTACACTACTACAAGGCTAAACTTCTGTTGGCAGAGCAGAAAGCTGTCGGAAAGGCACTATTAGTCGAAGATGATCACTGGTTAAATCAATCCGACACTGACAGCGATTCTGAAGATGCTGATGCTTAAATTGGACAATCACTCCCCTCCGTCAAAAACGACAAATATTTGTCAGGTATGTGAACCCCTCTATCAAAACGTAGTCGAACAGATGCAACCGCTTGTTCAACGGATAGAATCTTATAAGGCATCCACTGATGAACAACTGCTTGAAATTAACTAAATAAAAGAAAAGTTAGATGTTCAAAAGCGAATTACTAAAAAATACAAGTCCGAATGAGCTAACTTAAAAGTACAATGCACAAATCTTTCTTTAATACCAAAGGACTTAAGGGCCAAGATATCTGAACTGACTTTAAAGCTGGATCAGTGTAAGAATGAGAAAGCAGAGATTATTTATCAATGCTCCTCTCTCCAAATCCAACACAAAGAGTTTGTGTCGAAAATAACTGATCTTGAAACTAAACTTCACAAAAGAGGTCAAACTGATCAGACAATTCACATGAACAAACCTAAGGAATTCACGTACTTTAACAAGGAATGGCGAATTGGATACGATAACCCATAGTACTTGACAAAGGTTTTGTCCAAGAGACCTATTCTTTATCACTTTAATTTTCTTGGTCTAGACAAAAAGTATCCCGAGTATAAAATCGATTGGACTGGACCTCTTGAAAAGGAAAAGGAAGAGGAAACTGAGGAATACAAACGCAAACATACTTCGAAAATGCAATTACCCTTTGTGTATGAACCTCTTAACAACACTTACAAGAAAAATAAATCCAAGTACCTTTCGAATGACTAATTTGACGGCTATAAGGTCGCTGTGCCCAAGGATTCCTCGAAAAAGGATGAAGCCCCATGTAACAACCCAAATCCCATATACACAACAAATCACATAATGTAACATAACATTGATATAACAAACGAAACATCATATTACAAGTACGGTCCCGTAGTCTTTTACAATCAGAAGAAGCCATTCTACTACAAACTTCATACTAAATACATACATAACATTTAATCATTATAATACAACTGCTAAACATGCCAAAATCTTCATCATATATTCCTTCACAAAAGCCATCCCTCGATTACTCTAATTACTTGCTCTTACCTGATCCGCCACCTGGAATACATATTTTAAAACAAAATGAGGGTTAGACCTAATGGTCTAAGTGAGATAAATCCCTGTTAGTTTGAAATCATTTATATAAACCCTATTTATATAAATCACACAGCACGATCAAATATATTAATTTGAACTCACACATCATTGTACCTTCCCTTCTCATTCCTCCTGGCCATATTAGTTGGTTGCAAGCTTACAACGCTGTACAACATCTACAGCCAAACAACGCTATACGGATTCTATAGCCAAACACACCGGTCCTAAGCCCGGCCAACGTATTATAACACCTTATAATACTCATGTAAATATAATACCTCAATATATTATAATTCACATATACCATACATATAAACACGTAATCACCAATTATCACATTCCCAAACCATACGTATATGTATTCCAGTTAAAAATACTTTTAAAGTAAAACTCACCTGTTTTGATTATTACACACGCTCTCAAGCTCCTTTCATAATGGTCTTATCTCCTACCACGACTCCACAGAATCTGAAACAATTTAAGGTACATACACCTCTTTACTAGCCAAACATATAAAGCCTACCAGTTCTTGTTCTCAACTGTATCACTGAACTTAACAACTACCGGGACTACACAGAGTACCGGGACTTCTCAGTACCGGGACTTCACAGTACCGGGACTCTTTGGTACCGGGAGTTGGCAATACCGGAAGTTAGCAATACCGGGAGTCGACACTACCGGGAGTCGACACTACCGAGAGTCGACACTACCGGGACTCCACTTTACCGGGAGTCGACAGTACCGGGACTCCACCGGGAGTCTTAAGAACACAGTCGGTTTCCACTTACCCAGAAATCGATTGAAATCTAATCAAGACGCGAAATTAGAATTTCGAAACCGATAGATATCTTCTATACATGATTACAAACACAATATGTAAAGGACTTACCTCAAAATCGCTTCTAACCCAATCGATTGATGTGGCAACCGTAACTTTCTTCTTCTGCTCCTTTTCGCCTCCATACACACATACACTTTCTAAATTTAGGTTATCAGAATACTATCTGATGCGTAAGGGGTAATATCAAACCACAACTACCAAATGAACCTTGAACTTCTCTTTAATGACCCAAACACCCTAAACTTATAATTTACCCAAACTTACCCTAACATCCAACTTTAAGGTTAACTAAATTTAACGGAAAAAGGGATTTTAACTAACGAACTTACCCGGGGTATTACATCATCTCCCCCTTAAAAGAATTCCGTCCCGGAATTCAGTTAAGCAAAAAGATGAGGGTATTTGGCTCTCATTTCCGATTCGGATTCCCACGTAGCATCCTGACCTCTATGATGCCTCCCCTGAACTTTCACTTATCTGATCTCCTTACTCCTCAGCACTTTAACTTTATGATCAACTATAGCTTCCGACTCTTCCACATAATTCAGTCTTTCATCGACTTGTATCTCTGGTAGGGAGACTGCCCGATCTTGAGTAACTAAACACTTTCGAAAGTTTGATACGTGAAATGCGTTATGAATCCGGCTCAACTCCGGCGGAAGATCTAATCGGTAAGCTACTTCACCGATCCTTTCTGTAATCGCAAACGGTCCGATATACCTTGGGCTAAGTTTACCTTGTCGTCCAAATCGGATGACTCCTTTCTACGGCGAAACCTTTAACATTACGAAATCCCCGATTTGAAATTCCAAAGGCTTTCGACGTCGGTCAGCGTAGCTCTTCTGTCTATCTTGAGCCACTTTCAATCGTTCACGAATCTGAGTAACCTTATCGACAGTTAATTGAACTATTTCCGGCCCCACTAACTGTTTCTCTCCCACTCCGTTCCAACATAGAGGCGTTCGGCATTTCCTACCATACAGTACTTCGAACGGTGCTGCTTGTATGCTGGAATGATAACTGTTGTTGTAAGCGAATTCGATCAACGGTAAATGCTTATCCCACGATCCCCCAAAATCAACAATGCAAGCCCGAAGCATATCTTCTAAGGTCTGAAACGTTCGTTCACTCTGACCATCTGTTTGGGGATGATACGCCGTACTTAACTTTATCTGTGTTCCCATTTCCCTTTAAAAACTTCTCCAAAATCTTGAAGTAAAACGACTATCACGATCAGAAATGATAGATATTGGAACTCCATGCCGAGTTACTATTTCGTCAATGTACAACTTAGCTAATCGCTCCATCGGATCGGTTTCCTTTATCGGTAGAAAGTTTGCAGACTTTGTCAATCTGTCGACGATCACCCAGATAGAATCAAATCCCTTCGGAGTCCTTGGTAGCTTCTTGATGAAATCTGTGGTAATCTGCTCCCACTTCCACATAGGTATTTCTAGCCGTTGTAGTTGACCAAACGGCTTTTGGTGTTCGATCTTCACTTTCTTACAAGTATCACATCTTTCCACATACTGAGCAATCCCTCTTTTATCCCCGGCCACCAATAGAATTGCTTTAGGTCTTTATACATCTTGTTTGTACCTGGGTGAATAGAGAAACGGGATTGATGAGATTCTTGTAAAACATGATCACGCAACCCACCAAACGAGGTACCCACACTCTGTTTCCCAGACACAATAACCCACGATCATCTTTTACTAGCAATGCTGACATCCCCGCTAACCGTTCTGATTTCAAATGTTCATCCTGATAAGCCTCCACTTGGCACTTCTGCAATTCGTCAAATATATTGGGTAGGAGTTCAGTTCGTAGCGAAATAACTTTTATTGTTCCACTCCTTTCTTGACGACTCAATGCATCAGCTACTACATTTGCCTTTCCCGGATGATAAAGGATTTCACAGTCGTAATCATTCAGCAATTCTAGCCATCTTCTTTGTCTCATATTTAGTTCCTTATGGTCAAAGAGATGTTGGAGACTCTTATGATCGGTATAAATTTGACATTTGGAACCATACAGATAATGTCTCCAAATCTTCAACGCGAAGACAACTGCTGCAAGCTCCATGTCGTGCGTAGGATAATGTCTTTCATGATCCTTTAATTGTCGAGAAGCATAAGCAATAACTTTCCCATGCTGCATAAGCACACATCCCAATCCCAGTTTGGACGCATCACTATAAACAACAAAGTCTTCCGAACCTTCAGATAGTGATAGAATCGGCGCGCGACACAGTTTCTCTTTCAATATCCGGAATGCCTCGTCTTGTTCTGCTTTCCATTCAAACTTCAGGTTCTTCCGGGTCAGCTTAGTCAAAGGCGTTGCGATACGAGATAAGTCTTTTATGAATTTCCGATAGTAGCCGGCTAAACCCAGAAAACTTCGTACTTCCGTTGCTGTCTTCGGCGGTTCCCACTTTTCAACTGCTTCCACTTTCATCGGATCAACTTGTATCCCTTTTTCGGAAACTACATGCCCGAGAAACTGAACTTTTCGTAACCAAAATTCACATTTCGAGAACTTAGCATACAACTTCTCCTTCTTTAATAGCTCCAGAATCAAACGAAGGTGTTGCGCATGCTCTTCCTTGGATCGGGAATAGATAAGTATATCATCGATAAATACAATTACAAATTTATCGAGATACGGCTTACATACCCGATTCATTAAATCCATAAAAGCAGCTGGAGCGTTCGTCAGTCCAAACGGAATTACTAAGAATTCGTGATGTCCATACCTTGTTCGAAAAGCAGTCTTTCGAACGTCTTCTTCTTTAACTTTCAACTGGTGATAACCGGATCTTAGATCAATCTTGGAGAAATAGCAAGCTCCAACTAACTGATCGAAGAGGTCATTAATTCAGGGTAACGGATACTTGTTCTTTATCGTGCGCTTATTCAGTTCTCGGTAGTCGATACACATTCTCATCGAATCATCCTTCTTTTTCACAAATAACACTGGTGCTCCCCACGGTGAAGAACTAGGTCTGATGAAGCCTTTATCGGATAGATCTTGTAGTTGTGCCATCATATCTTTCATCTCTGGAGGTGCCAGACGATAAGGTGCACGGGCTACAGGAGTGGCTCCAGGAATCAGGTCTATACCGAACTCTACTTGTCTAACAGGCGGAAGACTATTCAAGTCTTCGGGGAATACTTCAGGGAATTCACTAACAATAGGAATATCTTCCATCCTATCCTTTTCTGGCTTAATATCTATCACGTAAGCCAAGTAACTCTGACAACCCTTATTAACATACTTACGTGCTTTTACCATCGATATGAGGCAAGACTGATGATTCCTACGATCACCATAAATCACTACTGGTCTTTTATCAGGTAATACAACATTTATTAACTTCTTATCACAAACTATGTTAGCCTGATTCTCAGCTAACCAATCCATCCCAACTACTACATCAAACTCTATCAAAGTTATCGGAAACAATTGTATCGGCACTCCACACCCCTCTATATTTATCACACAGCCATCAAATACTTCTTTAATTGACACTTGATTATCATTTGCCGTATCTACTGATAGAGCATGTTCTAGCATTTTAGGTTTCAAACACAGGCAAGCAACAAATGTAGGAGACACAAACGATCGGTTTGCACCGGAATCAAATAACACCTTAGCACGTGTAGAGTTTATTAAAAATGTACCTGTGACCACATCCGAAGTTTCCTCCTCTTCTTTCTCGGTCATTTGAAATGCACGACCCCTGGTTACTGGCGGTTCCAGTCTTGGTATTACTGGTTTAACAATCGCTGGCCTGCCCAATGACCCACCTTGCTGTATCCTCCCCCGCGGACAGTCCGACTGAAGGTGATCCGGAGAATTGCATAAGGAACATAACCGCGTTACCTTACAATCTTTAATGACGTGCCCCTTCTTCCCACACTTATAACACGCTCGTAAATCACCTTGGCAATTTCCTTGGTGGACACGGTTGCACTTCTGACATGGTCTTTCCGTTGGTCGAAACGGTGGACGGTTATCATACCTCTGAAATCGGGACTTCTTCGGATCGTGTTGTGGTCCTTCCCACTTTCTCTTCCCGATACTTTTATCGCCAGCATCCCTTCTAATATCTCGTTCAACATTCTTCGCGACATCAACTGCAGCTGAGAAGGTATCGGGTCCCTTTGCAGTCACTAGCCTTCTGACTTCTGAGTTCAGCCCAAAGATAAACCTTTCCGTCTTCATCGCCTCCGTAGCAACGTAGTATTCTGCGAACCGATACTTTTCTAGAAAGCTAGCGGTGTAATCTCGAACGGATAAGTTTTCTTGTTGCAGGTTCATAAATTCCCCTTCCAGTTGTTTGACGGCTGCTTGGGGACAAAATGCGTTCCTGTAGGCTATCACAAATTCTTCCCAAGAGAGGGTAGAATAAACATCAGATCCTTTAGAATGAATAAAAGATTCCCACCAATACAAAGCATCCCCTTTTAACATTGATGCCCCGTACAATACCCTATCTTCATCTGCACACTTGCTTGTCTTGAAAATAGCTTCTATTTCCTTCATCCATCTCATTGCTTTCACGGGATCCATGTCTCCTGAGTAGGTCGGAGGTCTACAGCTCAAAAACATTTTGTAGTCGCACCTCCTTTGTACTGGTACAACAGTCGGTGTGATTAGCATTTCATCTTCCGGTCCGGGATCCGGTATTCCAGTTTCATTATGACGGTTTCGATCAAACATTGTTTGTACGCTAGCCTGCAATCTTCCCATTTCTGCCATTAGATCATCACTGGTAACAAACTCTGTACCATATGGCTGGACTCTGCCTCCGGCTCGACCTCCAACTCTACCCCCGACTCTGCCCCTAGTTCTGCCTCCCCTGTCCCCCGTTCCTATCGGCGGATTCGTACTATTCGGATTTCTTCCTCCTCCTCGATTCGAATTCCGTGTGCCGCTTGCCATTCTATAGATTTAAACAAGGTTAATATACACATAAGCACATACCCCATATAACAAGGTATTCCAGTTCAAACATGTACCTGTAAGATCACAATTACACTGGCCAGGTGTAATATGAAATTACCTTACATGATGTTCCTTCTACCTTTTATACTTCATCATCCCAAGGTTCTATAATGATAGGGACATCCTACTTCACATGCAGTTTAAGTCTAGGTACAGATACAAATACCTAAATCCCTTAAACTAAGGCTCTGATACCATTTGTAACAACCTAAATCCCATTTACACAACAAATCACATAATGTAACATAACATTGATATAACAAACGAAACATCATATTACAAGTACGGTCCCGTAGTCTTTTACAATCAGAAGAAGCCATTCTACTACAAACTTCATACTAAATACATACATAACATTTAATCATTATAATACAACTGCTAAACATGCCAAAATCTTTATCATATATTCCTTCACAAAAGCCATCCCTCGATTACTCTAATTACTTGCTCTTACCCGATCCGCCACCTGGAATACATATTTTAAAACAAAATGAGGGTTAGACCTAATGGTCTAAGTGAGATAAATCCCTGTTAGTTTGAAATCATTTATATAAACCCTATTTATATAAATCACACAGCACGATCAAATATATCAATTTGAACTCACACATCATTGTACCTTCCCTTCTCATTCCTCCTGGCCATATTAGTTGGTTGCAAGCTTACAACGCTGTACAACATCTACAGCCAAACAACGCTATACGGATTCTATAGCCAAACACACCGGTCCTAAGCCCGGCCAACGTATTATAACACCTTATAATACTCATGTAAATATAATACCTCAATATATTATAATTCACATATACCATACATATAAACACGTAATCACCAATTATCACATTCCCAAACCATACGTATATGTATTCCAGTTAAAAATACTTTTAAAGTAAAACTCACCTGTTTTGATTATTACACACGCTCGTAAGCTCCTTTCACAATGGTCTTATCTCCTACCACGACTCCACATAATCTGAAACAATTTAAGGTACATACACCTCTTTACTAGCCAAACATATAAAGCCTACCAGTTCCTGTTCTCAACTGTATCACTGAACTTAACAACTACCGGGACTACACAGAGTACCGGGACTTCTCAGTACCGGGACTTCATAGTACCGGGACTCTTTGGTACCGGGAGTTGGCAATACCGGAAGTTAGAAATACCGGGAGTCGACACTACCGGGAGTCGACACTATCGGGACTCCACTTTACCGGGAGTCGACAGTACCGGGACTCCACCAGGAGTCTTAAGAACACAGTCGGTTTCCACTTACCCAGAAATCGATTGAAATCTAATCAAGACGTGAAATTATAATTTCTAAACCGATAGATATCTTCTATACATGATTACAAACACAATATGTAAAGGACTTACCTCAAAATCGCTTCTAACCCAATCGATTGATGTAGCAACCGTAACTTTCTTCTTCTGCTCCTTTTCGCCTCCACACATACATACACTTTCTAAATTTAGGTTATCAGAATACTATCTGATGCTTAAGGGGTAATATCAAACCACAACTACCAAATGAACCTTGAACTTCTATTTAATGACCCAAACACCCCTAAACTTATAATTTACCCAAACTTACCCTAACATCCAACTTTAAGGTTAACTAAATTTAACGAAAAAAGGGATTTTAACTAACGAACTTACCCGGGGTATTACACCCCAGCACCTGAAACCAAAACTGAGACGGATGAGTTTAAATCCACCTCTCATTTTGGAATAAAAAATAGTC
The DNA here is from genome assembly GCA_033807775.1 of Saussurea involucrata. NCBI lineage: Eukaryota > Viridiplantae > Streptophyta > Magnoliopsida > Asterales > Asteraceae > Saussurea > Saussurea involucrata. The sequence continues at coordinate 27,228,359 of CM066316.1, forward strand.
GAATTAGAGGAGACACTCGAGAAGGAAATGACCAATTTTCAAAAGGAAAAGTAAGAGCTTCAAAATGATCTTGAGAAACTCAAATCCTCCAAAACCGAACCTGTATCAGGTGAGGCACAGGAAATTCTCAGGAATGAAATCGATAGGCTTACATCAAAACTGTCTGCTTTGGCAACAGAAGTGATGCAAGAGCAAGTAAGCAAGTTTCGACTTCAAGAGAAACTTGACCTACTACAAAACAAAAAGACGATTTCAACCGAAACTTCCTCGGTCTCCTCCGACACAACTTCGTGTAAAGCTTTCATTGGAAAAACCTCTTCACAAAAAGGAAAAGGATGATAATGAAAATATTGGGATGGATTTGGATCAAAGTCTAAAAGTCAATATTGATCTTTGGATTGAGATTCGACGTCTTGAATCCCAAATATTTGAATTGTCAAAATTTAAGGATTCAAATGCAAAAGAAAATTCTTCAAATCAATGTAAATGCGAAGATCAAAAAATTCTTCAAATCAATGTGTTTTGATAATTCTTTATTTGAATCTAGTTCAGACACAAATGAAAAAGAACACAATATTTTTGAAAAAGGAGAGTCATCTGGTACCAAATCTAATTTGTCTCCAAATGAATCTCCTAATTCTAAATGTTCTAACATTTCTTCTTCTTCATTCTCAGAAATGGATGAAGAAAAGTTCGTGGATCTGAAGAAGCCTAGTGAAAATAGCAAGAATAGAAATTCCAATGTTGAGAAGTGTATTGCTTTCAATAAAAATTGTACGCATTTATGTAATGTCTACAATGCAAGTGTCAATAAAAATTCAGAGATTTCAAATTTCAAATTGTTGACACAAGCAAAAAGAAGAATACATTGCGCTCACTGTTGGGACAACTATTTCATGTTAAATCGCAAAGCTTCTAAGGACCAAAAGTTTACAAATATCAATACTTCGAATTCTTCTTCTAAATCTTCAGCAAATAAATCAGCCAGAATGTTAGGTTTTGGGCTAAAGAAGAAAAATAAGAAGAAAGAAATTAAATCAGTTGAAGTAAACATGGTTTGGAAATGGATTCCTAAAAATGAAGTTAACAAACCATGTTCACAAAAGGAACTAAAATTTAAAGGAAAAATTCAAGGTTCCTCAACTGAAATTAATAAACTGATCCGTACTAACAACAAAGGACCCATACTGATATGGATACCTAAGATGCAATAATCTGTGATTTTCAGGACCGTCGTGTGTGGGTCATAGATTCGGGAGCTTCGAGATACATGACGTGGTAAAATCACTTACTGCACAACCTTACTGTACATCTTGGCGGATCGGTTGGTTTCGGAAACAATTCTAAAGGATATGTTCGAGGTCACGGAACGTTAAAGAATGACTCGATTTATGTGGAAAATGTCTTGTATGTGGAGGGTTTAGGACATAACCTATTTAGCATTAGTCAGTTTTGCGACAAGGATTGTATGGTAAGTTTTGACAAGAAGTTCTGTCATGTTGTGGACGAAAAAGGTTCAGATATCTTCAGAGCAAACCGATGCGGAGATCTTTACATAACCGACTTGGCTACCTTAGTTGCTTCGAAACAAGTCTGTCTCGTTTCAAAAGCATCTTTAGACGAATGTTGGTTGTGGCATAGAAGATTATCTCATCAGAATTTCAGAAGCATCAACAAATTGAGGATTGATGGACTGGTTTCAGGACTACCAGATTTGAAGATTGACAAAGTATCAGTCTGTCCGGCTTATGAAATGGGAAAAATGAAACATGTTTCTCACAAGTCTAAAACTCTGTTCAACTGCAACAATGTTCTGGAGCTTATTCATATGGATCTTTGTGGCCCAATGAGAACTCAATCAATTGGTGGAAAGAAATATATCTTGGTTATGATTGATGAGTACTCGCGTTACACTTGGTTGGAGTTTCTATGTCTCAAATCTGAAGCACCAGAGCTGATTATCAAATTCATCAAGAAGATACAGATTCTTTTACAACGTTCAGTTCAAAAGATAAGGAGCGAAAATGGAACAGAATTCAAGAATGCCACTTTACAGTCATTTCTTGATTCAGTTGGAATTTCGCATAATTTCTCTGTACCAATGACTCCTCAACAAAATGGAGTGGTTGAGAGAAAGAACAGAACGCTTGTAGAAGCAGCTCGAACTATGCTTGCTTATTCGGGACTTCCACCAAGCAAGTGGGCTGAAGCAGTTTCAACAGCTTGCTTCACACAAAACAGGACCATTATAAACAAACGCTTAAATAAAACTGCATATGAGATTATTAATAATCGCAAACCTAATATAAAATTTTTGCGTGTATTTGGTTGCAGATGTTTTGTGCTCAAAGACAGACAAAGTCTTACAAAATTTCAAGTCAAAGCTGATGAGGAATCTTTCTCGGATATTCCTTGACATCCAAAGCGTGCAGGATCTACAATAAACGCACAAAGTCGGTCTTTGAAAGCATTAATGTGACATTTGACGAGAATGTTACATTGACTTCTGGACAATATGGTTCAGGACTCAGACTACAACCGAAAGCTTCTACTCAACAAGGAGTAGAACCTGAGCTAAAACAGTCATCTAATTCTGCTTCAAATAGTAATTATAATTCTGATTTAGATTTATTGTTCTATGATGCGTTTATGGATTTTTCTGCAGATATGGAACCACCTTCTGCATCCGTAAATGTACACATACCTCAGACGAGTGTCAATATCTCTGGTCCTTCTGAAGCGAACGGTGCCACTACATCAAGTGCTACAAACGTACATCCGACTTAGTCTACACCTGTTATAGTTCCTGAACAGCTTCTCCAAATGAAGACCCGATTTCAGTGAACACAACATCGGATGTCTCTACGCCTGAATTAATAGCACCTGAAGTTGAACTTCCAACACCAACTCAATTTCCTTCAGCTGAATCGACAGAAGATATACTTGCGATCATAGATGAAAATGATGCTTCCAACACTCATGTTGATATTCCTACTCTCCCGAGCTCACTCAAATGGACAAAGGCACATCCTCCTGCTAACATCATTGGTGACATCAAGGATGGTGTAAAGACAAGATCTACAACAACAAACGAGTGTTTGTATGTCAATTTCTTTGGCTCACTAGAACCCAAGAAAGCATCAGTGAAGCCTCCTAAGGACAAGCGAAACGAAATGTATGGCATTTGGTGAAGCGTCCTAAGGACAAGCAATGCAAGAAGAGTTAAATGAGTTCAAGCGAAATGAGGTATGGCATTTGGTGAAGCGTCCTAAGGACAAGACCATCATCGGTACAAAATGGGTCTTTAGGAACAAAAAGGATGAAGCGGGAATAATTGTTAGAAATAAAGCCAGATTGGTCGCAAAAGGTTACAATCAGCAAGAAGGCATCGATTATGACGAAACCTATGCACCAGTGGCACGGATTGAAGCCATTAGGATTTTTCTCGCATATGTCGCTCACAAAAACATGAAGGTCTTCCAGATGGAAGAAAGTCTGCATTCCTGAACGGAGTTCTTCATGAAGAAGTGTATATGAGTCAGCCCGAAGGATTTGTAGATCCAAAATTCCCAAACCATGTCTATGTCTTGGACAAAGCTCTTTATTGACTTAAACAAGCTCCACGGGCATGGTATGAAACTCTAACAATTCACTTGCTTGAATCCGGTTACACCAAAGGTACTATCGACACAACTCTTTTTCTCAAGAAGAAAGGTGGTGATTTAATACTTGTACAGATTTATGTTGATGACATTATCTTTGGTTCTACAAACCCTGAAATGTGTGTTGATTTTGAAAATGTCATGAAAACACGATTTCAAATGAGTGTGATGGGGGAATTAAAGTTTTTCCTTGGTTTACAAGTAACACAATCAAACGAGGGCATTTTTATAAATCAATCAAAGTATATAAATGACATGCTCAAAAAGTTTGATTTAAATTCTTCCTCCGTCATGAAAACACCAATGGCTACTGGTAGACTTTTGGATGCTGATTTATCAGGTAAATCAGTTGATCAAAAGCTTTATCGTAGCATGATTGGTTCTTTATTATATCTCACGACAAGTAGAACAGATATAATGTTCGCAACATCATTATGTGCTTGTTTTCAAGCAAATCCAAAAGAATCACACCTTATTGCTGTTATGTAACGACCCGTCCCAACATACATCATATAACATACATTACATGCCAAACATTTACAATAAAATATACATATTATTCACATAAGGTCCGAAAGTCTTAAAAATGTACATTACATAATGCGGTCCAAACTTTTCGCTAGCATATTTTACAATACTATCCGTACAAAACGATTAAGGAAAACATCTAAATCCCAAATAGCCTTCAAAAGCACGTTACACTTTATCATTGCCTTTAAACGTTCCTTGACTTGGAATACATATTTTTGAAAACAAAATGAGGGTTAGACCAAACGGTCTAGTGAGATAATCCCTGCCAGTTTACTAAACCTTTGTAAAAACACACATATACCACAAGTAATTAAATACCAAGCATGACTCGTATGCACTGTGTACAACTCATTCCCATGGCCATATTAGATGGGTGCGAACCAACTAATCAATTTACTTCGCTGCACTTACATACAGCCAACATCGCTGCCCCTCCGTACAACCAATACTCCGTCGGCCCTCAGTCCGGCCAAGGTGCACTCGTGTAGTGTAATGCTCATATAAATACATTATACATCTCAATATATCATATTTCAATCATAAGCACATCATCACACCACCTACCACATAATTATCCAGTATATATGTATTCCAGTTTGAAAACGTTTTACAGTAAAACTCACCTTGTTAATATTTTGAAGCCACACACGCGCAAACGATACAACCGAACACGACTATCAAACTTCACTAACGAGGGGCAACCGAGCTTGAAATATATAGACATTGATGAAATCCACATAATTATATGTATATAAGACTCACTACGACAATTGACAACCTTAACAACCCACTAGACACCCCCGAATCGCAACTGAGCTAGAAACCGAACAACCGACATTAAAAACAAGATTAGATTTGCTATATGCCCAAAATAACATGTTCAAAGTGTTTAAATTCTATCTTACACTCAAAATGAGTATCCATACCCCTATATTACGCCCAGAAACGACACGAGTACGATATAAACAAAAATTGGAAAATGTTGAAACAGTGACTTGCGCGGCTTGTCCCACGGCTTGAGGTCGCCCAGGAAGTCGCGCAGGTCTCAGGACAACCCCTTTCCACCTGCAATAGCCCCTGTTCAGCCCCTTGACACCCCAACTCAAAACCAACTCGATTCCAAGTCATTTTGGCTCATTTCTATGGAAGTTTAGCATGTAAATGAGGTTCTAAACATGGGTGAACTAACCGATACTTTTCCAACAATATGAGTAACATCTAATCCATTTAACAACCATTAAGATACATGATCAAGGATATCCATGGTAGAACATATAACCATGAACTTGATCAAACTTACCTTTTTAAATCATAGAAACCATTAACATTTAAACACAAAATAATCTTTTGAATACACTTTTGGAAACATCCATGGAAAGACAAACCAAAACCCATGAAATTATACAATTCAATCCTATTCCAAGACTATGATAACAAACCATGAATGGATAAGGAATCAAGGAGAAGGTACCTGCAACTATTCTCTTCTTCAAAGAAATATGAAAACCTTGAGTACCACCACCATAAGACTCCTTTATCTTTTCTCTTTCCCTTCTCTCTTTTCTCTCTCTACGTATTACACCCACACATACAATTTCACACACTTAAAATCTGAGAATGAGAATGAAAGAGGAGGTGGCATCCTATTAAAAGGGTGACTCATGACAACTATGGTCACTAAGGCCATTCCAACCCTCAACTAAGAGAAATGACAATTAAACCCTCAAACTTATAATAAGACTTATGCAAATAACATAATCTACCCCTAGACTATATGATCACATAAAATACTAAGGTTACTTACTACGGGTTATTACATGTTAAGCGGATTCTTCGGTATCTCAAAGGCACAAGAAATTTGGGCGTTTGAGCTAATAGCTTTTACAGATGCAGATTATGCCGGAAACAGATTGGACAGGAAAAGCACATCTGGTGCATGCCAATTCTTAGGGGATAAGCTTGTGAGTTGGTCTTCCAAGAAGCAAAATTGCGTGTCAACATCTACTGCGGAAGCGGAATATGTCGCTGCGGCTAGTTGTTGCTCTCAAGGTTGTGGATGAAGACTCAACGAAAAGACTATGGATACATCATCAACAAGATCCCGATCTATTGCGATTCCAAAAGTGCAATAGCAATCACTGCAAATCATGTTCAACACTCAAAAACAAAACACATTGATGTCAGGTACCACTTTATAAAAGATCATGTGAAAAAAGGAACCATTGAAATGCATTTTGTGCCTACTGAACTAAAACTTGTTGATTTATCACAAAACCTTTAGATGAGAAAAGGTTTAATTTCTTAATCAGCAAACTAGGGATGTTAAACACTTGGGTATTTTTCTGATTCCTTTAACACATTGAGGGGGAGCGTGTGTGTTTGTTTATTTAAATGTTTTCAATTTTTGAGGGGGAGCAAGGATATCTAAAAGAGATACACTAACCTTTCTGGACTCATGTTCAATCAGTACCAAGGTTTTCATCTGTACTTGCAGATTTATCTGATGTTGAGACAATTGGATATGCATCTTTCAAGGGGGAGCAAGATGATATAAGTCTGTAAGTATGTAATATTAGTATTTTCTATTAAAAAAATTGAGAGAGAAGCAACATGCTTTCAAGAAAAAATAGCTTAAAATGTTTTATCCCAATGAGAGATTGTTGAAAGTTTGATTTTTCTGAAAAAGTTGAAAATGTTTGAGAAAAACACTAACTTTTCGCATCCTTAAGGATACGAGAAGTGCACTACTCGCATCCTCATGGATACGAGAAGTGAACTACTTACATCCTCAAGGATACGAGAAGTTAACTACTCGCATCCTCAAGGATACGAGAAGTACACTACTCACACCCTTAAGGATACGAGAAGTGAGTTTCTTGCATCCCCTTGGATACGAGAAGTAGGTGTTCGCATCAAGTTCATTGCGAGAAGTGATTTTCATGGTTTCAATGTGTTACGAGAAGTATATATCCTTGGAACTACTCGCATCCTTGTTCATGCGAGAAGCTCAGATGAATAGTGCCATGTCATTTTTCTGATAATCGTGTGCCACGTGTCAATTTTTTTGGGGGTATAAATTCAAATTTTTAAAACCTCAGTTCCCACTTTTTCATTTGAAAATATCGTATCAAGTTCAAGAGTGCACTGTTCATCATCTTCCTCACTTCATTTCAACTTCGAACCTGCATATCTCATTCATTAGGTACTCAAATATGTTAATTTTTGTTTCTTTGCTTTCGTATCATAGATTAGATCCTTTCTATCCGTCTATTTTTTTCTTATTTTCAATCTGAGTTCATTTTTTTAATCAAATCAGTATCGTAACTGTTCATCTTCTGTGTGTTTATAAACTGTTCTTAATATGTCAAATTAGGGCTTTAAACTCAAAATTCTTGGTCAATACTTGATGGGTCTGTGTTTTCGAGTCCATATATGTGAATTTTGTGGTATGTTTTTCAATTTTTCATCAATTTTAAATCTGGGTTTACATGTGTCATGCGAAAAGTTCAAGAATTTTTGAGTGTTGTGAGAAGTGTGAAATATCTTAAATGCGAAAAGTTTTTTAACTGGAATTTTTTTTCTAAGGATAGAACTCGTATCAGTCTTTGATGTCTAGAACTCGTATCCTCTGGGATACGATAAGTTCAAAACTCACATCTTCTTATTGCGAGTTGTTCAGAACTCGCATTCTTGTGTTGCGAGTAGCTCAGAACTCGCATCCTTCTTCTTGCGAGTTTTCTATTGTTCGTATCCTTGTGTTGCGAGTAGTCTAGAACTCGCATCCTTCGTCTTGCGAGAAGTCCAAAACTCGCATCCTTGGTCTTGCGAGTTCCTTGGTCTGTTGCATGTTTGTTGCGAGTTGTTCAAGTGTCTATGTGTCTTGCGAGTTCTATACTTAGAAATCTTTTCAGATTTTTTTTTTCAAAAAGTGATTTTTGCCAAATTTAACTATTTCAGAACTATTTTTCAAAACAACAGTTCACATGGCCGAAAATCAGGAGGAACAAAGCAGAGTACAGGGTTTTGGTGAACATGTACCAATTATCCCTGAAGCCACACCAGAAATTCCACTTCCATCCACACGTTATGTACAACCATCATTCACCGGAGGAAATCCCGACTTTGCCATAATCCATCCACGGGACTATGTTGAAATCAAGCCAAATAATCATCATATTGATTTTGATCACATCATCATATATCCGGTGATCAAAGAAGTCATAAGGAATCATCCGTTGGCATATGCATTGACTCACACAGTCAATGTATCTATGCTTTATCTTCAACAAGCTTGGAAAACCATTACCCGTACCATGGAGAACCGAAGGACAATCTTTCAGATTCAGATCGATGAATTCATTACCAAGCTGGACTACCATAGACTGAGACTTGTATTGAAGCTACCTGGGCCTGATTCCAGACCTGGGAAAATAGCATTCGACCCTTATCCGACAGAGTCAGAAGTTTTTGAAGGAATCAAAGCTATGAGATATATTGGAGATCTGAATCAAATCAAGGACTTCAACAAAGGAAATCTGCCACCTCTGTATTACACGATCTTCTCTGTCATCAACAGGTGCTTGACTTCAAAGCACTCGGGAATTGATAATGCAAGTCTAAGCATTCTAAAGTTATTTCACGCGGTAGTGTATGATCTACATGTAGATTATGCAGCTATCATATGAAATGAGCTCCAACAGAGGGTAGAAGACATAGAAAAGAAGAAAGGCAAACCATAGGTGCCTTACATGAGGTTTTTACAAATCATCGTACATAGCATGATGAGGTCAAACAGAGATATTCCACGAAGGTTGAACCATCCTTATGTACCGGAAAAATCGATGCAATATCTTCAGAATCAAAAGCAGAGCTTCCATTATGAAATGCCATTATCGGAAGGGTTCCTTGGATACGCAAATCAAAACGCTGAGTGTATAATAGAATATAGGCAATCTATGGTCCGGCCAGAACCGGAGGGACCTACCTAGGACTCAACCCCTAGACGAGCGGTGTCTGTGAGGGTTCAACGAACACGGGTTCTTGAACGGGGAGAGCAGAGGGAAAATGCCGAGAGGGGAACCGATGGGGGTCGGATATCTATTTTGGAAGATACACGGTTGTCGTCTGAGGACACACATCTAGATGACCGTGTAGTCCAATCCACCGAAGACTTGATTCCCAGACATGTTGGGACAACTTCTTTGGCTGGAATACTTGGACCATCTGATGAAGAAACAGATTCTGACAACGCGCCTGATTCTACGGAGGAACATGATGATCAAGGAAATGACGATCAAGGAAATGATGCTGATGATGGTGATAATGATGATGATGGTGATAATGATGATGGTGGTGACAATGATGATGATGTTCAACACGGTGGTAATGATGATAATGATTTTGGTAATGTTGCAGATTTTCTGAGTTTTCCACATACGGAACATATACATGCCGAAACAGTGTCAAGCATTATTGAAACTGTTGTGGGAGATATAAGGAGAACCGACGGAGAATTAGTTGAAAATATATGTGAGTCTGCGAGAGAAAATGAAGAAAAAAACATGTAGAGTGTGAGTGCTACCATAAGTTACTATACCAGAAGGGCAGCCACATCCACCACCAGATCTCATGTGTTGGGATCAGGTGTTGAAAAAGATGTTAGTAGCCCACTAACGCACTTGCACACCCCAGCAAGCCATTCGGCTTCCTCTCAACAGGAAACCGTCTCATTTTCTCACGGGGCTTCAGCACAACTTCTATCCGGCTCTCACTTGGAGAGTTCGGGTATTGAAACAGAGAGACACCCTCCCCGGTCCTCGACTTCTATTCCTGCACAGTCATTGAGTCTAGATCCAATTGCTGGACTATTATCTTCTTTGGCTAGGACACTACCGATTATTGAAACATCTGATGGGAGTCTTAGTGCCCCATCCGGAACGCTCAGAGTAATTTCTTCTGTAGGATTACAAGGATTGAGCGGGAAGTCCTACCAGTGCTAACATTATTCCAACGCTGAATGTAGGCTACATAGTTGATTCAACTGTTGTGTCAACGGGTAACCTAAGTGGTCCCGGTGGTGATCTCCCAGTCTTTGTGATAAGGAATGAGCTCGACGGTGCCTTAAAGACTGTTGAGGAAAATCTGATTAAGGAGATACAAGGTGTAAAGTATCTGTTGAAAGGGAAAGGGCCGATGATTGATGAGCCTGAATTGCCTACACCTCCGCCTCCAGTTGTATTAACACCTCCACCTCAGCCAGATCCTTCCATTGATGAGTTAAAAGACATGCTTTTTGCCATGTTTCTTTCCGTTAGCCCCGATGATCCACAAAACAAAACCCTTATGACCTTACTTGAAAACTTTCAGCGTAGACCCCAACCACCTCCACCTACTCCTACTGTTGTTACTTCTTTAGAGTTCAACACGTTCAAATCCGAAGTACTTACCAATTTAGGTGACATGAAGAAGGCAATGGAAGAAATGTCAAAGCAGATTGCAATTCTGAATCAGAGTTCTAAGCCACAAGCTCAAGGAGTTAAGAGAAGACATGATCAGGATCCCGATGATCGTGATCATGAGGGGGAGATGAGTAAGAAACGGAGATCTGATTCTGAAGCTCCGAGTTTGGGAAAGACTATGTCCAAGACTGAAGTTATTAACTTGTTTGAATCTGGAGCTATGGGAGAAGAAAGTGGAAAGCATATAGTCTTATATGGTGATCCTAATGTGGAACAGACGGTTGAAAAGCCCGAGGTAAATAAGGAGGAGATAAGGGAGGTCGTTGATAGTTTTGTGGAAGTTGTGGAAGTTGTTGATATCAATTCAGATGATGAGGATGATAAAGGAGAAAACGATTATGATAAGTTTTGGAAAGTAAAGGAAAAGATGGAAAATGTACTGATGATTACTGATGGGCTAAATGATCAAGACGTTGAGTTCAGTACAGAAGAGGTAGACTTTCTTACACAGGTCTTTAGGCCAAGTACACCTGAAGACATAGCCGTTAGACCTATACACTCACCTGAACCCATATCTAGTACCTTGATTCCATCTCAACCTGAAACCTTAACTCTTACTGTCAACCTTAGCCAACCAAGTGCTACTCAAACCACAATCCCATCTCCTGAACAAACCATTCCTGTACATGAATCTCCACCAACACCTGAGCCAACCTTTGAAGAACCAAAGCCTGAAATACCAGAACCACCATTTGCTATACCTTCCAACCCTTCACATTTCCAAGTTGGTCCCTCTAATCCTTCTACATCCGATTAACCGGGCCCTTCTTCTTCAAGAAACACAAGGTTATCTGAACTGGAAAAGAGACAAAGAACCTTATATCTGAGAACACCTTTCTTGTAGGAGACTGAAAGAAGACTGTTTGTGCATAGAATATGAAGGTTGAATCCCTATGCTGTGTTGGGGATTACTGATCAGACTGAGGAATACAAGTTTGAGTACATCTATTTTTTGAGGGCAAAGTGTCAAATAGAAAGGTTTGTGAAAAGTAAGAAGCTGATTGTGACTATCAAAGAGGTGACAACAAATCTGTTCTATAAGATGTGGCATCCGGCATTTGTGGTTCAGAGGCAAGACTGTAGAGATTATTCATTCACCGAAGATGATTTTTGTCACTTATCTATTGAAGACTTTGAAACCATGTACCACTACTTCAGAGATCGTCAAATCAGAAGAGATAATGTGATCTTAGCCCTAAATGCTATAAAGAGATTTCTGAGAAGGCACATCTTGTACACTTAGTGCCATGACTTCCAGATGGGATTGGAAAGTGAGCAGCCAATGGTGAATCTGATAAGGCCTAATCAAGAGATGAGGGGTTTGATGAGAATGCATTTATATGCACTGATTGATGAACCTGAGTTTGGAGTTGTATTCAGAAATGAAAGATCAGAGAAGATATTCATACGAATCAATGAATTGGCCAAGTACTCAGATGGTACACTGAAGGTTGTCAGACTGCAGCTTGAACAAAGGCTTAAGAGACATGATGAAGAAAGGAAAATTACTTGGATGTCTTCAAAGGCCAGGATTCTTGTGGTTAATGCTATCAACGAGATTCACGAAAGACGCAATTTCAGAATGGCCATGAGAAGAATTGAAACATATCTTGGGGTCCGGAGAAGAAAAAGACCGTTCCTGCCTTGATAACTAAGGGGGAGATTGTTAGAGCATTATTGTAGTTATCAAGACAGTATTTCTCTCAACTATAACTTCCAAGTAGAGGCATAGACTTGTCATGGCCCTACTATATAAGGAAGTCCTATTTATGAAATTCATAAGCTTTTGTGTCATTTATACTTTACTCATGGAATATATGAATGACAAATTCTCTCTCTAGACTCTCTCTACTTTGTGATTACATTTGCTAGATTTTGGGAACAACAAAACCGAAACCAGACCGACACCTCCACCAGCACCTACTCAACAAACTTACTCGGTGGATGATCTGAAGACCATGCTCCTCGCCCAACTGCTCCAACACGAAAACATTGACTCCTCGACTGAAGCATATCTCCTCACCGTTCTACGATCGCAAACATCTGCTCTGCCGTCATCCATAACCAACCTATTGGACCAACTTGACACGACTCTGAAGGACGTTCAGCAAGCCATTACTACTTTGTCCGAAAGAGTCTCCTATCTCGAAGACACCTGCAAGAGTCAAGCTGGCGGACTCAAACGCCAACACGATGACCAGGATGATCCTGATCACCGTGTGGGGGAGAACAAAAGACAACGGATTTCAGATTCTGAACCAATCGCCACCGAAACTACTCTAATGGTTCAACCGGAACCATCAGCTGTGGTACAATCCGAAGACCAACCTGAAGCCCAGCTGAGTCTAGCCGAGATGGTCATCGACATGGACATCTCAGACGATGAAGACCCAACGGTTGAAAAGCCCGAGGGAGAATCCCAGGCATTGATCATATATTCTGCACCGGAAAGGCCTGCACTTGATCTAATAGATCCTGATTCCGAGATCGACCCGGAGACCGAAAACGCATGGTATCAAAAAGCCGCCAGTGCGATAAACTTCGACGTAAACCTTATCTTTCCTACCGATGCCGACAATGAAATTGACTACAATCAGTTCCTGCTACAAAACCTTTAGAGTACCCGAATCTACGCTAATCAGATTCCCGAGACTTCTACAACATCACATCCGACATCTCCTCAGCAACAACAAGCATCTGATCAACCTCAACCTCCACAATAACCTGTTTGATGGGAGAAAATCATCATCCTCATCCCCTTCCTAGAGGATTCCCTGAAGAGGTTGTCCGTACACAATCTGCGTGTGCTCGACCCAACCTTTTGCCTCGGATTAGCCAAGTTCGACGAAGCTTACGGGAAACAATACTTAGAGGCTATGAAAAGTGTAAGTGCATTATAGTAGCTATCAAGACAGTATCAATCTTGTACTGTATCTTCTAAGTAGAGGCATGGACTTGTCATGACCCTACTATATAAAGAAGATCCTTTTGTGAATTTAGCAACACTTTGAAAGCTTATGTCATTTGTACAGTTTTGCAATATTCATGAATGACAAATTCTCTCTAGATTCTCTCTCTACATCTTTGTGATTACATTGCTAGATTAAGGGAACAACATTTGGTATCAGAGCGCAAACAGGGAATTCAAGCAGATTCAGTACCATTTTTGAAGATTTTTGCACTGTTCATGAAGATTTCGGATCATTGTTCATCTGCAGATTTGTACTTTTTCTGATTTTTGATCGAATTGGACTGAAATTGATAAAATTGGATTCGTTTTTCACTTTTGATCATCTTTAATTCATGGAACATTAGCTAATTCATTACAGATCTCACAAAAATCTGTGATTTGTGACTTTTTGTTCGAAAAGTGTGTTTTAACTGTTTTGGATCAAAACTCAATTAAATTGATCAAATTAGGACTTGGAATCAACTAGGAATCTGTGCAAAATCATCCTGTGAATCTGTCTGTGCAAGAATTGCTGAAATTGATCAACAATTGAAAGATATATGGCAACTTTAGTGATTATTGGATGTTTTTGATGGTTTCGGATCATTCATAAAAGGATTCGGATCATTCATAAGAGGATTTGGATCATTCATCTGGTGAATTTTCGGATTGTGTTAAAATTTGATAAGTATAGAATTCGAATTGTGTTAAGTCCGAAATCTATAGACTCGGATCTGTTTAATCTGAGAAGACAGGATTCCGGATCATCTTGATTCCGAAAAGTTTCAAGGTTTCGGATCACCTTGGTTGAAAAAGTGTGTTTGATTTGACAAGTGAAGGATTCAGATTCAGTATAATAAGAGAATTTTGGAATTCGGATCACTTAACATCCAAAAAGTTGGGAACTCGGATCACGTTTCATCCAAGAAGTACAGATTTCGGATTAGGTTTATCCAAAAAGCACAAAACTCGGATCACGTTTCATCCGATAAGTACTGATTTCGGATCAGTTTAATCCGAAAAGCGCGGAATTCGGATCAAGTTTAATCCGAAACGTACAAATTTCGGTTCCTTATTGTTCCGAGAAGTTTTGGTTTCGGATATGTTTGTCCGAAATCTTTTGGATTCGGTTCAAGCTTCATCCGAAAAGTTTGATCACTAATAGTTGGATCCGAAAAGTTTTTCAAAAAGCAAGAATTTTCAGTAAATTTTTCTAAGTGTATTCATACACTTTCTGCTTGTTCTCTGAAAGATCCAGTATCTAGCTAAATTTTGAAGATGTCTAGAGACTTATTAAGCATGGGATCAAAATCTAAACCTCCAGTTCTGCAAACTGATGAATATCCTCAATGGAAAAAGAGGATGATTCAATTCCTTAATAATCAGAACCGAGACCTCATGAAATCAATCACCGATGGACCTCACAGACCATATATGGAAACTAACCCTATTGCAGCCACAACCACAAATCCTTACGTTGCTCTGAGAAGAATTTACAAGGAGTATCAGTATTTCAACGAAAGAGATAAGGAATTAGTGGCTATTGATGAACAAGTGTTGACGTATTTGAGTATAGCTATTCCCAACGATATCTACAACCGTGTAGATAGTCGTGACTCAGCGAAGGAAATTTGGGACGAGATTGAAAGGCAACTTGAGGGTTCACAAAAATCGTTGAGGACCAAAAGAAACCAAAGCATTAATGCCTATGAGGTTTTAAGGCAAAAGAAGGTGAATCATTGAGGGATTATTACAACCGTTACAATATCATTGTCAGGATCGATTCCAAACAAGAATAATTATACTTAGAAATCAGAATTAAAGCTTTTGTGAATAGATCAGCAAACTGGTCATTGGTATGAACTTTAGCAACTTGAATTAATTTCTTTTCATTACAATCTCGAATAAAGTGATACCTGATCTCTATGTGCTTTGTTTTTGAGTGTTTGACTGGATTGTTAACAATGCTAATAGCACTGTTGTTGTCAATGAAGATTGGAGTGTGAAGAAATGTTACCCCATAGTCCAACATCTGATTCTGTATCCATAGAACCTGAGAGCAGCAGCTTGCAGCAGCTATATACTCAGCTTCTGTTGTAGATAAGGACACTGTGGTTTGTTTCTTACACTGCCAAGATACTAGTCTTGCACCCAAAAACTGACATCCACCTGAAGTAGACTTCCTATCCATGTTAGCTCCACCCAAGTCACTATCTGAGTATGCAAGTAGATCAAAGGATGATTCATAAGGATACCAGAGACCTAATCTAGGTTGCCCTCTTAGGTATCTAAATATCCTCTTGACTGCATGAAGGTGTGATTGCTTTGGTGTAACTTGGAATCTGGCACATACACATACTGGAAACATAATATCTGGTCTAGAGGCTGTGAGATACATGAGTGATCCAATCATTGATCTGTAATGATGGACATCCACATCCTCCCCCTCAAGATCAGCATTGATCTGTTTGTGTGTCTCCATTGGTGTGCTTGCTGGCTTTGAGTCTGATAATCCAAACTTATCCAGGATGTCTTTCACATATTTGGATTGGCATATGAAAATTCCATCCTTCTTCTGTTTCACCTGAAGCCCAAGGAAGAAAGTAAGTTCACCCATGGAACTCATCTTGAAGCTCTTGTGCATTAACTCCTCAAAGTCTTTACACATGTGATCATTTGTGGATCCAAATATAATGTCATCCACATAGATCTGAACAAGTAGGGTGTCCTTGATTCCTCTTTCAAATTCATTTTCCAAGAGATAGGTAGACAGGGTGTCATACCATGCTCTTGGGGCTTGATGTAGACCATAAAGTGCCTTCTTTAACTTGTACACTCTGTCAGGATACAATGGATTCTCAAATCCAGGGGGTTGACAGACATACACTTCTTCATCTATAGTCCCATATAGAAAAGCACTTTTTACATCCATCTGGTAGACTTTGAACTTCATATATGAGGCATAGGCTAGAAACAACCTAATTGCCTCAATCCTTGCAACTGGAGCAAAGACTTCCTCATAGTCTATACCCTCTTCCTGAGTATACCCTTGTGCAACCAGCCTGGCTTTGTTCTTGATCACAATTCCTCTCTCATCCTTCTTATTTCTGAAAATCCACTTGGTGCCAATTGCCCTATGACCTTTTGGAAGGTCCACCAAGTTCCAAACATTCTGTAGCTTGAACTATAGCAGCTCCTCTTGCATTTTGGATCTTTCATAGCATCATAAGCCTTTTTGGGCTCAATTTGGGATAGAAAGCAAGTGAGTACAGTATTAACTGTATTTTGCTGATCTTGTAGCTCTTGAAGTCTACTTTGATTCCTAGTCATCATGGGAGAAGCAATGTCTCCAATTACCAACTCAGGAGGATGATTTTTCTGAGTTCTTGATGGATGACCAGATTCCTCTTGTAAGTTCACATCCAGATTTGACTCATTTAAGTCTGGATTTTCTTCAGCTTCTTCAGTCACTTCAGACTCTCTGGAATTTGGACTTGAAGGCTGACTTTCCTCTATTATTCTCTCTTCTTCATTCTGAATGGGTTCAGCTTCCTTTTCTTGTTCACAGAAGTCAACAGGAACAATGGTAGGGAGTGGAAATATCACAGACTGAATTCTGTGATCTGATGGTGGTGCATCCCTTTGTCCTGCATTTACATCACTACTGATACCCAAAGAATTAGTGAGTGAATCAATGTCAAATAGCCAATCAGGACCTGAACCAATAGGATTTGGTGTGTTCTCATTGCATTTGACATTGTCACTTTCTTCAATTATTCTAGAAGAGGTATTAAACACTCTGTAAGCCTTACTCTGAGATGAGTAACCAACAAGAAAACCATCATCTGCTTTGCTATCAAACTTACCTAAGTGAGATTTGGTATTGAGAATTGTACAAGGACACCCAAATGGTTTGAAAAATCCAATAAATGGTTTCTTTTTCTGAAAAAGCTCATAAGGTGTCTTGTTTTTAGGCTTTATTACTAAAACTCTGTTTTGGACATAACAAGCAGTATTAACTGCTTCTGCCCAAAAAGTAGTGGGTAATTTTGAATCAGCTAACAGAGATCTAGCAGCCTCAATCAGTGTCCTATTCCTTCTCTCAGCAACACCATTCTGTTGTGGAGTCCTAGGAGCACTGTATTGTCTCTCAATTCCTTTTTCCTCACAAAAGGTGTTTAGATT
This sequence comes from Saussurea involucrata, assembly GCA_033807775.1. Classification (NCBI taxonomy): domain Eukaryota; kingdom Viridiplantae; phylum Streptophyta; class Magnoliopsida; order Asterales; family Asteraceae; genus Saussurea; species Saussurea involucrata. The sequence continues at coordinate 27,246,205 of CM066316.1, forward strand.
AAGGTTTTTAAATTCAGTCCCATTATCTGATCTAATGACTTTCACTTTTTGATTTGATTGGTTTTCAATTCTAAGAATAAAAGATTTGATCAGTCCACTTGTCTCATCTTTAGTTCTCAGAAAATATACCCAAGTAAATCTAGAGTAATCATCAATAATAACTAAACAGTATGACTTCTTGCCAATGCTCATGACATTTGTAGGGCCAAACAGATCCATATGCAACAACTGAAGAGGATTTGGGTTAGTGTTTATCTTTTTGGACTTATGAGAAGTTTTGTGTTGTTTGCCTTTGAGACAAGCAACACAATGATCATCACATGAATAAACTTTTGATGGTAAACCCCTAACAAGATTATTTTTAACAAGTTTATTCATTGTTTTAAAATTCATGTGACACATCCTTCTGTGCCAAAGTGATGATTCATCCATTGAAGCTTTTGATACCAAACAGTTTAGGGATGAATCAGATGAAACACTTTCTAAATCTAAACAATACACATTATCCTTTCTAGGAGTTCTCAATAGTATCATGTTTTCATCAACTACTTTGAATCCAGGAGCAAGAATAATGCATTCAGAATCAGTAAATAATATACTATGTTTCTTGTCACAGACCTGTGATACACTTAACAGGTTGTATCTCAATTGCTCAACATAGTAAACATCCTCAAATGTCATCTTACCTTTTGTTTCATCACCTTAACCACTTATCTTACCTCCTGCAGGATTATTCCCAAAAGCAACATGTCCTCCATCAATTCTTTTGAAATTCTTGAGACAGGCCATGTTACCTGTCATGTGCCTGGAGAAACCACTATCAACATGACAGATGCTCTTCCCCTTGAGCTGTTGGTTGCCCTGCACATAAGATAAATCAATTAGTTTTTATTGGGAACCCAAGCCAAAGTGATCTTGGGTCTCCCTTGCTCATCAAAGTACTTACATTCAGTTTGGATAAGTTTTTCAACCTGAGGAACTTCAGTACTGGAGTACTTTGTCAAGATGATTGGTCTAGCAGCACAAACACTAGAAGCAGTATTATCTTTAGAAGAAGTACTAACAGTGTTAGCAGTACTAACACTGCTAGCAGCAGTATTGCTTCTAGAAGAAGTACTAACAGTGTTAGAAGCACTAACACTGCTAGCAGCAGTACTATCTGAGGCAGCAGTACTAACACTAGTGCTTTTAGGAACCCACATTGTGACACATTCTTTTTCAGTCTTTTTCCTCATGTGGCTTTTGGATTTAGCTTGTTTCTTAGCCACATGGTTTCTTACAGGCTTCCTATAACCATTTGATCTTTGAAAAGTTCTTTGAAAATTTATCCTTTGGTTAATAGGATTGAAATAACAGTGTTTGGCAAGGTGATTCAATTTGCCACAGATAAAACAAGGTTTTGGTCTGTTAATCCTTTGCAGATCAACTCCTTGTTTTTGAGCCCACTGATTATTCCAGTTTCTTTGATTTCCCCTCTTTTTATCATGTTTTTGGGGTTCATTCTTTTGAGAATTCTTGCAAGAACAATGTTCACAAGTATTGGAATTCACAACAGTGGTCTGTGTATAATGAACTCCCTTTCCTTTTTCAGATCTTTTCATCTCATTGTTCTTATCCCAGGGACTTCCACCTTCCTCATTAGTCTTGATGTAATTCTCTAAGGGATCTCACCACTGACATTCTTGTTCCTTTTCTTAGACTCTTCTTTTTCAGTTTTATCCTCAACAACAACTTCATATAATGGATCTACTTTAGTAGCTCCTTCAGGTAAGTCCTTCCAATCCTTGGTTTCTAACAGGTCTGACCTAGGAGGGATGTATGTGTTGTTGTAGGGTGGGGGTGTGGCATTGTACCCTAGGCCTGGTTTCATCTTACTGTGGATTTGAGCATTTATTATGGTGTCCATGACTTTAGAAGCACATGAAAATTTTTCAACATCAAGTTTTACTTTCTCAAGTTCTCCTTTTAATTTCTCACATTCCTCCCTAGACTCTTTCAGTTGGAACTCCAGACCATTCTTTTCCCACTTCCAGTAGTTTGTATCATATGAGTGTTGAAGTTCATTGGCTTGAAAAGCCTTAATTTGTTCTTCAAACCTCTCAACAATCACTACATAATCTCTTCTATCCTTTTCTAATCTCTTAAGGTCATCACACATTCCCTGGTTGTGATCTCTATACTTTTTCACAATGTCTATACAAGCTTGGGAACAGAGATTAGATTTTACCTCAGTAGGAAGATCCGAGACTTCTGCCATGAGTGCATGATTCTGAATTGCCTCTTCTGCTTGATCACTCCAATCAAATCCCATTCCTTGTTGAGAAACAAGGGCTTGAACAGAGTTTCTGTTCTGGTTGAAGCTTCAAGTCTGAGCTTGTTGATGGTTGTTTTGAGATACTCCACCTCTGCAATCTCTGGCAAAGTGTCCCATCTTATGACACTTGTAGCATTCCACCTTAGACTTGTCAAACCCAGCACCATCTTCTCTTCTTTGGGAAAAGTTGTTTCTCCCAGTCCTCTTTATAAACTTCTTCACCCTCATAGAAAGCATAGCCATCTGCCACTTGATATCCATCTCCTCAAGATCATCAACATTAATCTGTTCTAAGTCATCATTAATTAATGAGGAGTTAACATGACTAGAAAAGAAAGCTTCTAGTACATAATCATTGGCCTTCTCCTGATTGACTCCACCAGCAGTACTAACTGATTCAGGGTTAGCAGTAGAATCAGTTGATGCTGATAGGAGTGCAGCATTATACACATATCCTGAGGGCTTCTTCTTGGCTTCAACCTCTGCTTCAAATACCCTAAGATCATTGTAAAGATCATCAAGCTCTTTATTTTCTAACTGGTCATTCTGTCTGAAAGACACAGTATACATTGTCCATTCCTCACCTAATGATCTTAGAAACTTCCTGTTTACATCATCAGCCTCCATACGAACTCCAACTGTAGCCAATTCTCCAATCAACTTATTAAATCTATCAAAAGTTTGAGTCATAGACTCATTCTTTGTAGAAGTAAAATTTTCATATTTTTGCTTAAGAATTGCCTTCTGGTTCCTCTTGGTGCTCTTGGTACCAGTGAATCTCTTTTCCAATGCATTCCATAAAATCTGAGCATCAGTGCAGTGATGAAATTGGTGCTGATACTCATTGGGAATAGCCAAAAGCAGAGTGCTTAAGGCTTTCATCTCTGTTTGTCTAACCTTTCTTTCTGCATCAGTCTTTGGAGGGGGTCTTTTGCCATCTGGTCCAACCCTTCCTTCAGCACATGGACCATTCTCTATAATATCCCAGATGGAATAATCAGTAAGCAAAATATACTGCTTGATTCTAATCTTCCACATGTCAAACTCATTAGGCCTGAGCATGGGAACCTTTGAAACAAGAGTACTGTTTGATTCAACTGTGTTGTCCATAATGATTGTAGATTTCTAAGAAACCAAGCTCTGATACCACTTGTCAGGATCGATTCCAAACAAGAATAATTATACTTAGAAATCAGAATTAAAGAATCTTGCGGAATAGAACTTTAATTCAAACACACTCAATGAACAACTAATCAGAAAACACAATCTGTTTGTATTCAATACTTCAACTCACAAGTTTACAACCAAACCTCAATCTTGTTGAACAGGCTCAACAAGACGACTTCTACTTCTCTAGAAATAGGGTTCTAAACCTTGAGGTTAATTCTCTCTAAAACAAAAACGAATTCTTAAACAATCTCACCGAATAGCTATCTATCAAAATCTATTTATACTAAATAATTACAAGATAACTATCAAAACAAAATAGATCTTCAGAATATTCGTTCATACTTATCTTCAATCATTCCATCTTTATCTCCAACATTCTTGCATTCCATAATTATGATCACAAGCAGCATTAACATCGTTATGCACAAGCAGTACTAACATTGTTCCAGCAGCATTAACTTTTACTTGTAGTACTAACTTTGCTCTGGCAGTAGTATTGTTGTTCTGGCAGTACTAACCATACTTGGCAAATCTTCAGTTCCCAACAATCATTCTGAACGATCTGAGAAGGAATGGTGTTGATAAATCTGAATTGGAAATCAATTACAAATTTGTCAAGAACCTCTTGCCTGAGTGGGATTCTTATTCCGTACAACTTCAAATGTCAAGAGATATGAACGATGAAAAGCTGAGTGACATTTTTAGCATCCTTGGTCAACATGAGGACAAGGTGAAGGAGTTAAAAGATAAGAACAAGAAGGTGGAAGAATCTCTGGCACTACTGAGTGAGCACAAGAAAAGCGGGTGGTTAAAGGCAAAGGCTTTAATTTCTGATATGAGTAAGATGATGAAAAGTTCTGATGATGAGGAAAGTGAAGGTTCTGGAGATGAGATGTATGATTTCGCTGAAAATTAGCTTTGTTAACCAATAGATTTCAAAAGAGGTTTAGTAGAAAGAAATTATATTCAAAGACTAAACCTGGATATAACAAGGCTGACAAATACAAGAGATCTGAGAAACGGTATGAGGAGAAAGAGGAAGAGAAAAAGGAGAAAAAGGAAAAAGAGGAGAAGAAGGAAAGAGATGATAAGAATTGTTTCAATTGCGGTAAGCCTGGTCATTTTTCCCGAGAGTGCAAACACAAGAAGGTAAAGAACTTTGAGTATTATCAAAGAAAAGCGCACTTGGCAAAGGCAAAAGAATCTAGAAAGCCAATCAATGCCGAAGAAGAAATGTGGCTTATTGATTCCTCAAATGATGAAGAAGCTCACTTTACTGAAGTAAAGTACAACTTGATGGCTAAAATGGATGAGGAAGACCAGGAATCCGAGGTACAATCTCTTATTTCTTCTGATGATTCTGATAATGAAGCTCAATCTGAATATTCTGAAAATGAAGAAATGCAACTCTTGATATTTGAACTTGAAAAAATGAAAAAGGAATTTGACAAAGTTCAAAAGAACTTTGATATTGAGAAAAAAATCATTGTTGAGATATCAAGACGAGGCACTTCTTTATAAATGCTTAGCCGAATATAGAGAAAAAGAAAAAGAAGTCATTAAAATTAAAAATCAAGAGCTTGAATCTAAAATTTCTGAGTTGAAGAAGGAAATGAGAAAAACAAGTGATGAAAACATGGATTTACAGTTTAAAATTAAAATTCTTTCTGACGAAAGAATAGAAGCTTATGCAAAGATCAAGCAACTTGAAGATTTGAATTTTAAAAGAGGTCAGACTAAGCAAACTCTAAAATTATTAACTAGTAACCCAAAAGAAACTCGATTTTATAATCCAAAAATGGGACTAGGCTTGTCTGATGTCGAGGTTTTAAAAAAAGCACCTGAAAATCTTTACACAATTGAAAATTTGGGGGAAGGTTTGAAGGAATCTATTAAAAAGGAAATACCTCCTATATCAGAAATCTTTGTTAAACCTGAATGTTCAACTCCAGTTTCTGATAAAGAGAAAGACACGACGGAGAAAGGTTCGGATGAAAAACCAAGATTCAACACGATAAATTTTAAATACGATGAATTAAATTCTAGTTATAAAACCAAAAAGGTTGAACTAACTGAATTTAATTTATTATTTACAAAATAATCAGAGGTTAAAATTTCTGATATTCAAAACAAATAACCTATCTCTGTAAAGTCTGAATCTTGTGAAGAAAAGGAGTCAAATATTCAAGAAGAGTCAATTAAAAAGGAGTTTGTTCAAGAGACTAATTCTGAATTTCCTGATCTGGATTCGGCATTGTTTAAAATTGTTGACTTAGAAAATCAAATTTCTGAGCTAAAATTACAAGTTGAAAAATTAAATGATGATAATGAAAATATTGGGATGGATTTGGATCATAGTCTAAAAATCAACATTGATCTATGGTCTAAGATCCGAAATCTTGAATCCAAAATACTTGAATTGTCAAAATCAAAAGATTCAACTTTTAACGAAAACAGTTCTAAACAATGCAAATATGAAGATCAGAAGAAATCTTCTAAAGTGTTGATTGAGGTAGTTAAAGTTTCTTCTGAAAAATATGCTGACTCTGAATTGTTTGACTTAAACGATCCAATAAATTTCAAATTTGTGGATTTTGATAGTCCTATTTATGAAAAATCTTTACCAAAAATTCAAAAGGAGTTTAGCATATTTGAAGAAGGTGAACCTTCTATAACTAAAACTGATTCATTTTCTGATAATCTTACAAGTTCTAGGAATGATTCACAGTCATCTTGTAAATCTAATGTTACTTCTTCTTCATTCTCAGAAGTGGATGAGGAAAAGCTCATGGATCTGAAGAGACCAAGTGATGTTAGCAAGAATAGAAAGTCCAATGTTGAGAAATGTATTTCTTTCAATAAAAATTATACGCATTCATGTAATGTCTACAATGCGAGTGTCAATAAAAATTCAGCAATTTCAGATTTTAAATTGTTGACACAAGCAAAGAGAAGAATACACTGCGCTCACTGTTGGGACAATTATTTCAAGTTAAATCGCAACGTCTCCAAGGAGAAAAAGTTTAAAAATGTTAACACTTTGAATTCTTCTTCGAAATCTTCAGCTAATAAATCAACCAGAATGTTCGATTTTGGACTAAAGAAGAAAAATAAAATGAAAGATAGTAAAACAGTTGAAGTAAACATGGTTTGGAAATGGATTCAAAAAAATGAAGTTAACAAACCAAGTTCACCAAAGGAACTAAAGTTTAAAGGAAAAATTCAAGGTTCCTCAACTGAAATCATTAAATTGATCCGTACTAACAACAAAGGACCCATAATGGTATGGGTACCTAAGATGCTGTAATCTGTAATTTTCAGGATCGTCATGTGTGGGTCATAGATTCGGGAGCTTCGAGACACATGACGGGGTACAAGCACTTATTGCATGACTTTAAAGTACATCTTGGCGGATCGGTTGGTTTTGTTAATAATTCAAAAGGGTATGTTCGAGGTCACGGTACGTTAAAGAATGACTCGATTTATGTGGAAAAGGTTTTGTATGTCGAGGGTTTAGGACATAACCTCTTTAGCATAAGTCAGTTTTGCGACAAGGATAGTAAGGTAATTTTTGACAAGAAGTTTTGTTATGTTGTGGACGAGAAAGGTTCAGAAATCTTCAGAGCAAAACGATGCGGAGATCTCTACATAACCGACTTTGCAAGTCTAGTTGCTTCGAAACAAGTCTGTCTCGTTTCAAAAGCATATTTAGATGAATGTTGGTTGTGGCATAGAAGACTATCTCATCAGAATTTCCGAAGCATCAACAAACTGAGGATTGATGGACTGGTGACAGGACTACCGGATTTGAAGATCGACAAAGTATCAGTTTTCCGGCTTGTGAAATGGGAAAAATGAAACATGTTTCTCATAAGTCTAAAACTTTGTCCAACTGCAACAATGTTCTGGAGCTTATTCATATGGATCTTTGTGGCCCAATGAGGACTCAATCAATGGGTGGAAAGAAATACATCTTAGTTATGATTGATGAGTACTCGCACTACACTTGGTTGGAGTTTCTACGTCTCAAGTCTGAAGCACCTAAGCTGATAATAAAATTCATCAAGAAAATTCAGATTCTCCTACAACGTTCAGTTCAAAAGATAAGAAGCGATAACGGAACGGAGTTCAAGAATGCTACTTTACAGTCATTTCTTGATTCGGTTGGTATTTCGCACAATTTCTCGGCACCAATGACTCCTCAGCAAAATGGAGTGGTTGAGAGAAAGAATAGAACGCTTGTAGAAGCAGCTCGGACAATGCTTGCTTATTCGGGACTTCCACCAAGCATGTGGGTTGAAGCAGTATCCACAACATGCTTCACACAAAAAAGGACAATTATAAATAAACTCTTAAATAAAACTGCATATGAGATTATTAATAATCACAAACCTAACATAAAGTTTTTGCGTGTATTTGGATGCAGGTGTTTTGTGCTTAAAGATAGACAAAATCTTACAAAATTCCATATCAAAGCTGATGAAGGCGTGTTTATTAGTTATTCCTTGCAATCCAAGGCATACAGAATCTACAACAAATGCACAAAGTCAGTCATTGAAATCATCAATGTGACATTCGACGAAAATGTGACGTTGACTTCTGGACAACACAGTCCAGGACTCGGACTACAACCTGAAGCTTCTACTCAACGAGGAGTAGAACCCGCACAAAGACAGTCGTCTAATTCTGTTTCAAATAATAATAATAATAATACTGATTTAGATTTACTATTCTTTGATGCGTTTATGGATTTTTCTACAGATATGGAACCACCTTCTGTATCCGTAAATGCAATCATACCACCGACGAGTGTTGATATCTCTGGTCCTTCTGAAGAGAACGGTGTTCATACATCTAGTGCTACAGACAAACATCCGACTGAAACTACTCCTGTTATCATTTCTGAACCATCTTCTCTAAGTGAAGACCCGGTTTCTAAAAAAACAACATCGGATGTCTCTACGCCTGAATCAATAGCACCTGAGATTGAACAGCCAATACCGACTTAAATTCCTTCTGCTGAATCGACATAAGATATACTTGTGGTCATAGATGAAAATGATGCTTCCAACACTCGTGCTGATATTTAAACTCTCCCGGGTACACCCAAAAGGACAAAGGCACATCCTCCTGCTAACATCATTGGTGACATTAAGGTTGGGTAAAGACAAAATCTGCGACAACAAACGAGTGTTTGTATGTCAATTTCCTAAGCTCACTAGAACCCTAGAAGGCATTAGAAGCATTACAAGATGCAGATTGGATTAATGCAATGCAAGAAGAGTTAAATGAGTTTAAGAGGAACGAGGTATGGCATTTGGTGAAGCGTCCTAAGGACAAGACCATTATTGGTACAAAATGGGTCTTTAGGAACAAAAAAGATGAAGCAGGGATTATTGTTAGAAACAAAGCCAGATTGGTCGCAAAAGGTTGTTGGTTTTATATGCTCAAGAATGATTATAAAATAATATTACCGGTAATATATGATCCTATAGGGTCACACCGAACAACAAGTAGACACCAAATTGATATTTATGAGAATTTGATTCTTGATAAATATTAATTCTTGATGAATATTATTAATTATATTAATGAATATAATTCTTAATATAAAATGCAAATAAGAATTCTAGTTTATTAAAATATGATGATTTTAATATATAACTAGAAGTAGCTAGGAGGGACTAATTATGGTAAGTTTAAATAGTTAAAATATAGATTTTAACAAATTTAAACTAAGGGGTTCCAAGTGTAATTTTGCATGGAAGGCTCAAATACTATTGGACCATTTTGTGGTCCAATAGAAAAGGGTTACCATGTCTAGTGCTTTTGGATAGAAAGGATGAGAAGGCTTGCAAAGAAAAAAACACTTGAAAATTAGCAAACTCTCTCCTCTCCCTCTCTCTCTACTTCGGCCGAAACCACACACATAGTGTGTGTGTGGTTTTTGTGTTCTTCCTTCTCAAGTCTATTGTAGAGCTTGTTAGAGTTTTTGCATCAAACGTCAAGAAGGTACTAGCATACTCAAGGTGTTGGAGCTTGTTGGTTGACTACTCTAGAGGAGCTCTAGTTTTGAGTTCTTGCCATCTTCATCTTCTCCAAATAGAAGACTTAACAAAGGACTACAAAGGTTGTATTTTCTAAAACCCCCTATGTATGTTTTTATCTTTCATGTTCATGCAAATGGATCCTTGGTGGGTGTTAAAATGTTTTAATGTTGTTCAAAGTTTTAAAGCTTCCGTTGCACATTTTATGATTTTCGAAATCTTGTTTTGAACAAAACCCAACAAGTGGTATCAGAGCCTCTTTTGCATGCATGTTTAGATTTTTGTTTATATGAAAAATGCTTGGTTTTTGGAAGCCATGGGTGATTTTTCATTATGTATGAAGAAGTTCATACATGGCATCTTTGGCAATTTTTATATATAATTGTTATCTTATGTGACCAAAATTTACATGCATTTTTTGTCATAAAAGTTGCCTTAGAAAAACAAAGTGTTTGTTTATAATTTTATAAATGTATATAAAGTGTATAAACAAGCCAAAGACCCTTTTTTATTTTATGGTTGTAATATTTATTTATTCATAAAGTATGTAATAGTAAATAGACATTCTTCTTTTTGTTAATTTTTATATATAAATAGATTTATGTTAGATTAGATTTATTTATATAAAATGTAACAAGTTTGAAGAATGAAGACCTTTTGAAGACTTTCAAGAAGCTATGGAGTTCCTAGAAGTTTTGCATGCATTTGGATGTTTTTGCAAGTGGGAGCTTGAAGACCTCAACATTTTTTTTGGGTCATCTTGTCCCTTAGGAATGGACTTGACATTCTTGTTTGGTTGAAAAGAATTGTCACTAAATTTTTGGCTTGGTTTATACACTTTCTACATTTTTTTTATATGTTGATATTATCATGTCTGGTTGAAATAGGATTTTGCATGCTAGATAATATTTTGAACATAAAAATAAATCATCTTTTGGAGTTTGGTTTTTCAAAATATCCTTTTATTGTAAAATGATAAAATAGGAGGGATTTAAGCAATAAAGTTTAAAATAGTAAAAAAATTGTGTTTAACTATTTTTATACTTAGAGGGTTAAAAGGAAAATATTGCATGAGAGACTCAAACCTCATTGGACCCTTTTGTGGTCCAATAGGAGTTGCATGTGGTCTTGTGCTTTTTGAATTAAAAGAGAGAGAACATTTATTTTAGAGGAAGATGAGTTTTATTTAAAATAAAAGGAGTTTTATTATAAAAACTCTTTAAAATTTTGAAGTAGTAAAATGAGTTAAAATTGTGATTTTAAAACTCATCCAAACTCCATGTCTAAATAATAAAAGGTTGGTTTATTAAAAAGACTAAAATTGGTTCTAATGCGCTCAAACTCAAACTTTAATATAGGATATTAGTTTAAAATTGACCGCAACGAAATAGTTAATAAAATGGAGATTTTATTTTAGACTAAAAGAACCAATAAAAGTTATTTTTTAAGTACCATGTGTTATTGGATGCATGCAATAATATGGTACTATGAGTTTTAAAATTAAAATTGAGATTTTGAATTTTATGAAAAGTGTTTAAATGGAGATTTTGAAACTCATACAAACTCACAGTCTAATAATAAAAATGTTTATTGAAAGACTATAAATGGTTCTTATTATAATCAAACTCAAACGATAATGTATGATATTAACAAATGATCATATATAATTAGTTGATAAAATAGAGATTTTATTTAACTAAAAGGAACCATTTAATGAGAAATAAGATCTAAATATAGTACCATATCTTATTGAATACTAACACATGATACTAAAATGTTTACAAAACTAGAATTGTAATGCATCTAAAATCCCTTTAATAAACGCAAGTCTATGCCGTCCTTTTGAGAAACACTCAATACGCCACTATGACACCCTTGTGGGATAAAGGTCACCTAACCACTTGGATTGTTCTTGTGATGGATGAGGTGATTCTTATGTCTTTGTGGGATAAAGGTCACCTAACCGCACGGATGTAAGTTTCACACGTTGTTTCAAGTAGGATGACTTGATTGGGAATCTTTTGTGATAAAGGTCACCTAAGCATTAGAAACCCAAGGCATAGATGGGATCAAACATGCCAATTGACAAACAAGTTGTTAAGGATCCCATAACGCTAGGAATTACATTCGATGTAATCGATAAACGTTATCTACCTTGTTGAATTAAATGGACGGGATAAAGGTCACCTAACCGTTTCATTTGTTTTGCAACGTTGGATCCTAGATTTTATACAAATTGATGTTTTTAGAAAACTAAAGGGTAATTAATTTGCTAAAAATTAATATTGAAAATACTATATTAACTTTGTTAAATTTTGTAGATGGCCCAAAATGCAAACACTACAATTAACACATCCCTAAGACCTTTTCTTTTGGAAGAAAAGTTAACCACTCAGAACTTCCCAATTTGTTTTCAAAACACTGAGACGCGTTCTCAGACGTGAAAACAAATCATACGTACTCCTCGTACCTATTCCTCAAGAACCTCCTCTTACCTCTATAGAAGCTAACGATACTTGATTGAAACATAATGATGATTCAATCGATGTATGACGTCTTATGTTTGAAACCATGGTTCCATCCTTACTAGAAAGAATGGAAACGTTTCCACTGAGGGCATTTGACATGGTAAACCGATTACCAAAATATTACCAAATGTATATGGTCCGTGAACGCTTCGATACAATTGGACAAAGACCAATATGTAAGCTCTCATATTAAACTAACGAGGACACACCTTGACTATTTGGATAGACTTGGCTATCCTTATTCCAATGGGAGAGCCGTAGATGTGATCCTCAAATCTCTGACCAACGCATTTGATGTTTTTGTCGAGAATCTGAAGTAGTGATTGATGAGGCAACATTGGTCATAGAAGAGGAGATTGTCCTTCTGAGAAATAAATGTTTTCTAACGAAGGAAAGTCCTTCAGGTATCAATATTTAAGATAGAACTTTTACCTTTCTATCTTACACTTGTGTATTTGATACTATGTATAGAACTCACTCTTGTAATATGTTACAGATAATCAAGAAAGGTAAATGACTGAAAGACAGGCAATATGGTGATCCATATAAGCAAGGAAGCAAGATTGCGAACCAAGCTTATAGGAGATTTTATTATAAAACCATATGGCTTGTATTGTTAAATAAGTTTGTTTCGAACAAGGTTTAAATTTAGTTTGACTAAATTATTATTTTTTCAGTCACATGTTTATTGATTGAATGAAATTCACTTAACCGTTTTGGAAATGATTATATTCATATTCAAATTGAATTATTCTATTTCTAGAACTAGTCCTCCTAATTGAATAATAAAGTGAATCTCAAGAGTCTTCATAAACATAGTTCTATATAATCACCATAAGACTCAAATGTGATTTAAATCAAATCTACACATGAAATAGTCAACTTAATCAAGAAAAACATTAAACGCATATCTAAATTTCAAAAATGTGGTATTTTTGAAACTGAATATAAATATTTTCATTTCAAATATGCGATCTTGATAAAGTTGAATATAGCTCTTTTCTCCAATTCATAGAGAAGGAGAATTTTTTTTTTGTTAGAATTGATACATGTTGATGTATATGGTCTCTCAAAACCAAGTCTAGATATGGTGATAGATAATACCTTCACCGATGATTTCAATTGTTGAAGTTTATGGAACATAAAGATGAAGCATTTGATGTAATTCAAGTTGTTTCAAAGTGAGGATTAAGAAAACAACTCAGCAGGACCATTAAAGTCTTTTCTAATATAGAAGGATAGTAACTAAACCAAGAACTCTTGGATCATCTTAGAAATTGTGTATATCCGAAAGGATAGACCAAACCTTATTAAATATAGTTCGCTCTACGATGAGTAGAAGTACTATCCCTATATCAACTCGGAATTTTATGCCCTAGTTACCATAAACCATATGTTATGGCACCAACCAAAAGGTAGACAAAACACCTTATAAGATTTCGTATGAAAAGTTTTTCATCCTTAATCTTAGTTGAAGGCGTCGGTTTATGAAGCTCATGTGAGACAATAAGCTTCAAGTAAACTCGAACCAAAATCTACTAAATGCATATTTTGTAGAATATACTATAAATTGTTTAAGATACCGATTCTACAATCCCACAAATAATAAAATTGTTTATTGTCCCAAAGCCAAGTTCTTAGAAAGCAAGTTTTTTAATGGGCAAGGCAAATGGGAGATTTAAGGAACTTGAAGGGAATCAAGAACCTCATAACCTAATGCACTTATTGGTTGGCACTAGTTATCAAACAAAGGTTATTGAAACTGAACAATTTGATTGATCAAAACTTAGTGAAAACACCAAGTGTTCGCAAATCTAGTAGAATCATTCAGAAACTCGAGAAATATCGATTTCTCATGAAGAATGACGTATGATAGGTTTCTAGCAAGCCCATCAACTACTAAAGTGCTATGTCAGATTCTGAATCTGGTAAGTGGCTTAGAGTCATGAACACTGAGATACAATCCATTCATGGATCAGTACAAGTATCTCAAAACTGGAATCTTCATTTTGACAGGAAAATTAAAAGTTTAATTTTCATCAAAATAAAAGATGACTCGTGTATTTACTAAAACTAGTGGGAGCGCAGTGAAATTCCTAAACCTGTATGAGCAAGACATACTAGTATTTGGAAGTTAACTTTCCGACATATCAAAACATCATGTTTTGGCTCGGACAGTATTTCCTCAATAAAATACTTAGAAAGGGCTAATTTTGTTCTTGGAATAAAGATCTTTAGAGATTAGATCAAGACGACTTATAGGTTTAAATCAAAGTGCATATGTTGACATGATCTTGAAAGGTTCAAGATGCAAGGCTCTAAAGGTAGTTTCTTGCAAATATGATATGGCATCATTTTGAGCATGTCTCAATATTCTAGCACAAAGATTGAGCTAGATAAAATGATTAGTATTCCATATGCTTCGGAAATTGGATCTATCATATATGTCATGACATGCACTAGATCGAGCGTGTCAAAATGCTTTAGAGCATTAGAAAACGATACCAACGAAATACGAGGGAAGGTCATTGGATGACTATAAAGAACGATTTAAGGTACTTACAAAGAACCAAGGAAGTGTTCCTTAACTGAGGGTTGGAAGAAGATCATAGTAAAATGTTGCACTGATGATAGCTTCCATAAAGATCGAGAAAGTTCTCGATCACAAAAGGGAAAATCTCTTCATTATAAATGAAGAAGTAGTTCGTTTGAAAAAGGTTCCAAGCGAAGGTAAAATTGCATAATACACTACAAAATAAGAATACTCTGCTGTTTTAGAAGCCGCAAAAGAAAGATGCTTGGATGAAAGAGTTCATTGAAAAGCTAGGTAGATGCCTCCCATTCAGGATCATCTAGAAATCTTTTGTGAGAATGTGGGTGCCACTACGCATGCTAAAGGACCCGATGTCACATCAGAGTACCAAGCACCTACTCCAAACATTTAACTATACTCGGAATAAAGTTAAAAATGGAGATGTCAGTGTTCACAGAGTTTACACAAATCAAGTTTCTGGATGAACCCATTCATGAAGCTCCTTATATAAGCTAAACTTGAAGGGTCATGTTTGAGCTTTAGGACTTCGTTATTCTAGTGATGGGATTTGATTTGAATTAGTATTTGGATATTGGAACAAGTTAAGCAACAAGTATATTATTTAAGTTACATATATAGTATATGATTATTTACATACTAGTTGTATTCTATATTAGCATGTTTTTTAATCCATGAATAAACCAGATATTCTAAAATGTCCATAGTCGATCATAGTTGTGGGAGCAACCATGAAGTAAGACTAATATGAATTGGATTGGTTGACTTTTAAAAGTAAAAGTGGCAAAGTGTTGCAACCAAGTTCATAAGTACTTGTTAGGGAACGAGTACTGGACCTGACCCGCTTCAAGATCACTTCATGGATCGTTGTCATAAGTGATTCTTGAATAAAAGGTAGTATCTTTGTATCCTTCGACTTGAGATGCATATTTGGGACTCAAGTGTAGGGAGTGTTATGTTTCGATATGGTTAACCGTTGTTCTTGAAAAAGGTAGCTATAAAGGCCATTATTGGGCATGGCATGAACTGCATGAGAGGCGTATGTAGTCAAGATGGGATTTGTTTCTCTAAATATGATAAGAGTGAGACATCTAAGGCGCCTTACCAAAAGTTGAACAATAGATGAGAATGATAGTGATCCATGTCTCATGTTCAACATGATGTCTAAACAAAGGGATAACTGATACCACACCTTACACGTCAATTAAAGCTATGAGCTTATGGGAATTGGATGTTGTTGAATGGCACTTACGGTCATACATTGCTGGGGGCAGTGAGATGTTGCTAGACGTCCACCACTGTCTATATCATTCTATAATCCAATCTTGAGCAAGTGGGAGATTGTTGGTTTTATATGCTCAAGAATGATTATAAAATAATATTACCGGTAATATATGATCCTATAGGGTCACACCGAACAACAAGTAGACACCAAATTGATATTTATGAGAATTTGATTCTTGATAAATATTAATTCTTGATGAATATTATTAATTATATTAATGAATATAATTATTAATATAAAATGCAAATAAGAATTCTAGTTTGTTAAAATATGATGATTTTAATATATAACTAGAAGTAGTTAGGAGGGACTAATTATGGTAACTTTAAATAGTTAAAATATAGATTTTAACAAATTTAAACTAAAGGGGTTCCAAGTGTAATTTTGCATGGAAGGCTCAAATACTATTGGACCATTTTGTGGTCCAATAGAAAAGGGTTACCATGTCTAGTACTTTTGGATAAAAAGGATGAGAAGGCTTGCAAAGAAAAAAACACTTGAAAATTAGCAAACTCTCTCCTCTCCCTCTCTCTCTACTTCGGCCGAAACCACACACATAGTGTGTGTGTGGTTTTTGTGTTCTTCCTTCTCAAGTCTATTGTTGAGCTTGTTAGAGTTTTTGCATCAAACGTCAAGAAGGTACTAGCATACTCAAGGTGTTGGAGCTTGTTGGTGGACTACTCTAGAGGAGCTCTAGTTTTGAATTTTTGCCATCTTCATCTTCTCCAAATAGAAGACTTAACAAAGGACTACAAATGTTGTATTTTCTAAAACCCCCTATGTATGTTTTTATCTTTCATGTTCATGCAAATGGATCCTTGGTGGGTGTTAAAATGTTTTAATGTTGTTCAAACTTTTAAAGCTTCCGTTGCACATTTTATGATTTTCGAAATCTTGTTTTGAACAAAACCCAACAAGTGATATCAGAGCCTCTTTTGCATGCATGTTTAGATTTTTGTTTATATGAAAAATGCTTGGTTTTTGGAAGCCATGGGTGATTTTTCATTATGTATGAAGAAGTTCATACATGGCATCTTTGGCAATTTTTATATATAATTGTTATCTTATGTGACCAAATTTTACATGCATTTTTTGTCATAAAAGTTGCCTTAGAAAAACAAGGTGTTTGTTTATAATTTTATAAATGTATATAAAGTGTATAAACAAGCCAAAGACCCTTTTTTATTTTATGGTTGTAATATTTATTTATTCATAAAGTATATAATAGTAAATAGGTATTCTTCTTTTTGTTAATTTTTATATATAAATAGATTTATGTTAGATTAGATTTATTTATATAAAATGTAACAAGTTTGAAGAATGAAGACCTTTTGAAGACTTTCAAGAAGCCATGGAGTTCCTAGAAGTTTTGCATGCATTTGGATGTTCTTGCAAGTGGGAGCTTGAAGACCTCAACATTTTTTTTGGGTCATCTTGTCCCTTAGGAATGGACTTGACATTCTTGTTTGGTTCACAAGAATTGTCACTAAATTTTTGGCTTGGTTTATACACTTTCTACATTTTTTTTATATGTTGATATTTTATGTTGATATTATCATGTGTGGTTGAAATAGGATTTTGCATGCTAGATAATATTTTGAACATAAAAATAAATCATCTTTTGGAGTTTGGTTTTTCAAAATATCCTTTTATTGTAAAATGATAAAATAGAAGGGATTTAAGCAATAAAGTTTAAAATAGTAAAAAATTGTGTTTAACTATTTTTATACTTGGAGGGTTAAAAGGAAAATATTGCATGAGAGACTCAAACCTCATTGGACCCTTTTGTGGTCCAATAGGAGTTGCATGTGATCTTGTGCTTTTGGAATTAAAAGAGAGAGAACATTTATTTTAGAGGAAGATGAGTTTTTTTTTTAAAATAAAAGGAGTTTTATTATAAAAACTCTTTAAAATTTTGAAGTAGTAAAATGAGTTAAAATTGTGATTTTAAAACTCATCCAAACTCCATGTCTAAATAATAAAAGGTTGGTTTATTAAAAAGACTAAAATTGGTTCTAATGCGCTCAAACTCAAACTTTAATTTGGATATTAGTTTAAAATTGACCGCAACGAAATAGTTAATAAAATGGAGATTTTATTTTAGACTAAAAGAACCAATAAAAGTTATTTTTTAAGTACCATGTGTTATTGGATGCATGCAATAATATGGTACTATGAGTTTTAAAATTAAAATTGAGATTTTGAATTTTATGAAAAGAGTTTAAATGGAGATTTTGAAACTCATACAAAGTCATAGTCTAATAATAAAAATGTTTATTGAAATACTATAAATGGTTCTTATTATGATCAAACTCAAACGATAATGTATGATATTAACAAATGATCATATATAATTAGTTGATAAAATAGAGATTTTATTTAACTAAAAGGAACCATTTAATGAGAAATAAGATCTAAATATAGTACCATATCTTATTGAATACTAACACATGATACTAAAATGTTTACAAAACTAGAATTGTAATGCATCTAAAATCCCTTTAATAAACGCAAGTCTATGCCGTCCTTTTGAGAAACACTCAATACGCCACTATGACACCCTTGTGGGATAAAGGTCACCTAACCACTTGGATTGTCTTGTGATGGATGAGGTGATTCTTATGTCTTTGTGGGATAAAGGTCACCTAACCGCATGGATGTAAGTTTCACACGTTGTTTCAAGTAGGATGACTTGATTGTGAATCTTTTGTGATAAAGGTCACCTAAGCATTAGAAACCCAAGGCATAGTTGAGATCAAACATGCCAATTGACAAACAAGTTGTTAAGGATCCCATAACGCTATGAATTACATTCGATGTAATCGATAAACGTTATCTATCTTGTTGGATTAAATGGACGGGATAAAGGTCACCTAACCGTTTCATTTGTTTTGCAACGTTGGATCCTAGATTTTATGCAAATTAATGTTTTTAGAAAACTAAAGGGTAATTAATTTGCTAAAAATTAATATTGAAAATACTATATTAACTTTGTTAAATTTTGTAGATGGCCCTAAATGCAAACACTACAATTAACACATCCCTAAGACCTTTTCTTTTGGAAGAAAAGTTAACCACTCAGAACTTCCCAATTTGTTTTCAAAACACTGAGACGCGTTCTCAGACGTGAAAACAAATCATACGTACTCCTCGTACCTATTCCTCAAGAACCTCCTCTTACCTCCATAGAAGCTAACGATACTTGATTGAAACATAATGATGATTCAATCGATGTATCACGTCTTATGCTTGAAACCATGGTTCCATCCTCACTAGAAAGAATGGAAACGTTTCCACTGAGGGCATTTGACATGGTAAACCGATTACCAAAATATTACCAAATGTATATGGTCCGTGAACGCTTCGATACAATTGGACAAAGACCAATATGTAAGCTCTCATATTAAACTAATGAGGACACACATTGACTATTTGGATAGACTTGGCTATCCTTATTCCAATGGGAGAGCCGTAGATGTGATCCTCAAATCTCTGACCAACGCATTTGATGTTTTTGTCGAGAATCTGAAGTAGTGATAGATGAGGCAACATTGGTCATAGAAGAGGAGATTGTCCTTCTGAGAAATAAATGTTTTCTAACGAAGGAAAGTCCTTCAGGTATCAATATTTAAGATAGAACTTTTACCTTTCTATCTTACACTTGTGTATTTGATACTAAGTATAGAACTCACTCTTGTAATATGTTACAGATAATCAAGAAAGGTAAACGACTGAAAGACAAGCAATATGGTGATCCATATAAGCAAGGAAGCAAGATTGCGAACCAAGCTTATAGGAGATTTTATTATAAAACCATATGGCTTGTATTGTTAAATAAGTTTGTTTCGAACAAGGTTTAAATTTAGTTTGACTAAATTATTATTTTTTCAGTCACATGTTTATTGATTGAATGAAATTCACTTAACCGTTTTGGAAACGATTATATTCATATTCAAATTGAATTATTCTATTTCGAGAACTAGTCCTTCTAATTGAATAATAAAGTGAATCTCAAAAGTCTTCTTAAACATAGTTCTATATAATCACCATAAGACTCAAATGTGATTTAAATCAAATCTACACATGAAATAGTCATCTTAATCAAGAAAAACATTAAACACATATCTAAATTTCAAAACTGTGGTATTTTTGAAACTGAATATAAATATTTTCATTTGAAATATGCGATCTTGATAAAGTTGAATATAGCTCTTTTCTCTAATTCATAGAGAATGAGAAAAAGTTTTTTTTTGTTAGAATTGATACATGTTGATGTATATAGTCTCTCAAAACCAAGTCTAGATATGGTGATAGATAATACCTTCACCGACGATTTCAATTGTTGAAGTTTATGGAACATAAAGATGAAGCATTTGATGTAATTCAAGTTGTTTCAATGTGAGGATTAAGAAAACAACTCAGCAGGACCATTAAAGTCTTTTCTAATATAGAAGGATAGTAACTAAACCAAGAACTCTTGGATCATCTTAGAAATTGTGTATATCCGAAAGGATAGACCAAACCTTATTAAATATAGTTCGCTCTACGATGAGTAGAAGTACTATCCCTATATCAATTCGGAATTTTATGCCCTAGTTACCATAAACCATATGTTATGGCACCAACCAAAAGGTAGACAAAACACTTTATAAGATTTCATATGAAAAGTTTTTCATCCTTAATCTTAGTTGAAGGCGTCGGTTTATGAAGCTCATGTAAGACAATAAGCTTCAAGTAAACTCGAACCAAAATCTACTAAATGCATATTTTGTAGAATATACTATAAATTGTTTAAGATACCGATTCTACAATCCCACAAACAATAAAATTGTTTATTGTCCCAAAGCCAAGTTCTTAGAAAGCAAGTTTTTTAATGGGCAAGGCAAATGGGAGATTTAAGGAACTTGAAGGGAATCAAGAACCTCATAACCTAATGCACTTATTGGTTGGCACTAGTTATCAAACAAAGGTTATTGAAACTGAACAATTTGATTGATCAAAACTTAGTGAAAACACCAAGTGTTCGCAAATCTAGTAGAATCATTCAGAAACTCGAGAAATATCGATTTCTCATGAAGAATGACGTATGATAGGTTTCTAGCAATCCCATCAACTACTAAAGTGATATGTCAGATTCTGAATCTGGTAAGTGGCTTAGAGTCATGAACACTGAGATACAATCCATTCATGGATCAGTACAAGTATCTCAAAACTGGAATCTTCATTTTGACAGGAAAATTAAAAGTTTAATTTTCATCAAAATAAAAGATGACTCTTGTACTAAAACTAGTGGGAGCGCAGTGAAATTCCTAAACCTGTATGAGCAAGACATACTAGTATTTGGAAGTTAACTTTCCGACATATCAAAACATCAAGTTTTGGCTCGGACAGTATTTCCTCAATAAAAGACTTAGAAAGGGCTAAATTTGTTCTTGGAATAAAGATCTTTAGAGATTAGATCAAGACGACTTATAGGTTTAAGTCAAAGTGCATATGTTGACATGATCTTGAAAGGTTCAAGATGCAAGGCTCTAAAGGTAGTTTCTTGCAAATATGATATGGCATCATTTTGAGCATGTCTCAATATTCTAGCACAAAGATTGAGCTAGATAGAATGATTAGTATTCCATATGCTTCGGAAATTGGATCTATCATATATGTCATGACATGCACTAGATCGAGCGTGTCAAAATGCTTTAGAGCATTAGAAAACGATACCAACGAAATACGAGGGAAGGTCATTGGATGACTATAAAGAACGATTTAAGGTACTTACAAAGAACCAAGGAAGTGTTCCTTAACTGAGGGTTGGAAGAAGATCATTGTAAAATGTTGCACTGGTGATAGCTTCCATAAAGACCGAGAAAGTTCTCGATCACAAAAGGGAAAATCTCTTCATCATAAATGAAGAAGTAGTTCGTTTGAAAAAGGTTCCAAGCGAAGGTAAAATTGCATAATACACTACAAAATAAGAATACACTGTTGTTTTAGAAGCCGCAAAAGAAAGATGCTTGGATGAAAGAGTTCATTGAAAAGCTAGGTAGATGCCTCCCATTCAGGATCATCTAGAAATCTTTTGTGAGAATGTGGGTGCCACTACGCAAGCTAAAGGACCCGATGTCACATCAGAGTACCAAGCACCTACTCCAAACATTTAACTATATTCAGAATAAAGTTAAAAATGGAGATGTCAGTGTTCACAGAGTTTACGCAAATCAAGTTTCTGGATGAACCCATTCATGAAGCTCCTTATATAAGCTAAACTTGAAGGGTCATGTTTGAGCTTTAGGACAACGTTATTATAGTGATGGGATTTGATTTGAATTAGTATTTGGATATTGGAACAAGTTAAGCAACAAGTATATTATTTAAGTTACATATATAGTATATGATTATTTACATACTTGTTGTATTCTATATTAGCATGTTTTTTAATCCATGAATAAACCAGTTATTCTAAAATGTCCATAGTCGATCATAGTTGTGGGAGCAACCATGAAGTAAGACTAATATGAATTGGATTGGTTGACTTTTAAAAGTAAAAGTGGCAAAGTGTTGCAACCAAGTTCATAGGTACTTGTTAGGGAACGAGTACTGGACCTGACCCGCTTCAAGATCACTTCATGGATCGTTGTCATAAGTGATTCTTGAATAAAAGGTAGTATCTTTGTATCCTTCGACTTGAGATGCATATTTGGGACTCAAGTGTAGGGAGTGTTATGTTTCGATATGGTTAACCGTTGTTCTTGAAAAAGGCAGCTATAAAGGCCATTATTGGGCATGGCATGAACTGCATGAGAGGCGTATGTAGTCAAGATGGGATTTGTTTCTCTAAATATGTTAAGAGTGAGACATCTAAGGCGCCTTACCAAAAGTTGAACAATAGATGAGAATGATAGTGATCCATGTCTCATGTTCAACATGATGTCTAAACAAAGGGATAACTGATACCACACCTTATACGTCAATTAAAGCTATGAGCTTATGGGAATTGGATGTTGTTGAATGGCACTTACAGTCATACATTGCTGGGGGCTGTGAGATGTTGCTAGACGTCCACCACTGTCTATATCATTCTATAATCCAATCTTGAGCAAGTGGGAGATTGTTGGTTTTATATGCTCAAGAATGATTATAAAATAATATTACCGGTAATATATGATCCTATAGGGTCACACCGAACAACAAGTAGACACCAAATTGATATTTATGAGAATTTGATTCTTGATAAATATTAATTCTTGATGAATATTATTAATTATATTAATGAATATAATTCTTAATATAAAATGCAAATAAGAATTCTACAACCCCCTATGTATGTTTTTATCTTTCATGTTCATGCAAATGGATCATTGGTGGGTGTTAAAATGTTTTAATGTTGTTCAAAGTTTTAAAGCTTCCGTTGCACATTTTATGATTTTCGAAATCTTGTTTTGAACAAAACCCAACAAAGGTTACAATCAACAAGAAGGTATCGATTATGACGAAACCTACGCACTAGTGGCACGGATTGAAGCTATTAGGATTTTTCTCGCATATGTCACTCACTAAACATGAAGGTCTTCCAGATGGACGTAAAGTCTGGATTTCTGAACGAGATTCTTCATGAAGAAGTGTATGTGAGTCAGCCTGAAGGTTTTGTAGATCTGAAATACCCAAACCATGTCTATGTCTTGGACAAAGCCCGTTACGGACTTAAACAAGCTCCACGGGCATGGTAGGAAACTCTAACAATCCACTTGCTTTAATCCGGATACACCAAAGGTACTAACGATACAACTCTTTTTATCAAGAAAACAGGTGATGATTTATTACTTGTACAGATTTATGTTGATGACATTATCTTTGGTTCTACAAATCCTCAAATTTGTGTTGATTTTGAAAATGTAATGAAAACACGGTTTCAAATGAGCATGATGGGGGAACTAAAATTTTTTCTTGGTTTACAAGTAACACAATCAAAAGAGGGAATTTTCATAAATCAATTAAAATATATAGATGATATGCTCAAAAAGTTTGATTTAAATTCAACCTCCATCATGAAATCACCAATGGCTACCGGTAGGCTTTTGGACGCTGATTTATCTAGTAAATCAGTCGATAAAAAACTATACCGTAGCATGATTGGTTCTTTACTATATCTCACGGCAAGTAGGCCAGATATAATGTTCGCAACATCATTTTGTGCTCGTTTTCAAGCAAATCCTAAAGAGTCACACCTGATTGCTATTAAGCGAATCCTTCGGTATCTCAAAGGCACAAGAAATTTAGATCTTTGGTATCCAAAGGATTCGAGGTTTGAGCTAATAGCCTTTACAGATGCAGATCTTGCCAGAAATAGAATGGACAGGAAAAGCACATCTGGTGCATGCCAATTTCTAAGGGATAAGCTTGTGAGCTGGTCTTCTAAGAAGCAAAATTGCGTGTCAACATCTACTGCGGAAGCGGAATACGTGGCCGCGACAAGCTGTTGCTCTCAAGTGCTTTGGATGAAGACTCAGTTCAAAGATTATGGATACGTAATCAACAAGATCCCGATCTATTGCAATTCCAAAAGTGCAATAGCAATCATGGCCAATCCTGTTCAACATTCTAAAACAAAGCACATTGATGTCAGGTACCATTTTATAAAAGATCATGTTGAGAAAGGAACCATTGAAATGCATTTCGTGCCTACTGAACTAGAACTTGCTGACTTATTCACAAAACCTTTAGATGAAAAAAGGTTTAACTTTTTAATCAGCAAACTAGGGATGTTAAACACTTAGGCATTTCTCTGATTTCTTTAAAACATTGAGGGGGAGCGTGTTTGTTTGTTTATTTAATTATATTCTACTTTTGAGGGGGAGCAAGGATATCTAACAGAGATACACTAACCGTTCTGGACTCACGTTCAATGAGTACCAAGATTTTCATCTGTACTTGCAGTTTTATATGAAGTTGAGACAACTAGATATGGAGGAAAGTGGAGGAAAGACAGAAGAACAAGGGCAAACCGTACATTCCATACATGCGGTTCTTACAACTGATTGTACACAGTATGATGCGTTCGAACAGAGACATCCCGAGAAGAGTCAATCATCCTTCGGTGCTTGAAAAATCAAAGCGGTATCTCCAACTATCAAAGAAACAATTCGATTATGAGATGCCATTACCGGAATGGTTCCTCGGATACGCAAATTAGGACGTTGAGTGTATTATAGAATATATAGAGTCTATGGTCCGGCCAGAACCGGAAGGACCTACCCCAGACTCAACCCCAGACTCCTGTTCTACAAATCCTCAAATTTGTGTTGATTTTGAAAATGTAATGAAAACACGGTTTCAAATGAGCATGATGGGGGAACTAAAATTTTTTCTTGGTTTACAAGTAACACAATCAAAAGAGGGAATTTTCATAAATCAATTAAAATATATAGATGATATGCTCAAAAAGTTTGATTTAAATTCAACCTCCATCATGAAAACACCAATGGCTACTGGTAGGATTTTGGACGCTGATTTATCTAGTAAATCAGTCGATAAAAAACTATACCGTAGCATGATTGGTTCTTTACTATATCTCACGGCAAGTAGGCCAGATATAATGTTCGCAACATCATTTTGTGCTCGTTTTCAAGCAAATCCTAAAGAGTCACATCTGATTGCTGTTAAGCGAATCCTTCGGTATCTCAAAGGCACAAGAAATTTAGATCTTTGGTATCCAAAGGATTCGGGGTTTGAGCTAATAGCCTTTACAGATGCAGATCATGCCGGAAATAGAATGGACAGGAAAAGCACATCTGGTGCATGCCAACTTCTAAGGGATAAGCTTGTGAGCTGGTCTTCTAAGAAGCAAAATTGCATGTCAACATCTACTGCGGAAGCGGAATACGTGGCCGCGACAAGCTGTTGCTCTCAAGTGCTTTGGATGAAGACTCAGTTGAAAGATTATGGATACGTAATCAACAAGATCTTGATCTATTGCAATTCCAAAAGTGCAATAGCAATCATGGCCAATCCTGTTCAACATTCTAAAACAAAGCACATTGATGTCAGGTACCATTTTATAAAAGATCATGTTGAGAAAGGAACCATTGAAATGCATTTCATGCCTACTGAACTAGAACTTGCTGACTTATTCACAAAACCTTTAAATGAATAAAGGTTTAACTTCTTAATCAGCAAACTAGGGATGTTAAACACTTAGTCATTTCTCTGATTTCCTTAAAACATTGAGGGGGAGCGTGTCTGTTTGTTTATTTAATTATATTCTACTTTTGAGGGGGAGCAAGGATATCTAACAGAGACACACTAACCGTTCTGGACTCACGTTCAATGAGTACCAAGATTTTCATCTGTACTTGCAGTTTTATATGAAGTTGAGACAACTAGATATGGAGGAAAGTGGAGGAAAGACAGAAGAACAAGGGCAAACCGTACATTCCATACATGCGGTTCTTACAACTGATTGTACACAGTATGATGCGTTCGAACAGAGACATCCCGAGAAGAGTCAATCATCCTTCGGTGCTTGAAAAATCAAAGCGGTATCTCCAACTACCAAAGAAACAATTCGATTATGAGATGCCATTACCGGAAGGGTTCCTCGGATACGCAGATCAGGACGCTGAGTGTATTATAGAATATATAGAGTCTATGGTCCGGCCAGAACCGGAAGGACCTACCCCAGACTCAACCCCTAGGAGAGAGGTGTCTGTGAGGGTTCAGGATGCAAGGGCTACTGAACGGGGAGCGCAGACGGAAAATTTCGAGAGGGGAACTGGTGGGGGTCAGCCATCCGTATCTGAAGGTGCATGGTTGTCGTCTTCGGACACACAACTAGACGATCGTGTAGTCCAATCCACCGAGGAGTTGATTCCCAGACATGTTGGGACAGATGCTTCGGCTGGGGTTCTTGGACCTTCTGATGATGATACAGATTCTGACAACGCGTCTGATTCTACGGCGGAACAAGAGGATCAAAATGATAATGATGATAAAGATGATGATGATGACAATGATGATGATCAACACGGTGGAAATGACGATAATGATTTTGGTGACGTATCACAATTCTTGAACTTTCCAAATCTGTCACAAACAACAACTGTTCCGTTGGAAGAAATAGACGTTGATGATTTACCGAGAATGGAACATCTGGATACTGAAAATGTGCAAACTGTTTTTGAGACAGTTCTGGGAGACACAAGGAGAATCGAGGGAGATATAGTCGAAAATGTAAGTGAGCCTGTGAGAAAATTTGCAGAAAATAATATGGAGAGTGTGAGTGCTACCATAACTTACTATACCAGACGGGCAGCCACATCCACCACCAGATCTCATGTGTTGGGATCATGTGTTGAAAAAGACGTTAGTAGCCCACTAACGCATTTTCACACCCAAGCCAGCCATTCGGCTTCTTCTCAATAAGAAGCCATCTCACTTTCTCACGGGGTTTTAGCACAATATCTATCTAGCTCTCACTTGGAGAGTTTGGGTATTGAAACAGAGCGACTCCCTCCCCGGTCCTCGACCTTCATTTCTGCACAAGTTTCAGGTCTAGTGCCAATTTGTCATATATTATCTTCTTTGGCTAGGACACTTTATGGAACATCTGATGAGAGTCTACGTGCCTCATCCGGAATGCTCGGAGTAACTTATTCTATAGGATTACGAGGATTGAGCGGAAGTCCTACCAGCGCTAACATTATTCCAACGCTGAACGTAGGCCACACAGTTGCTTCAACTGCTGTGATAACGGGTAACCTAAGTGGTCCCGAAGGTGATTTACCAGTCTTAGTGACGAGGAATGAGCTCGACGACACCTTAAAGGCTGTTGAGGAAAATCTTATTAAGGAGATACAAGGCGTTAAGTGTTTGATGAAAGGCAAAGGGCCGTTGATTGAAGAGCCTGAAGTGCCTCCACCTCCACCTCCGGTTACACCAGTTCAGAAAAATCCGATTGATCAATCCGTTGATGAGCTGAAAGACTTGTTCTATGCTAAACTGCTTTCCAACAGTCCTGACGATCAACAAAGCAAAACTTTGTTATCACCGCTCGAGAATTTCCAATCCAATCCACAACCACCTCCACCTACACCTACACCTACACCCGCACGAAACACAGTTACTTCCACGGAGTTTAATGCCTTCAAATCAGAGGTTGTACAATCTCTGAACGATATGAAGAAGTCTATGGATGAGCTAGCAAAGCAAGTGGCAATTCTGAATCAAAGTTGTAAGTCTCAAGCTCAAGGTACGAAACAAAAGCATGATCAGGATCCCGATGATCATGATCATGAGGGGGAGAGAAGTTAGAAGCAGAAATCCGATTCAGAAACTCCAAGTATGGGCAAAACTCTATCCACTGAAGAAGTTATTAAGATGTTTGAATCTGGAGCGATGGGCGAAGAAAGCGGAAAGCAGGTCGTTCTGTATGTTGATCCGAATGTAGAACCGACGGTTGAAAAGCCTGAGGTAAATGAGGAGGAAATAAGGGAGGTTGTAGACAGCTTTGTGGAAGTTGTTGATGTTATTGATATCAGCTCTGATGATGAGGCTGATGAAACAGAAAGCGAATATGAAAAGTATTGGAAAGTGAAAGAAGAAACGGAAACCTTGCTTATGATTATTGATGGAACAACTGAACAAGATGTTGGGTTCAGTCAAGAAGAATTCGATTTCCTTACCGAGATATATGGGTCAAAGACACCTGAAGAAATAACAGTAAACCCCATACACTCACCCGAACCCATTTCCAGAACTTTGATGAATCCCAACCTGAAATTACACCATTAACCTTCAACCTTAGCCAACCAAGTTCAACACAAACCACCATACCATCTTCTGAACAAATTCCTCAAACCATTCTTGTTCAACATGTAACTCAACCAATTCCTGAAACCATCCCTGTTCATCATGAATCTCCACCTTTCCATGATCCATTCTTTAAAGAACCAAAACCTGAAGAATCAGAACCACCATTCACTACACCTTTTGTACCACGTGTCATTCCCACATGACGAAGCCAGTCCTTCCAATCCTCCAACATCTGATCAACCTGGTCCGTCGACTTCCCGAGGTAAAAGATTATCTAAATTGGAACAGCGACAACGAACGTTATACTTGAGAACACCCTTTTGGGAAGATACTGAAAGAAGACTGTTTGTTCACAGAATCAAAAGATTAAATCCCTACGCCGTGTTGGGAATTAATGATCAGTCAGACCAATACAAATTCGAGTACATCTATTTTTTGAGGGGAAAATGCCAAAAGGAAAGATTTGTGAAAAGTAAAAAGCTGATTGTGTCAATAAAAGAGGTGAAAACGAGGTTATTCTACAAGATGTGGTATCCAGAGTTCGTGGTTCAAAGGCAAGATTGTAGAGACTACTCTTTCACGGAAGCCGATTTCTGTCATTTAACCATCGAAGACTTTGAATTCATGTATCATTATTTCAAAGATCTTCAAATCAGGAAAGATAACGTGATTCTTGCATTGAACGCCATTAAAAGATTTTTGAGAAGGCATATCTTGTACACGCAGTGTCATGACTTTCAGATGGCCGTGGAAAGTGAGCAACCGATGGTGAATCTAATAAGGCCTAATCAAGAGATGTCTGGATTGATGAGGATGCCTCTATATGTTGTGATTAAAGAGACGGAGTTTGGGATTGTTTTCAGAAATGATAGAGGGGAGAAGATCTTTATAAGGATCAATGAATTGGCGAAGTATTCGGATGGTACACTAAAAGTTGTTAGACTTCAGCTTGAACAAAGGCTCAAGAGACATGATGCTGAAAGAAAGATTACTTGGATGTCTTCGAGGGCTAGAATTCTCGTAGTCAGAGCTATGTCAGAGATTGATGACAGATTGAATTTCAGAACGACCATGAGAAGAATCGAAACTTATCTTGGGGTTCGGAGAAGAAGAAGACCCTTCCTGCCTTGATAGCTAAGGGGGAGATTGTTAGTGCATTATAGTAGCTATCAAGACAGTATCAATCTTGTACTGTATCTTCTAAGTAGAGGCATGGACTTGTCATGACCCTACTATATAAAGAAGATCCTTTTGTGAATTTAGCAACACTTTGAAAGCTTATGTTATTTGTACACTTTTGCAATATTCATGAATGACAAATTCTCTCTAGATTCTCTCTCTACATCTTTGTGATTACATTGCTAGATTTAGGGAACAACAAAGAGGTGGCTACCAGTCAGTCAAGTCAGAACAAAGCACAAGATCACCGAAGTTGTGAACATACAATCTGGTAGAATCTTGAAGATCTGGTATCTAGTCTTTACGGTTAAACGCGAAGATGGAAACGAATGGAAGTTCTCAGAAGCCGACTTCAAGAATCTACGACTGAACGACTTTCATGCCTTACTTAAAGACCTCCGAACTCGAACGATCCGACCGCTACACATGACCAAATCGCTTGAAACTGTAAAGCGATTTTTGAAACACAAGGCGATGATGTCTTATATCACGGATTTTCAGATGGGAGTTGAGCACCGAACGAAGAAGATAAATCTTTTGAAACCCGATTAGAAAGCTCCAGAGCTGAAGATGTATCCCGTCAACTCGCTGCAGCTAGAACCAGATTTCGGAATCGTATACCTCAACGAATAGAACGAGAAGAAGTTTCTCCGGTTCAGTCAAGTCGAAATATTATGCGACAGAACTCTTCAAAAGGTGAGAGATGCGCTTAAAGACATAGTCTCCAAGGAAAAAGAACTCCGGATTTTGTTTGCTGCAAATCGAAACGAATCAAACGCCCGAGAAGCCTTGGAACTTGTTGAATACCGCATGGAGTTTCGTAAAGCAATCCGAAGCTTCAAGATTCTGTTCGCACTCCGAAAGAGATACGTCGAGAACTTGCACAAGATTAAACGTCGATTCAAAAGGGGAGATTGTTGGGAATAAATTCTAATTGAATAGAAGTTCAAGGGATTAAATGTAAATTGTATTTGGGATTAATAATTGTAATGGGCCATGGGCTTGATTAGATTAGGCCTAGATATAAATAGCATATTAAACCATAGAAAATAGGTTAATCGTTCAATTAGTCATTGTGATCAGTTTCTGAAATTCTTGTAAACTCTCTGAAAGGTTTATTCAAGATTATATGGATGACTATTGGAAATCATACTGAGCTTGATATTTACTATTGATTTCCTATTGTATGCACTAATCTGGGATCCACAATATCAATATGTTTCATTTTGGTGTGTTGGACAGGATTAGCAGAAATTGCTATTGCGTTCTTGCTGTCACAGTATATTGGAAATTTCTCGTATTTGAAGCCATAGTCCATAAGGTGGGTCTTCATCCACAAAACATGTGAGCAACAGCTGGCAGCGGCTATATATTCAGCCTCCGCAGTCGATGTTGAGACACAATTCTGTTTCTTTGACGCCCAATTCACGAGCTTGTCACCCAAAAACTGTATGTGACCAGAGGTGCTCTTTTTGTCCAGCAGACTTCCTCCATGATCAGCATCGGAGTATGCGGTGAGTTCGTATCCCGTCCCTTTGAGATACCACAGGCCAAGATAGGGTGTGCCTTTCAAATATTGAAAGATTTGTTTGACCGATCCAATGTGTGACTCTTTTAGTTTAGCCTGAAATCTTGCGCAAAGACATGTAGCAAACATAATGTCTGGTCGACTCGAAGTTAAATACATTAGTGAACCGATCATATCTCTAGAAGTCCTAATATCAGCGTCCTTACCATCGGGATCCGGACCGATCCTGGATCATGGTGCCATCGGGGTTCCAATTGATGTACTGTTCTCCATCTTAATTTCTTCAGAATGTCGAAAACATACTTCGATTGGTTTATGAAGATCCTCCTTGAGAATTGTTTAACTTGCAGTCCGAGAAAGAAATTAATCTCTCCCATCATGCTCCTTTGAAATCTGGTCACCATGAAGTTAGAAAACCAGGTACACAAAGTAGGATTAGTCGAACCAAAAATTATATCATCTACATAAATTTGAACAATAATGATATCACCTTTTGTTGATCCAAACCCTCAGTGATTTGATAATGACCCTCTCTTAAATACTTAATGAAAATTGTAAGTAAACAATATGTATCAGAGTTTCACTATCGTTGATAAGTACTAAGACCTTACAGTACCGTTGATAGGAACTCTCGCTCTTTAGATTAAACATTCAGCGAACACTGTTCACCATAATGCTCTGAGCCTGTTCAATCCTTATGGTGATCGCTGATAAGTTAGTTGTTTACTTATGATCCCTGAAGACAAGTTTCACGTCAACATAGGTTCTACGCTGAAGTCGAATATCAAGCTCAAGAACCAGTGACAAGTCTCCTAATGAACTGATGCGGATCAGCGAAGACTTAGATTTGTCCACTCAACGTGAAGTATCAAGTACAAGACTTCAGTTATCGCTGAACTTTATCATTCGCTGATATACAATGGTAAAGCGCTGTATCAACGAAAAGCTGATCATGAAGTCCTCCGTACAAAGTACTTTTGTCTTAACCACCCTTGCACGACTCCATACGATATGTCAGAAAAGAATCTCCTTATTGTCTGAAATCGTACAACCACTCTGATACTACACTGTTCAAACATGCGGCTACTAAGGTTGTCTACAAAGGTCAATGACATGCAACCAACCAGCTGCTGCCACGTGTAAAGGTGTTGGTCCTGAAGGGCTATACAAGTTTGTAGAAGGGGGGTTGAATACAAACACACAGATTTTACTTTTCTAAATTGTTTATTGATAAATCATTAACAGTTTACAGCTTGTTGCGGAACAAGATTAAGATAAACCTAAATCTAAACAAGTTGGAACACTAAGTTTCTTGCACTAAGAAATAGAAGGAAATTACTAATAATAACCTATGTCAAGATAAGAAAGATGACTTGTCCAGAGTTAGCAAGTGCTTCAAAAATGAAGCTGGGTTCCTTCTTATAAACTGCATGCATTTAATGCATGGCAGTTTACACTTTACACGTGGCAGCAGCTGATTGGTTGCATGTCATTGACCTTTGTAGACAACCTTAGTAGCCGCATGTTTGAACAGTGTAGTATCAGAGTGGTTGTACGATTTCAGACAATAAGGAGGTTCTTTTCTGAGATATCGTACGGAGTCGTGCAAGGGTGGTTAAGACAAAAGTACGTTGTACGGAGGACTTCATGATCAGCTTTTCGTTGATTCAGCCCTTTACCATTGTTTATCAGCGAATGATAAAGTTCAGTGATAGCTGAATTCCTGTACTTGATACTTCACGTTGAGTGGACAAATCTGAGTCTTCGCTGATCCACATCAGTTCATTAGGAGACTTGTCGCTGGTTCTTGAGCTTGATCTTCGACTTCAGCGTAGAACCTATGTTGACGTGAAACTTGTCTTCAGGGATCATAAGTAGACAACTAACTTATCAGCGATCACCATAAGGACTGAACAGACTCAGAGCATTATCGTGAACAGTGTTCGCTGAATGTTTAATCTAAAGAGCGAGAGTTCCTATCAGTGGTACTGTAAGATCTTAGTACTTATCAGCGATAGTGAAACTCTGATACATATTGTTTACTTACAATTTTCACTAAGTATTTAAGAGAGGGTCATTATCAAATCACTGAGGGTTTGGATCAACAAAAGTGTATACTGCAATGCATTAAATGCATGCAGTATATAAGAAGGACTCCATCTTCATTTTTGAAGCACTCGTAAACTCTAGACGAGTCACTTGCTAACTCTGGACAAGTCATCTTTCTTATCTTGAGATAGGTTATTATTAGTAATTTCCTTCTCTTTCTTAGTGCAAGAAACTTAGTGTTCCAACTTGTTTAGATTTAGGTTTATCCTTAATCTTGTTCCGCAACAAGCTGTAAATTGTTAATGATTTATCAATAAACAATTTAGAAAAGTAAAATCTGTGTGTTTGTATTCAACCCCCCCTTCTACAAACTTGAATAGCCCTTCGGGACCAACAAGTGGTATCAGAGCGGATTTGTTTAATCTCATAAACAAGATCTAATCTATACTAAGATTTCTCTTCCTTGCTATTTCTGAAAATGGCTACCAACACAAACACAAACTATATTGACAATGGTTCTCTTGCAAAACCCCCTAGATTCTCCAGAGATAATTTTAATCTATGGAAAAATAGGATGATTCTCTTCTTAGAAGGTGTAGACCCTACTATGCCTTATTATCTTGAAAACGGCCCATATATTCCTGTAAGAATTGATGTTGTAGTTCCAGCCGCTGAGAATAGACCTGCTATTCCAGAAAGGCTGATTCCTAAGGAAGTTCATATGTGGACTGATGAAGATAAGAAGAAAGTGGCTATCGACACAAAACCCAGATCCATACTCTCCATGGCTCTTCCTGACGAAGTCTACCATTCCGTCATGAACCTGAAAACCTCAAAAGCTATGTGGGACACAATCTGTGTTCAGTATGAAGGTACTTCTGAAGTCCGGGACTCTCGAAAGATCAACCTGGTAAGAATGAAACTCTCTCTGAAGTACACCAACGTTTTAGCTGTTTAATAATAGATCTGAAAACTGTTGGTAAGGAATATTCTAACTTTGAAGTGCTGACAAAGTTTTTAGAATGTTTACCTGAAAGTTGGGACAGTTATTCTATGTGTCTCAAGCTGTCAAAGGATCTAAAATCAATGACCCTTTCTACCTTATATGGCACGATGCTGAATCATGAGCAATCGAGTCATCTTAAGAAGAATCTTGTAAAAGATTCCAAAAGCACCCCTGTTGCTTTAATCTCAGAGGAACCTTCCACTCAGCGACCCTCGGTCACTATCACTGAGTTGGAGAGTAACTCTGAAAGGTCATCAGATTCTGACTCTTCAGATGATGATGAATCTTTGGCTCTCCTCACTAAAAAGTTCAGGAGATTCGCCAAAAAGAAAATGTTCAGTAAGAATAAACCTCTTTCCATTACTGACAAGCCAAGATCATCAGCTCCTGTTGATAAGGCTACTGCTACTTGTTTTAACTGTGAAAAGATAGGACATTTCGCTAATGAGTGCAGGTCAAAGAAAGTTTCTAGAAACTCAGCGTTTCCCAAGAAATCCTTTATTCTCAGGAATAGAGATGACAAATATGCCAAGCTGAAAGAAAGGTATGCGAAGCTGAAAAGCTTTAAGAAGAAAGGCAAAGGCCTGATGGCTAACTATGATTGGGCTGCCTCTGATGAAGAAGAATCATCATCTGACTCTGAAGATGATGAAGCCAATCTCTGTCTTACGGCCAAGATTGAAGATGAGGAAGAAAGTTCAGACATTCCCTCTACTTCAACCTCTGCAACTCAGGTATCACCTTCTTTCTTTACCAATGTTGCAAATATTGATGAAGCTGATAGTCTTCGAAAGATCGATCTCTTGACTAGAAGTTTATATGAAGCCATGAATGGCAAAACTGTAGTTGAAAATCAAAACCTTGATCTCGCTGAACAGCTTAAAAACTGTCACCTTCAAATAGAAAATCTTTCTAAAATTGAAGAAGATTTTAAAGATCAAGTGCACTTAAATCAGCTAGTCAAAATTGAGCGCGAAGAAGCTATCGCTGCATTAAGAGCTGAAAAAGATACTGTTGATGGATGGTATAATTCCTCAACAAAGATCACTGAGATAATTAAGTCTCAGATTCCCCTGAGTGATAAACGTGGTCTTGGTTACAAAGTTGATACTCAAGAACCAACCACTGATCGTTCCATGCTCTTATTTGGAACTTTCGTATCCTCAGTCGCTGATACTTCATCCTCTCAGTGTTCCTCTTCTAGACCGCCTATCCCTGAGGAAATTTCTACCTCTTCAAAAGGTAAAGAGAAAATGGTTTATCCAAAACCTACCTCTGTCTTTAAAGATAAAGGTAAAGGAATTGCTTTTAAGCAAAATCCTCAGAAGGGTACCTTAGTACCTAAGCTGAATGCTTCTAAAGCTTTAGTGATTCATCCCTCTGGATCTACTCAGCGTGGATCTATTCAGTGATCTACTCCTAGAATCAGAGTGGATGTCTCTGGTAAGAAATCCGAAGAACTGAATGTTCCTCGCATTTCAAAAGCCAATAGCTTACTTGGTGCTGGTACTTCTGTTTCAAAATCTAAAGCTCAACATTTAAATGGTCCTAGAACTACTTTTAGTTATAGGAAATGTTATCACTGTGGACATACAAATCATATTGCTAGTAAGTGCCCCACAGCCACCCAAGCTGAAAAGATAGCTAAGGTGAAGATCATTGCCCCCAAGGCAAAGAAGACCACTGAGGTTAAGAAATTAACCAAAGTGAAGACTGACAAAGCTGAATCTTCAAATGCTGCGAAGACTGTTGAACCTTCCATTCCAACTACTTCCACTGACAAACGTGTACACATGGTTAAGTGGGTACCCAAGAAAAACTAATCTTCCTTTGTAATGCAGGTTAAGAAGGGTATCTGGTATCTCGATAGCGGATGCCCTAGACACATGACTAGAAAGAAAAGCCTGCTCGCTGAATACAAGGAAGAGAAGGGTCCCTCTGTGACTTTCGGTGGAAATGGAAAAGGACATACCCGAGGGTTTGGTGTACTCTCTAATGGTACAACCACCTTCAGAAAAGTCGCATATGTTGAAGGGCTGAAGCATATCTTCTAAGCATCAGTCAGCTTTGCGACATGGATAACAAAGTAATCTTTACTAAGGAATCCTGCTTTGTCGCTGACAAAAAGCAGAAGATAGCTCTCAGCGGTTATCGTTTGGAAAATGTTTATGTAATAAACATGGACTCAACAACCACTGAGAACTCATGTTTCTTCTCAAAAGCCTCATCTGATGTCAACTAGCTATGACATAAGAGGCTCTCTCATCTAAATTTCAAGACACTGAACACTCTTTCTTCAAAAGAGTTAGTCATTGGTCTACCTCAGCACTCATATGCCAAAGAGCCTTTATGTTCAGCGTGTGAGAAATGGAAGCAGACCAAAGCAAGATTTAAGTCAAAGCAAGTCTCCTCAGTGTCATCTCCTCTACAACTTCTCCATATGGATTTGTTTGGCCCTGTTAACAAACAATCCATCGTTGGAAAGAAATATACACTGGTCATAGTTGATGAATTCTCTCGTTATACATGGGTAATGTTTCTCCGTTCTAAGAGTGACACCCCTGAAGAACTCATCACCTTTGTTCGGAAGATGGAAACCCTGAACAACT
Source organism: Saussurea involucrata (assembly GCA_033807775.1). Taxonomy (NCBI): domain Eukaryota; kingdom Viridiplantae; phylum Streptophyta; class Magnoliopsida; order Asterales; family Asteraceae; genus Saussurea; species Saussurea involucrata. Next base: position 27,283,275 of record CM066316.1, read on the forward strand.
TGACCGTTCGCTCAATAAGGAGTGATCATAGGACTGAATTCAAAAACAGTTCTCTTGATTACTTCTTTGAGAGTAAGGGTATTTCTCACAACTTTTCATCAGTGAGAACACCGCAACAAAACGGAGTCGCTGAAAGAAGAATTAGAACAATTATTGAAGTTGCACGTTCAATGCTCAGCGATTCTCACCTGCCTACTCAGTTTTGGGCAGAAGCTGTCAACACTGCTTGTTTTACGCAAAACAGGTCGCTGATAGTCAAAAGATTCAATAAGACAGCCTATGAACTTTTTCATGGGAGAAAGCCTTCAATTAGCTTTCTTCACATCTTTGGATGTCAGTGTTTCATACTGAACAACAGAGATGCCCTTGGAAAGTTTGATCCTAAGGCTGATGATGGAATCTTTCTTGGATATTCTTCAATTTCCAAAGCCTTCAGAGTCTTCAATCGAAAAAGACAAACTGTAGAAGAAACTATTCACGTCACGTTTGACGAATCCCGTTCAGCGAACTCTAAACCGTCCGCTGATACTGAAGAACTGAATCAATGGATGTTTTCTCATCTTGGTGATTCAGAAGATATTCCCACTCCTCATACTCATACAGTTGAAGATGATAGTCCTACTATCATTCCAAACATGCAGAATAGTGAAGCTGAAACATCATGGGTCTCAGCTGTTCCTTTAAACACTATACCTGCTTCTGAACCAAATGTCTCAGACATTCCATCCACTTTGTTAGGACACTGAAGTTGTCCTTTATAATAGAAAGTTTTGTAAAGCAATAGCTGTGTTAAAGGGCTTATGCTTAATTGTTGTAGCAAGTGATGAAGACTATAAATAGGTCTTTACTTGTAGTTTGTAAAAAAAAGAGAATTCATTAATACAAGATGTAGATCTCTAATCACTTTGTGTTCTCTCTAGGTTAGATTTCCTTTTCAATAATGTTCTTCATCATCTTGTTACACAATACTTGGATTGTATGAAGATCAAGGACCTAACACACTTCTCAGCAATCAGTGAATGAAATGACATTTGCACCTACTCCTCTCTTGGCTGATGTTCCAGAAGTCGCTGAAGCTTCATCTTCAGCTCCTCCTGTTCAGGTTGAGTCAGCGTCTCACGCTCCGGCTCAGCGATGGACTGTAAATCACCCAATTGATCAAATTCTTGGTGGTCCAAACGCTGGTGTTCAGACGTGATGAAGTGCATGTAATATTTGTTTATTTGTTAACTTTATTTCTCTGATTGAACCAAAGAAAATAGATGATGCCCTCAAAGATCCAAACTGGGTCAGCGCCATGCAAGAAGAGCTGACTGAATTCGAAAGAAACAAAGTTTGAAAACTTGTTCGAAGACCAACTGACAAAACAGTGATAGGCACTAAATGGGTCTATTGAAACAAGTTAGACGAACATGGAACTGTAACCCGCAACAAGGCTCGTCTTGTTGCTCAGGGATACAGACAAGAGGAAGGCATAGATTACGATGAAACATTTTCTCCAGTAGCAAGACTAGAATCTATTCATCTATTCTTAGCATACGCTGTACACAAAGACTTCAAAGTATATCATATGGATGTTAAGTCAGCGTTTCTAAATGGAAAGATGAATGAAGAAGTCTATGTGGAACAACCTCCAGGATTCTCAGATCCTAAGCGTCCAGGTTATGTTTATAAACTGGATAAGACACTTTATGGCTTAAAGCGAGCTCCACGTGCATGGTATGACACTCTCTCTACTTATCTCCATATTGAACAATTTGAGCGTGGTAAAATCAATAAAACTCTATTCTTCAGGAAAGTAAAAGGTCATATTATTCTTGTTCAGATATATGTTGATGACATTATATTTGGTTCTACTAACCCTGATCTTTGTACTCGTTTCGCTGATAGAGTGAAAGATGAGTATAAAATGAGCATGATGGGTGAACTAACATATTTCCTTGGTCTTCAGATAAAGCAAAATGAAAAAGGAACTTTCATTAATCAGGGAAAGTATGTTAAAGATATGCTGAAGAAATTCGATTTAACTCAGAGTTCAGCTATGAAAACCCCTATGGCACCACCGCTGACACTAAACAAGGATTCAAATGGAATACCTGTTAATGCCACGCTGTACCATGGGATGATCGGCTCTCTTTTGTATCTTATAGCTAGCCGACCCAATATTATGTACGAAACCTGTTTGTGTGCACGATATCAAGCTGAACCTAAGGAATCTCATATGACCGCGGTAAAGCGAATTTTTCGATACCTTAAGGGTACTGTGAACCTAGGTCTTTGGTATCCCAAAGACTCAGGGTTCGATCTAATCGCCTATTCAGATAGTGATTTTGCAGGTTGCAAATTGGATAGGAAAAGCACCACAGGAGGCTGTCAGCTCCTGGGTGGAAAGCTGGTGAGTTGGACAAGTAAAAAGGAAAACTCAGTGTCCACCTCCACAGCTGAAGCTGAATATGTAGCCGCTGGAAGCTGTTGTTCTCAGGTCTTGTTTATAAGAAATCAACTACTAGACTATGACCTTCAGCTCTCGAAAACTCCAACAATCCAGTGCTACACTCAAAGACAAAACACATCGAAATCAAGTATCATTTTATCAGAGATCATGTGATGAATGGTGATGTAGAACTTCACTTTATCCCAACTGATTATCAGTTAGCTGATATGTTCACCAAACCTCTTGATGAGACAAGATTCAACTTTCTCATCAGCGAGTTTGGAATGCTAAACTTTGAAGAGTAAAATCTTCAGCGGTTCATATTTGATCAGCGATAGGATAAAATCAACTTGTATAACCCATTCTATCACTTTCTCTCTGAATAAACTTGATTCGCTGATATCAAGGTTGTTTTTCTTTCGCTGACAATCGCATGTAAATGCAAGATTTCAAGACAAATTACATCGCTGAATATCTCTTCCTTAATCAGTGATACTGTGAAATTTCTAAAACCAACACTGATATTTCTATTAAGTACTTCATTCTTTCAAAAGTGTCCCTGAGTTTTCAAAACCTCAGAGACATCCTAAAATATGAAAGGACATTTGTAACGTCGTCGCAACGGATAAGCCCCGACACGTTCTTTTTCTGACACACGTTTGCACGTTTCGTTTACCTTCCAATCAAATGCAAACACGTGTCCGTGTCATGATGAAAAACTTTCCCGCTCGAGTTTTTCTCTCTCTCTAATCTCACTATATAAACACTTTTTGGGTTTATATTTTTCCTTTACGCGAAAAACTTCTCCTCCAAGCAAGAAAAAAATTACTGTTGCATTTTGCTATCGAATTTTCAAGAACTTATTCTTCTTCAACGAACTAGGTTAATATTTCTTTTATTTACCTGTTTCTTAAAACTTGTTAATGATCTTCTCATTGTTTTTACAAGATCAAACAAAAGAACTTTTTCAAAAATGAAATCATTTCTTTCATGGTTTTATGAACACAACCTTTCATGGTTGTTCTTCAAGTTTAAACGCGTATATCTTAAACTTGTTCTTCATACGTTTTTTTTCAGAATCCTAATTCTCAAAGGAAACTGGAAAACAAAATTTTTATTGGGTTTGCTTTTCTTTTTCAAAAACAAGAAAAACCCTAATCTTCATTAAGACATTTTTGTCTGAATGAAATGGACAAAATTCGAACCATCTTATTGGAAAATCTTTCCACATTAAGATTATTCTTATTTGTTATATCTTTGGTTGAACTGAAAATACAGAAATGGCATCTGCTGACATTCCTACCGCTGAGAACACTGCTGCTGCTGAGGAATTGGACATCATTAAGGCTCCTCAGGTCAAGTTCACTCTTGAAGAACTTGATTGGACAAAAACAAACAACCTCTATGCGCTTTTCGAGTTTCCTCCTCGAAAGCAAGTCACACATCTGAATGATGCTGTGAATTTCTTGAAAAACTGTTGCCTCTCTATAGCCCTGACCATAACACCTCCTGCACATCAGCTACTACTATCTCAGTTCTGGTATTCTGCAAGACACACTCAGCTACCATTAGCCAAAGACTCCTCAAAGAATATCGATTGCATCCTCTGTGACACTGATTTTGGCACCATAAAAATCACCCCTGCCATTATCCAAAAAGCACTGAGCCTTCCCATCGCCACTAAAGAAAAACCTTTTGTTCCTCTCCCTAACCACAAGAAACATGCTGATAGGGAAGCCATCACTGCATTCTTTGATGCAATGGGTTATGTATGGGAAACTGGAAGGGACAAGAAGCCTGAGAAGAAGCTGACCCTCATCAAGAAGTCAAAAATGCCCAGCGAGATGAACTTCATCTTTGCACACTTAATAAGCAGCATGACTGCAAAGACCGGCTCCTCTGACCAAGCCGCTCAACCTCAGCAAGCAATGGGATATGCATTGCTGAAAGGTCTTCACATAGACTGGGCATCGATAATCTACGATGAACTTATACTCAGGGTAGACTATGCCGCTGACCGACCACCATGGGTTCCATATCCAAGATTCATCAGCGCCGTCTTCCAAACAGGCCTGAAGGATAACTACCCATAAGAGGGTGACCTGAAACTCTCTCAAGTTGGCCCTAAGGTACTCGACTTCAAGCCAGTGGAAAACGAGGTACGACTGTCTACACTCTTAGCTCTTCTCAATCATCCTTCTTCTTCTACTTTTGCAGCTCCTTCAGTGGAAAAACCCACCGCTGATACCCCAGCTACAACCTCCACTCCTTCTAGAAAAAGGAAACACTCCTCTACCCCACTTGGTTCCAAAAGAACTAAGAAAACCAAGGAGCAACCCCAGCAATCTCAAGCTGAAGACTCCTCAGCTCATCTTGAAGAGCTGAAGGAAAGTTCAGTGGTAAGCTCTGCTATAGCTGAACAAGCCACCCATTCCATCCCAGCTTCAGCGTCTCTAAACGCTGAAGTTATAAACTTGGAATCTACCCAACCTCCTTCAGTCTCTCTAAAGACTGAATAAGTGATTCTCAGCGGATCCAACGCTGAACCCCGCACCCAACCAACTTTCTCAACCTTCGCTTCTCTCTCTACTCCATTGGACTCAAATCCAGTTTTCACCACGATCACTGGAGCACCCGTCATTCCTCCAGAAACTAAAGTTGATACTCTTCAAGGAATGATGGATGTAGGACCTGCAGAAATGACCATGCGTACACGCACTCTAGCTGACGACATGGAACTTTTCTCAGGACACAGAGATTTTGACGAATTCACCAATCCTCCTACAGGTATACACCAACCCATATACACTGTAACTGAACCCCAAACTTCTGAGCTTTCCTCTGTTCATAAGTACTTATATGTTACAGGTCCTAATTTGGGAGACATCAACGCCTCTCTGAAGAACCTGGATACGAAGCTGACAGGTCTCACCACTACTCTCTCAAACAAATCTTCAGCTGTAACAAACGCTGGAGATAATCTCAACAAGCTGACAACAGTGGTTGAACAGAAAGCCTCCAAAGATGAATTGGAGAAGGTTGATGGAACTCTTGGTAAATTTGCCAAAGTTCTTGCTGACATCTACACAGACTACACCTCTCTCAAAACATCAGTTCAATCCATGTCCAGCGAATTCACAACGCTGAAGACATCGGTTGGAAATCTTCAGGGAGAGATGGCTGCTGTAAAGACTGACGTGGGTTCAGTAAAGACCGACATGAGTTCATTAAAGACTGACGTGAGTTCTGTAAAGACTGACGTAAGTTCAATGAAGACAATGATGCAGCAGATCCTGAATCACATGACCGCCCCTGCCCCTGCACCTTCGCATTTTTCTACGGCGGATCGTGTTGAACTTTTGAAGATCACTCGTGCTATTACTGGCCTAGAAGACAGAGTAGCAGCGATTGAAAATTATATGGGGATCCCTGGACAAGAAGACAGGGAACTAAAACCAACTGCCGAGTCATCGCATTCCTCCCCCACTCATCATAAGAAAGGGGGGAGAAGAACTCTGAAGACCTTCCCCATGATGAATCTATCGAGGGGGAGAAGACTGAAAACCTTACCCTTACTGAAGAGGGTGAGAAGACAAATGAAGAAACAACCGCTGGACCTCAAGGAGATGAAAACCCTAAGGGAACCGAGAAGCTTACCTCTGTATCTAAGGGGGAGCAACTCGAAGAAGCTGCTGAAGAATCTCAATCTGAAGCTGAAGATGAAGAAGCCATCGACTTATCTGATGAGGAACCATCCTCTTCTCCAAAGAATGATGATGATGACGATGATGATGATGATGACTCCTTTATCATTAAGCCTGCTCAGAAGACTACAGCTCTTAAAGGGATTTCGATCAACGAACCTTCAGGGGAGGGGACCAAGACAAAGCCTGCTGCGTCTGAAGCTGACAAGGGCAAAGGAAAAGGTGTCGCTGAAGACGATGAAAATCTGACGATCTTGCTTAAAAAGCCGGTTTGTCAGGTACACAACATCTTACTTCCTTACACTGCATCCCTCCTCTATCTATACACATTATCAGCTCTACTCTCCATAAAACCTCTATACACTTAACCCCGTTCTCTTTCTATCTCTGTTCTACCCAAGTTCTTATTCGTAAGATCGCTGTGTTTCAGCTAGTCCTCTCCCCTGTTTGAGGATATCGCTGAAGTTCCTACAGCTGCGACTTCACCAACAATAATCCCAGCTCCCAACGCTGAAGAAATAATCTCGGTCTTGGATTTGATCTCTGAGACTGATGAACCTGAAGAACAGCTGCTCTCTCACAAAAACAGACCTTCCTTCGCTCCTCAAAAGCTGAGTGAAGAGGATCAGTAAAAGAGAGATGCAATGATCAAGAGATTCAAAGATCAGCGAATCATCCTGAAGCGTGATCAACTTCCTTCTATTCCTCCAAAGTTCAGACTTTCACAAAAGGAATACAAGGATCACCTCAGAGCTGAACCTCTAATCGCTGAAAGAAGGGAAGCTGAAGAAAAAGACAGAGAACTCGCCATCCAGCTTACTCAACAATCAGTAGAAGACCCCAAGCTGAAAAGAACTCCAATCGAAGTTCAACGTCAGCTATGGGAAGACGCCAAGAAGATCATTGAAGAAAAGAGAACTGTGTCTCAATCTACTTTAATCTGGTGCAAAGAAAAGGTACACTTCAGATATCGACCTGCCAAAATCAACAAGGTACTCATCACTGGAAGATCAACCCTCAAAGTTTCAATCGCTGAAATCGAGATATTCAGAGAGAACGGACAGTACGAAAAATTCTATGCTGAAGCCATCACGACGTACGGTCTCTCTGAATGGTTGGAGATCAGATTAGCCATCCAGAAGTCTCAATCTAAGTACAAGGATAATTTCGAAAAGCTGATAAATCAACAGATCGACTTAGTATCTTCTTGTGTGGATATTCCTCCTCCCCCTTCTCTCGCAAATCAGAAAAGAAGGGCCTCTGCAAAGAAAAAGTCTAAATCTTTAGACTCAGGTCCTCGTATACGGAACGAAACAGGTATTGGTTTTTCTCTTGATGAAGTCCTTGGTCCAGAACCTGACCTTTCTGCACTTGACACATCTCTTCCTCCTGGTGAGACTTTCATCCCTGGGAAAGTCATAAGCAAACCCTATGGGATATTCTTTATTGACTATGGTGGACGAAAACGTTTTCAACGTATCTCTGAACTTCCCATCACTCCCATCGAACAGCTGAAAGATCTCATCTACTGGTGTGATTTCAAAAACGACATTCAGGCACGGCATCGTAAACCCTTGATTTTGAAGAAGCTCTGAACAAAAGGAATCAAGGAGTAAAAGTCCCTAACTGGATGATTCCCACATCAAAGACTCTTGATGAACTTCTCATTAAGGAAGAACCTTTATAAACTGATAGGATAGCCCCATTCTTCTATGTTATCAGTTATTCTTTTGTACTTGTAATTTATTTCGCTTGTACTTGTAATCTTTCCACTTCCCTTTGTAATCTGATACGAAGTTTTAAAGAAAGATTTCAGCGAAAGTACTTTACTCCATCAGTACAGAAAAGATCCCAGAAAACAGTAAAAGGGACAAATATTTTATGAGTTCTTTTTATCCTTATGTTTTCATTAAATAGAAATTTTCTCTGTTGCTATGTCATAATCAAATAGGGGGAGATTGTTGATCCAAACCCTCAGTGATTTGATAATGACCCTATCTTAAATACTTAGTGAAAATTGTAAGTAAACAATATGTATCAGAGTTTCACTATCGCTGATAAGTACTAAGACCTTACAGTACCGCTGATAGGAACTCTCGCTCTTTAGATTAAACATTCAGCGAACACTGTTCACCATAATGCTCTGAGCCTGTTCAGTCCTTATGGTGATCGCTGATAAGTTAGTTGTTTACTTATGATCCCTGAAGACAAGTTTCACGTCAACATAGGTTCTAAGATCAAGCTCAAGAACCAGCGACAAGTCTCCTAATGAACTGATGCGGATCAGCGAAGACTTAGATTTGTCCACTCAACGTGAAGTATCAAGTACAAGACTTCAGCTATCGCTGAACTTTATCATTCGCTGATATACAATGGTAAAGCGCAATCAACGAAAAGCTGACCATTGAAGTCCTCCGTACAAAGTACTTTTGTCTTAACCACCCTTGCACGACTCCGTACGATATGTCAGAAAATAACCTCCTTATTGTCTGAAATCGTACAACCACTCTGATACTACACTGTTCAAACATGCGGCTACTAAGGTTGTCTACAAAGGTCAATGACATGCAACCAACCAGCTGCTGCCACGTGTAAAGTGTATACTGCAATGCATTAAATGCATGCAATATATAAGAAGGACTCCAGCTTCATTTTTGAAGCACTCGTAAACTCTGGACGAGTCACTTGCTAACTCTGGACAAGTCATCTTTCTTATCTTGAGATAGGTTATTATTAGTAATTTCTTTCTCTTTCTTAGTGCAAGAAACTTAGTGTTTCAACTTGTTTAGATTTAGGTTTATCCTTAATCTTGTTCCGCAACAAGCTGTAAATTGTTAATGATTTATCAATAAACAATTTAGAAAAGTAAAATCTGTGTGTTTGTATTCACCCCCCCCCCCTTCTACAAACTTGTATAGCCCTTCGGGACCAACACCTTTTTCACGCTTAGTGGATAACGTCGTATCAATTTTACCTTTGTCAAAGCCAGACTCGAGTAGAAAGGTGGATAAAACCTTATACCATGCACGAGGGGCTTGTTTGAGACCATAAAGAGCTTTGTCAAGGATTTACACATGATTCGGTTTGTCTTTATCCACAAAGCCTTCAGGTTGAGACACATATACTTCTTCCTTCATAATGCCATTCAAGAAAGCAGTTTTTACGTCCATTTGATAGGCGGTAAAGTTCTTGTAGGCCGCAAAAGCTAAGAACATCTGAATTGCCTCAATACCCTCTTACTGACAGTAACCTTTTGCTACAAGTCTTGCTTTGTTTCTCACGACTATGCCGTCTTCGTCTTTCTTATTTTTAAATACCCACTTGGTACCTATGATACTTTTTCCTTTGGGTCTAGGTACTAACCGCCAAACCTTTAACGCTTCAAATTGATTTAATTCTTCTTGCATAGCGATCACCCAGTCCGGGTCTTCTAAGGCTTGTGGGACTGTAGTCGGCTCAACATTGCTTAGAAATATCCCGAATAAGCATTCATTTGCAGTTGTTGATCTAGTTTTCACAGGAGCAGACACTTCTCCTATTACTTGATGTAAAGGATGACTTCTTGTCCAATTTTTTGAATGTGGATGCGGGGAAATTGTATCTTGATTAGGGTCAACTAACGGCTGATCTTCTTCCGAGGTTGGCTCACTTGTCAATGTAGGTTCGGATTGAGGTACTGATTCTTGATTATTTGTAACAAAAGGTACAGCCTCATAAACCTTTTCCGATGTTACCTCAAGTATGCTGCAATTAATCTGCTCGTTGACTTGTGAAACAGCCTCAGTTGATGAAACATCATTACGAGATTGTTGTTGTACCGTTTGTGTAGAATGAATGTCTTGAATATTTGGCGAAGAATCAGATACAGGAACTGTTGCATCAACATCATTACTAGTTTTCTCCATTGAAGGACCAGATAAAGTAGCTTGTTCAGCGCTCTGAGCAACCGGATTTCTGTTAGAAACAACAGAAGATGAGTTATAACTTCCAAAATACTCATCATAAATTTTTTCAAAAAGTTGATCAAGATCATTTAAATGAGAAGTTGAAGAATAAGCTTGATCTTTTGTAGATTTAGTAGATTATGGACCTATTTGACCAAATGCTAACACTCCAGTAATCGTGGGTTTTGTACTGCTTTGTACAGAAGCCAAATATTATGTTTCATCAAATTTGACATTGATACTTTCAATCACCGTTCTTGAAGTCCTAAAGTATATTCTGTATGCCTTGGAGGTAGATGAGTATCCAATGAATACGCCCTCATTCGCCTTTGGATTAAACTTGTTCAAGTTTCCTTGTCGTTAAAAACAATACACCTGCAACCAAAAGAACGAAAGTGTTTAATATTTGGTTTCCTATTATTAATAATTTCGTATGAAGTTTTACCAAACCGGCGGGGAATAATCAAGCAATTTTGTGTGTAGCATGTTGTTGACACTGTTTCAGCCCACAAAAATAGAGGAAGATCATAATACGATAACATTGTTCTTGTGGCTTCAACTAGAGTACGGTATTGTCTTTCAACAACACCGTTCTGTTGTGGTGTTCTTGCCAAGGAGAATTGATGAGTAATTCCTAACGACTCCAAAAAGTCATCAAGAACTTTATTCTTAAACTTTGTCCCGTTGTATGATCTTATCGTCTGTACCGATTGTTGTAGGTTCACTTGAAGCAATCTCACAAAGGAAATGATTAACTCGGGTGTTTCATCTTTTGAGCATAGAAACTTTACCCATGTGTACCTCGAGTAATTATCAACAACCACTAACACATATCGTTTTGCATTGATACTTTGTGTTCTCATGGGTCCACATAGATCCATGTGCAAAATCTCCAATACTTTCTTCGTACCTGGCTCGCTCAGGTTTCGGCGGGTGAGGTACTCTCTTCATGTTACATTTCTCACAAGGAGTGCAGAAATTATCTCTCTCGAACTTCAACACTAGTAAGCCTTTAACTAAATCACCTGTGATGAGTTTCTCGATGTATCTGAAATTCAAGTGAGATAGACGCCTGTGCCATAACTAGCTCTGCTCGACGGAAGCTTTTGACAACAAACAAACATCATTCTTGGGTTTTATCGAGGATAGATCAACCGTATAAAGATTTGACTTTCGAGTCCCAACAAGAAGTTTTATACCATCTTCAGTCCTTGAAGAGCACCTTCTTGCTTTAAGTTCACTTCCAAATCCTAATCACAGAATTGACCAATGCTGAATAAGTTATGTCCTAAACCCTTAACTAGATTTACCTTTGTGATTCTGACGTTATCTTTCACAATGTCTCCATTCCCCAAGATCGGCGAGTACTGATCATTACCAAACTTGACTCGACCACCATACTTTTTAGTATAGTTAGTTAGCAGCTCTCGTTTACCAGTCATGTGCTTCGAGTAGCCTAAATCTAAATACCAAACATGACTGGTCTGCAAACAATCAAATCAAGTGGTTTTAGGTACCCATTTGTAGATGGGTCCTTTTGGGTTAGGAGTTGGTACTTGTTTGAAATTTGTACCACTGTTGTTTTTGAAAGACTTTTTATGTATTCCAGTAGAATAATACTTTCTAGCACCAGGAATATCATAACCAAACCAGTTAAACACATCATTTTTGCAAATGAAATCATCCAACCATAGAATGAACAACAAGTCTTGTTATGAGCAACATTTATCAATTGCGACATTGAGTAAATCTTGTATGGAACTACAAATTTTTGTTTATGACAGACAAATTGGTTTATTACATCACAATCAGAGTTGTTTTTCATCTAATCCTCCATTCAAGCTTATTGTTGGATGGTTTCATCTGATCCATATCCGCTATGGACTTCTTTAACCTCCATTCAAGCTTATTGTTCTTTCTCAAATTACGATCAAAAACACCAGAAGAACGAAAGTCGAAAGTTTTAAAATCAAGAGTTTGAAAAGATTTTGATCTTTTTGCTTTTCTTTTCTTCTTCTGTAATGATTGTTTAGATTTGGAATTTGAATAATAATCATTAACATAAATTTTCTCATTTAATTTTGAAGATTTGCCTTTGAAGACATTCTTCTTAGGTTCATCTTCCTTAACCAAGAATTCAGAATGATCTGGAAGTTTTGCATTGAAATCAAATTGAACAGTTGTTTCATCCACACCTTTACCTTTATTCCTACTAGGGTTCTCAATATCAGATTCAGAATGGAAAACCTCAGTGGTGTGAAAAATACCATAAGATTTTGGATAGAGAAAATCATTGTACTATTTACGACTTTTCTTTTCAGCTTCCGATTGTTTGAACATTTCAGGAGTTGCATCACCTGATTGATTTTCTAAATCCCAAGCTTCATAATCCTCTTGTTCATCAACCGGGATGCCTTTAAAGAAAGTATTTCCCATGAAAGCCTTGCATGAAGAAACATCTGAATATGAAAAATTCTTTTCTTTTAAAATACTTTCTTCAGGTTTTTCTTCAAGTTTTGATTGTCTTTCATGCATACTGTTTTGAAATACTGTAACACCTCGAGTTTCCATTATATTATATTTAATATGAATGGGGTCGAAATGTAATTAAGTCTAAAATTTGGACCATTTGTAAATATAAAACTCAAGGGTTGAATATGTAATTGACCAAAGTTTAAGTTAATTGTGTAACTTGAAACTTGGAGGTTAAATTGGTCATTGTTTGATAGTTGTGTTGGTATATAAAGATTGAGTCGGCTTTGAATTGAGAAAATATCTCATTTACTTTTCCTGAAGTCGGTTTCAAAGAAGATAGAGAAAGAAAGATTTCTTGAATCAAATCAATCCGGTAAGTGTTTGATTTCGGTGTCCAAATCAATCTTTTAGGAATGGATAATCAGATTAAGATGATTTTGATTTGGTTTTGGTTAGTGGTGTGAAAGATTGAAGGTGAATCAATTGGGACTGTAGTCTGTATTCGAATTCTGGACCTAGGTGAGCTCATCCTTTAAATTTTGTCTTAATCAAGTTGATAGGTTGAACTGAATGGGTTTTGTGAAAGTAATTGTTAGGACAAATATGTCTTCAAGATTTAATATAGAAAGTCAAAGTCAAAGTCATTGTATAAAGTCAAAGTCTTTATAATTAGAGTTGTCAATCTTAGAGTTACACTCTCTCTCTAGAATTTCTCTCTAATCTTGATAGATCTTGGAATAACAATTGGTATCCGAGCTGGAACAAGATTGAGAGATGGAATTCTACTGATCAAACATACGAATTTGGTGATTTCACAAGCAAATTTGATTGATTTTCTTGATTTTTCAAGAAAATCTCGTTTTCTTGAGATTTGATCAAAATTTTCTGATTTTTGATCGAATTGTTCTACGTTTTGGTTCTCTGGATTCGATTTTCTGAGGAGATCATACTTTGTTCAAGGATCGAAGTCTAATTCGAAAGTTTTCAGTATCAATTTTGAGGTTTTCAAGAAAATTGTTCTCTACGAGTTCGTTCCCTGCTCGATCTGTTCAGAATCGGTTTCAGAGGTTTTCAGAGGTTCTTATCTGAATAAAAAGTGTTAGGTTTTAGATTTCGAACCTGTCTATACAAGATTTGCTCAGAAATTTTGGAGTTAAGAGGATTTTTGAAGATTCTGATAATTTCTCGCTAGATCTGGACTTTTCGCAACATTCATCATCCAAGTATACTTTTCGCAACCCACTGACCCGAAAAGCCTTACTTTTCGCAACCCTCTGACCCGAAAACCTTACTTTTCGCAACCCCCTGACCCGAAAACCTTACTTTTCGCAACCTTCTTTTGCGAAAAGTGATCTTTCAGCTTTCAAGTTTCTGCCCAAGTCTACTTTTCGCAACCATTGCTTGCGAAATCCTTATTTCTCGCAACCGTTGCTTGCGAGTATTTTGAGAAAAAATTTTATACTGAAATTTTTTCTATAGTGTATTTCATACACTTTAAGAGTTTTTCAAGAAAAAGTTTTATATAATTTTTTTTAATTCTTCAAACATGAAGCGGCTTCCAGTGTTGTTCAAAGAATCTGATTTTGAACTATGGAGAGTTTCGTTCATCGATTTTATTGCAAGTAGAGAAAATGGTGAAAATATGATACAATCTTTCACTGAAGGCCCAATGATCAGAACTGGCAAAGATTATACAGAAGAAGAGATTAACAGAATGAAAGCCGACAAGGAAGCTTCATCCAACTTGATCTTCGCACTTTACAAACTTCCACAACACATCTTCAAACGCGTTGAATGTTTCAAAAACAATCCAATGCTTATGTGGAACGAGTTAACAAAGCAAATGCTTGGATCTGAAGTTGCGTTTAAGAGAAAGGAAGAAGAAAAGAAAGCTGAAAAAGAGGATGCGGAACAGAAATCATCAAATGCTGAAATTGAAGAACTTAAGGAAAAGGTTTTAGAGCTTACAAAGAGACTTTCTGACTTGGAAAAGTTGCTAAAAGAGGAAAGAGTGAATCGTACAAATGACAAAATGTGCTATGAAAAACAAATTTTGTCTCTTTCACAGAAAGTTTCTGAAATTGAAAAGAATGAGAAGATGGAGAAGAAAGGAAATGAAGAAAAGAAAGCCCTTGAACTCAGATGCATAAAACTTTCTAAACAAAATGCAGATTTTAAGAAAGTTTTATTTCTGGAAAAAGAAAAATTGGAGAAGGAAAGGGTCGAGTATGAAAAAGAAAGGAAAAGCTTTGAAGCGAAGAATGCGAAACTGTCAAAGAAAATTTCTGATCTTCAAAAGGATTTAGAAAAGGAAAGACAAGAGTTAGATAAGGAAAGTCATGAGCTAGAAAAGATGAAGAAAGCTGACTTTCAAGCTAAGTGCATTAAAGACGAATTTTCTAAAGAGAGGAAGATATTTCAGCAAGAAATACGAAAGCTAACAAAGAATTTGGCCGTGTTATCGACTGATATTATGAAAGAGAAGAGGGTTAATCGTGACATTCAGAAGAAGATTGATTTGATGACCAAGAAACGGAATGATTTATCTGACAAAGTGAAGTCTCTCAACAAATCCAAAAGCTATTCAGAAAGTCCGATTCGACCGTCTAATATTTTATATGATCATTCAGTGGATAATTCTTCCAAGTATAAATATGCTAATCTTCCTTCATACAAGAAAGTCAACATGCAATGGAGAGTCAAAGGTACAATTCCTGAAAAAGATGTACCAAAATCATCTGTTCCCAACAAGAACACTAACCTGAAAGGTAAATCTTTTGCTAAACCTGATTCATTATATTCTGCAAATCATTTAATCAGGTTAGCACAAAAGAATTTTTGTTGTTCTTATTGTGGTACTAATGATTTTATTAAAAATGATAGTATTCAATATTGGTATGGTACTTATCATTTTCCTTCCTATAGAGCTCCGCTTAACAAGCCAGGACCCAAGACACGTTGGGTACCAAAATCTAGTTAATCTGTTTTTGCAGATTTAGAAGCAAAGCGTTGAACTCTCGGAAGAAGATTATTTGTGCCATTAAGGGGGAATAAAGAGAAATTGGTTTCTAAACACATCAGTTTAGAACCCGGATTTCACAGTTAATGGCTTCTGAACAATTCAGTTCAGGACCCATACTTCAAAGACTAAGACTTCTAAACAAATCAGTTTAGAACTCATACTTATCAGGTGATATCCTTAACTGTCACATCTTTCAATTCAAGGAACAATTGGTGAAAGGTAACATTGTATTATGTTTCATTTCTACTGCTTTGAAAATTTGAATATAAACAAATTTAATTCAATGAGATGAAATTTTTCAATTTTCATTCAATGAATTAAATGTGTGCTAAAAGATGATTTTACAAGCGTTTTTGTATTATCTGAGTTTTATTTGCTTCAACTTTCGCTTCTGAAATAAATCGAAAGGTCAACAAAACATGAATGAAATTTTGATATATGCGCGAAATTGTGTAAATCTAGACTTATATAGAATACGATGCTCACAAAGCCTAAATGTCAGAATGACGGATGGAAATGAAAATATGAGGGAAGCACATCGTTTTAGAACCAAGTGATTGAGATGCAATAAAATAAAATAAAAATCATCAGGTTTGATAGCTTGTGCCTGTGGCCTATCTGGTTTGGGAGATTAAGTCCTAAGGGGTACTTGATACCTAGCCCTTAAGATCATTAACTGGTCTGGGATTGGCTGACCCAAATCCTGCTATAGAACCAGATAGAAAGCCATGTTCTACAGGTACAGATGGGATTAGGATATATCGATGTAGCCTTTCTGGTTTGGGAGAGTAAATTCCAAGGGGTGCTCGACACCTAGCCCCTAAGGCCAAATGGTCTGGGATTGGCAGATTCAAATCCTGCTATAGAACCAGATAGAAAGTTACGTTTACGGTGTATCTTAGTCTTAATAAACTTTTTGACAAAAATATGCCAACGAGCACAAAATCAAAAGATGTCAATGATGACAAAATCAAAAGATGCCAATGAGCACAAAATCAAAAGATGCCAATGAGCACACATCACTTGAAACTTTGGGAAAATACAAAGTCGCGATAAACCTGTAAATTTGTGAAAATTCTGATTTTGGACAAATAGTGTGAGTAGAGCAGAGTATTCTGATATGTTTTAGAATTGCATATGCTTGTTGCTGATCATGTTAGGGTAGAATTTATGTTGATTTTAAGTTCAAGGGTTTGAATTGTAATTGTTTAAACTTAGTCCATAGTGAACGGGCCGTGGGCTTGTTACCACGGGCCCAGCATATATAAAGTGCAATTAGCTTAGAAAATTAGCGAGTTGTCTCATTTAGCTTTTCTGTTTTACACTGTAATTCTCTCTAATTCAATAGCTAAGTGGGCAGCCTTTGTGAATCATATCAACTGTTCTTATTTGCTTATTCACAAATATAATCGTTGCACGGATCTGGATTCTACAATTGGTATCAGAGCAGACAGACGGATTCGATTCAAAGTATCATTCTTTGATTTCTGGTTAGTTTGACTTTTTCGCGTCTGACTTTTCTTGAATTTTTTATTCTGTGATTCTGCATAAATTGATTGTTTTTGCTTATTGGGTTGTGTTAGCATTATCATTATAAGTGTTTCTGCAAATTTTCACACCCTAATTCATTCGTTTGGTTGGTCAATTTTGCAAAATAAGTTCAAAGCTTTTGAAAGTGTTCTTAATCAAAAATCGATTTTTTATCATCAAAACGTGTTCTTTTGGCATTGAAATCGATTGGATTAGTGTTATTTTGTGTTTGGCATTGTTACTAATCTTTCAAGATCGATTTTGGGCAACCCTAATCGAAAATCCAATCGAATTTAAGTACACAGCCGACTTGTCCGGATAACACAGCCGACTTTTCCGGACAATTTCAAGGTTTCCGGATAATTGTGTTAAATTCATCCGGGTTCTTCCATCCATCCGGACTCGTCAATCTTCCGGGTAAGTTAAGCATTCCGGGTAAGTTTTTCAATTCTTTCACTCTATCCGGGTAAACTTGTTTCCGGAAACCTAAAGGTCCCGGACATAATTTTTACCCGGACATCGTCGTATCCGGTAACTATTGTATCCGGACATAATTTTTACCCAGACTCTTTAGTTATCCGGTAAATATTGTATCCGGTAACCTTGTTTTTCCGGATTCCTTATCCGGAAACCACCCGGATTCATTATCCGGTAGCTGTTTTGAACCCTTAGCGGGACCCCCGTGCTAAGTCGCAGGAGGGGGACATTTAAGTATTCGTGAATCTGTGCCATCCGGATTCTTTGTTTTACCCAGACACTTTGTGATTTATTGAACTGTTCTTAATTGATCTGATTCGGACACTTCCTGATCAGACCCTTACTTGGATTCCTATCCAGTAAGATTACTCTTAGTTCATACCAGTCATAGAACCTGCGTTAGGATTCCACTCTTAGTGCCTTGCGTTAGGTTTACACTTTGAATCAATCTACACGTCTGACGATCACTCCAGTGCAACTGAAGATGTCTCATGCTGAAGAAGACATGAAAAGGCCGTGTCAGGTATGTGAACCTATCTTTTCAGAACTTTATGACCGAGTGAAACCTCTTGCTGAACGGGTAGGTTCCTTTAAGGCCACTTCTAAAGAACAACTGCTTGAGATTAGGTCTCTAACCGAAAAGCTATATGTTCAAAAGAA
Source organism: Saussurea involucrata (assembly GCA_033807775.1). Classification (NCBI taxonomy): domain Eukaryota; kingdom Viridiplantae; phylum Streptophyta; class Magnoliopsida; order Asterales; family Asteraceae; genus Saussurea; species Saussurea involucrata. Next base: position 27,301,521 of record CM066316.1, read on the forward strand.
AATAACTGAAAAATATAAGTCTGAAAATGCTATTTTAAAGGAGAAATGCAAAAATCTTTCTATAGCACCTAAAGACTTATGGGCCAAATTATATGAACTTCAGTCACAGTTTGATCAGTGCTTGAATGAAAAAGCAGAAATTGTTTATCAATGCTCTGCTCTTCAAATTCAGCACAAGGAGTTTGTAAATAAAATCCCTGATCTTGAAACAAAACTCCACAAAAGGGGTCAAACTGATCAAACCATCTTTCTAAATAAACCTAAAGAGTTCACGTACTTTAACAAAGAGTGGGGAATCGGTTATGATAACCCACATTATTTGAAAAAAGGAAGATGGCATACACCCACTCTGTATGATTTTGCTTGTTTTGGGTTAGATAAGAAGTATCCTGAATATGGAATTCAATGGACTGGTCCTCTTGAACCTGAAAAGGAAGAGGAAACCGAGGAATATAAGCGCACACACAAACGAGGAATACAACTTCCATTTTGTTATGAGCCTTTAAATTATTCTTATAAGAAAAATCCAAAGAAGTACCTCTCGAATGACTACTTCGACCCCTACAAGGTTGCTAAGCCCAAGGATTCCTCCCAAAAGGATGAGGACCAAGAACCAGCAACCAAGAATGAGACGAACGAGTTTAAACTCTATGTTCCCCCTCTCATCTTGGAAGCAAAGATTGTCGAGTTGGAGGAGTCATTTGAGAAAGAAAGGCAAAATTTTCAAATGGAAAAGCAAGCTTTAATTGAAAAACTTGAGAATCAACAATCGGTCAAAACCGAAGTTGTGTCTGATGAAGAACAGGAGATCCTTCGGTTTGAAATCAGTCGACTCACATCACAACTGTCCGCTTTGGCAACGGAAGTGATGCAAGAGAAAGTGAGTAAAAGTCAACTACAAAAGTAGTTTGACCAACTCCAATCTGAAAAGAAGATTTCACCCGATTTTTCCTCTAGCTCATCGGACACGTCTTCGTGTAAAGCTTTCTTTGGAACAACCTCTTTCCCAACTGACAAAAGATCACAAGAGGGTTCTGATTCTCAAGATAAGAGTGTTTTAAGGAATTTGAACTCTGATTTTTTCCTAGCTTTCGCACCAAATTCCCCAAAGCACACAAGCACAACGTGTTCCTCGCCTTCCTCGACCGATCCAAGTCCTGTAATTCCGGATGTCGATTTTTCTAAATACATGAACTCCGAAGGCAATTCTGAGGAAGAGTATGAGTCGTTCCCCTTCGACAAACCTCTTCCGAGTCATACTGATTTTCTGTCACCAGTAGTCAATCGGCCGGTCAATTTTTTAAAGGGTGCATGTTCAAACACGAAGACCCCAGCTGTGATTGAGATTCCCAAATCTAAACCTGTTTCTCAAAAACAATCACAGCCAAGGCAAAAGAACGAGCGATTGCCTGCCAAAAATCCTGTTTCCTCAAAGGTCACTGACCGCACTGTCCCTGTTGTTTCGGATAAAACCGGTCGAGCTAAACAAACAAAACCAAAGTGGCCAGCCAAGGAATCTGTCAAGGATGATGCATCAAAGTCGTTCAATACTGTCTTTCATCCTAGGATGAACAAAAACGATTGTGCCTGGAATCATAGGAATAATTTTGTTAATAGAGATGTTAATTTTCCGATGAAAATCTATTCCATTCAATAATTGATTCAATTATCACACGATCGTTTGTGTTGTTCTAGTTGTGGTTGGAATGATTTTGATGACATTGCTAATAATGATTGGTTTGGGTCATATCAAAGGTTCAATCATACACCCAAACGCAAACCCCGTAATAACCAGCAAAGACACTATCAAAAACGGGGTTACCAATCAACGGTTAAACCACAGCGGGAGACCAAACCTGCTCCTAGATGGGTTGCTCCTACTGAGGTTAAACCAGCACCAAAGAGGAAACTTGCTGCCAAACCTGTTCCTCCAAAGGGTGTAAAATCTACACCTAGGAGGCAACCTGTGCCTAAACCAGTTCCCACAGACGGTGTAAAACCTACACCTAAAGGGAAAGCTATGTCAAAGCAAGCTTCACCAAACGGTGCCAAACCTAACCCTCCGGGACCCAGGCAAATCTGGGTACCCAAAGTCCGCTAAACTTGTTTTGCAGGACGATCATGTGTGACTCTTAGACACTAGATGCTCCACACACATGACCGAAAGGAGGGAGCTGCTCACGATCTACAAGGAAACACATTAAGAAGACGTGAGATTTTTCTATACCTGTGCGTTAACAAGCTGCTCATGTGTTTAGGGGGAGCATGATCAGCTATCAGGTATGTTACTCTACTGTTGAGGGGGAGCGTCACACACATTTTTTCTTAAATATGTTAAAAAGTTTTTTGTGTGTGTGGATACTCCCGTGTGCACTTCACTCTACGCGCACATTTTGAGGGGAGCGACATAGTGTTTTTCTTTCAATGCCTAAAAGTTTTTATGTGTGTCGGACTCTCCATTGCACCATCCTAGGGGGAGCAAATTCTTCCCCATGCTCCGTTGGAGGGGGAGCGAGAGAAGGTTCATTTCTGAAATCCATATAGCTTTATTTTTGCAAAATGTCAAGAATCAGGGAAATTCTTGAAAATCCTGAAGTATCCGGACAGGTTTCCGGACCGGGTCCTTATTCGGATTGGAAGGGAACCCGGGTACCATATCCGGACTCTTGGTCTCTCTTAAATGTCATCCGGATTCTATTATGTCCGGATTGCTTATTTTATCCGGAAACTTTCATCATCTCCGGTATGCTTTTTTGTCCGGATACCTATGTTGTCCGGAATGTCTTGCAATTGCATCATTATGTCCGGACGCCCCTACTACTTTCAGTCCTGTACCTGTTTCATCACTACCTGTCCTCAATTTGTATCAGATTGAGCCACTTAATGCAAAGGTACGCACCAGAACTTGTTTATCCGCCACAGTTTCTAACTTTGGGTCTTTTTACAGATATTCCATGGCGGATCCACAACCTCAATCCGAGGGGAAGAGTCACACTGGTTTTCTTACAAAGTCTAAATATTTTTTTCTTGGATTGATATCACTCTCACTCCGAGGGGGAGCAAGTCAATCCCCATGTATGTTTTGAGGGGGAGCAGGATAATATCCATGCTATGCATATGCCTGAAACCCTACCTATGATAGTATATGGACGAGAGTTAGGGAATCCCATGGTCCAGCCAGAGCCGGAGGGACCTTCCCCGGGACATAGAACATGTGAAAAGGAGGGTGTTAAAGTCGAACGCGAACCAAGAAAGATTGAGCTGTAAAGATAACGAGGCTCCTGAGCGAAACCAGCCACGTCATATCCGGGTTGCCATATCTGCTATCTCGTCTCATTTGTTGGGACGGGGTATTGAAGAAGCCTCCGTGGACCCAGCGGAGCAATTGCACGACCCCCTCATCCACTCATTCGTCTCACAACAGACGGATGTTTCAATATTACACGGGGAACAAGCACAACTTCCACCGGCCTCTCATTCGGAGAGTGTTGGTGTTGAAATAAGAGACCAGTAGCCCCCGGTCTCGACTTCTTTGCGTGCACCATTGAGTCTAGAGCCTATTGTTACTGAACATTCTTCGCCTAGGACACTTGATGCGGAACAACACCAAGTCGCGGCTCTTAGTGACCCGACCGGAACGTCTCTGACTTCAAAATTTCTATGGTACGCCTCCCGTTCACTCGACTCAACCCGCTACGACTTCAGATCAACCCGAAAGCTCAAATGCAGAAATCCCGACATCTCCTCAGCAAACGACAGCTCCTGATCTTCCTCCCCCTCCCCAGCAACAAAACCGTTGGGAGAAGATCAAGGTCCTCATTCCTCATCTGGAGGAATCTCTGAAGAAGCTATTTGTACACAGAATTCGCCCGATTGAGCCGACCTTCTGTCTTGGCATCTACAGCCCTGATCCAGCACGCCAACTCCGATACGTAGAAGCCATGAAGCGGTGTCTCCCGAGACACCAGGTTCGAACCAAACATCAAATTTCAGAGGTGCTAAAGATTCAGTCAAACCGAATTATGAAGATCGTCTTTCCCGTGTTCACTATTCGACGTGAAGACGGAAAAGAATGGATTTTTTCTGAAGCTGACTTTAAGCATCTCCATCCGTTCGACCTCCTGGTTATTCTGAGAGACCTTCGCACCAGAACCATCCGACCGCTTGTTGTAACAAAGGCGCTCGAAGCGGTTCGTCGATTCCTCGTTCGTTCTATTATGATCTCTTATCGTACGGACTTTCAAATGGCAATCGAGAACCGAGCGAAGAAGGTAAATCTGCTCAAACGGAATCTGAAAGCTCATGAACTGTCAATGTATCCCGAGAATGCAATACTGCTTCAACCGGAATTTGGGATCGTTTTCCTCAACGCTCAGAAAGAAAAGAAGTTTATGAGGTTCAGTCAGGTAGATCGATTTTGCGACGGCACACTGCTCAAAGTTCAAGACGCTCTTCGGAAGATCATCAAGCACGAATCTGAAAATCCAAAGGTATCCTATGTACCCAATCTGAATGAAAGAACTGCTCAGACTGCTTTGGATATGGTTGAAGAACGTCTCGACTACCGCCGCGCCATCAGATTCGTCGAGGTTCACTTCGCATTGCGCAAACGATACGTATTCAACTGGCAAGAGATCGAGCGCGAACTCGAACTTCAAATCAAAGGGGGAGATTGTTAGGGTAGAATTTATGTTGATTTTAAGTTCAAGGGTTTGAATTGTAATTGTTTAAACTTAGTCCATAGTGAACGAGCCGTGGGCTTGTTACCACGGGCCCAGCATATATAAAGTGCAATTAGCTTAGAAAATTAGCGAGTTGTCTCATTTAGCTTTTCTACTTTACACTGTAATTCTCTCTAATTCAATAGCTAAGTGGGCAGCCTTTGTGAATCATATCAACTGTTCTTATTTGCTTATTCACAAACATAATCGTTGCACGGATCTGGATTCTACAGATCATATTTCGCATGCTAGCACACCAAATAGATTTAATAAAGGGGTTGAAACTGAACATTTTTAACTTGATATGCAATGATGTCTGGTATTTGAATCCAAACACATGCATTTGATTTCATTTGATTGATAAATCTGTTAAATTTCATTAAGTTGAATTTCTTTTGTAAAGTTTTCAAATGATTAAATGTTAGTAGTTATAAAAGGTAGTTCAATGAATTTTATTTTCCTTGTATAAAATTTCAACTACTGTGCCTAAATGAAATATATGCATACTTTCAGGGGGAGAAAACAAATTGCTCCAGAATTCTTATTTTGAGGGGGAGCAAGGTTATTCATTAAGGAGGAGATTGTTAGTGAGAATCAGAGACGCGACTGAAATTGAAGAAAGTTTTCGATGATCATGATGCACACTTTCATCGAAAAAGGGGGAGAAATGTTTAGTTCAATTTCATGTCAAAGCTTTCAAGTCAAAGATTCGATTTCATGACAGGGGGAGAAATGTTTAAAGAAGACTTCGTCTCAAGAAAGGAAAGGGGGAGATTTCTTCTTCAAGAGTTTAAGAGAAATTGATTGATCATCTTTTTCAAGAAGATCTCTTTTTCTTAAACTTATGCTATATGGTGAATATCGTTACTGAAGATGAAGTTCTCAAGTCAAAGAAAGAAAAGGGGGAGAATTCTTCAAGAGTTTAGGAAAAATCGATTGATCATCTTGGTTTCTCAAGAAGATCTCTTTTTCTTAGATTTGCGCTACATTGTATCAAAATGCCTTGTGTGAAGAAACAAATTCTCCATATCAAAGAAAGAAAATCTCCACCAGTTCCCCATCTGAAGATTTTGTGACAATTTGACTTTGACAAGCCTGATAAAGACCGAAGATTTTGAAGATTCAAGAAGCCGAAGACTGCTGTTCTCAAATGTTTAAATCTTGAATCCAAGGGGGAGATTGTTAGGACAAATATGTCTTCAAGATTTAATATAGAAAGTCAAAGTCAAAGTCATTGTATAAAGTCAAAGTCTTTATAATTAGAGTTGTCAATCTTAGCTTAATGCCTTGTTAGTCTTAGGTATATAAGCATGTGGCTAGAGTAATCTTGTAACACTCGAGAGAACCATTCCATAAGCTTTTGGTCATAACGCATATCCTGTAAACAAAGAGAGCCGAAATAATAAGATCTACTTTCTCTCTCTACTCTCTCTCTCTAGAATTTCTCTCTAATCTTGATAGATCATGGATTAACAGTAATGATATTTGTATGAATGGATACAAATCAATTGTTAGGATTCTGGATAAAACAATAGGGGAACTGGGTAAAATTGGTGAAATCCGGAAGATGAGTAATCCGGATGGTATCGGATTCTGGATTAGTATCGGATTGTACCGGATTCCGGATTGGTACCGGATTTGTTACCGGATTCTGGAAATGTTCCGGATGGGTACCGGATTCCGGATAGAATACCGGATCCGTTTACCGGATAGTTTTCCGGATGAGTTTTCCGGATAGTTTCGGATTTGGGTTCCAGACAAGGGATTTTTCCGGATATAGTTTTCGGATGTGTTATCTGGTTAGTCGCCGAAGAGGGACAATTGAGAATAAGGGTATGATAGATTATTTGGGATTCTTAGCTTTGAGAATATGATCTGAAATGTTTTGTACGTTCGAGTAAATATGCACGTATGCTAGTAAGTGTAATGGATCCATAGGCACTGACACTATTTGTAACGTGGAATAGGCATAAAGTAATTTTTAATTCCCGTTGACCTGAAATGAGGAATAGACATAAAGTAAATTATAATTCCCATTTTGTAAGGTGATGAGAATATGCATAAAGTATATTGTAATCCCCACGTATTGTGATGTGAAACGTGGAATATGCATAAAGTAAATTGTAATTCCCGTTGACGTGAAATGAGGAATAGGCATAAAGTAAGTTGTAATTCCCATTTCGTATTGTGATGAGAAATCTAGGAATAGGCGAGAGTTAATCGTAATTCCTGATTTCTATGGGAAGGTAAGAGATATGCATAAAGTAAATTGTAATCTCTACTTCCACTCCAAGAAATAGGCATAAAGTAAATTGTAATTTCTTGGACATGAGCAATGATCTCGAATATGCGATGATTCGTAGTAGGCTCTCGAACGTGATGATATGACTTACCGAGTGTTAGTCATATTCATGGAATCGGGTATGTTCCCGTCATCGCAAGATGAGTATGTGTACGGTAAGAATGGTGGCAAACCAGGTTTGTTTATACGCTTTGTTTACATTGGTTTCCAAAGCTTATAAAGTTTTAATTTGAAAATGGATGTTATCACTAGGCGTAAGCCTAATCGTTTCAAATTAAATTTTCTTACCAGGTACGAGCTCGGGGAAGTAATAGCGAGATGAGGGGCGAGTGATTTCTGATACTCAACTTTTGGTGATGAATGGGAAAGTTAGCATATACAAGGATCTTTTGGTGAATGGTCTAAACAACTAGTATAATCTGCTCTTAATGTTTAGGATTAGATTAGCAGGTTGTTTTGATAAGTTCAATTTGTTTATGTGAACCCTCATTACTAATTCTCCATTTATGTATAAAAGTTGGATGAAATTATGGTTAACTTTATGGAATTTTAAGGCGTTAGGACCATAAATGTCCTACATATTAGAAAGATATATAAAGAATTATATAGAGCTTAATTAGTTTAATTAATTATTGTAAAAGCCTTAATTGTGTTAATTGGGCTTAGTTTAGCCTAATGGGCTTGGGCCTTGTTTGTCTAAGGCCTAAGTATATAAGGATTGTTTCCTTTAGAAATTAGGTTAAGGTTAATCATAATAGTAAGAGAACTTAATAGTTGAGAGAGAGATAGTTGAGAATATCATTCAAAGCTTTTGTAACTATCTTGAATCATTCAAAAAGATTAATCGTTTCGTTGTTTATTCGGTTTTACCTGTCAAACTGGGATTCACACGTGGTATCAGAGCAGAATCGGTGATTTGAAGATATAGAAGAAATCGAACGAAAGCGAGAAAAATCATAAAAATTCGTATTGAATTTTCTGGAAAACGCAGTGTGCCGTTTTGCCTATTCCTGGAGTTTGAACCGTCGGATCGTCGCGAATTTTGGACAGTTGTTTCACGACACTCTGTTCTACATTATGAACAGTGGGATTAATCGTTTGTGGTCCAGAAGGCATCTGTTTTATTTTCGACATACTGCAGTTTTCTTTGTGGATAAATCGATCATCAATCGGGTTTGCAAAGTTCTTTCGTTGATTTAATAATTCGTTTGTTAATTCTCGATTGTTTAATCGTTCTTAATCTGGTGTTTATATCGATTCTCAAAGGTATTAATTTTTCAATTTAAAAATCAATTCTTGAGTTTTTGGTGTTCTTAAATTTTTGTGGTGATTATTGAAAAATAGGATATGTTTTGCTTAGAAATCGATTTGGGTATGTTTGTTTTTGTGTTTTTGGTTAAAATCTAACCCTACAGGAGTGAAATTGTAACGTCCCAAAAATTACAAGGAATTTAAAATTTTTAAGACATTCATTTCATTATAAAACAACCACAATTTAATAATTCGCAACTCAATTGAAATTAAAGTAGTTAACTCAAACAGTCAATAAAGTTTATGCAGCGGAAATTTTATAAAATAAAATCCAAAGGTATGAAAGTGAACTTTAAACAATTCTCGACACCCGCGCTTAGTGTGTGTACCGTCAGGCCCGACTGCCGCTCGCACCTGAAATCACAACATATTGGGAAGGGGTAAGCTAAACGCTTAGTGAATCCTACCACACACGCAGGTAGCAACCCCACGTATATCGCCCCTACTCGCAAGTAGGCAACATCACCATCACCACGAATATAAAACTGCATGATGACTAATGTATAAACACGAACCTCGGTCCCACCGAGTACACAAAAATATATCGATACAAGCTCAGTCCCACCGAGCCCTCGGTCCCACCGAGTAAAGATAATACAATTGTACTAGCTCAGTCCCACCGAGCCCTCGGTCCCACCGAGCCCCCCAGTCCCACCGAGGTGTACACAAGCATAAATAATCCACATATAAATTCAACAATTCACAACTAGTTATCACATCCCAACTAGTTCACGTAAGCACGTAATAACACGTAGCACAAAATAACGATATGCATGAAATTCCTAATTACGCGGTGAGAGAACTCACCTCAAAGTAACGCAAAACTTCGTGATCAGCAACACCAACCAGCTAACTTCCCTCACCTCTTTCCACCTAGATACGCGCTAACAAACGTCAAAGGGAAGTCCTAATCCAAACCACGATTACTAGCGTACAAAACTAAACGTTCCAGCTTTTTATCTAAAACACAGGTCTGTTCGGGACCTGTTTTACCCCCTTTAAACTGATAATTCCAGAAACCAAATTCCATAATCACAAAGTCCCATGTCTTAGGGTTCCAGGGACATATCGCACGCGTCCTAACGATACTCCTAGCATTCTATATGAATTTTACGAAAACACTTCGCAGAACAGCTAAAAACAGAACCTGTCAGTATAAAATGGAAATTTGACACTAGCTATGGTCCGAACTGATTTTTCCGTAAGACATATGAAACTTACTAGACTCAGAATGGGAGATTTTGGCACTGGTTTCACCCCAATCCGATGTTCCTAGAATACGTTATGGCTTTTACAAAACAGTGGCAGAAACTATATATTTCACATGAAATGATAACTATTGAATTTTAAAACCATTGAGTCATGTCTTAATCCAAACAGACCCGGAAAGCCCCAAAAACTTACTGGAACAGGGCTATACTAAGCTGGACAACAACCGTGAACCACCCACTGCCGCCTCCGGTGGCGGTGGTGGTTGGCGGCGGCGACGATGGTTAATAACTTCCGGCGAAACCACACCAATTCGCACACCCCGACTTACCCACACACACACCCGTACACCCCCTGCCGACACAGCGGCGGCGTACGGCAGCGGCCACACCGCCGGCAGCCATGGCTGCGGCGGCGGCGGCGGTGGTGGCGGTTTACAATGGTTAGACGACGAAACGACAACGAAAAAAACAACGGAAAGGAATACCTCAATGCGACCTTCTCTTCCTGGCGGCGATCTCCCTCGGCGGCGACCCTCCTCACTCTCCGGCGAACTCTCTCTCTCTCCCTCTCTCCGGCAGCGCTCGGTTTCTCTCTCTCTCTCTCTGTTTCTCGCCGGCGTTCTCTCTTTCTCTCTCTCTCTCTCTCTCGGCGGCGACAGAAAATAACAAGGGAAGGGGAGGGGGTGACAAAGGGTTTTGGGGAGGGTTTTTCTACATGAAAAACGAAGGGGAGGGGAGGGGGGGTCGGTCCTTTGGCCGATCCCTTGCCCAACTTACACACATGCACACATTTGGCCCCTATACTCTTAAGGTATACCCAAAATTCCCACATTAGTTTAGGATTTAACATAAAGATCATTGACCCACTAGTTAATTCGTTTTAGGTCCTTGATGCCTAACCCCGATAAATAATTTCGCTAAAAAAAATATTATAAATTAATAAATAAAAACGTACCGGGACACGGGCTATACAACTCTCCCCCGCTTGATTTAGACTTCGTCCTCGAAGTCTTGGTCGGCGAATAGCTCAGGATAGTTCTCGCGCATCTCGGCTTCGGGCTCCCACGTCCACTCTAAACCCTTCCGGTGCTGCCACTGAACTTTCACCAACCCAATGACTTTGTTGCGCAGATTTTTCGTCTTCCTCTCAATGACAGCTATCGGTTTCTCCACGTAGTTGAGCCTCTCGTCAATCTGAATGTCCTCGAGGGGGATCACTGCAGACTCGTCCACTACACACTTCCGCAACTGAGAAACATGGAAGGTGTTGTGAATCAAGCTCAGTTCCTCAGGTAGCTCTAAACGGTAAGCCACTTTCCCCACACGGGCGATAATCCGGTAAGGCCCAATATAACGAGGCCCTAGCTTCCCCCGCTTACGAAACCAGATCACCCCTTTCCAGGGTGAAACCTTCAACAACACATAATCACCCACCTGAAACTCCAAGTCGGATCGCCTTTTGTCGGCGTAGCTCTTCTGCCGACTCTGTGCAGTAACCAAACGGTCCCGCACCATCTGAATCATCCCGGTCGTCTTCAACACAATGTCAGTAGTCCCTAACACCCGATGACCAACCTCGCCCCAACAAACGGTCGTCCTGCACTTTCTACCGTACAACAACTCGTACGGCGGCATGCCAATGCTAGAGTGATAGCTGTTGTTGTAGGAGAATTCTGCCAAAGGTAGGTACTGATCCCAACTACCTCCAAAATCGATGACACAAGCTCGAAGCATATCCTCGAGGGTCTGAATGGTTCGCTCGCTCTGTCCGTCCGTCTGTGGATGAAAGGCCGTGCTAAAGTGTAACCGTGTACCCATCTCCGACTGGAACTTCTCCCAAAACCGGGAGGTAAAACGAGTTTCCCTGTCGGAGACAATCGAAACTGGCACCCCGTGCCTGGCCACAATCTCACGTACAAACACCTCCGCAAGTTTCTCCGCCGAGGAGCTCTCCCTGATGGCCAAGAAGTGAGCACTCTTAGTCAGACGGTCAACGATCACCCAAATGGCATCGTTCCCACGGGGAGTCCTTGGGAGTTTCGTTATGAAATCCATAGTAATCTTTTCCCATTTCCAAACCGGGACCTCCAACGGTTGCAATTTCCCATGTGGTCGTTGATGTTCCGCTTTGACCTTCCGACAGGTCATACATACCTCAACACATCTAGCAACATCCCGCTTCATGCCGGGCCACCAGTAACCTTCACGCAAGTCTCTGTACATCTTTGTAGCTCCCGGGTGAATCGAGAACTTGGACTTATGCGCCTCATCCATTAGTACCTGCCGGTTCCCACCGATGAATGGAACCCAAACCCTACCATGTCGAGTTAACAACCCCCGACTATCACGTACAAAATTCGAGATTTCCCCCGACACTCTCTCCCGTTTTGCATTTTCCTCCAAAACGGCCACCTCCTGAGCGCTACCTATCGACTCCAGGATAGGTGTAACAACTGTCAATCGCTGACACAAACCCCTCAATGGTTCACCAACCGGATGTCCACTAAGTGCGTTCGCAACAACATTCGCTTTACCCAGGTGGTAAAGTTTCTCACAGTCATAATCCTTGACTACATAAAGCTTCTCCCGCCTCAAAACTTCCAAAACTTCTCGCAAATGCATCTCGTGCTCTTCCTTCGACTTCGAATATACGAGAATACCGTCGATGAACACAATCACCGATCGATCCAACATCGGGCTACACACCCTGTTCATAAGGTACATGAACGCTGCTGGTGCATTGGTGAGCCCGAAAGGCATCACCACAAACTTGTAATGGCCATAACGTGTACGAAAGGCCGTCTTCCCCGTATCCTCACTCCTCCCCCACATCTGATGATACCCCTATCTCAAATCAATCTTAGAGGACCACGAGGCTCCCTGAAGTAGATCGAACAAGTCATCGGTCCTTGGCAGGGGATAACGGTTCTTCACCGTAAGCTTATTCAATTCACGGTAGTCTATACACATCCGTTGGGACCCGTCCTTCTTCTTCACAAATAGAATCGGGGCTCCTCACGGTGAACAACTCGGCTCGATGAACTCTTTCTCGAGTAGTTCCTGCAACTGAGTGTACAACTCCTTCATTTCCGGTAGAGCCAGGCGGTACGGTGCCATAGCCACCGGAGCAGCACCCGGAATCAAATCGATGCGGAACTCTACCTGTTGCTCGGAAGGTATCCCCGGTAACTCATCGGGAAATACTTCAGTAAACTCCCGTACAACTGGCACATCCACAACAGTCTTCTTCTCTTCGTCGACGCGCGTGTCGATCACATATGCCAAAAATCCCGACCACTGTGCTGCTAGTACCTCCGAGCCCTCGCAGCCGAACATATCGCTGAGGTCCGTCTGGGCGAGTCGCCCTGAACTAGCAGTTCTCCCCCGCTTGGGTTCGAAATCGTACTTGTTTGCGACGACAAACGATCTTCGCATCGAAAGCATCCATCCAATCCATGCCCACAATTACGCACAACTCTCGCATAGCGATCGGAATTAAATCAATAGGGAATCTCACACCAGAGATTTCCAAAGTGCACCCCCGGTACACGTCAGTAACCGTCAAGGTCCTGTCATTAGCAACCTCAACCACACGCGGACAGCCTACCATCCTACAACTCGGCCCAACACGCTCACAAACAGTGTGTGACACGAAAGGATGAGTAGCCCCGCTATCAAACATCACCACAACAGGCACCGAGTTAACTAAGAACGTACCTGTCACCATTCTATGCGTAGCTTGTGCCTCTTCCACTCTCAGTTGATGAACTCTACCTCGGGTCGCCTCCATCACCGCAGCAAGTGAAGCATATTGCGTAGTACTTATGAACTCCTTGATCTTGGTACGTAACATATTCTTGTACCGCGTCCTCTTCATGTCCGCAGAAGCAGCATACTAAGGACAGAAAAATGCCATTTTCGTGAACTCTCGGTTCATCTCCCTTACAGTCTCCGCAGTCTGAGAGAGCTCCAAGAACTCTTTAGCAATCCTCTCCATCTCCACTGGAGGCACATACTCTGCCCGAAAACGTACGACGAACTCCTCCCAGGTCAAAGTAGTGCGCTCGCTAAGCGTCCAAGCAGTAGCACACCAGTCTTTCGCTCCGTCTCGTAACAGATTCACCGTGAAGCGAACCTTCAAATTCTCAGGACAACCACTGGTAAGGAATGCGCACTCCAATCCGATCCCGATACTACAACTCTCTCGCTCGGGGCAGCCCACCGGCAGGGGGTAGAATCGCCGCGATGCGCTCCTCTACCAACACTACTACCTCATTACGAATGGCGGTACAATCTCGGGGATTGCGTCCCCAGTAGCGTGCGTCACCTCAGCCGCAATCATCTCTCGAATCTGCTCAGTGGTAACTCCGGTACCAGAATCTGAGTTAGTATTGTTGTTCCTCCTTAACGAGCTATTAGCACACACTAAGCCTGCTAACTACGCTCACGCTCAACTCCTCGGATTCTCCGTGACTTTCCCCAAGTCGAGCACGGATCCTGTGCTTCAGATAGTAGGAGCTCTACTACTACCTTCCACACCTATCCCTACTCGTTTCGAGTCCCGTCCCGAAGTGCCCAAGTAGTTTCTTGCCAACAATTAATTCCATATGCCCGAACCAGCATATGCATACACTCTTCCTAGCTCCCTAGGAAAAATCATATCACCCCACTACCCTTGCTAGGACGGAATCCCCACTAACCCTGACGAGTCGCCTCGCGAATGCACAGTCGTATACAGTGTAAAACCAGATAGACGTTCGAATAAGAGATTCTATCCTAGAACGGTTGGACTCAAACAAGAGCTGCGCAATAGAACTAAATCAAGCATTCTAAGGCTATTCGGTTCCTACTACATACAACCTATAGTGCATTCGCGTAACAACCTATCAAGGCTAGCATGAATTCCTATTAGCAAGCAACAAACATACAGTACCATGTAATCCACACAAGCAATCTAGCATGCATACTCTATGATCTAGAAAGCGATAAAAACACTAAGTATTGTACCTTCCCACTTAGCGTCGGCTGACTGTACACACTGCGCCCTCGATCACCGTTTCTCAAACGGGTTTTTCCCTTTTTCTTTTATTTTAAAAGATTTTAGTAAAAGAATTTAAAATTTTCACAACCGCAACTTGAGACCAAACACACCGAGATGTGTTTGATTCACTCAAGCTGTGCTCTGATACCAAGTTGTAACGTCCCAAAACTTACAAGGAATTTAAAATTTTTAAGACATTCATTTCATTATAAAACAACCACAATTTAATAATTCGCAACTCAATTGAAATTAAAGTCGTTAACTCAAACAGTCAATAAAGTTTATGCAGCGGAAATTTTATAAAATAAAATCCAAAGGTATGAAAGTGAACTTTAAACAATTCTCGACACCCGCGCTTATTGTGTGTACCGTCAGGCCCGACTGCCGCTCGCACCTGAAATCACAACATATTGGGAAGGGGTAAGCTAAACGCTTAGTGAATCCTACCACACACGCAGGTAGCAACCCCACGTATATTACCCCTACTCGCAAGTAGGCAACATCACCATCACCACGAATATAAAACTGCATGATGACTAATGTATAAACACGAACCTCGGTCCCACCGAATACACAAAAATATATCGATACAAGCTCAGTCCCACCGAGCCCTCGGTCCCACCGAGTAAAGATAATACAATTCTACTAGCTCAGTCCCACCGAGCCCTCGGTCCCACCGAGCCCCCCAGTTCCACCGAGGTGTACACAAGCATAAATAATCCACATATAAATTCAACAATTCACAACTAGTTATCACATCCCAACTAGTTCACGTAAGCACGTAATAACACGTAGCACAAAATAACGATATGCATGAAATTCCTAACTACGCGGTGAGAGAACTCACCTCAAAGTAACGCAAGCCTTCGTGATCAGCAACACCAACCGGCTAACTTCCCTCACCTCTTTCCACCTAGATACGCGCTAACAAACGTCAAAGGGAAGTCCTAATCCAAACCACGATTACTAGCGTACAAAACTAAACGTTCCAGCTTTTTATCTAAAACACAGGTCTGTTCGGGACCTGTTTTACCCCCTTTAAACTGATAATTCCAGAAACCAAATTCCATAATCACAAAGTCCTATGTCTTAGGGTTCCAGGGACATATCGCACGCGTCCTAACGATACTCCTAGCATTCTATATGAATTTTACGAAAACACTTCGCAGAACAGCTAAAAACAGAACCTGTCAGTATAAAATGGAAATTTGACACTAGCTATGGTCCGAACGAATTTTTCCGTAAAACATATGAAACTTACTAGACTCAGAATGGGAGATTTTGGCACTGGTTTCACCCCAATCCGATGTTCCTAGAATAAGTTATGGCTTTTACAAAACAGTGGCATAAACTATATATTTCACATGAAATGATAACTATTGAATTTTAAAACCATTGAGTCATGTCTTAATCCAAACAGACCCGGAAAGCCCCAAAAACTTACTGGAACAGGACTATACTAAGCTGGACAACAACCGTGAACCACCCACTGCCGCCTCCGGTGGCGGTGGTGGTTGGCGGCGGCGACGATGGTTAATAACTTCCGGCGAAACCACACCAATTCGCACACCCCGACTTACCCACACACACACCCGCAAACACACACACACACACACACCCGTACACCCCCTGCCGACACAGCGGCGGCGTACGGCAGCGGCCACACCGCCGGCAGCCATGGCTGCGGCGGCGGCGGCGGTGGTGGCGGTTTACAATGGTTAGACGACGAAACGACAACGAAAAAAACAACGGAAAGGAATACCTCAACGCGACCTTCTCTTCCTGGCGGCGATCTCCCTCGGCGGCGACCCTCCTCACTCTCCGGCGAACTCTCTCTCTCTCTCTCCCTCTCTCTGGCAGCGCTCGGTTTCTCTCTCTCTCTCTCTCTTTCTCGCCGGCGTTCTCTCTTTCTCTCTCTCTCTCTCTCTCTCTCTCTCTCTCGGCGGCGACAGAAAATAACAAGGGAAGGGGAGGGGGTGACAAAGGGTTTTGGGGGAGGGTTTTGCTACATGAAAAACGAAGGGGAGGGGAGGGGGGGTCGGTCCTTTGGCCGATCCCTTGCCCAACTTACACACATGCACACATTTGGCCCCTATACTCTTAAGGTATACCCAAAATTCCCACATTAGTTTAGGATTTAACATAAAGATCATTGACCCACTAGTTAATTCGTTTTAGGTCCTTGATGCCTAACCCCGATAAATAATTTCGCTAAAAAAAATATTATAAATTAATAAATAAAAACGTACCGGGACACGGGCTTTACAGAAATCAAGCAACCCTATCGAACCCTGATCCGAATTTTTCAACCAGCCGCATTGTTCGAAAGATCCTTATTGTTTTCGGGTAAGTTTCCTAATCTCTCACCACTATCCGGACAAATCATCCGGATTGATTTTGGTTTCCGGGTAAATTTAATCGGACACCTCAATCTTTCCGGTTACCAATTTTGTCCGGATAACTCAGATTTCCCGGATACCAATTTAGTTCCCGGATGAAACTAACTTTCCGGATGAATTAGCACTTCCCGGGTGGTTCCTTTTTCACCTTTCCGGGTGATTTTTTTTAATCAAAAGTTACCGGAAGCTGCTTTATCGGACAACTATTTTGTTTCCGGATGACCACATTTTCTGGATAACATTTGCTTCCCGGATAATTTCCTATTCACTTTTCGGATGAACTTTTTTGAGAGCTTCCCGGACACCATCTTTGACCATCTTAATTTTTATTTGTTTTCAAGCATGACATAGAATCCACCATCACTTTTGTTTTTGTTTCTTTATGCATACACAAATACATCCTACATGCATGCATAACATACATAAGATCCATTTTCCTCTGCTGCAAGTCACTGCCATGATCCACCACATGCATGCTTAATCTGATTTCATCAAACCCACATATTTGACTGATCATCATTGTTGCTTCGTTGCTTTCTATATTCTCCATCTCGGTTGTTGCATGGCTTTCTCCTTGCATGTTGATTAACCTCGTGAGTAGCCACATTTGCATATTGTTTTGTGTTGTTGAGTAATAGTCTTGCATTTTAACCGGTAAGTTTTTGATTGGTAACCAACGTTCATCCGGAAACCTCATCCGGTAAGTGTTTGTTTGTGTGGGAAACTCATTCGCCCAGTAATTTTTTTGTTGGTAAGTTCTGATTGGTACCCGAGTTACCACACGTCTCGTGATTGAGAATTTCAACGGTAAGTTGCAAAGTTTTAAACGAACGATTTTCAATCTTTTGTGACGGATTTGAGAGTTTTAGTGACGGTTTGAGACTATTTGCGACAGATTTGAGTCTATTTTCGACGCTTATCATTTTATGTGATTTATTTTGCCGTCTTGATCTAACTTGGTTTGTTTATCTTGTAGGTTTCATTCTCGAAGTTTGATTTCGTTCGTTCCGATAATAATCAAATTTTAAATTTTGGAAACGAATTTATTTTTAGATTTGTTTTTCAAATTTAATTTTTGATTTTCTTCCGCATTTTTTTTTCTTCAAAGTAACATCGATCAACGATCAAATTTTTCAGTTAACAATGCCGTACTGCTACCATCTGTATTCTTTCGAAAGTGAAAAATTATATAAAACGAATATCAAGCAAGCAGATGAATTGTGCATAAAGTACTTCAAAGAACTGAAGGAACAGAAACTGCAAATATCTGAAAGTTCTGATAAGCTTGCTAAATCTGAATAAAAGGTAACGATCTTAGAAACTGAGAACACTGAGCTGAAAAGGAAGATTTCTGAGTTGCCATCACAAGAAGAAATAAAGGCACTTGAAAAACAGGGAAAGGCCTTAGAGCATGAAAATATTGAGTTGAAGAAAAGGATATATGTTCTTAAAAACAGATTCCCGTTTTTTGAAAAAGAAAAGAGTGACTTCTCAAATGAGAAGAAAAATTTTGAAAGAAAAATTCTTGATCTTTCAAAAAGGATTTTCGAGGAAAGAAAAGTATTCGAGCTTAAAAATGCTAAACTTTCTAAACAGATTTCTGATTTTGAACAGGTTTTAGTGCTTGAGCGAGAAAATATACAAAATCAAAGAAAATCCTTTGAAAGTGAAAAGAAAGAGCTAGAAAAGAAAAGTGTTGTTGTTTTCAAAGAAGCATCTGATAAACGCAACTCCATTGAAAAGGATTTTGAATATGAAATAACTATTTTTGAAACAGAAATCCATAAGCTTACACAGAGATTATCTGGATTAGCAACCGAGATTTTGAAGGAACAAATGGTTAAATCTGATTTACAAAAGAAATTTGATTTAATTCTCGAAGAACGAAATGTTTTATCCGTTAAAGTCAAGAAACTTGAAGAAAGCAAGTTCAAAGGTGTTCAACCTTCTTATGCTTCAAGATCAATTTCTACAAATCGTTCTTGTTAGGGTCATTTATTGTTGAATTAAAGTTCAAGGGTTTGTTTTGTAATTCTTTAATTTGAGCTTAGTTAGTGAACAGGCCGTGGGCTTGTTAACCACGGGCCCGTCATATATAAAGTGCATTAGCCTTAGAAAATAGGCTAGTTGTTCATTTGCTTTCATAACTCTTATTGTAAAACTCTCTCAATATTGAAAGCATTATATGGATGACCAGTTGAAATCATTCCGACCTGTTATTATCTATTGATTTCATTGTTCGTTGCACAATTTTGAGACTCACAATTGGTATCAGAGCAGACGGACAGATCGATTCAAAGTTCTATTATTGAATTCTGGTAAGTTTTTCTCTTTTTCACGACTGTGTTCTTGATTGAATATCAATTCTTTGATTCTGGTCAAATTGATCGATTCCGTTTATTGGGTATTGTTAGTATCATTGCTTTTAGTGATTCTGCAAATTTTCGTACTCTATTTCGATCGATTGAGTGTTTTTAAGCAAATTATAGTACAAAGGTTTTATGTGTGTTCTTGACAAAAATCGAATTTTTAACCATCAAAACTTGTTGCTTTTGCTTCAAAATCGATTTGGGTAGTGTTATTTTTGTGTTTGGTAGTGTTTCTAACCTTTCAGGAACATTTTTGAGCAACCCTAATCGATTCCCAATCGATTTGAAACTTCCAGCCGTAGTTTCCGGATACGTCAGCCGCGGTTTCCGGACAAGTCCCAACTTTCCGGACAATCGCTAACTTTTTCCGAGTACGTCTATTCTTTCCGGGTAAGTTCTCAAATTTAAAGCTTTCCGGGTATATTTGTTCCGGAAACCCAAAGTTTCCGGTAATTCATTTTACCCGGATAACTCGTATTTTCCAGTTAAAATTATTCTTCCCGGACACTCTTTCATCCGGAAAGTATTTCATCCGGAAACTCCTTTTTATCCGGTAAGTTTTGTGTTTACTTTTATCATTCAGAAACTATTTTCTTCCGGATACTCTTTGTTATACGGAAATTGTAGTTTATCCGGACACCCTCATTATCCGGACTCTAACATCCGGATTCCTGTTTTTTCGGATTCTCTATCCGGAAACCACCCGGATCACATATCAGGGAGCTTTTCGAACACTAGTTTTTTAAATTTTTCTAGTGGGACCCCGGGCTAAGTCGCAGGAGGGGGACATTTAAGTATCCTTGATACTGTTCCACTTTGAATCGAACCATCGTCTGACGATCACATCAGTGCAACCATCAAAGATGTCTCGAGATGCTCTTGAAATGAGCAACCACACCACACCTCCAGCTCTTGGAGAATCTTGTCAGGTATGTCTACCAGCTCATAACGCTTTAGTTGATAAGATTCATTTGCTTGGTCAAAAGGTAGAGTCCTATATGTTTTCCTCGAATGAACAACTACTTGAAATTAACTCGTTAAAAGCAAAGTTAGATGTTCAAACAAAGATAACAGAAAAGCTTAAATCTGACAACATCTACCTAAAGGAAAAGTGTGCTAATCTTTCGATAGCACCAAAAGATCTTCGAGCCAAGATATCTGAACTGACCTTAAAGCTTGATCAGTGTATGAATGAGAAAGCAGAAACTGGTTATCAATGTTCTGTTCTTCAAATTCAACACAAGGAGTTTTTAGCAAAAATACTTGATCTTGAAACAAAACTCCACAAACGAGGTCAAACTGATCAAACCATCCATATGAACAAACCCAAAGAGTTCACGTATTTCAACAAAGAGTGGGGAATCGGATACGACAACCCACACTATTTGAAAAAGGTTTTTTTCAACAGACCTACTCTGTATGATTTTGGTTGTCTTGGTATAGATAAAATATATCCGGAATATGCAATTAAGTGGACTGGTCCTCTTGAACCTGAAAAAGGAAGAGGAAACTGAGGAATACAAGCGCGCACACACATCTCACATGCAGCTTCCATTTTGTTATGAACCTTTGAATTATTCTTATCAAAAGAACAAGAAGTATCTCTTGAATGACTACTTCGATTGCTACAAGGTTACAAAGCCAAGGATTCCTCCAAAAAGGATGAGGACCAAGTAACCGAAACCAAGACTGAGACGGATGAGTTTAAACTCTATGTTCCCCCTCTCATCTTGGAAGCAAAGATAGTCGAGTTGGAGGAGTCACTCGAGAAAGAAAGATCGCATTTTCAAAAGGAAAAGCAAGCGCTAATCCAGGAACTTGAGAATCTACAATCGGTCAAAACCGAAGTTGTGTCTGATGAAGGACAGGAAAACCTTCGGGGAGAAATCACCAAACTCACATCAAAACTAGTTGCCTTGGCAACAGATACGATGCAAGAGTATATGAGAAATGGTCAGGTCCAAGAGCAGATTGACCAACTCAAATCTGAAAAGCAGATTTCACCGGAACTTTCCTCAAGTTCATCTGATACGTCTTCATGCAAAGCCTTCATAGGCAAGATTTCTACTTCACAAGACCGTCAAGATTCTCAAGACAAGAGTGTTTTAAGGAATTTGAACTCTGATTTTTTCTTAGCTTCCGCTCCAAATTCCCAAAGCACACAAGCACTAAGTGTTCCTCGCCTTCCTCGACCGATCCAAGTCCTGTAATTCCGGATGTCGATTTTTCTAAATACATGAACTCCGAAGGCAAGTCTGATGAAGAGTTTGAGTCGTTCCCCTTCGACAAACCTCTTCCGAGTCATACTGACTTTTTGTCACCAGTAGTCAATCAACCAGTCAATTTTCTAAAGGGAGATTGTTCTAAAACAAAGCCCTCAGCTGTGATTAAAATCTCTAAAACCAAACCTGTTACTCAAAAACAATCACAGCCGAGGCAAAAGACCGAGAGATTGCCTGCCAAAGGCTCTGCTTCCTCAAAAGCCATTGGCCATGTTGTCCATGATGTTTCAGACAAAAACAGTCGCGCTAAAAAGAATAACCAAAAGTGGCTAGCTAAGGAATCTATTGAGAAAGAGGCATCAAAGTCATTTAATACCGTTTTTTACCCTAGAATGAACAAAAATGATTGTGCTTGGAATCATAGGAATGATTTTGTTAAACGAGATGTTAATTTTCAGATGAAAATTTATTCCATTCAACAATTGATTCAATTATCGCATGATTGTTTGTGTTGTTCTAGTTGTGGTTGGAATGACTTTGAGGATATTAATAATAATGATTGGTTTGGGTCATATCACATATATAATCATACACCCAAACGCAAACCCCGCAAAAACAAAAAGAAACACCATTTTCAACGGGGTTCCCAATCAGAGGTTAAACCACAGCGAGATAGGAAACCCACTTCAAAACGGGTTACTCCTACTGAGATTAAAACTACACCTAAGAGGAAACCTGTGTCAAAACAAGTTCCTACGAAGGGTGTCAAACCTAACCCTCCGGGACCCATGCAAATATGGGTACCCAAAGTCCGTTAAACTTGTTTTACAGGACGGTCATGTGTGGTACTTAGACACTGGATGCTCCACACACATGATCGGAAGGAGGGAGCTGTTCACGATCTACAAGGAACAATATTGCGAAGACGTGAGGTTTGTCTATATCGGCGCTTTCACGAGCTGCTCATGTGTTTAGGGGGAGCGTCTCACACAATTTTTTTATCTGCTGAAAAGTTTTTTGTGTGTATGGATACTCCCGTGTGCATTTTACTCTACGCGCACATTTTGAGGGGGAGCGACACAGCGGTTTTTTTCTTTAAATGTTCAAAAGTTTTTTTGTGTGTCGGACTCTCCATTGCACTATTCGAGGGGGAGCAAAGTCTTCCCCATGGTCAATTTGAGGGGGAGCGAGAAAAGGTTCGTTTTAAATCCAAATAGTCCTATTTTTGCAAAATCTACAAGGACAGAGCTATCTTTTTGTGAAAATCCCAGAGTATCCGGACAGGTATCCGGAAACCCTATCTTTCCGGATAGGTTTCCGGACCGGGTCCTTATCCGGATTGGATGGGAACCCGGATACCACACCCGGACTCTTGGCTCCCATTTAATGGATCCGAAAACCGTTTTCATTCACTTATCCGGAATCTTTCGCGGAAAAAAATCACACTCTCACTCCGAGGGGGAGCAAGTCAATCCCCATGCATGTTTTGAGGGGGAGCAAGATAATCTCCGAGCGAGAGACGAGAGTTAGGGAATCCCATGGTCCAGCCAGCGCCGGAGGGACCTTCCCCGGGACATAGAACATGTGGGAAGGAGAGAATTACGGTCCAAAGCGAACCAAGAAAGATCAAGCCGTAAAGATAACGAGGCTTATGAGCGAATCCAGCCAAGTGTAATCCGGGTAGCCACATCTGCTATCCCGTCTCATACGTTGGGACGGGGTATTGAAGAAGCCTCCGTGAACCCAGCGGAGCAATTGCACAACCCCCTTAGCCACTCATCCGTCTATCAAAAGACGGATGTTTCAGTCTCTCCCGGGGATCAAACACAACTTCCACCGGTCTCTCACTCGGAGGGTACTGGTGTTGAAATAAGAGACCAGCAGCCCCCGGTCTCGCCTTCATTTCGTGCACCATCGAGTCTAGAGCCATTTGAAATTGAACATTCTTCGGCTAGGACACATGATGAGGAACACCAAATCGAGATTCTTTGTGACTCGATCGGAACGTCTGTAGTGTCTCCGTCTGGCGGAACACGAGGATCGAACGGAAATCCTACCACAGCTACCGAATTGCCAACTGTGAACGTAGGTGGCTCTGCCTCTCTGGTAGATGC
The DNA here is from genome assembly GCA_033807775.1 of Saussurea involucrata. Lineage (NCBI taxonomy): Eukaryota > Viridiplantae > Streptophyta > Magnoliopsida > Asterales > Asteraceae > Saussurea > Saussurea involucrata. The sequence continues at coordinate 27,325,211 of CM066316.1, forward strand.
CTCAACGGGTAATCTAAGTGATCCCGGTATTACATTACCCGACTTTGTGTCACAAGGGTCCGTGGACAGCACCCTCAAGGCTGTCCGCGAGGCAATGGAGCAGCACATCGCCGCCGAGCTCGTCAAAATTAAGAGCTTAATCAAAGGTAAAGAGAAGATCGTCGAAGCTGAAACCGCACCCACACCTCCACCGGCTCCTGTTCAGCCTACCTATTCGGTGGACACCCTAAAGACGATGCTTCTAGCCCAACTGCTCCAACATTTCGAAACCAACGCCTCTACCAAAGCAGACCTGCTATCCGTTCTGAAATCACAGGTCACTGCTCCTTCATCATCCATTACCACTCGATTGGATACCATTGACTCGACTCTTAAGGACTTCAAATAAGCGCTCACTACGCTGTCGGAGAGAGTCCGCTCACTCGAAGATACCTTCAAGAGTCAAGCAGGCGGTCTAAAACGCAAGCACGATGATCAGGATGATCCTGATCACCGTGAGGGGGAGAAAAGACAAAGATTAACCGAGACCGCCCTGATCCTCACTGAAACGACTACTGTGGTTCAACAGGAACCTTCAACTGCGGCAGCAACAACCGAAGATGCACCTGAAGCCGAGTTGTCTTTAGCCGAGATGGTAATAGACATGGATATTTCAGATGATGAAGACCCGATGGTTGAAAAGCCTGAGGGAACAGAACAGGAACTGGATACTATTGACTCATCAGGAATACCGATACTGGATATGATTGATCCAGACTGCGAGACCAACCCGAAAACCGAAGATGCATGGTATGAAAAAGCCGCCAGTGCCACAAATTTCCAGGTTAATTTGGTCTTCCCTACTGATGAAGATGATAACGTAGACTACGACCAATTTCTACTCCAGAATTTGTATACTACTCCTGTTCACTCTGCTCAATCCACTGAAACTTCAACAAGACCTAAAACGTCAACTGCCAACATTCCGACCTCTCCTCAGCAACCGACAGCTTATGATCTTCCTCCTCCTCAACCGCAACAAATCCATTGGGAGAAGATCCCGATATTTATTCCTCATCTAGAGGAATCTCTGAAGAAGTTGTTCGTCACAAGCTACGTCCGGTTCTACCAGTTAACCAAGTTAGAACCAAGCATAAGATCACCGAGGTACTCAAAATCCAGTCAGGTCGTATTATGAATATCGTTTATCCTGTGTTCACTGTCCGACGCGAAGACGGTAATGAATAGATATTCTCTGAAGCCGACTTCCAGCTCCTCCGACCGTTCGACTTCCTGGCAATACTGAAATACCTCCGTTCAAGAACTATCTGACCGCTTCCTGTAACAAAGGCGCTCGAAGCTGTTCGTCGATTCCTGGTCCGTACCATCATGATGTCATATCTCACGGACTTCCAAATGGCAATCGAGAACAGGGCAAAGAAGGTAAATTTGATAAAGCCGAATCTGAAAGCTCTTGAGTTGAAGATGTATCCCGAGAACGCTCTGCTTCTAGAACCTGAATTTGGGATTGTCTACATCAACGGACAGAAAGAGAAAAAATTTATGCGCTTCAGTCAGGTAGATAGATTCTGCGACGACACGCTCTTCAAAGTTCAAGATGCTCTTCGAAAGATCATCGCTTTCGAATCTGAAAATCCAAGGCTCTCGTATGTTCCTAATCCGAATGAAAAAACTGCTCGGAATGCCTTGGAAATGGTTGAAGAACGCATCGACTATCGCCGTGCTATCAGATGGTTCGAGATACACTTTGCGCTCCGTAAAAGATATGTTCATAACTGGCGCGAACTCGAACTTCAATTCAAAGGGGGAGATTGTTAGGGTCATTTATTGTGGAATTAAAGTTCAAGGGTTTGTTTTGTAATTCTTTAATTTGAGCTTAGTTAGTGAACGGGTCGTGGGCTTGTTAACCACGGGCCCGTCATATATAAAGTGCATTAGCCTTAGAAAATAGGCTAGTTGTTCATTTGCTTTCATAACTCTTATTGTAAAACTCTCTCAATATTGAAAGCATTATATGGATGACCAGTTGAAATTATTCCGACCTGTTATTATCTATTGATTTCATGTTCGTTGCACGATTTTGAGACTCACAGTTCTTCAGAGAATTTTGAAAAATCCAATAATTTTTCAAAAGATCAGATTCGACCTTCCAATCTTCTCTATAATTATCGTGTTGATAATAAAAATAATCAACTGTTTCGAAAAGTTCAAATGGTTTGGAGAAAGAAGTCAAATACAGGAGACATTGATAGAAACACATCTTATAAATCTACTATAGTTGATACAAAGTCATTTATTTCCAAGACTGATTTACCTACTCATGTTTATTCTACAGCAAAGATAATCAGTCTGAGCCGAGCAAAGACCTCTTGTACTCATTGTGGAAAGCGTGACTTTGTCCATCCATGGTATGTGAATAAGTATTGGTATGGTACTTATAGTATCCCTGGTCCTCATAGGGCATCTAGCCGTCAAGGATCCATCAAAGGGTGGATACCAAAATCCTTTTAATCTGTTTTGCAGGAACGTCATGTTCGCTTAGATCATAACATTCTTTTCACATGACTGCATTCGAAGGTTATTCCACATTTGAGGGGGAGTACTATTCTATGAAAGGTAAGTGAACTTCAACTGAATTCAAAGACCATGGTAATTCATTCTGGATAATTTACTTGTGTTTGTTATTCTCCAATTTTAAATTCCATGATTGCCACGTGTCATTTTTCTTGACTTAGTTATTTCCATGTCTCACATATTCGTTAATTTTTCGATGGAAATACACTCGTTTGAATTCCTAGTTGTTTTCCAAGTTCGCTATTTCTCGTAAATGTATCAATTCTTTTCTGATATGTTAATTGTGACTTGTTCTTCACAATTAAACTTTATAATCATTGTTTCATTTTGGAACATAATGTGCTCAATGAGTCAATCTGTTTAGCACTTGATTTTGTTTCTTGAAATTCTGGTATTTCATTTTATGACTTCTGATTATCTCAGATCAGGACTCGTTCTTAAATGTTTTGACTTCTAAACATTTCAGTTTAGAACTCGTACTTCACTGTTTAATCAACTGATTTACTCGATGCATGAAAGGAGTGTTAGGAATTACATTGTTTCTATGGTCAATCCAGAACCGGAAGGACCTACCCAAGAAACACATCCCTTATAGACAAAAGTGAGGGGTCTAGTTTGATAGACGAGTTTGGAGAGAAAAGAAAAATGGTGAGGATGTGGTAGGACTTAAAAGAATCATTAGTCCTTACCAAACTAAGTCAGTTATCCGGGTAACCACACAATCTATTCATTCTCGTTCTTTGGAGATGAATATTGAAACAAACATGGACCCAGTGTCGATAACTCGTGTCACCCCACCTAGCCACTCAAGTATCTCTCAACAGATGCGTGTTTCATATATGCACGAAGAATTAGCACATGATCTATCTATTCCTCACTCGGAGGTCTTAGATATTGAAACATGAAGACATCAGCTCCGATCTCCAAACTTCATATTCTAATCATTGTGTCAACTGATTTTTAACTTGAGTCCCAGGTTAAATCAATTTTTGAGCCTAACAGATAAAATTCATTTCTTTCACACATGCACGAGTCTTTGTGATTCCATTTGCATATCTTCGTGATATTGCCGGAACAGTTTGAGAAGTAATTTTTAATATCTTACTTCAGTGATAACTGGAAGTCCTATCAGAGATACCCCGTTGCCAACTCTGAACATAGGCCACACAATTATTTTAATTGTTGTGATAACAATTACTTTTGTGTTTCTGTGTTAGATATTTACCCCATTCTGGTTTCTTAATGTTTTGATCTGGAATTTTTGCTACTCGTCACTATTGTCTTTGAACGTACATAATGCTCCGGATGCTCCTACTCATCATGAGGGGGAGAAAGGGTACAGATTCAAAGACACCGAATATCAAGTTGAGGGGGAGTTAGCAAAACCCAAGGGGGAGTAACTGTTGATTGATCAGTTCCGTTATTTGGCCAGTTCCGAAATCCAAAAGAGTTCAAAGTGCATACAAGTGATCAAAGTGCTTACAAGTGATCAACTCTTCTCATTGTTTATCAAGTGGTGTTCGCTACAATTCAGTATTTCCTCCTTCAAGCATATTGGTTCTACAAGTTCTTAAAAGCCAATTCAACTCACGACCAATTCAACTCACATTTCAAAGACTGATTCATTGAAGATAAGAGCTTTATTCAAGGGGGAGCCTGAAAAAGACATGAAGACAAGCAACACCATAGCGTTCCAAAGATTCCAAAGGGAGAGAAGATCAAGTCATGATGTTTTCAAGACCGATTTTTCTTTATATATCTTTAGGGGGAGATTGTTAGGACCATAAACGTCCTACATATTAGAAAGATATATAAAGAATTATATAGAGCTTAATTAGTTTAATTAATTATTGTAAAAGCCTTAATTGTGTTAATTGGGCTTAGTTTAGCCTAATGGGCTTGGGCCTTGTTTGTCTAAGGCCTAAGTATATAAGGATTGTTTCCTTTAGAAATTAGGTTAAGGTTAATCATAATAGTATGAGAGCTTAATAGTTGAGAGAGAGATAGTTGAGAATATCATTCAAACCTTTTGTAACTATCTTGAATCATTCAATAAGATTAATCGTTTCGTTGTTTATTCGTTGTTACCTGTCAAACTGGGATTCACACAAGGTTTAAATTTGTCCTGGTTTTTGGACGTTTCAAATACGGTTAACATAACTTCTTCTTAGATTTCGAAAGCAATTTAGTCTTCATTTCTGATATCATCAATTTTGCTTTCGAGATCTACTAGTTTCTGTTCGAGAACCAAAGGTGGAAAATAGGGTTTGCCTTCAAAAATAGGTTTTGTTTCATTATCCTTTGGTTTTTCAACAACATAACTTTGGAAATAGTCATTTGGCAAAGTTTGTATCCAATTTACAAGTAATGCCATCCTATTTTCCATTCCGTAAACAAATGGAAGTTTCATTTTAACCATTGTTTTCCTTTTTACTTCTTCCTCAACTTCATAATCATCACCATCAAGCTTAAGCCATTTGATCTTATATTGAAGATCTCGTGACGGAAGATCGAGCCACTTAAACTCATTCAAAGTCAGAGCTTTAGATATGGCATTCTTCAAATATTGAGGATTGTCATATCCCAAACCCCACTTTGCATTAAAGTATCTAAAAATTTTCGGCTTGTTTAGATGAATTGTCTGTTCAGTCTGACCAATTTTATACAATTTTTCTTCCAGACCACTTGCCTTCTCAATTAATTCAGTATTTATATCTTTGTATGCATGTAGAAGTTTTTCAAACTCGATTTTCTTAGCTTCCGAACTTTCCAGTTTTTTGATAACTCTGTCATTCTTCTTCGAAAGTAAGCTTGTCCCTCATCAAACTCAGCTTTGCTCTTTTTCAAACTTTCACTCAAAGCATTTTGTTCGTTAATTCTTTGAGTTTGTAAATCTATTGTTTGATGTGCTCTTTTTAGTTTTTCAGTTAAGTCATCTAACTTGGTTTGTTGAAATTTCTGTACTTTGAGAATTTCGTTAATAGTAAAGCAATCTACCTCATTTGTCTCAGACTTCGTATCAGCTTCAGATTCCTCGGCATTCGTTTGCTCTTTGCTCATGAAGAACATCTTGGCTAGAGCAGTAGTCTCCTCCTCATCCTCATCATCGGTCTCATCAAGCCAGTACTCTTCCTCCGCTAACAAAGCCTTGCCAGATTCCTTTTGTTTTGCTAATAACCTTTTATTTTTTGTAGTAGTCGGAATCTCTCACCTTCGGCTTCCGACAATCTTTAGCAAAATGTCCTGGATTCCCACAGTTATAACACTTTTGTTCCTTAGACCTTTTCTCTTCTAACTTTTTCTCATCTCTTTTACTTTCCTCTTTCTTCTCCTCAAACCTCTTCTTTGTTTCCACACAATCTTTATGCTCATAATTCTTCGATCCCGATGAATACCATTGATTATTTGAACCGTCTTCTTGACGAACCGTTTCTGAAACGCTTTAGTCAAAAGAATCATGGCTTGCTATAGACTCTCTGCTTCATCCAAATCATCATTATAAGACCCACCATCTTCTGAATCATAATACTTTCTCTCCTTTTTGGATGTACGCCTTCCAGATTTGTTGGTCATTAAAGCAATGGGATCATCTTCGACCTTTTCCTCCTTTTTTATGTTTCTTCTCTTTCTTTTCTTTCTTCTTCTTTTTTTCTCTCTTTTCATCAGTATCTTCCTCATCCTGCTTGAGCATTTCATACATCTCTTGTAAAGGTAGATCATGCAGCTTTTCATGTTGTTTCATTTGATGATTGTACTTTTTCCACTCAGGTTGTAGTACACTCAAGAACTTAACATTGTTTTCAATTGTTTTTTGTGAATACCATGCCTATTCAACTCATTTAGAAGAGTTGTGAACCTATCATAAGTGTTGTCTAATGACTCATTTTCTTTTTGCTTGAAGTTCTCATACTTATTGATCACATTAGACACTTTCATCTGATTTTCAACCTTTGAACCTTGATACAGTTTGACCAATTCATCAAACATGGCTTTTCCAGATATATTCTTACTATCAACCTTTAGATAGATGTCGTTTGTCAAAGCTTGCATAACCAGTGACCTTGCTGCTTTGTATGCATTATGTTTTTTCAATTCATCACCAGTATACTTCTCAGGAGGCATAACCACTCTTGCAGCTTGTCCTACTACTGCACCTGGTGTCTCTTCATAAACAGGATCCATTGGACCATCTCTCAAAGATCTGGAAAATAAATCTCCATTCTCTTGTCTTTTGACATAAACCATGAACCGATCTTTCCATATCTTGAAATCATTAGGAAATAAGACAGGAGGCTTGTCCTTAGAACCAATCACTAACATATCTCCGGTAGTCATTGTGTTTTACTTGGCTATGATCTTTACACAACCTTTGATCAGTCAGTCACAAAATATCACTAACATTGTTTTATCGCACAAACCAAACCCTTCAAGAATTTATCGGCACAACTCAACTTGCGATAAAATTTGGGAAACGTTATCGGTCACTTAAGATGCGATAATCACTGTTCACCAAGAGTTATCGCACACCACTAGCGCGATAAACACTATTCACCAAGATTTATTGCACGATACAGACGCGATAACACCTATCTGAACTTTTATCGCACAAAATGTATGCGATATAACCTTTTATTGTACAACTTTCTTGCGATAACTTTGAACACTTCCACGCGCGATAAATATGAACTCAGATAAAAAAAATCCTACGTTCGTTCAATACTTGTCCAAATGATCTGAAAGTTCACACGGTGGTTCGCGTAGGTATTCTGAATAGGTTTAATTCTTGGAGTATTACCAAGAAACACACAGAAAGCAGAATTCGATCCAAAACAGTGAGTTCTCAACTTTTTCACAAAAATCCAACTTTGATGTTTCTAGCTTGAGCTACTGTAATTTGGCGAAATCAAATTACACAGAAACACTCTTGGAATGAATCCGATCAACACTAATCCATCTAGACCTCAAAATCGATCCAAAATCGATCAAACTCTCTAAAAATGTCATAACTCAAAAAAAATAGTCAAAAATCGTGAAAAATTGAACGATCTGGTCTAGATTGCTTGCTCTGATACCAATTGTGATCCCAGAGGCAAGTAATCAAACACACAATACAGAGTCACAAGTCATCTCTCATTAACAATCTCAAAGTAGTGATTACAAGTAGAGAGGATACAAGTGTACGAGTTAAGCACATATGTGATAGAAATGAACTAAGCTAGACTATTTATACCTAGCCCTTACAATTACATAAATGGTCCATCAACTTGATATAATATAGAAAATATGGCACTAACATTAAGGCGATAAGCGTAAGAAACGATTTGGACCCTAGATCACTTTTAATCTCATGCCCACTCATGAATTTCACTTTAGAAGGGAATTGATTCAGTACATCTCATTAGTGTTGATCTTCAATTAGGATTGATTCAATGGTGGAAATCCCTTCTTACCCTTTTTACCATAACTTTTCTTCTCATTGAACCCAACAATATATATATATATGGTTTGAGTACATTGTTTAATCGAGCAAACAATTGTGAAAAGTATCATCATGAAAATAGAAACATACATATCTTTTTTAATGAAACATAAGAGAAATTAAGCACACCTCATATTCTGTAACATAAGAGAATCTAAGCACACCTCGTATTTTGTAAACGCATCTGTTGGTTCCTGTTTTCTTAACAATGATCTTAACTTTCAGTTAGTTCAGATTTAGATATGGTGCGGAAGCGTATTTAAGAACTGAAAGATAATGTAAAGGTAGAAGAACACACAATATCAAATAAACAGTAAGTAAAGAACATATGAGTATCTCCAAGATTACTACTGTTTGATATTAATCAAGAACACCAAGAACATAACAAGAAAGAACTATTGGTGTGTGTGTTTGTGCGTAGCTTAATTATCTGATTCTATGTTCTTGTTAATAGAAGAACTCAACATGAGTCTTCTATTTATACTAATACAAAGGGGACATACTTTAGACAATAAGGACTGATCTACAATAGACAAGATCGTATGAACATTAGCAGGTACGATGTTCCTTTAATGCGCATGTTCCAATTCTGACAGAGCCCTATCAGAGTTTGACACGTGTAGTTGATGTCAGGGCACGCCTAGAACAAGTGGATGAACGGATCCTGGAACAGTAGAGAGATATTTGTAAATCTTCTAAGTCTTCAGTATAAACCGCAGAGGCTCTGTCAAAGGTGACAGAGGTTCTGCGGCTCGGTCCTCTGTGAGGAGTCTTCTGCTGATTCTTGCCTTCGGTATTCTTGGGTTCTTCTGCAGAGCCTCTGTGGGTTACTTCTGTACTTAGACTATTTTCCTACTTTCACAAACAGAAAGATTGGAGCTAACAATCTCCCCCTAAGTAGTGAAAATTAAATATTTGAAAGTGCAAGGATTTTCTAAGTATAAGAGTATTTTTCTTTTCACATTTGATTATGCCAGAGGCATTTACATTTGATTGTATTGAAAAGAAAAAAATTACAGAGGTTTTGTTTGACTGACTCAGACATTAGCATCCTTGAAGTCATTGAAACTTCTGCGGTCGAGTCCTTCTTGTATGAGCTCGTGATAAAAACTGATGCAGAGTTTTCTGAAGTTGATTGTTGCATCGATGATCTCTATCAGTCTGTCAGGTAGGCTTTGATCCATGAGCTCTGTTCCTCTGTGCTCTACTAGGATCGATCTAAACTCTGTCAAAGTACTAGTTGCGTACTTCTGACAGTCCATCTCTACGAACAACTTTGATTTACTAGAAGGATCTAGAAATATTTACCCGGCCCTTGGATTTGTGATGATTGAGTTTGGTGTAGCAGAGGGAGGGCAGTAGTTTTCTGGTGGTTGAGTGGTTAAGCTTTTTACTCCAAGATCTCGAGCCAATTGGAAATCTACCATGCTGTATAGCAGAAGCTTCTCGCGTATGGCCTTTCTAATCACCCTGTATGCTCTGCGAACTTCATCTGTTGTGAAGTTCTCTTTCGTCCAGTCCAGAAGGTCAAGAAGATCATAAGGATTTAAGTTTCTAAGATCCGCATCAGAGAATTGGTTCTCTGATATGTCCTCTCTTTTGACCTTGTAGATGTTGTAAGAGAGTTTAGGCCAGGTTCTGGTTCTAGAGAACTTACAATATAGGACTTTGACGATCTTGGATGTTGAGAAGACTTCGTATTTAGGCTTGGGTTTTGTTCTAGTGAAGAGGTTTTCGAGGTCAGCGCGAAAATCAGGGTCTTGAATGGTTGGTTCAGATTGATCCATTATGCCCATTCTGCTGTATAAGTACCTATACACCACCTCTTCCATTTGTGGTGGTGGTGGTTGAGGTAAGGTTCTGCGCAGAGCATCTAATTGGTTCTTGACTTCTGCTACTCGATCCTCTGTTGGTTTACCCTTTGGATCCAGAACAGGTTTGTTTGACAGAGGAGCAACACCAAAAGCCCAGTCTTCTTCTTCTGGCTATGGTGTCCTAATAGCATCGAAAGAGCTCTTCATCAGTTTTTCTGTTTGAGGTTGATGCTTGGGTTTTTTCTTCTGTGGTTCCTCAGTTATTATTCCTTTGCCCTTATCTTTGGCCTTCGGCTGATCTTCTTCTAGAGATGGAGTTGCCTCTGCAAGTTTTGACACTTGAGTTTCAGAGGGCTTGATTGTAGGAGGTTCTGTGGGTGTTGCCTCTGTTGGTTTTGACACTTTAGTTTCTGAGGGCTTGATTGGGGTTGCTTCTGTTGGAGAGGCTTCTGGTGTCTTGCTCAGATATTTCCTCTGTTTTTGAGCAATGGTTTTGATTCTTGGGTTGATTTTGGGTGTTGGGGAAGGTAGTTCGTCTTCGGAGGATGTCAGAAGTTGGACCTCATCTTAGATTTGGACATCTTCTCCAAATACAGAAGGAAACTCCACAGAGGTTGGTATTGCCTTTGTGGTCTTCTATTGTTGAACTTGGGTTGTTTCTGGTATTTGGGTTTCTTCAGGAATAGATTCCACAGAGATGGTTGTTGTCTCTGTGGTTTGGTTTCTGCTTCGGGTTTTAGGTGTTTGGGTTGTAGCTGGGGTTTCTTCAGAGACCATTTCCACAGAGGTGGTTGTTGCCTCTGTGGACTGTTGTGTTCTTTGTTGGGTTTGAGTTGGGGGTGCTGTAATACCCCGGGTAAGTCCGTTAGTTAAATCCCCTTTCCGTTAATTTTAGTTAACTTTAAAGTTAAATGTTTAGGGTAAGTTTGGGTAAATGTATAAGTTTAGGGGTGTTTGGATTAATTAATAAGTTAAAAAGGTATTGTGGTCATTAGTGAGTAATGTGGGGTTTAAATGGTAAATAAGGTTAGATATTATCCTTATGGACTTTCAGATATTCAAAAAGCAGAAAATTCAGTAGGTGTTGTGTGTGTGTTTTGAGAGAAAGAGAGGAAGAAAAAAAGGAAAGGTTAGGACTCATTTGGTGTGCTTGGAGGTGATTTCAGGTATGTTCCTTTACAATTTATGTCTATAATTGCTAATTAATAGTTCCTATTGGAATAGAATCATTAAATTCGGGCCTGAGGTTAAGATCTGTCAAATATGGGTAAAATTGGGGTAAACCGACAGAGGTGTCCGGATGATATGAAGGTATCCGGGTAGTTTCTTGGGTAGTGTCCGGGTAGGTTGTTGATAGTGTCCGGACGATTTGTTTGATGGTTTCCGGATGGAATGAGATACCGGATAGTTCATGTTATCCGGATTAGTTATGCTATCCGGGAAGTTGGGATGTCCGGAGTGTATATACTATCCGGATAAATTGTGTTGTCCGGATTCTTTTGTGCTGTCCGGAAACTATAGCTGTTTGGTCATTTTGAGGATGAGAATTAAGTAGATTTATCCAGAGTTCATAGCCTGCTAAGTATATCTTTTGAGTTCATTTGGTAAAGAGATGTTTGTATGTAAATGGTTTCAGATTCTGAGAATTTTGGGTAAAGGATCGGATAGCTCGGAGAAAAGCTTGGAAGGGTGTTTGATAAGCAATCAGGTGAGTTTTACTGTAAAATGTTTTCAAACTGGGATACATATATATATCTATATATATATGAGATGGATATGTATGGATTGAAAATATGATATATGGTGTGATTATGAGTTTATATTGAGATATATAATTTATGAGCATACACTACACGAGAGCACGATGGCCGGGTCTTTGGACCGGCGGAGTTGTTGGCTGTACGGAGGGACAGCGGTGTTGGCTGTATGTAAGTGCAGTGGAGTAAATTGATTAGTTGGCTTGCTACCAACTGATTTGGCCATGTGAAGGATGAGTGGTACACGATGCACGAGTCTTGATTGGTATTTAAATACGTATGATATATGTGTGTTTTTATAAAGGATTTTATATAAATTGGTTTTATAACGATTTGAAATGACAGGGATTATCTCACTAGACCGTTTGGTCTAACCCTCATTTTGTTTTCAAAAATATGTATTCCAGGTCAAGGATCCTTTAGCGGCAAAGGAAAAGATAAGGTGTAGGATGCGCTTGATGACTGATGTTGATTAGGAAGCTTTTATGTATTTTGTATTGTATAGTTTTGAGACTACTGGACCAAACATGAATTATTATGTATCTTTTGTTATGAATGTAACGATGTTATGCAATGTATGTTATTTGTTGTATGTATGGGAAATCGGGTCGTTACAGGTGCAGAGGATATTGGTTCTGCGGATACCGGTGGAACGGGTAGACCTCTGCTTGCAGCTATTTCCCTTTGTTTCTCCCCTCGATTCTCCCCCTCAGGATGATCTGATGAATCGTCAGAATCATCATCAGAGTCATCCTGACCTTTATCTGTTGTACCCTCTGCCCTACAAGATGTATCTGGTTTCTTTGGAGGAGTTACACCTGCGGCTATTAGTTTTGCGCATACATCATCACAGAGTCCAAGAAGAGTTTGGAGCTCTGCTTCTGTGTTGAAGGGCATTTTGCCGACGATTGTTTGAAACTCTCTGACATAGTTTGCGTTGGCAGCGGTGAAAGCTCTGATGAATTCGGTCATCTGATCAAGTATTCCTTGGCCGAGTTCTGTCACTTGAGCTCTGGTCATGTAGTCAGAAGGCTTCATGGCCTGAGTATTTCTGGTTGTTTGCTCTTGAACTTCGTCTAAGGCCTTCTTCAGGTCTTCAGGTGTAAGACCCTTAGATTTTGAGGATTGCTCTTTTAGTTGTTGAAGAAAGTGCTTGACAGACTCTTTGAAGGCAGTGGTGGCGGCTTTTCCGAATTCAGCAGCTGCAAAGGTTGCAGTGGTAGTTGCAGAGGACTTTATCTGAGCTACGGTATGTTGTACCTCTGTGGACAGGTTGTCTATTTTGGTATTCAGTTTTGTGATAGCCAAAGATGTTGATTCTGTAAACGTTTTGAGAGAGCTTTGCAACTCTTTCATTGTTTGGTTCACAGAGGTGACAAGGGCTTGGAACTCATCCATTGATACATGTGAACTCGTTGTAACCTCTGGGTGAACAGATCTATCACCAGAGTGTGTCTATGTTCCTGAGACGCCTTCTTTCGCTCCTGTTTTGGCGTTGAGAGTGGAAGGACTTCCTTCTAATCCTCGAGAAGAAACTTTTTGAGTTTCAATCTCTATAGAAGTTCTGTCAAGGACATTGTCCTTATCCACTCCAGAGGTGGGTAAAGGATTATCCTTGAGTTGACTTGGGGATTTGTCTAGAATCCCTTCGTCTGTGTGCACTTTAATCTCCTCTGAAGAGATGTTTGGACCTAGTTGTGTGCGTGTGGCAGAGGAAACAAATTCCTCTGCAAGGATTTTTGTTGTGATCTGGGGCAATATATCACTTACTAAGGGAAAATCCTTTAGAGAGGATTCCCCTGGAATGGTTTCCCCGGTTATTAATGGTACAGAGGATGAAAGAATTTCCTCTGTCCGGATGGTTTGGGTTGGGGTCGAGCTGTGCGGCTCTTTTTCAATATTGCCCTCTGCCACTAGACTGGCGGCAATAGAAATGTGGGTTGCACTGGGAGTTGGTTTTGGTTGTGTGCCTCTATTAATCCAGGCATCTTTTCTTGTTTCTGCTTCTGTGAAGCATCCAACCACTTGTTCTCCATCTATGGTCTCAACCTTTGTTGCTACCATATGGGTTGATGCTTCTTCTCTAACTTCTGTAGCGGCTTCTGCATCAGTGCATAAAGAGTCGAATATTGGATGTGAGCCAATTAGTCGCATGACATGTGGATGGTAAAGACCTTTTCTTATTTGGTCTGCTTCTTCATCAGAATCCACTTCTGAGACTTCTACCCTTGTCTCCCCTTCTTCTGTTACCTCTTCTTCCCTTTGACCTAGGGAGTCGTACATAGGATTAGTACCAAAAAGTTGTTGTACATGGGGGTGCATAACTGGTGTACCGTCAGAGGCAGAGATTACTTGCTCTGGGCTTCTTCTGTGAACATCAAGGCCAGGTTGAAGGAAGGGGTTCTGCAGTATCTCTGGGGTCTCAGCCGGTTTGTCTCTTGGAGTTTGGTCATCATCAGCTAACTCTGAGTCAACTCTAGAGATTGTGAAATCGGGATCTTCTGCGGCTTCTTCGTTTTCATGTGACAGAGCTTCTGTAGTCCATCCAGCAGTGTCAAGGGTGTGGGCAAATTCAGGACGTTGGAGGAAGTCAGAGAAATTCCCATGATGCGCATAATTTAGGGGTTTGGGGGATTGTAGAGGGGATTCTTGTTCTACTTCTCCTATCGCCTCTTCTTCCACTGTATCCTCTGCAATTGTTTCCATAGGAGACAGAGGTTTCCCAGTTTTCTTCTAGCTCTTTCTCCTCTTGGGTTTAGGTGCCCCTTCCTCTGAGGCTTTGGATTTTCTCTTCTTCTTTTCCTTTGGGGGAGAGGGAGGAGCAGAAGATCCAACTTCTGTGGCATGAGGAGGAGAGAGTTGAGCTTCTGTGACACTTGTAGAGGTTCCCTCTATGGTTTTCCTCTTATGAGTTTTCTTTTGAGGAGAAGAGGCAGAGGGTTTTTGTTTCTTTGAGGCAGAGTAGATGGATTTTCTCTGAGCACAGAATCTGTCTTGATTGTCTTCATGCTTCTGAAAAGCAGCTGCCCATTCTTCATCTGTCAACCTATGTAATACTTTTGTACCTATGGGGACTCCTAGACACGGGGGTGTCATAGGACTTGGTTCTGGAGTCCTATGATCGCGTATGTATTCTAACTCTAGTTCTTCGTCTCTTACATATCCCAGAATTTTCTTTGGCAGAGGTCTGCAGTGTGGGTATCCATCAGCATGTTCGGTTGGGGAGTTTTTGTTCATAGCATACATCTTGGTTGTTGGCCCCTCCATTGGCCATTTTTCGAGCAAGAGTAGAGGCTCTAGCAGAACACCTAGAATTCTTTGAAACTGCAGAGGAGGTAGAGCTCCTGTTGTCTTTGACTTTTTCTGCTGGAAGGTGATCTTTCTGTCGATGGTGTTAACCATTTCCTGCATCATGAGTGTTGCGAAGTCCAGAGGTAGGTCGTAGTAGACTTCGTACATGATGGCTAGTATTTGGTGTGAGGATTGATCTGGACTCCCCACTTTCCCGGTTAAGCATCTGTTGAGTATGGAAAAGAGTGTATTCCACGGAGGTGGTAATCTGCCTCTGCGGAAATCGTTTCTCTTTCTGAGTGGTACGTTGTACCCCAACATTTCGACAAACCTACAGAGCTCTTCATCTGTAGGTTCCTGTGCAAAGGTCTTTAACCCTAGAAGACCTCTTGTAGGTAGGCTGAACTCAAGAGAGAACATAGTTCTGTTGAAATTGAGTTCAAGATGTGCGGATTTATCTGGTTTGGAGATGTAGCCTTTGATCTGTCGGTCTTCTGGATCAAATCTGCAACTTTTCCAGAATTGATTTATATATCTGGCAGGGATTTTGTCCACGGTTTTGGACAGAAGAGGGTAGAGAATATGTTGTTTCAAAATATGGAGAAGTATTGCATGTGCTTCTCCAAAACCAGTTTTGGATGGAACAAGGTAGTGGTTATTGGGTTTTTAAGGTAGAACATTTGCAAAATGTTCATGTTCTAAGAAGTTTTGGAGGTGGGTTGTCGGAGCAAAGTCTGCTTCATCGCCGGAGTTATCTTGCTCCAGGTTTCTGGCGATTTCAGGGTTTTCTGAATGTTCAGAGTATTCAGGGTGTTCAGGGGAGTTCGCCGGAGAGTGAGTAGCGGAGATGGCTTGAGAAGAGGAGGCCATTTCTTGTATGAAGATAAGAATTTTGCAGGTTTTTGCAATGGTTCGCCGGAGAAGAAAGTGAAAGTTGAAAGCTCGTAACGTTTTTGAGGAATGGTAACTTGGGTTTTATAGTGAGAGGTAACGGTAGAATCTGAAGAGGTAAATATATGGAAGTGGATAATATTTGGGGTCCGTACTTGAGTGTGAACGGCGGGTTCAACTTTCCAGAAGAACGTGTGCCGTGTACGTCCAATAAAAATGAGACACGTTAGCAGTGTCAGAGCACGACTTGACGTCGTGCGCGGCCCATTAATGCTTGGCGCGTGGGTTTCTTTTCCTCCACATAATTTTCACTCGCAGTAAAATAGCCGTTACTGTTACAGAATTTTCCTAAGTTGAAAAATGACAGAAGCTCTGTAAAGATAGAAGCTCTGTGGTTTGAAATCTTCCTTTTATTTTCCTCTGATGTTTGCAACTTTACCAAAAACGTTTGAAAAATCATTGGAGAGGATCGATAGATTTATAGAGTAGAAATTTCTTTCACAGAGGTTTTGAAGCTCTGTCAGAGCCAGCAGAATCTCTATTAGAGGAAATTTCTCATAACTAAAAATCTATTAAACTTTTTGATCATCCAAGTTTTTAATTGTTTTTGACAATGTTTTTAGGACCAATTTGGAAGTTGGTGTCCTAGAAAATTGTTTGTTAAAAGGTTTTGTGCGAGAAATTCTTTTAAAAGCCTATGTTGGTTAACAGAGTTTCTTTGATGGAATGAGCTCTGTGATCAACAACCTTTTAGAATCTCAGTGTGTTCATTTATGTGAAAGAGGTCTTTTGAGATGACATTCAAACTGATCGAAAGAGTTTAAATTTTCGATCATAGAGATTTTCTCTGGCAGAGCCTCTGTTGAGCTCAGCAGAGGCTCTATGACCTCAAATTTCTCATAACTCAAAAATATTCATCTTTTTATCATTTGAAGTTTGAAATGTTTTTAACATTGTTTTTAGGACAAATTTGGAAATTTGTGTCCTAGAAAACTGTTTTCAAAAACTGTTTGTACGAGAAAACTTCAAATATCTTGATTGGTTAGCACAAGTTCTGTAGTAATATCTTGATCGATCGAGTTCTTATATGTAATTTGTAGTAATAGAGGATCTGACTTACAGAAGCTTTGTTGAGCTTAGCTGTAACAACCCGGATTCCCAAACATAGTTCAAATAGAATACATTGCATAACGTCGTTAAAACAAGAGATACATTATATAACAAACACGGTCCCCTAGCCTTTACAAACATTCATTACATCATTACAAACGTTTACATAGTAAATTACATCATTACAAATAACATACTGTAACTACAAAACGCATCATAGTCTTCAACTACATAGTCCTTCCAAAAGCTATTCTCGGTTTAACCTTCTTATTTGCTCTTACTCGATCCACGACCTGTAATACATATTTTTAAAACAAAATGAGGGTTAGACCTAAAGGTCTAGTGAGAAAATCCCTATTTATTTGAAAATCCTTTGCATACTACCATTCACATAATACAAACACAATTACCAATTATGACTCAATCATCATGTATTTTCCCATCTCATTCTCTTGGCCATATTAGTTGGTTGCAAGCCAACTAATAAATTAACTTCACTGTACGACAATTACAGCCAACAACATTGTACAAATATTACAGCCAACACACCGGTCCTAAGCCCGGCCACGTATTCTCGTATCATAGAATACTCATGTAAACACATAATCATACCATCTATCACATTTCCAATCCACGCATATATGTATTCCAGTTTCAAAACGTTTTAAAGTAAAACTCACATGTTTGTTTATCAACACGTTTCCAAGCCTTCTTAACAGGTTCAGTCCTTTACCCAGAATTCACAGGATCTGTAACAATCAGATACAATATCTTTTTACAAAATAGAACACCTAAGACTTATTAAAGCTAGGAACTTTAAAGAACTCCAATCCTCAAATGTTACCCCCAAACCCGAACTTAAGTCGAGTCCATAATGTATTCAGTCCTCATTCATTCCCCATCCAATAATTAACAAGACACAGGTTTTTGGATACCCAAAAGCATCTAAACTCTCAAAATTGATCAAACAGCTAAACTATCCAGACAACCCAAAACTATCTGGACAACAGGGCTTTCCGGACAACACAACCAATCCGGACAACCCCAACTTTCCGGATAACATAACCAACCCGGACACTATCCGGTAAATCATTTCGTTCGAAAACTAAGGAAAATAGGACTTACCCGGTTAATCGATTCATCCGGATACCTGCAAGAAAACTACCGGACACTAACAACACATTATCCGGACACTACCCAAGAAACTATCGGACACATTCATATCATCCGGAAACCACTGACTGTTTATCCCATTTTCACCCAGAAATCGACTGAATCATTAACAGTTATGTAATTGACCATTCTAATCCGATAGAAACCTTCTAATAACAATTACACACATAAATTGTAAAGGAACATACCTTTATACTTCTTCAAAGCACACCAAATGATGTCTTAACCACAAGACTCTTTCTTTTCTTCTTCTTAGCTCAAAGAAAACACACACATACACTTCAAACTGATATTTTCTGATTGTGAAATATCTGATTCCATTAAGGGATAATATCTATCCACATTTACCACTTTAATCCTTTAACTATCCATAAATGACCAAAACACCCCTAAACTTATAAACTAACCCAAACTTACCCTAAACATTAATTATATAATTAAATAAATTTAACGGAACTAGGATTTAACTAACGAAGTTACCCGGGGTATTACATCATCTCCCCCTTAAAAGAATTTCGTCCCGGAATTCGGTTAGGCAAAAAGGAATGGGTACTTAGTTCTCATTTCTGACTCCGATTCCCAAGTAGCATCCTGACCCCTATGATGTCTCCACTGAACTTTCACTTGTTTGATTACTTTGTTCCGCAACACTTTAACTTTGTGGTCAACTATGGCTTCAGGTTCCTCCACATAATTCAGCTTTTCATCAACTTGTATATCTGGTAGAGAAACTGCCTGATCCGGCGTAACCAAACACTTTCGGAAATTCGATACATGAAACGCGTTATGAATCCTGCTTAACTCTGGTGGAAGATCTAACATGTAGGCTACTTCGCCGATCCTTTCTATGATTGCAAATGGTCCAATGTACCTCGGGCTCAGCTTACCTTGTTTCCCAAATCGGATGACTCCTTTCCAAGGTGAGACTTTTAACATCACAAAATCTCCAACTTTGAACTCTAACGGTTTTCGGCGTCGGTCGGCGTAGCTTTTCTGTCTGTCTTGAGCTACTTTCAAACGTTCCCGAATCTGTGTAATCTTATCCACGGTAAACTGGACTATATCTGGCCCTGCTAACTGCTTCTCTCCCACTTCATTCCAACATAGAGGTGTTCGGCATTTTCTACCATACAGAACTTCAAACGGTGCCGCTTGTATGCTGGAATGATAACTGATGTTGTACGCAAATTCAATCAACGGTAAATGCTTATCCCATGATCCCCCAAAATCAACAATGCAAGCCCGGAGCATATCTTCTAATGTATGAATCGTTCGTTCACTCTGACCGTCAGTTTGAGGATGATACGATGTACTTAACTTTATCTGCGTTCCCATTTCCTTTTGAAAACTTCTCTAGAATCTTGAGGTAAAACGGCTGTCACGATCAGAAATAATCGAGATTGGAACCCCATGTTGAGTTACTATTTCATTGATGTACAACTTGGCTAATCGTTCCAACGAATCAGTTTCTTTTATTGGTAGGAAGTGAGCAGACTTTGTCAATCTGTCAACGATCACCCAAATGGCATCAAATCCCTTCGGAGTCCTTGGTAGCTTTGTGATGAAATTTGTAGTAATCTGATCCCATTTCCACATTGGTATTTCT
Organism: Saussurea involucrata; assembly: GCA_033807775.1. Classification (NCBI taxonomy): domain Eukaryota; kingdom Viridiplantae; phylum Streptophyta; class Magnoliopsida; order Asterales; family Asteraceae; genus Saussurea; species Saussurea involucrata. Next base: position 27,344,906 of record CM066316.1, read on the forward strand.
AATCGTTGTAACTGACCAAACGGCTTTTGATATTCAATCTTTACCTTCTTACAAGTAGTATAACCTTCCACATACTGAGCAATACCCCTTTTTATTCCAGGCCACCAATAAAATTGTTTCAGGTCTTTATACATCTTATTCGTACCTGGATGAATAAAAAAACGAGATTGATGAGCTTCTTGTAGTACACGATCACGTAAACCACCCAAACGAGGCACCCAAATTCTGTTCCCCAAACACAATAACCCACAATCATCTTTTACAAGCAATGCTTATATTCCCACTAACCGTTCTGGTTTTAAGTGTTCTTCTTGAAAAGCTTCTATTTGACACTTCTACAATTCGTCAAAGATGTTAGGTAGGAGTTCAGCTCATAGTGAAATAGCTTTTACTGTTCCACTCCTTTCTTGACGACTTAGTGCATCAGCTACCACATTCGCCTTTCCCGGATGATAAAGGATTTCACAGTCGTAATCATTCACCAATTCTAGCCATCTTCTTTGCCTCATATTTAGTTCCTTCTGATCGAAAAGATGTTGGAGACTCTTATGATCAGTTTAAATTTGACATTTAGAGCCGTAAAGGTAATGTCTCCAAATCTTCAACGCGAAAACAACTGCTTCCAGTTCCATGTCGTGTGTAGGATACTGTCTTTCATGATCTTTTAACTGACGAGAAGCATAAGCAATAACCTTTCCACGCTGCATTAGCACACAACCCAATCCTAATTTGGAAGCATCACTGAAAACAACAAAATCATCGGAACCTTCCGGTAATGCTAGTATCGATGCGCTACAGAGTTTTTCTTTCAATATTCAGAATGCTTCATCCTGTTCTGCTTTCCATTCGAACTTTAGATTCTTCCGGGTTAGCTTAGTGAGAGGCGTAGCGATACGAGAAAAATATTTTATAAACTTTCGATAGCAACCGGCTAAACCCAGAAAACTTCGTACTTCCGTTGGCGTCTTCGGCGGTTCCTATTTTTCAATTGCTTCTACCTTCGTCGGATCAACTTGAATACCTTTCTCGGAAACTACATGCCCCAGAAACTGAACTTCTCGTAGCCAGAATTCACATTTCGAAAATTTAGCTTACAACTTTTCTTTCTTCAGCAATTCCAGAATCAAACGAAGATGTTGCGCGTGCTCTTCCTTGGATCGTGAGTAGATAAGGATATCATCGACAAACACAATAACAAATTTATCGAGATATGGCTTACATACTCGGTTCATTAGATCCATAAAAGCAGCTGGAGCGTTCGTCAATCCAAACGGCATTACAAGGAATTCATAGTGACCATACCGTATGCGAAAAGCAGTTTTCAGTACGTCTTCTTCTTTAACCTTCAGCTGATGATAACCAGATCTTAGATCAATCTTCGAGAAATAGCAAGCTCCAACTAGTTGATCAAAGAGGTCATCAATTCTAGGAAGCGGATACTTGTTCTTGATCGTGCGCTTTTTCAGTTCCCGGTAGTCAATACACATTCTCATCGAACCATCCTTCTTTTTCACAAACAAAACTGGTGCACCCCACGGCGAAGAACTGGGCCTGAATAATCCTTTATCGGAATGATCTTGCAGTTGCGTCATCATTTCTTTCATCTCTGGTGGTTCTAAACGATACGGTGCACGGGCTATAGGAGCGGCTCCAGGAATCAGATCTATACCAAACTCTACTTGTCTAACGGGCGGAAGACTATTCAAGTCTTCAAGGAATACTTCTGGAAATTCACTAACAATAGGAATATCTTCCAACTTATTCTTTTCTAGCTTAGTATGTATCACATAAGCTAAATAACTCTGGCAGCCTTTGCTAACACTCTTCCGAGCTTTCATCATAGAAATAAGGCAAGAATGACTATTTTTACGATCACCATAAATCACTACCGGTCCCCTCTCAGGCAAGACAACATTGATTAATTTCTTATCACAAACTATGTTAGCCTGATTCTCGACTAACCAATCCATCCCCACTACTACATCAAACTCTATCAAAGCTATAGGAAATAACTGAATCGGTACTCTGCACCCTTCTATATTTATCACACAACTATCAAAAACTTCATTAACCGACACTTGTTTATCATTTGCAGTATCTACCACTAAAATATGATCTAACACTTTAGGCTTTAAACGCAAATAAGTAGCAAATGAAGGAGACACGAATGATCGGTTTGCACCGGAGTCAAATAACACTTTAGCACGTGTAGAGTTTATTAAAAATGTACCTGTAACAACATCCGGAGTTTCCTCCGCTTCTTGGACTGTCATCTGAAATGCACGACCCCTTGTTCTTGGTGGCTCTAGTCTTGGTACTACCGGTCTGACAACCGCTGCCTTCCCTGATATACCCCCTTTGCTGTATTCTTCCCCTTGGACAATCTGACTGAATGTGATCCGGAGAATTACATGAGAAATAAAATCGCGTCACTCGACAGTCTTTAACAACATGCCCGGTCTTCCTACACCTAAAACAAACTAGAGAATCAACTTGATAATTTCCTTGGTGGATACGATTGCATTTCGGACAAGGTCTTTCCGCTGATCGGAAAGGTGGACGGTTATCAAATCGCTGAAACCTGGACTTCTTCGGATCATACTGCGGTCCTTCCCACTTTCTTTTCCCGCACTTTTATCACTAATACTTCTCCCTCTATCTTGCTCCACGGTTTCCACGGCGTCTACTGCGGCGGAGAAAGTTTCTGGCCCTTTAGCAATCACCAAACTTCTAACTTCTGCATTCAATCCGAAGATAAACCTTTCAATCTTCATTGCCTCCGTGGCAACGTAGTATTCCGCGAAACGAGACTTTTCCAGAAAACGAGCGGTATAGTCCCGAACTGATAAGTTCCCTTGCTGCAAATTCATAAACTCTCCTTCCAATTGTTTAACTGCTGCTTGGGGACAAAACTGTTTCCTGAAAGCTATCATGAATTCTTCCCAAGAGTAAATAGAATATATATCAGATCCTCCCGAGGAAATATGAGCTTCCCACCAGTATAGGGCATCGCCTTTCAACATTGCAGCTCCATAGAGTACTCTATCCTCTTCAGCGCATTTACTAGTCTTGAAGATAGCTTCTATTTCCTTCAGCCACTTCATAGCTTTCACTGGATCCCGATCTCCTGAGTAAGTTGGAGGCTTACAACATAAGAACATTTTATAGTCACACTTTCTTAGTACTGGTGTGATTGTAGGTGTAATAGGCATCTCGTCTTCCTGACCAGGATCTGGTGTAACAGCTTCATTATGAGGAGTTCGATCAAACATGGCTTGTAAACTGGCCTGCAGTCTTCCCATTTCGGCTGTTAAATCGTTCCTAGTAACAAATTCATTACCTCACGGCGGAGCTCCACTCCCAGTTCTACCCCCAATTCTGCCTCCACCTCTTTCTCCCCTTCTTCCCCTTCCTCCGGCTGTTAGGTTTGTTCTATTCGGATTTCCTTCTCCTTCCCGATTCGTTTGTCTAGTACCACTTGCCATTCTGTTGATCCAGACAAGGTTAATATACACATAAGAACATACCCCATATAACAAGGTATTCCAGTTCAAACATGTACCTGTAAGATCACAATTACACTGGCCAAGTGTAAAATGAAATTACCTTACATGATGTTCCTTCTACCTTTTTATATTTAACACCCCAAGGTTCTACAATAATAGGGACATCCTACTTCACATGCAGTTTAAGTCTAGGTACAGATACTAATACCTAAATCCCTTAAACTAGGGCTCTGATACCATCTGTAACAACCCGGATTCCCAAACATAGTTCAAATAGCATACATTGCATAACGTCGTTAAAACAAGAGATACATTATATAACAAACACGGTCCCCTAGTCTTTACAAACATTCATTACATCATTACAAACGTTTACATAGTAAATTACATCATTACTAATAACATACTGTAACTACAAAACGCATCATAGTCTTCAACTACATAGTCCTTCCAAAAGCTATTCTCGGTTTAACCTTCTTATTTGCTCTTACTCGATCCACGACCTGGAATACATATTTTTAAAACAAAATGAGGGTTAGACCTAAAGGTCTAGTGAGAAAATCCCTATTTCTTTGAAAATCCTTTGCATACTACCATTCACATAATACAAACACAATTACCAATTATGACTCAATCATCATGTATTTTCCCATCTCATTCTCTTGGCCATATTATTTGGTTGCAAGCCAACTAATAAATTAACTTCACTGTACGACAATTACAGCCAACAACGCTGTACGAATATTACAGCCAACACACCGGTCCTAAGCCCGACCACGTATTCTCGTATCATAGAATACTCATGTAAATACAATATCTCAATATATTATATTACATACATAAACACATAAGCATACCATCTATCACATTTCCAATCCACGCATATATGTATTCCAGTTTCAAAACGTTTTAAAGTAAAACTCACCTATTTGTTTATCAACACGTTTCCAAGCCTTCTTAACAGGTTCAGTCCTTTACCCAGAATTCACAGGATCTGTAACAATCAGATACAATATCTTTTTACAAAATAGAACACCTAAAACTTATTAAAGCTAGGAACTTTAAAGAACTCCAATCCTCAAATGTTACCCCCAAACCCGAACTTAAGTCGAGTCCATAATGTATTCAGTCCTCATTCATTCCCCATCCAATATTTAACAAGACACAGGTTTTTGGATACCCAAAAGCATCTAAACTCTCAAAATTGATCAAACAGCTAAACTATCCGGACAACCCAAAACTATCCGGACAACAGGGCTTTCCGGACAACACAACCAATCCGGACAACCCCAACTTTCCGGATAACATAACCAACCCGGACACTATCCGGTAAATCATTTCGTTCGGAAACTAAGGAAAATTGGACTTACCCGGTTAATCGATTCATCCGGATACCTGCAAGAAAACTACCGGACACTAACAACACATTATCCGGACACTGCCCAAGAAACTATCGGACACATTCATATCATCCGGAAACCACTGACTGTTTATCCCATTTTCACCCAGAAATCGACTGAATCATTAACAGTTATGTAATTGACCATTCTAATCCGATAGAAACCTTCTAATAACAATTACACACATAAATTGTAAAGGAACATACCTTAATACTTCTTCAAAGCACACCAAATGATGTCTTAACCACAAGACTCTTTCTTTTCTTCTTCTTAGCTCCAAGAACACACACACATACACTTCAAACTAATATTTTCTGATTGTGAAATATCTTATTCCATTAAGGGATAATATCTATCCACATTTACCACTTTAATCCTTTAACTATCCATAAATGACCAAAAGACCCCTAAACTTATAAACAAACCCAAACTTACCCTAAACATTAATTATATAATTAAATAAATTTAACGGAACTAGGATTTAACTAACGAACTTACCCGGGGTATTACATCATCTCCCCCTTAAAAGAATTTCGTCCCGGAATTCGGTTAGGCAAAAAGGAATGGGTACTTAGTTCTCATTTCTGACTCCGATTCCCAAGTAGCATCCTGACCCCTATGATATCTCCACTGAACTTTCACTTGTTTGATTACTTTGTTCCGCAACACTTTAACTTTGTGGTCAACTATGGCTTCAGGTTCCTCCACATAATTCAGCTTTTCATCAACTTGTATATCTGGTAGAGAAACTGCCTGATCCGGCGTAACCAAACACTTTCGGAAATTCGATACATGAAACGCGTTATGAATCCTGCTTAACTCTGGTGGAAGATCTAACCTGTAGGCTACTTCGCCGATCCTTTCTATGATTGCAAACGGTCCAATGTACCTCGGGCTCAGCTTACCTTGTTTCCCAAATCGGATGACTCCTTTCCAAGGTGAGACTTTTAACATCACAAAATCTCCAACTTGGAACTCTAACGGTTTTCGGCGTCGATCGGCGTAGCTTTTCTGTCTGTCTTGAGCTACTTTCAAACGTTCCCGAATCTGTGTAATCTTATCCACGGTCAACTGGACTATATCTGGCCCTGCTAACTGCTTCTCTCCCACTTCATTCCAACATAGAGGTGTTCGGCATTTTCTACCATACAGAACTTCAAACGGTGCCGCTTGTATGCTGGAATGATAACTGTTGTTGTAGGCAAATTCAATCAACGGTAAATGCTTATCCCATGATCCCCCAAAATCAACAATGCAAGCCCGGAGCATATCTTCTAATGTATGAATCGTTCGTTCACTCTGACCGTTAGTTTGAGGATGATACGATGTACTTAACTTTATCTGCGTACCCATTTCCTTTTGAAAACTTCTCCAGAATCTTGAGGTAAAACGGCTGTCACGATCAGAAATAATCGAGATTGGAACCCCATGTCGAGTTACTATTTCATTGATGTACAACTTGGCTAATCGTTCCAACGAATCAGTTTCTTTTATTGGTAGGAAGTGAGCAGACTTCGTCAATCTGTCAACGATCACCCAAATGGCATCAAATCCCTTCGGAGTCCTTGGTAGCTTTGTGATGAAATCTGTAGTAATCTGATCCCATTTCCACATTGGTATTTCTAATCGTTGTAACTGACCAAACGGCTTTTGATATTCAATCTTTACCTTCTTACAAGTAGTATAACCTTCCACATACTGAGCAATACCCCTTTTTATTCTAGGCCACCAATAATATTGTTTCAGGTCTTTATACATCTTATTCGTACCTGGATGAATAAAAAAACGAGATTGATGAGCTTCTTGTAGTACACGATCACGTAAACCACCCAAACGAGGCACCCAAATTTTGTTCCCCAAACACAATAACCCACGATCATCTTTTAAAGAACTCCAATCCTCAAATGTTACCCCCAAACCCGAACTTAAGTCGAGTCCATAATGTATTCAGTACTCATTCATTCCTCACCCAATAATTAACAAGACAGGTTTTTGGATACCCAAAAGCATCTAAACTCTCAAAATTGATCAAACAGCTAAACTATCCGGACAACCCAAAACTATCCGGACAACAGGGCTTTCCGGACAACACAACCAATCCGGACAACCCCAACTTTCCGGATAACATAACCAACCTGGACACTATCCGGTAAATCATTTCGTTCAGAAACTAAGGAAAATAGGACATACCCGGTTAATCGATTCATCCGGATACCTGCAAGAAAACTACCGGACACTAACAACACATTATCCGGACACTACCCAAGAAACTATCAGACTCATTCATATCATCCGGAAACCACTGACTGTTTATCCCATTTTCACCCAGAAATCGACTGAATCATTAACAGTTATGTAATTGACCATTCTAATCCGATAGAAACCTTTTAATAACAATTACACACATAAATTGTAAAGGAACATACCTTAATACTTCTTCAAAGCACACCAAATGATGTCTTAACCACAAGACTCTTTCTTTTCTTCTTCTTAGCTCCAAGAACACACACACATACACTTCAAACTGATATTTTCTGATTGTGAAATATCTGATTCCATTAAGGGATAATATCTATCCACATTTACCACTTTAATCCTTTAACTATCCATAAATGACCAAAAGACCCCTAAACTTATAAACTAACCCAAACTTACCCTAAACATTCCCAACTTACCCACCAAGAAAAGAAATCTTTTCTCATCTAGTGCCTTGGTGAATAAGACTGCAAGCTGGTATTCTGTAGACACGAAGTGCGTTTCGATTGTCCCATATTCAACATTGTGTTTCAGAAAGTGGTAACGGATGTCGATATGCCTTGTTTTTTAGTGCTGTACTGGATTGGCAGAGATGGCTATGGCGCTCTTTGAGTCACAGAAGATGGGTATCTTAAATAAGATGTGACCATAGTCTTTTAGTTGAGTTTTCATCCACAGAACCTGGGAGCAACAGCTAGCAGCAGCAACGTATTCAGCTTCTGCCGTAGATGTCGATACACAGTTCTGCTTCTTTGAAGTCCAACTAACTAATTTCCCACCTACGAATTGACAACTCCAAGAGGTACTCTTTCTGTCGAGTTTGCAGCCTCCATAGTCTGAATCTGTATAAGCTTTAAGACCAAAACCAGAGTTCTGCGGATACCAGAGGCCAAGATTTTTGGTCCCTTTTAGGTATCTGAAGATTCTCTTTACAGCATCGTAATGGGATTTCTTCGGGTTAGCTTGATATCTTTCATAGAGGCATGTGGCATGCATTATGTCAGGTCTACTAGCAGTTAAGTATAACAGAGACCCAATCATTCCTCTGTAGAGTGTGCACTCTACAGAGATACCATCTGGATCTGAGAATAATTTGTTTCCAGTGGCCATTGGGGTTTTCATTACAGAGGCATCAGAGAGACTATATTTTGAAAGTATGTCAGAGACATATTTAGCTTGATTTATGAAAATTCCCTCTGATGATTGTTTTACTTGGAGTCCGAGGAAGAAAGTTAATTCTCCCATCATACTCATTTCAAACTCACTCTGCATGAGTTTTTCAAACTTTTTGCACTCTTCTGTATTTGTAGACCCAAAAATTATGTCATCCACATATATTTGTACAAGCATAATTTCATCACTTTTTCGTTTATAAAACAAAGTTGTATCTGTTGTACCTCTGTCGTAACCATTATCGAGAAGAAAGGTAGAAAGTCTTTCATACCATGCTCTTGGAGCCTGTTTCAGTCCATACAGGGCTTTGTCGAGATAGTACACGTATCTTGGGTACTTGGAGCTTTCAAACCCTGGTGGCTGTTGGACATATACTTCTTCTTGGATTTCATCGTTTAGAAAAGCGGATTTTACGTCCATTTGAAATACTTTAAAACCTCTGTGGGCTACGAAGGCTAAGAAGATTCTTATGGCTTTGACCCGTGCGACAGGGGCAAAAGTTTCATCGTAATTTATACCTTCTTCTTGTCGATATCCCTTGGCCACCAATCTTTCTTTGTTTCTTATGACCACCCCATCTTCATCCTTTTTATTTCTGAAGACCCATTTAGTTCCTATGGCTTGTTTTCCTCGCGACAGAGGAACTAAAGTCCAAACTTTGTTTCGTTCAAACTGTAGAAGCTCTTGTTGCATAGCGTCTACCCAGTTTGGGTCGATCCTTTTTGGCTCGATCACACTAATAAAGTTTGTAAAGAAACAAAAGTTAGCAGTGGCAGATCTTGTTTTTACCTTTTCAGAAGGTTCGCCAATTATAAGACTTGGAGGATGGCTTTTTGTCCATTTTGTTGTTCTTGGGAGATGGTCATCGATTTCATCAAGTTGATCTTCAGAGGTTTCTAACTGTGGTTCATGTGCAACCTCTGTCGTAGATTTTGCTTTCGTGCTTGATCCTACAGATTGTGGAATGATTGGAATGAGTGGCGGTGTTTGTTCCTTTAAGGAAGTATAGACTGAGTCCTCTTGTTCCTCTGTTATTGGTTCCTCTGTGGTTTCTGGAGTTGGTTCTTCAGTTGCTTCTGTGGTTGTTTTCCTTGTCGTATCATCTTCTGTTGGCTCCCCCTCGGCATTTGCATCTGTATGATTAACAGAGGAAGATGAATTATTTAAGGGACCAGATAGAGATATACCTATCGCGTTCTGGTTGGCAGAAGATGATTCTCCAGAGGCTCTGATGGCTCCAGCAGAGGGATCAATGTCGTCATGGAACATCTCTTGAAATAGAAGATTTAAGTTTTCTTCTCTTGTTTTTGAGATGCCAGAGGATTCACCTTTTAGACCGAGTTCTGAACTGATTTGTTCAGAAGTCTTTTGGAAGGTATCGTCAAAGGAAACGTTTATGCTTTCTACAATCGTTCGTGACTGCAGAAGATAAACTCTGTAAGCTTTGGAAGTTGCAGAGTATCCTATAAACTTGCCTTCATCTGCCTTTACTTCAAACTTTCCTCTTGCTTCTCTATCATTTAAGACGAAGCACTTGCATCCAAATACATGGAAGAACTTGATGTTTGGTCGTCTTTTGTTGATTAAATGATATGGTGTTTTGATGTGTCTTTTTACGATGGTTGATCGATTTTGGGTATAACAAGCGGTCGATACTGCTTCTGCCCAAAATGTCATTGGTAATCCACATGCGGTCAGCATAGTTCTAGCGGCCTCCACAAGCGTGCGGTTCTTTCGTTCAACCACGCCATTTTGTTGTGGGGTGCGTGCAGCAGAGAAGTTCTGTGATATTCCTTCTTTTGTAAGATAGGCTTCAATGACAGAGTTTTTGAATTCTGTGCCATTGTCACTTCTTAGTTTCTGAATCCTGCACTCATACAGAACTTGGATTTTCTTCATTAAATTTATCAGAATGATTGGAACATCTGATTTCTTTCTGATAAATTCAACCCATGTAAATCTAGAGAATTCATCGATCAAAACAAGCAGATATTTCTTGCCACCTAGGCTCTATGTAGATATTAGACCGCAGAGGTCAACATGAAGCATGTACAGAGGCCTAGTGCAAGATACATCAGTTTTTCCTTTATGGGAAGCTCTTTTGAGTTTTCCCATTTCGCAGGCAGATCATAGATGATCTTTATTGAATTTGACGTTTGGTAGACCTTTTACTAGATCAAGTTTTACAAGTTTATCAAGATATTGAAAGTTTAAATGGCAGAACCTGTTTTGCCATAACCAGGCTTCTTCACTTTTGCATGCAACAACGCAGATTTTGTCTTTCTTGTTCTTTGCATTGAAGTTCATGAGATATAGATCTCCTCTTCTTTTGGCTCGCAAAAGTTCAATTCCTGTGTCCTCACTCTGTAGAGAGCAAAATGTTCTTTTGAACATTACGTCGAATCCCGTATCGCAGAGTTGGCTGACACTGAGAAGATTGTGTTTTAGGCCATCCACATATGCAACTTTGCATACGGTTATATTTTCCTTCTTTATGACTCTGTAGCCTTTGATGTACCCCTTCTTATTGTCTCCAAAGGTCACAGATCCACCATCGATCTTTTCTTTGAATGTGGATAGAAGACCTCTGTCGCCAGTCATGTGCCTCGAGCATCCGGAGTCTAGATACCAGATTGGTACATACTGCTTCTGCAAGACAATTAGAGAGTTTTAGGTACCCATATCCACATGGGTCCAGTTTTGTTAGGGGTTTTCAAGTTTGCCTTAGCATTCTTGGTCTTTGTTTTAGCTTCTGTTGAAGAAACATTTTGTTTCTTCTTACCCTTGGATTTATCATTTTCTTTGGGTACAGAGAGATGACAGTGTGGACTTTTGAAGTGTTGGTTTAATTTAAACATAAGATCAAAGCAATGACAGTATTGAATGTGCGAAAAGATTTGCCTGAACTTTTCATTAAATACATTAAATGGGGGCACAGAGGCATTACAATTTATCCTAACAATAGACTTTCTATTACAAGAAGGTTTATGTAGGCTAGATTGTTGTTTGCAAAATCCTTTGTTGAGTGCGACCTTCTGTGTTCCCCTTCTGTGGTGAACGTCTGCAGGTTTCACTGTCACAGAAGAAAAAGATTTGTTATTTTTAGTCCATTTACCCTTCTGTTGCCATGTTAGTTTTTCTTTAACGGGTTTTAAGGGTTTCAAAATCTTTGAACTTGTTGGAATTTGATTGGACATTAACTTCTGTTGTTTGAAATTTTCAGGCTCAAGAGAGGTTTTGGCTTGTATGCACATATCCAAAAAGTCTGGACAGATAGGAATTCCAGTGATTTTCTCCTTGGGAGGAATAGTTCTGTTAAGAACTTCAGAGGTTTGTTTAAAAACCTCTGTGTCACTAGGTCTGATCTCTGACTTAGAGTCAGTCTCTGATTCGTCAGAGGATGAATCGTCCTCATATACAGAGGTTGAGTCACTTGGTTCTCTTTCGACAGAGGCTGGACTTTCAGAACATGTGCCATATTCACTTTCTTCCTTTTCTAAGGAACTATCCTCAAAGTCAACAGAAGTATCTGTTAAGTTTTCTTCAGAGAGATCTTGATCGCTGGAAGATGAACAGAGGTTTTCTTTAGAGATATCAAGTTTTTCTTCTGTAATTCTTGGCTTGAACTCAGGTGCCTCTGCTGATAATTTTTTTTTCAGAATTCATCATGCAGACAAATGCAACTTGGGTTTGAGTCTCAGGTTTACCAAACTTGAAGATTCCTATCTGATCTTGAGTTTTCAGATACCTCTTAGGTTTGGATTCTCTTTTGACAGAGATTGAAGGTGACAAATCTGTGTTTTCAAACCACACATTTGTCATCTTCAGAGGTTTCCTCTTGTGAGGTTCCCCAGAGACTTTTTGCCTTTTACTTACAGAGAGAAGATTTGGAAATCCAGGTTTTCTTGTATCTCCAATGTGAAATAGAGAGGACAGAGACTTGTCTCTTTTGGTTCCGGTATAAGGATCTATATCACAGAAGCCAATTCCCCGTCTCCCTATTTGTGTGTTTATTTTTTCGTACACCTTCTGAGCATCTTGAAATTTTTTAATTTGAAGATCTCTTCTGAGTAAATCTTGACACATGACTTCTCTTTCCTTTTGAAAATAATTTTTAAGAGATAGGATGTTCATTCTGTCGCACTCAACGTCCATTAGTTCCGTAGACTTTGTTTTCAAGGAAGAATTAAGTTCAGAAATCTTTTCTTTTAAAGGATTTAACTTTTTGTTCCAGTCCATTTCAATTTCTTCTTTTTCTTGAAAAATCTTAGCTTTTTCTTGAGTGAGAAGTCTAGCTTCTCTTTCATAGAAGGTGAGCTTCTTTTGAATACTTTCGCATGTCTTTTTCATTTCATTGTATTCAATGTTAAGTTTGAGCAAATCAGCTTCTGCTGTATTAGAGTTAGAGTTTGAAGTGGATACCTCACTGTCGGAGTCGGAGCTGACTTCTGCCATGCCACAAAATAGAGCATTCTTTGTTTCGCCTTCGTCAGAGGATGTGTCTGATTCCCAGATTTCTTTGTTCACCATTAGTGACTTCTGAGCATATATTCATCTTTCTTTTTGTAGAAAGCTGCATCCCTCTGAGTGCGATTTGATTTGCTCCTGCACTCGTTGGCGAAGTGACCTGGCTTTCCACAGTTGTAGCATCCTTGGTTCTGTGTAGAGTTTCCAGCTCTGTCGTCTGACTTCTGTCGGTCACCACTTCTTTCTGTTCGGCATTCATTTGCGTAGTGGCCTGGTTTACCACATTTGTAACACTCTTGAATTTGTGGAGTGTTGCCAGCTTTGTCTTCCAACCTATGTCGGTCATTTCCTCTGTCATTTCTGTCACTTAACCTCTATCGGTCACCACTTCTGTCGTTTCTGTCGTTTGACCCTTCTCTTTCTCGATTATCTCTTTTATATCGTTCATTACTAGATTTCTTCTGGTATCCTCTGCTGAATTCCCTAGTCAAGAGAGCTAATGATTTAGCTATCGAGGCCAGGGTCGTTTCTTCTTCTGCTGCTTCTCCCTCTTCTTCTTCACTTTCCACCATCATGTTTTTCTTCTTCTCCTCCTTTTATTCCTCTACTGTTTTCTCTTTCTTTGGTTTCTCTCTAGCCTCTGTAGTCTTACCAACCAATGCAAGAGGTGCAATGATCTGGGCTTTTGCTTGTGCTACCTGAGGCTCTTGTGCTGCCAATGTTCCATAGAGGTCTGATAGGGTCCAGGAATCTAAGTCTTGATTTGTTTGCAGAGACATAGATAACTGAAGCCATTCTTCATTCAGAGACTTCAGGAACATAACGTTGTTTTCTTCAGAGGTTCTGTGGATGCCGAACTTCTTACACTTGTTTATTAGAGCGTTGAACCTATCATACGTAGTCTGCAGAGATTCGGTTGGCAGAGCTTTAAAGGCATAGTATTCATTTATGTATTGAGCTATGCGGTTCTTCTGGGTTTTGGCTCCTCCTTCTAGTTGTTTTTCCAGTTCTTTCCATAGATCATATGCAGATTCACATGCATCCATGGACTGGAAAAGGTCATTTGGAATGGCCATAATCAGAATTCTCTTGGTTTTCTGAGCAACTTCGTATTTTGCCCAATCAGGTTCAGACCATTTATCCTGGGTCTTTGGTTTGGTGTGTTCTGGGATTTCTGGTGTGTCGTCTGTGCCAGGAACACGAGGTACAGTTATCATGGGAACGAAAGGAGGGTTACGGATATAATAAACCAATTCTTTGTCAGTACCCTCAAAGAAGTGAATCATTCGAATCTTCCATTAAGGGTATTCTTCTCTAAGAAGAGTGGGAGGTTTGGTTAAGGAACCAGCAGAGAGGAAGTTGTTTGTATGCGTCATTTTAGAGAAAGATAAATTATCCAGAAAAGGGTTTGAACAGTAAACTTTTCAGAGTATGAAGTGGATGCTTCGTATGAAGTTTTTAAGCTTAAAAGCTTTAAGCTGAGCACTAAAATGGAGTTTTCAACCAGAATAACAGATTCTATACTTTTACCAAAGTTCGAATGAATCGAAAAATGGCAGAAAAACAGAAACTGTTTGTTTAATATGAAGACTAGGTTAAAAATCCAAGTTTCTACCAAAGATCATAGTTTTAGAGTGGATCCCTTGATATTAAAAATCAAGGTTTGCTCTGATACCAATTGTTGGTTCTTGTTTTCTTAACAATGATCTTAACTTTCAGTTAGTTCAGATTTAGATATGGTGCGGAAGCGTATTTAAGAACTGAAAGATAATGTAAAGGTAGAAGAACACACAATATCAAATAAACAGTAAGTAAAGAACATATGAGTATCTCCAAGATTACTGTTTGATATTAATCAAGAACACCAAGAACATAACAAGAAAGAACTGCTTGTGTGTGTGTTTGTGCGTAGCTTAATTATCTTATTCTATGTTCTTGTTAATAGAAGAACTCAACATGAGTCTTCTATTTATACTACTACAAAGGGGACATACTTTAGACAATAAGGACTGATCTACAGTAGACAATATCGTATGAACAGTAGCAGGTACGATGTTCATTTAATGCGCATGTTCCAATTCTAACAGAGCCCTATCAGAGTTTGACACGTGTAGTTGATGTCAGGGCACGCCTAGAACAAGTGGATGAACGGATCCTGGAACAGTAGAGAGATATTTGTAAATCTTCTAAGTCTTCAGTATAAACCGCAGAGGCTCTGTCAAAGGTGACAGAGGTTCTGCGGCTCGGTCCTCTGTGAGGAGTCTTCTGCTGATTTTTGCCTTCGGTATTCTTGGGTTCTTCTGCAGAGCCTCTGTGGGTTACTTCTGTACTTAGACTATTTTCACTACTTTCACAAACAGAAAGATTGGAGCTAACAACATCTAACCGTCCTCTAAACATCTTGCGCAAGTTTTTCATATGGCATCGTTGGAACTATTCTCCTATTATTTGTGATACTTCCTCGAAAAAAGAGGTTACAAGAAACACATAAAGCCTCAAATAATCAAATAGAGATCTTCATAAGGAACCATGTAAGTATGACCTCTAAAAGATTCAAGTATTAAGAAATCAAGAAAATGAGAAAATGAGAAACTCATTCATAGTAAAACTAGGAAAATGAAGGTTTGGAAGAGTCTATATAGCACAATTACAAAATAGAAATCTAGATGCAGTGAATCTCTTGCATGGAGCCATGAGAGATGGACAAGATTTCATGAATGAAGTCGCTAGCATTAGTAGAACTTCTCATATCAGCATAGTCACACTATCAGGTTTCTACTTTAAGGGAAAGAAAAGAGCTATCATCTACGAGTTCATGCCAAATGGATCATTGGTTAAGTTTCCATGTGATGATGGCTCTCATTTGGACTACAACTGTAACACCTCGAATTTCCTATAATGATGTCAAGTGATGAGAAAATATTTTAGTTTTAATCTTTTATGAAGATAAAATTGTAATGTAAATCGGTTATTGTTAGAAGGACCGAAAGTGTAAGTGGTATGATATTTTGGACCAATTGTGAATCTTTTGAAATTGAGGTATAAAATCACGATGGTCGGTTAAAAATGAGAAATATCTCATTCTAATTCCAGTGTTGAAGTCAGTTCCATCCAGAGAGAGAAAGAAATCGAGATCGTGGTTCTTTTGGTATGGCTTCATCATCTCTATGATCAATTCCTTTTAGGATTGATATTCACAAGATTCGTTATCTCCTTCTTAATTTAGGTTCTGGTTAATTTCGTGTGAAGGATTGGAGTCCAGTTGATTTTGTTATTGTTTCCGATATTGAAATTCAGGTGAGTTCATCTTACTGTGTAAACTTATGGTTATATATTTTCAATAGTTGGTAACTCGAATTGAAATAGTCTCATAGATTTACTAATATGATTAAGAGAATTGATGTGAACGATTTTATGGAATAAGGTGTAACTTATGGAAACCAGGTAAGGGTATCGAACGAATCCGGAAGTACCGGATTTGGGTTTTTCGGGAAGTACCGGATTTGTATTTTCCGACATTGATTTCCGGATGTGTTTTCCGGTATCGATTCCGGATAAGATGTTTTCGGGTGGTTTTCTGGATGGGTGTCCGGATTTGTGTTTCCGGTAGTTTTCCCGGATATGAGTTCCGGACATTTAGTCCGGGTAGTTTTTCGGTAGTATCCGATAAACCCGATTTTCCGGTATAATCCGGTAAATACCAAATTCCGGCTATGTCGTATAAAATAATGTATTTCCGGTAGTATCCAGGAAAGGTTGTTTTACTATAACTTCCTGATATGAGACATTCCTTGATCATTTTGATTATAACTTTAGCAGTTAAGTTTTACGAACATATTATAACTCAAATTCGGGTATGATATGATTTGATATATATAGGCATGGCTTAATTGTAATCCCCGTTGACGTGAAATGAGGAGTAAGCATGTTTAATTGTAATTCCCATTTCGTATTGTGACGTGAAATCGTGGAATAGGCATGGTATAATTGTAATTCCTATTTTCTAATGGGAGATAAGGGATAGACATGGTTTAATTGTAATCCCTACTTCCACAACAAGAAATAGGCATGGATTAATTGTAATTTCTTGGCCATGAGCTGAAATCTAGGATCCTTAGTGATTCGTAGTGGCGCTCTTAAACATGATACTATGACTTACTTGGTGTTCGTCATACTCATGGAATTGAAAGATGTTATGTATACGTTAAGGAATTTGCGAAGATGTTACTTTTATATGTTTTGTTTACAAATTTGGTTTTCAAAGCTTATAAATGTTTTCTTAAAACTGGATGTTCTCACTAGGCGCAAGCCTAATATTTTCCAAAACTAATTTTCTTACCAGGTGTTAGCACGGGCAGGGGAATCAGGGGGTTGAGCAAAGAGTGATACAAAGTTCATAGCTTTTGGAGATGAATGGAGAAATTAGTTGAATCGAAGATATTTTGGGAGATCACATAGACAACCCTTATAATCTGATATTGTTTGTTATGGATTAGATTAGTAGGTTGTTTATGATATTTCATTTGTAATTATGAACCTTTGTCACTAGTTCTCCATTTATGAATGAAAGTTTTGGAAGAGGTTGTTGTAAACGTTGTAAATTTAATATTTAAATTTATTCGAAAGTTTAGGGTGTTTCAACAACACATTGTTCCGAATTGCTAAAGGGGTTGCACGAGGTCTAGAGTACTTTCCCTAAGGTTGTAACACAAGAATTATGCACTTTGACATAAAGCCTCACAACATTATGTTAAACGAAGAGTTTATCCCAAAATATATAATTTCAGGCTGGCCAAGGTATGCAATAGAAAAGAGAGTATTGTGTCTTTAATTAGTGCAAGAGGTACAATGGATACATGGCCCCATAAGTATTTTCAAGAGTCTTGGAGGGATCTCACAAATCTAATGTGTATATTTATGGGATGATGGTTCTTGAAATGACCGGTGCACGTAAAAACAATAACACTAGTCCCACAAATGCTATGTGAAGCATGTTTCCATATTGGATATACATACAAATAGAAGCCGTATATAATCTAAGGTGGCGTTTGGTTCGCAGAATGTTTTTGGATGTGATGAAATCTGTCAAAGGAATTTGACTTTGAATGAATTGGAAGGGAATGTTGTCAGGTTTGACCACCTGTTTGGTTGACAGAATTGGAATGAAATATGTTAAAGGAATTGAAATTTGTCTGTTTGGTTCACATAATGTAGCTTTGGAATTGAAATGAATTTATTATAAATGACCAAAATACCCTTTTTGATAAGTTTTAATTTTTTAAAACAAAAAATTCTTTAATAAAATAATCATTAAATATATTTTTTTCACTAAAAATACTTTAATAAAATAATTTTTAAATATTTTAAATTATATTAAATAAAATTATACACAACCCAGATAAAATAAATTGTCAAACAAACAAAATTGTCAAACAAACAAAAATTATATTTTTAAATAATAAAATTTATTTTGAGAAAATAAAAAAATGTATTAAATTATATTAAATTAAATTAAATTAAAAATAAAAATGAAATATAAAAATAAAGGGAAAAGTACACAAAAACCCAATAGACTTTATAGTTTGAAATGATTAAATTCTTGGACAATTTTTTGACACAAATAAGTCGACCTATTATATAAATTCTTCAGGTTTTAAAATTACTTTAAATATATCCTTAACGTAACTTGTAACCAGTGGGTAAAAAACAAATTATAAGTAAGAAAAAAAACCCTAAAAAAACTTCTCGCATGCATCTCACACCCGTTGCCATCATCCCACCCTCGCGTCTCATTCTGGTTGCCCTATACCACCCATCGCCGGCGCCACCGCCCTGAACCTATCCCCGTCGTCGTCGCCGCCCCGAGGCCCCAACCCTTTTGTTTTAAGATCATTATCTCCTCTGGACTCACAAGCACCCCTCTTTAGTTGTCAAGCTCTGGATTCACAAGCAGCCTGTCGCCACCGATGACCCTTGCTCAATCGAATCTTATTCCAGTTGCACCTCTCTCTCTCTCTCTCTCTAGCAAACCGCACACAATCCACTCTTCAACCCCCCCCCCCCCCCCCCCCGAACACAAACTGTGACACTGTGATCTTACGCCATTAATGTTTATTAGAGAGGAACTGTGAGTTTGTGTTGCACACGGATATCCAGACTATAATTTGGCTCCTATTAGAATCGGATTTTTAAGAGTTTTGGGGCTTAATTTGGTAAGATCTTCATTTCCATGTGAAAAATGGCGATGGAGATTAACAAGGTTACATTGGAGATATTTTGGGAGCTTGAGAAACAATGGATGTTTCACTGTGAAGGCAGTAAGAAGACACGAGTGCTTGAGAAGCAATGGTTATTTCACTCGAATAGACGATTTTTTCAACGGTAACGGGTCCGATGTTTACCACCAGGGACGTGGTTAAGATTGTGAGCAAATGGAACTGTACAAAGTGAAAAATGTAGCCGTTTTTCGCAGGAGATGGATGTTTTCCGATAAGAACATGGATAAGGTTTTGAAGGAGATTTTAACCAGAGACGATGGGAATATGCCGACTAACAACAACAACCGGTATCGTACAGTCGCTATTTCGTCTTGTTTTGGGGGGTTTTGAGCTACCCAATGTCCATTTCTGATCGAGTAGGGTTAAGTGATTTTTGCGAGTGTTTTTGACACTCTTGATAACCGATTGAGTAGGGTTAAGTCACAATTTTGTTTTGTTAAGTGACCATTTTGTTTTGGAGGTGCTTTTAGAGTTACTGATCATAACATGTTATTTCACCAACATTCTTTTGTGCAAGAATTTATATTGAATTTACTGTTTTGGGGTTTACTTTCATGAGCTATAAGCTGCTTCTTTATTTGTGTTTGTGCTCAACAAATCCCAACTGCTTGTGCTAAGCAAAATTTTGTAAAATATTAACCATGAATTTTCTGTTTTCTGGTTGGTAGTTATTTCGTATAGTTTACTCTACATACATCTATTTTCCCAACATAAAGCAAAACCATATCAATTAGATAATAAACATTTCAATATAAACATTGTGTCTGATTCTCAAATCATATATCTCCAGGTAGAGAACTCAATGTTTACCATACACTATTTCAAAATAAACACTATGGATGGTTTCCAATGATGTAAAGGCTATGTTATTAGTTTTTCATTGATTACCCATATTTTATTTCTGCATTCACTTCAGAATTAACATAAAATTTGCAAAATTACAATATATAATGACTTTCGTTTGTAAGTAAACAAACATAGAACATTATTTCGGAAGGATTTTCCAAGGTATGGAAATAAAGATCTTGGTATTTCGAGCATCTCTCCGAAGAACATAGAGAAAAGGAACGACGGCCTGGTGGTAGGTTCTTGGCACTTTTCAGTGGAGCAGGAGGAATTTGATAATGATGTATCTAACAGGTTTTAAAAAGTCGAAGGATTTATTTAACAAGTTTTGAAAAGTCCAATGGCTTATTTGTTTCAGAAAATTGTCCAAAGACTTAATCGTTCCAAACACTAAAGTCCATTGGGTTTTTTAGACTTTTCCCAAAAATAAAATATGAATATGAATATAAATATAAAAATAAAAATAAAATCAAAATATAAAATAAAAACCTAAAGTATTAAGTTAAATTATGTTATATTTAAGTTAAAGAGTACATTTGGAATTATGAAAATACAACATTCCATCAATTGCAATTCCATCAAAATCTTTCAAGATAAGAATTTCAAATTCACTTATTTATGGAATCTGGTGGAATTGGACATTCCTTTCCGTCGAAAAGAATGAACCAAACGAAGGAATGGATTTCGGTCAATGAAATTCGACATTCTAATTCCATCAGAATCCGTGAACCAAACGTCCCCTAAGGGTAAATTGGGTGACATCCAAAGAGGAAGAGGAAGTAGCAATGAAGATGGTGATGGTGAGCATGTGGTGTATCCATGATAAACGCTTATTTGAACTTATTTTTATATCGACTCATTTGCATATAATGATGGTTTTTTGCTAATCGACCCCTTAATCGTGATCATTGATCGGTCGTCGATTTGCACCAAAAAGATGGATTTAACTATATATAGAGCGTATATTTCATAGATTTACTAAGTTGGGCATATTTCACAAATCTCTATTTAATCAATGTGTAATTATTAAAAAGTGACGTGTGAATATTTCTCAAATTTGCCATGGTGTGAACATACATTTCAAATAGTACTTACAAACTCACGGCTTTTATGTTCTATTTTTAGGGTTTTAGTAGACTTGTTTCTGAAGGCGTTGCAAGAAAAGTAAAGAGCACAAAAAAATGAGAGAGGCCCAGTCCAAGATCCAAGGTCTAGACTCTAGATCGTCGTTTCCGTCGCGTGAGTTTCCCAGTGAGTAAAAACCCACGGTAGCCTCTGTTTCTTCACTTCAAAATCCATTACGGGCGAGTTTTTTCTGTGGTTTTAAGCATCGTCCCAAGTCACGAGCGACCCAAAATCGTGGTTCTTCCCACTTTCGTTTTGGAGCTGATTCTAATGGAGGTATTTATGCGGCTTGTAAACCGTCGTTTAGAGGACCGATTGGGAGGAATTGATCAATTTCGAGAGAGAAAAAAAATTCAAGAATGAAGAGAGCCGATTTTCAGATTTGAGGAGTCGAAATTGGGGATTTTTCTAGGGTTCTTCTTATATTCCAATCTTTTTGTAAGTATTACATGTTATATATGAGTAGCTAGTTTTCTTGTTTCTAGCAATGCGGACGTAATCTGATTTGAAAATTTGGATGTGTTGAGATTTAAATTGGTTTTAACATCATTACAACTCCTTTATTAGGGTGTTTGGATGTGTGTTATAAAACTGCTTATTGACTTATTGGCTTTTCAAGAAGCCAATAAGTTAAAAATAGTGTTTGGGTAACTGAAAAGCACTTTTCAAACTGCTTTTTGATAAACTACAAAAAGTCATTTTACAAAAGTTACAAAATCCCGACTTTTTGATCCCAAAAGCGCTTTTTGATTCAAAAAGCCATTTTTGTTAACTAAAAAAAGCCAAACACTTTTAAAAAAAATAACTTATTGACTTATTGGATTTTCCTACCACAAAAGCTAATCCAAACACTTTTTTAAAAACTCCTTTTTCCCACCACCATAAGTCAATAAGCACTTTTGGCCAAAAACAGTTTTAGGACTAAAAAGCACTCCCAAACACCCCCTATGTAACCTTTGATTACATTGTTCTTTGAGTTTTCGTTAATGATTTTAAATTGGATCTCTAATTTTGTTTAACTTAAGTTCGAACGGCTAGTTAAATCTCTGAATCCGTAATTGTTCATGATTTACTTGGGTAGCAACCAATACATATTCTATATTTTATTGAATGTTAGTGTTGTAAGGTGACATATTTTGATACGAAGATTGGTAAGTTGCTTGATTTTAGTATGACTAGCATTTGAATCCAACTCAGTGACTTGATTTATTTAGTTAGTTAGAGGCTAGTCACCGAGCTTTTCATGATAGTCATGTCTTTGGGTCAACAAAACTTTGATGTGTATCACTTGCTCAGAGGCACTCCGATTTCTTTTGAAAGAATATTGTTGATTAGGCCTATGATATATCCAAGAGATTAGTTGATGTGCGCTCATTGCTATTTGCTATAATTCATTTTGTTATTATTTAAAGTTCTTATTTGGTTCTTTGTTGCACTGTTAGATTTATTAGTAATAATCCACCCCCTCTTTTTATTTAACGTTTCCAACTCACTTGCACGTGATTACGTCTTTGAATCATGGTTGACACCGAGTCTTTGAGGAGACGGCCCTACTTATCACTAACACAATTCTTTGTGCATTAGAGGTAACATGATTAATTATACTTGTTTATTATTTTTCGGACTCGACGCCTGTCAATTTTTTTGCCCTGTTGCCTGGGACTCGGAAAGATTTAACTGTTGTTTTATTTCACCCTCTTTCCTCCCTTTCATATCCATTCCTTCGTAAAAAAACATCTTGAGAACAAAACGTATATGCACACCACCAATGTGAGTCAATCTGATATGTTGATCGTGTCTATGGTAACACCATGAAGTCATGTTTCGAGAGTAATTGATGAAATAAAGGTGTTGTAGGGATGAATCCCATGCCACGATGAAGTTAAGAAGGTGTTGAGTAGGAGCCTTGTGCCAATGATAAAGAAACAAAAAAGATGAATCTTTTCCGGTTTTGAATTGGTTTTTCAATTTTAAAGGTTTGATGTCTTCGCATATGAATCTTTTAATTTTGAGGGATTTTGATTCTTTTTTTGTGTTGGGTGAATATGATACGGTACCATATATTTTTCCTCAATATCATATTATTCAATTATAATTGGTACGTAAAAAATTACACCGTGTACCCAAGGTTTTAAAAGGCGGAATCGAGCCTCGAGGCATTTTCCAGTTTGGTACGTGAGGTGTAAGCCTCAAAAAATAAATCAATAAAATTCATAAATCCATAACCCTTGACCAAAAAAAACATAATTTAATATTTCAATAGCAAATCTTCAAATTATAAACCCCATAATTCAACAAAACATCAACCAAAGTGGCAAAGTTACGAAAGTAATTAGTGTTAGTCCCAAAATCACGAAAGTAATTAGTGTTAGTCCCATTACTCTTATGAACTTGATTAAAGACATACATAAACAATTAAAGTTTGAGCACAAAGATGGTGAAAACAAACTGCATTATTCATCATACTACAGTAAGAAACCAAATATGCATGCACAGGAAAGAAACATATAAATATATAATAGTACAGAACTTCAGATACAGAATACAGATTAACAATAAGTCAGTAAGAGTGTAAGACAGTAACATATAAATATATAATAGTACAGAATACAGATTAACATATAATATAAGAGATATCAATTAGGAATTAGGAGAAGATATGATATCAATTAGGAATAGGAAAAGACTGGAGGAGAAGAGATCGATTAGGAATAGGAAAAGACTGGAATAGGGAATAGTTCAGAGGACGGACGCCTCAAGAACGCCCCATCGCCCCTACGCCTCACGCCCCGCCTCATCATACAAGGCGCACGTTCAGACCCATGACTGTGAGGCGTGCGTTTTGGTGATATTTTTCATCAATTCGCCCTAAGGGCGTGCCTTGAGGCGCACGCCTTAATCGCCTTTTAAAACACTGTGTGTACCAACCAACTCTAATCGGTACCAACTTTTTTTGGTTGGTTACATGTTGGTATGGTTTTGTACCAACATCTCAAAAGTTTACAAAGTTTCTATCCGAAACATATTGTCCGTAGATCTTTTAGTTGTAAATCAATAAAATGTCTGACTTTAGTTTTTCGGTTTTCAGGGCCAAGTAAAACTTTTAGTCTTTTACTGTAAATTATAAAAGAATAAAAGAATAAAAAATTTACTAAATAATTAAATCTCTTTTAAAAGTAATAAGGTCATCTCATCATCAAATGCATAAATAATACATTAATAATCATATATATATTTCATTTCATTTATTTTTTTATTGAACAAATAATTAAAAATAATATATATATATATATATATATAAGGCAGAACAGTACGGTATTATCATGGTAGGCGATTTTCAATACCACGTACCAACCAAGTTTGTGAAGTTGGTCCGGTTGGTAATGAATTAGTTGGTTTGGATTTTTTTTTAAGTTTGGATTTTTTTTTGAGTTTTATGATGGAACATAGAGAAAATGAATAATTGTATTAAACATTCTGGAAGACCCAACTATTTATAGTACATAAACAATCAAACAAAACTCTTCTTCAAAAAAAAAACAATCAAACAAAACTCTAACTATTGAAACATAAAATAGTAAAAATTACCAAACTACCCTTCAATATTCAGTAACCCCCCCTCCCCCTGAATTTTAAATTAGTTTATTGATTATTGAGAAAATCATAAACTCAATTTACAGTTTGTTGTGGAAATAGATAAGGTAAACCTAATCTAAACAAACTAAGAGGTCACTTAAAGTAAACCTAATCCTTGCACTTAGAAAAATAGAGATAAGAGAGTTTCTGCAAAGTTTCAGTAAGGAGAGAATATCCTTCAAAATGAAGGATTTCATTCCTATTTATACCATTTTCATTAAATGCAAGTCAGAAGGTACTTTACATGTGTTCAAATGATATTGGGTGCATGCCTGTCTTTATCCCATACATGCTTTTGGTCGTATGATGAACAGTGTAGTAGAAGAGTCATTGTAGGATTATGGACAAAAGTAGGTTTACCTTTGTACTTTTGTGCAAGTAAATAAGACAAACAAATCTTGATAGGCAAGCTTCATGATCAGCTGTCGTTGACGTCCATTTCTCAGTGTTTCACTGATGGTGGTTTCAGCTATCGCCGAAGCTTAATCACTGATTTAATTTGTCACGCATTGTACACTTGTCTTGTTTTCACAGATTTCCACATCATATCATGAGTAGACTTGTCTTCTTCATCAGCTTGGTCTTCCACTTCAGCTTTGTGTTTAAATCAGCGTTACGCTTGTCTTCAGATATTACATAAACTGTTTTACAAAGAGAATGTTTCAGCGATCACTGAACAGACTCAGTATCATCGCTGACACTAATTAACTTTAGGAACAATACAATAAGTGTAATTTCACTAAGTATGATGGGTCATCATCAAATCACTGAGAGAGTTTGGATCAACAATCTCCCCCTATTTGTTGATAACAAAGCAACAAAAGAAAATTCCTAAGTATTAAAACATTACGATAAAAACCACTCATAACATACATGTCCCTTTTACTGTTTTAGGGATCTTTTTCAGTACTGATGGAGTAAAGCACTTCATTGAAATTTTCATTGGTTCATATCAGATTAAAAAGTGAATTTGTAGAATTACATGTAGGGATGAGCAAGCCGGACCAGTTTCTCGAACCGAACCGGTGTCGTACCGGTACCGAACCGATACCATGTATTCGGTTCGGTATTCGGTTCCCTAAAATCTTAAAATTCGGTATTCGGTATTTCGGTATTCGTGAAAATACCGAAACTGAACCGAGTATATTAAAGGGTGGTGTCTTTTAAACTTCTTTGATCATCCCTATCTTCTCTTAATAAAGATTATCTTTTCCTTATCAAAGTAAATTATCTCCTAATCAATCCAAACTTTCTCCATAAGTACCATATCCCTTCTCCAACTTTTTTTTTGCCTAAACAACCCAAACTTTCGTGATTCGGCATTCGGGATTCGGCACCTCCATGGATCAAACTCAAGTGAGTTTTTTTATTTGTTTTTCCTTCGAATTGTCTCTCTGCACCATTCTGTTTGGTTTGGTTTCGTAGGGGGGGAGAATCAGATAAACTTCTACGAAAAATTATATGATTAAAAATAAAGATAATTATGAAGAAGTAAAAGGATAGGCATTGAAAGTGGGGTGTTAAACTGGTAATGATCGAGACGCAATTGTCAAAGACCAAAATTTTTTATTTGTTTTCCTTCTCTCTCTCTGCACCCTTCTGTTTTGTTTCCCCACGACATATATACATATATAATATTTTCTTATTTTCATATATTAATCCACTAATGAAAATAAATCCAAATTTGGTGGTGGAATAAAATTGTGTTTATATATTATAATATTTTAAGTATTTAAGTTTTTGCATAACTTTTTTAGTAATCGTTCGGGAAATTTAAGTATTTATATAAAGATTTGTGTTTATATATTATAATATTTTATGTATTTATTTAATGTGTTTTTTTGTTTAGGGAGATGATTCATTTGTTGAGGAAACCCCTTATGTGGCACTCAACAACGATTCGGATGAGACGCGTGAAAAACAAGAGAACTTCGAATCAAATAGCCAAAGAAATCGAGTAAACAAAGGTCGTAAAGGAGGGAAGGAGAGGGCCGAGTGTTGGACATACTTCGACGTTTTGTTTATTGAGGAGGATGGAGTAAAACGGTAACATGCAAAGTGCAAGTTTTGCGACACGATACTTATAGCCGATCTGGTAAGAAACGGTACCTCTAGCCTTAAAAACATTATCCTATTTGTGACAAGAATCCCGAGTTTTGCATGAAAAAACAAAGCCACTTATTGTTTAAAAAAGAAGTAGTGGGGAAAGTAGTGTGCAAACTTGGAAGCATGATGAGGTTAGAATAAAAAAGGCTTTGTTAAATTTGTTTGTTGTTGGTAAATTGCCTTTTAAATTTGTTGAAAACGAGACATTTGTTGAATACACTAATGCTTTAAATGGTAGGGTTATTTTGCCATCACGTCACAAAGTGTCTAAGGATGTTGGAAAATATTATATAGATGAAGGAAATAAGTTATTGGCTTATTTAAGTAAACCAACAAACACCGTTCACTTGACTACGGATACTTAGACATCATTGTGCCAAAAGGTGAACTACATGGTTGTTACGACTGATTTTATAGATGACGATTGGGTAATGCGTAAACATGAGTTAAACAATAAAACTTGCATACCTGAGCTAAATTTTTGATTGTTCGTGATAGATTTTGAAACACATTTGAAACATTATGAATATATTTTGATTTGCAGTTGGTTTTGATATATCTTTGATGTTCTCAACAAGTCAATATATATATATATATATATATATATATATATATATATATATATATATATCCTTCATGTTCACAGGTGGCTTTTGTACATGTATGTCCTCTGAAGAACACACGACTAGTACTTCTATATAATTCTATATATGTACCTCTAACTTTTCTATTTGTACATGTTTCTGGGAATAGCTATTGGTTCGTAAGAATCTTTAATGCCAAACATGTTTTAGAAGGGATTTTTCTTCACATCAGTGGGTTCGAATGTACCCAATATCATACTTAAATCACTCTCCATTTCAGAATTTGTTCTGCTGAATAAGAGTTTGATTTGATGTTTTGAAACACATTTGAAAAATTTTGGTCCTAAGTGGTGCTAGTCCCATATTTCCCATCCCAAAACCGAAACCGAACCGGTATATACGGTTCGGTTTTCAGTACGGGTTTTTGCTCCCAAAATTTTTCGGTACCAACCGGTTCGGTACCGGTCTGCCACCGATCTCATCTCTAATTACAAGTATAGTGAAGTATTTATAAACTGAAAAAGTACATGTCTGATAAATACAAAAACAAGAGAAATCTATCAGCTATGTATCTAGATTTATGTATCTAGGGATATCTTCTCCATTTTGTCTTCTCTTCAGCAATTCCTTCCGTATAAGCGACATATCATCTTTCCAGGTTCATCTTCATTGATCCACTTCCCGAGATAATCCAAGTATGGGAGTGGATACAAATGAAGCTCGAACATTTTCTGAAAGGCGTATTCTCCTTTGCTTGTTATAAACATGATACCAAGCTCCAGGGATTGAATCACAGTACATGGACCATTAATGTGTTAAGCATTGATATATCACAATCAATGCTCTAGTTGATTCGAGGAGAAATATAAGTTATGTCCTGTTGAACATTGATGAACCATCTTCAATCTCTAGGGCTTTCTTTCGGCGAGGAGGCTTCAGAGGTACAAGAGGAATCTTTGACAATCTTTGAGACTTTATTAAACAAGTTATTCAGTTGGTCTTCCACATATCCTTTGACTTGGACTTGGACTTCTGAATATCATCTCTGATTTCTACCCATTTCTCGAATCCATGTCTGTGTAGGCACGATGGATAGTCAATGATGTAAGAGTTGTCGTCTCTAAAAATGTTCATGGTGACCACGACACACCATCTTTGGGTCTTCCAATGATTGTAGCATTTGTGATTTTATGAGAACTTAGCCGAGTATCAACCTAGTTTTGGCACCATTGTAGTTCCTTTTCTTCTAGTGTCAGCTCTTTCTTATTTTCTTCTTCAACCCTTTTGATTAGCTGAGCTTGAAAACTGCTAGGATTTTTCTTTCTCAGGTTTGCTTCAAAGAGTGTTTGGGTAGCAAGAGCAAGTGCCAGTTTAACGCTTTTCTTGTGATCAGCGATGGCTTGCTCAGCTTTGACGGACTCCTATCTTTCAGCATCGATGAGGAAGCTAAGATCATCTTCAGTATTGGTTATTGAAAGAATCTTTTGTTAATCCAAACTCTCTCAGTGATTTGATTATGACCCTTAGATTAACTTAGTGAAAATTGCATTTAACATCTGAATGTATTAGTGTTTCACCATCAGCGATAGCATACCGCGTCAGTTCAGTATCGCTGATGGATTCCAATGTAATAGTGCTAGATGTAATCCCTGAAGACAAGTTTCGCGACAAAGAAGTTCATCGCTGACATCGAAGACAAAGCGGATGAACAAGTAACAAGTCTACTTATGATCTGATGCGGACATCAGTGAAACCAAGACAAGTCCACACACGCGACAAATCAAGAAGAAAGTTTCAGCGATAGCTGACTTTCATCGGCACTCCCTGATGGAGGACTTCCTCAGCGATCGTTGATCATGAAACTTCTACTTCAAGATTTGTTTGTCTTATCCTCTTGCACACAAAGTACGGATTGTCAAAAGAGACATGTTTTTTCCAAGATCGTACAACCACTCTGCCAACTACATTGTTCACCATGCCGCCCAAAGCATGTCTTGCTAAAATTCAGAAGCATGCGCCCAATAAGATGCTGACACCTGTAATTTGCTCCTGCCGTGCATTTATTGTATAGGGTATAAATAGGAGCAATACCCCTTCAGTTTGAAGGATCTCTCCCAAACTACTTAGTGCGTAGAAAAACCATTCTTTTTCTACATCCTCTCTTCTTTATAGTTTCTTGTGCAAGAACACTTAGTGATTCTCAAGTTTGTTTAGATTAGGTTTACTTAATCTTATTCTACAACAAATTGTAATTTGTATTTTGAATTATCAATAAACAATTTCGAAAACCAAAAATTTGTGTTTGTATTCAACCCCCCTTCTACAAACTATTGTACTTGTATAACCCTGTCGGGACCAACAAGTGGTATCAGAGCAGATTGTTTAATCTCATAAACAAGATCTTGCTTATACTTTTCTCTTCCTTGCTATTCTTCAAATGGCACTCAACACAAACACAAACTACATAGACAATGGTTCTCTTGCAAAACCTCATCGATTCAATAGAGATAACTTTAATCTCTAGAAGAATCGAATGATGCTTTTTCTAGAAGGTGTAGATCCCACTATGCCTTCCTATGTAGAATATAGACCCTATGTTCCATCTGTTCTTTTTCCTGCTGTTCCAGCCAATGCTACCACTCCTGCCATTCCTGAAAGAGAGATCATTAAAGAAATCTCCAAATGGACTGATGAAGACAAGAATAAGGTAGCCATTGATACCAAAGCTAGATCAGTGATATCTATGGCTCTACCTGCTGAGGTTTATCATTCTGTAATGAATCTCAAAACGCCTAAAGCCATGTGGTACACAATGTGTGTTCATTATGAAGGTACTTCTGAAGTATAAGAATCCAGAAAGATAAATTTGTAAGACAATATGAAAGCTTCATTTGTGGTAAGAGTGAATCTTTATCTGAGGTACACCAACGTTTTAACTGTTTATTAATTGATTTAAGAACTGTTGGTAGGACCTACTCTAACTCTGAGACCCTGACAAAATTCTTGGAATGTGTTCTTGAAAGTTGGGACAGTTATACCATGTGTCTTAAACTCTCAAAGGATCTCAAAGATATATCCTTAAGCACTCTTTATGGCATTTTGCTCAATCATGAGCAATCATGTCATCTTAAGAAGAATCTTGTAAAAGATTCAAAAGATTATAAAAGCACACCTGTTGCTTTACTCTCCTCAATGATGATGCCCACTAAGCAATCTTTCGTTACTATCACTGAGATGGAATCCAACTCTGATGATTCATCAGAAACTGACATGTCAGAACTTGATGAATCACTGGCACTCTTGACAAACACCTCTAGGAGATTTGCAAGAAAGAGTAACTTCAGAAGAAATAGACCTCTTGCTATTACTGAGATATTTGTCAGTGATGGTGAGAGGTTTATTCCTTCTGTAGTTACTCTTTCTGGCAAATCTCCTGAAAGAATTTGTCAGGAGTGCCACAGATTCATCAAGCTCTGAAGGATCAGCTTCTGATGAATCATCAGAGTTAGATTCCAACTCAGTGATAGTAAGAGTAGATCGCTGAGCAGACATTAACTCTGAGGAGAGTAAAACAACATGTGTACTTTTGGAATATTTGGCAATGTTCTTCTTAAGAAGACACGACTGCTCATGATTGAGCATAGTGCCAAATAAGGTACTAAGGGTCCTAAGTTTAAGATCCTTTGAGAGTTTAAGACACTTGGTATAGTTGTCCCAACTTTTAGGAAGACATTCCAAGCACTTTGTCAGGATCTTGGAGTTAGCATAGGTCTAACCAACAGTTTTTAAATCAATGATTAAGAAGTTAAAGCGTTGGTTAACTTCAGAGAGAGTTCCATTCTTACCACAAATGAAGCTTTCATACTGTCTTACCAGGTTTATTCTCCTGGCTTCTTGTACGTCGGCAATACCTTCATATTGAACATATATTGTGTCCCACATGGCTTTTGAACTTTTGAGTTTCATGACGGAATGGTAGACTTCATCAGGAAGAGCCATAGAAATGATAGATTTGGCCTTTGTATCTACTGCCACCTTCTTCTTGTCTTCATCAGTCTACTGAGATATTTCTTTGATGATCTGCCTTTCAGGAATGGCAGGAGTGGTAGTAGTGGCTGGATCAGTAGCTTGGATCATGTGTTGAATATATGGTCCATTTTCCACATAATAAGGTATAGTAGGATCTACACCTTCTAGAAAGAGAATCATTCGATTCTTCCAAAGATTGAAGTTATCTTTGCTAAATTGACGTGGTTTGGCAAGAGAGCCATTATCTATCTAATTAATGTTTGTGGTGTTTGCCATTTTAGAGAATAACAAGGAAGAGATAGTATAAGCAATATCTTGTTTATGGGATTAAACAATCTGCTCTGATACCACTTGTTGGTCCCGAAGGGTTATACAAGTTTGTAGAAGGGGATGGGGTTGAATGCAAACACAATATTTTTATCTTTTTAAATTGTTTATTGATATAATCAATTAATTTACAGTTTGTTGCATATTAGACTATGTATAAAACCTAATCTAAACAAACTCTGAGAATCACACAAATATCTTGCACTAGAATAAGAATGAAAGAAGTTAAGAAAAGATAAGGATAGTTTTTCTTGGCACTAAGAAGTTCAGAGAGGATGAGCACTTCAGAATGAAGTTTATCTACCTATTTATACTGCATGCATTAAATGCAATTCAGAATAACTTTACACGTGTCAGCACTTGGTTGGTTGCATGAATCTGACTTTTGCAAACATGCTTTTGGCCGCATGGTGAACAGTGTAGTTGGCAGAGTGGGTTGTAGGATCTAGGACAAAGGCATGTCCTTCTGACAAATCGTACAAAAGCGTGCAAGGGGATAGGACAAATATTCATTGTAGAACAAGCTTCATGATCAACGGTCACTGAGTTGATCTTCTTCAAGGAGGCCTGAAAGATGGTCAGCTCTCGCTGAAGTCTTCTACTTGAAACATCGCGTGATTTGGACAAGTCTTGGCTTCGCTGATATCCACATCAGGTCAAGAGTAGACTTAGTCACTTGTTCGTCAGCTTGGTCTTCGATTTCAGCGTTGAACACTTTTTCGCGAGTCTTGTCTTCAGGGATCATAAACAAACATTTACAGAGTGAACATTCAGCGATCATCAGCAAGACTAAACAATCTCAGGTCTCACTGATGTACATTTATCACTGAAGTATAATTTAAAGAACAATGAGTTTCACATCAGCGATACTAAACAGACTTAGTATATTTTTCTTTGATAGTTTGATGGTGAAACACTGATATATAATGTTTACTTACAATTTTCACTAAGTGATTCTAAGGGTCATCATCAAATCACTAAATGGTTTGGATCTACAATCTCCCCCTATTTGGTGATGACTAAGAAACATAAGAGAATTGCTAAGTTAAAAACATAAAGTTAAAGATGACTCATAAATACGTGTCCCATTTACTGTTTTCAGGGATCTTTTCTAGTACTGATGGAGTAAAGTACTTCATTGAATTTTTTCATTAAACTTCTTAATCAGTTTACAAGGGAAGTTAAAAAAATACAAGTACAATGGAATAAAATACAAGTACAAACGATTACAACTAATAAAATAGAAGAATACAAAAGTGATCCTATCAGCTAAGTGGGTTCATCTTTGACGAGAAGTTCATAAAAGGAATCATTAGTTGGAATCATCCAGTCAGGGACTTTCTCTCCCTGTTGTCTTCTTAACTTGGCTTCGTTCAGTACTTGAGGCTTCAGGAAGAGTCCTACTCTGTATTGATCACACCAATAAATTAGGTCTCTGAGTTGATCCACTGGAGTGATTGGCAACTCAGACCAGCGTTGAAAGCACTTGTGACCATGGAAGTCTATGAAGAATATACCCAAAGGTTCACTGACCACTTGACTGACTTCAAATTCTTCACCGGGTGGCAGCGATAAGTTGGGGGCTGATA
Source organism: Saussurea involucrata (assembly GCA_033807775.1). Classification (NCBI taxonomy): domain Eukaryota; kingdom Viridiplantae; phylum Streptophyta; class Magnoliopsida; order Asterales; family Asteraceae; genus Saussurea; species Saussurea involucrata. The sequence continues at coordinate 27,378,228 of CM066316.1, forward strand.
GATGGGGTGCGGGACCGAGCACAGCTTCACGGGAAAACTCAATCCCTGTTTCATTCCGGATAACAGGCCCTGAAGATGAAGATGCTTTCTTTTTCCTTATAGGCCTTTTGTTTTGATTAAGAGCTGGAGGAGGATACAGATCAATCGCTGAATAGACTTGATCGATCAGTTTGTTGATAAACGTTTCGACAACAGGTTTGAAGTTTGCTCGCGATCGCTGAATTGCAACTCGGATTTCAACCATTCATCAAAACCATAGCTTTCAATCTTTGATAGATAGCATGTCTTCGTATCTCCGTTTTCCCTAATCATCATCATTTCAATCATTGGAACACCTCTGACCGTTCTACCTTTGATGTTGACATTTATGATTCTGCTTAGTAAGTACCTGTAGTCAACTTTCTTCTTACACCAATCCAGATTGGTGTCGTTCACTTCTGCTTTCTTTCTTTGATACGCTTCTCCAACTTTCATGAGCAGTTCTTCTTGAACTCTGAGGGGAAATTGTTTCAGCTTCTTATCTTTTACTGAACCTTGAGCGAATTTAAGAGCGAATTTTTTTTCTTTGGTCATGCTCATTTGTTGTTCAGCAAGAAATTTTTCAGCTTTAAGGCCTTCAGCAATTTCCTCAGGAGTCAAGAAGCCAAGACCAGTTGGATGGATGATCCTTTGATTTTCCATCTTTTGGATCATAGCCTCTCTTCTTCTTAATTCTTCATCCTCTAACAATTGAGGTTGTCGAGAGGGTCTGTTGTGGTGTGAGAGCAGCTCTTGTTCTTCATCTTGTAGCTCATCAGTCTTATTCAGTGAGACTGGGATTATTGATAAGTCATTAGCTCTGGTAGCTGGGATTATTTGCAGAGGTTGTGGAGGAGCTTCAGCAGTATCCTCAAGCAGGGGAGAGGACTAGTTGAATAAAAGATCAAAGAGTTAAATCTTTTGAGGGTAGAAAGAAGATAGAAAAAAATGGCTAAGTGTTTAGAGGTTTGACGTGATGAAGGATAGAAGTATTGAAGGGGTGGAGGATAGAAGCAGTGTAGGGGATTAGAGACAAACATACCTGAGAAGATGGCTTGAGAAGGGTGGCCAAATTCCCTTCAGGAGCAAGACCTTTTTGCTTGCCTCCCTGAGAAGTCTTCTTTGCAGGACACTTCTGAGTCTTCTCCCCTGGTTCATTTATTGAAACACCTTTTGGTTCTGGAACCCTGATGGCAGTGGGTTGGAACCAAAAGTCTTCATCATCATCATCATCATCATCATCATCCTTGTTTTCAGGATGGGATGATGGTTCATCATCTTGGAATTCCACCTACTCTTCCTCTTCTTCATCTTCCTCGTCAGAGAGGATCTCTACAAGTTCTTGTATCTAGGGATAGGAGGGTGGAGTTGGAACTATTTCTTTATTGCTATTCTCCCCCTCAGATTGAGAGGGTTCTTCAGCGGTTCCCTCCCCCTCAATAAGGGAAGGGTTTTCTTCATTCATCCCCCCCTCAACGTGTTGGGGAAGGTCTTCAAGGTTCTTCTCCCCCTCTTCATCAACACGGAGGGAGGGAGGAGTGACATCAGCGGCGGTGGCAGCAACATTGGATTCAGGAGCCGTGTGAGCTCTGTCTTCAGCATACCAACCTAGCTGCTGAGGTTGGTGAAGTTGGTGGAGAGATCAGCGATGGTGGTTGTCAGGTTTTGAATGGCGATAGAGTTGTTGACCACTTCACCTTGGAGAGTCTTCACCTCCCCACTCGGTGTAGAAACAACATCACTGGAAGCCTTGCTGTCAAGGGAGGTGGTGATGTTCTTCAGCGTCTCCCCAGCATCGTTGACCGCCTTTGTGTTGGTGGAGAGGTTGGTGATCAGAGAAAGAACTTTATCACTCACATCCTTGAGGGATGTGGTGATTATGCCCAAGTTAGGACTTGTAAAAGAATACAACTAATAAGCAGAGGAAAGCTCAAGAGAGGGAATAGGTGTAGAAGAAATGCTAAGGGTCTGGATGGATACCTGTAGGGGTTGAGAAAGCATAGAGGTCCCTGTTTCCTCCACAATATTCCAAGTAATCATCGAACGACGGAAGAGAAGTACCAACAGGTCGTGAAGAACGCTGGTGCTGTAGGAGCAGTGGTGATGACCAAAGGACTAGAAGAAGCGGAGGCTAAGAATGTTGTGGCAGGTTCAGCACTGGTGTTGCTGATGGAGACATCTTCAATGCTTTGAGGCGCTGAAAATGTTGAGGATTGCACCAGAAATGTTTCAGAGAACTGAGCCTCTGAAGTGGTTGTTGGGATTGTTTCAACGAGTGTGGTGGAGCGGACCACAAAATTTTCAATCGATGCTTGTGAAGAGGACATCGATGAATCTAAACCTTGAGAAGGTTGGGGCTTATTGGTCTAATGGGTGCCAAGGGGGGTTTCAGAGGGTTTCCTCTTCTTCTAGGACTTGGAGGTTGCAGCGTGGGTGTCAACGGTGGGTTTTGCCACTGAGGGAGCCACAAAAGTAGAAGACTATTAGGAGAGTATTGAGAGAAGAGTAGAAAGACTTACCTCACCGTCGAAGGGCTTGTAATCAAGTATTTTTACACCAACATGAGAGACCTTGTAATATCCCTGTTTAGGATATTTCGCCCCAATGAGCATTTGGAGGAGAGCAGAGATGAATCGGGGATATAGAATCTTCAGATCCCTTTCATGCTTTTCGACCTTCTCCATCAGGTCTTTAAAAATGATCATAGCGTAGTCAACCTTACGCCCTTTCAGGAGAAGGTACCCTATAGCAAGCTGAGTGCGGCTTTCTTGGTCAGTGGAGCCCAGTTTTGTTGTCATGCATGAGATGACATGGGCGAAGATGAAGTTCAGTTCATCGGGCATTTTGGCTTTGAAGATTTTGGTGAGGCGCCTGTCATCTTCGTCAGTGCGCCCCTTCTTGTCCCATGCATATTTCATGATAGCAAGGAATTTGATCCGTTCTTCCTCATGTTCAGGTTGGTTGGGGAGGGATTCGTAAGGTCTGTCAGGGAGATGAAGTGCAGCACGAATCACTACGGGAGAAATGCAGCCTTGGCCATATTCGGTCTGAAAACCGATGACAGTGAACTATTTTCCAGTGCGGGTAGAGGTTTGAGTGGTTCGTTCAGCTGTCAACCAAAACTGTTGTAGGAGATGGCGATGAGCAGGAGGTGCGATGGTCATTGCAGTGTACAGTGGGCATTGTTTCAAGAAAGCAACTGCATCAGAGAGATGGTTGCAGGGTTTCTTCTTTGGGAATTCCAGGAGGGCTAGGTTATTGTTGGCAGCGAATGTGATCTGGTGTAGTTCACCAGTCATTTTAGAGTATTTGACCATAGTTGCAGGGCGAGTAGCAGTGGTGTTTGCAGATGCCATTTCTGAACAAGAAACCAACAAAAATTGGAAAGGAGAAGAAACTTCTTAGTATGGAAAGATTTTCAAAAATAAGGGTTTTTAGGGTTTTACAATTTCCTTTTTGGGAAAAGAAAAGGTAAAAAAAATACTCTAGATTTGGGAAAAGCAAAAGTAGTTAGAAAGGATGATTTTCCAGTTTCCTTTTTGAGACAGATTCTGGAAAAACGAATGAAGATTAAAAAGTTTAAGATTATGTTTTAAACTTGTGAGAAAAAACAATATTTCAAGTTTTTTTATAAAATCATGAAGATGATGATTTTATGTAAGAAAAACGTTTATGTTGATCCTTGTAAACAAGAAAAATGAATCAAAACAGGTTTTTAAAGAGAATGTATTTGTAATAAAAGGAAGAAATGTGAACCTGTTCGTTTGATGGTTTGAGGAACTTAGTAGCAGTTTCACAATAAAAATCCAAGAACACAAGTATGCAAAGGAAAATTTTATGCATTAGAGAGTTTGAGAGCGTAAAAGGTAAAAATATAAACTTAGAGGGTTTATATAGTGAGAGAGAGAGAGAAAGAAAGAAATGATGAGCGGGAAAAAGTACTCATCATGACATGTGACACGTCCACGAAGCTTATTGGGCAAGAATATGAAACGGACTAACGTGTCAGACAAAAAGTCGTGCCATGGATTATCCATTTGATGACGTCTCATAGAAAAAGGTGTTTTCATTTTCAAAAACGGATCCCTGCAGGTTTTGAAAACATCAGGGAGGATTTTGTTTAATGAAGAATCACTGAAAAGAAGTATCAGTGCTGGAATTTTATGTTATTTCAAAATATATCACTAATAAAGAAAAATGTCAGTGACATAAACATTGTTTTTGAAAAACATCTTACTGAAGTAAACTTCAGTGATCAGGGATAGAAAAACATACCTTAGTATCAATGAACATTCGTTCAGAGATTAGATGATGAATAACAGAGATAGATTTTATCATTGACCCAATGCGTAACCACTGAAGAGTTATTCTTCATAGTTCAGCATTCCAAGCTCGCTGATGAGAAATTTGAATCGTGTCTCATCATGAGGTTTGGTGAAAAGGTCAGCTAACTGAAAGTCAGTTGGGATAAAATAAAGTTCTATATCCCCATTCATCACATGATCTCTGATAAAATGATACCTGATTTTGATGTGTTTGGTCTTTGAGTGTAGCACTGGATTGTTTGCTTTAGCGATGGCACTAGTGCTGTCGCAATAGCTGAAGGTCATGGTTTAATAGCTGATTTCTCATCCATAAGACCTGAGCACAACAGCTTCTAGCGGCTACATACTCAACTTCAGCGGTAGAAGTGGACATTGATGTTTGCTTTTTGCTTGTCCAACTTACCATCTTTCCACCAGGAGCTGACAGCCTCATGTGGTGCTTTTTCTATCCAGTTTTCATCCTGCAAAATCACTATCTGAATAGGCAGTTAGATCGAACTATGAGTCTTTGGGATACCAAAGACCTAGGTTGGGTGTACCCTTCAGATATCTGAAAATTCGCTTTACAACGACAAATGTGATTCCTTGGGTTCAGATTGATATTGTGCACATAGACAAGTAGCATACATAATATCAGGATGACTTGCTGTAAGATAAAGAAGAGAGCCGATCATTCCTCTATAGGCAGTGACATTAACAGGTTTTCTAGAGGGATCCTTGTTAAGTGTCAGCGGAGGTTCCATAGAAGTTTTCATTGCTGAACTTTGAGTAAGATCAAATTTCTTCAGCATATCTTTAACGTACTTACCTTGGTGAATGAAAGTGCCTTTGTCACTTTGCTTGATTTGGAGTCCAAGGAAGTATGTCAACTTACCCATCATGCTCATTTTATATTCATATTTCATTCTTTCAGCAAATCGATCACAAAGAGATGGGTTAGTAGAACCAAATATAATATCATCGACATACATTTGAACAAGAATGATATAACCTTTTACTTTCCTGAAAAATAGAGTGTCATCGATTTTACCACGTTCAAAATTTTCAATCAGGAGAAAAGAAGATAGAGTGTCATACCATGCACGAGGTGCTTGCTTTAAGCCATAAAGTGCCTTATCCAGTTTATAAACATAACTTGGATGCTTAGGTACATAGAATCCTGGAGGTTGTTCAACGTAGACTTCCTCATTCAGCTTTCCATTTAGGAACGCTGACTTAACATCTCTTTGATGAACTTTGAAGTCCCTATAAACTGCATAGGCTAGAAAGATTTTACTTGCTTCGAGTCTAGCTACTGGGGCAAATGTTTCATCGTAGTCAATGCCTTCCTTTTGTCTATATCACTGAGCAACAAGTCGAGCCTTGTTGCGAGTTACAACACCAAATTCATCCAACTTGTTTCGACAGACCCACTTAGTGCCTATCACTGACTTGTTAGATGGTCTGGGAACAAGATTCCAAACTTTGTTTCTTTAATATTTTGTCAGCTTTTCTTGCATAGTGTTGACCCAGTTTGGATCTTTGATGGCATCATCAACTTTCTTTGGTTCAATCAGAGAAATAAAGTTAACAAAGAGACAAATGTTACTTGAACTTCATCGATTGGGTGATTTAAGGTCCATCGCTGAGCCGGAGCTTGAGTCACTGACCTAGATAGAACTTCTGTAGTAGCTGAAGAAGTGACTTCAGCGGCAGAGGATTCAGGTATACCAACCAAGATTGGTTGAGGTTCAAATGAAATTTCATTCAATGATTGCTGAGAAGTAGATGTGTTTTCAGAGGTTGATGGTTCAGAAGGAGGCAAAGTGTTAATGGGAATAGCTGAAACCCAAGAGGACGATTCAGCTTCACTTGAATCCATGCTAGGAATGATGTTAGGAACATCATCGGAGGTAGGGTTGTTGACCTGAGGGTCAGGGTTAAGGTTAGCTTCTGAATCCCCAAAATGAGAAAACATCCACTGATTCAGTTCTTCGTTATCAGCAATAGGTCTGGAGTTCGCTGAATGGGATTCATCAAAGGTAACATGAATTGTTTCTTCTATAGTTTATCTTCTCTTGTTGAAGACTCTGAAGGCTTTGGACACTGAAGAGTATCCTAGGAAAATTCCATCGTCATCTTTGGGATCAAACTTTCCAAGAGCATCTCTGTTGTTTACGATGAAACATTGACGACCAAAGATGTGAAGAAACCTGATAGATGGCTTTCTACCATGGAAAAGTTCGTAGGCCGTTTTGTTGAATCTTTTAACGATCAACGACCTATTTTGAGTGAAACAGACATTGTTGACAGCTTCTACCCAGAATTGAGTTGGAAGATGAGAATCGCTGAGCATTGATCTGGCAGCTTCGATGATCATTCTGTTTCTTCTTTCAGCGACGCCATTCAGCTGAGGAGTTCTTACTACAGAGAAGTTGTGAGAAATGCTCTTGCTTTCAAAGAAGTTATCAAGAGAACTATTTTTGAATTCATTCTCATGATCACTCCTTATTGAGCGAACAGTCATATTGTTCAAGACTTCCATTTTCCTGACAAATGAGATGAGTTCTTCTAAGGTTTCACTCTTTGCATGGAGGAACATAACCCAGGTGTAGCGAGAGAATTCATCTACTATGACTAGAGTGCATTTCTTTCCAACAATGGATTGAATATTCATAGGGCCAAATAAATCCATATGGAGTAGCTAAAGAGGATTTGTCACTGAGGAGACTTGCTTGGATTTGAAACTTGCTTTCATTCGTTTTCTTTTCTTAAATGCTGAACAAAGAGATTCCTTAGCGTATGAGTGTTGAGGCAAGCAAGTGGCCAATTCCTTTGAGGAGAGAGTATTCAGCGTCTTGAAGTTTAGATGAGAGAGCCTCTTATGCCATAGCCAGTTGACATCAGTTGAGGCCTTGGAAAGAAAAAAAGCATTCTCATTGGTTGCTGAGTCCATGTTTATGACATAAACATTTTCCAAACGATACCACTGAGAGCGATTTTCTCTTTCTTATCAGTGACAAAGCATGCTTCTTTAGTAAAGCAAACCTTGTAATCCTTATCACATAGCTGACTGATGCTAAGAAGATTGTGCTTCAATCCTTCAACATATGCGACTCTTATGAATGTAGTTGTACCATTGGAAAGTACAACAAACCCTCGAGTATATCCTTTACCATTTCCACCAAAGGTCACTAGGGGACCGTTCTCTTCCTTATATTCAGTGAGCAGGTTTCTTTTTCCAGACATGTGTCGAGAGCATCCACTATCGAGATACAGATACCCTTCGATACCTGCAAACAAAGGAAGATCAGTTTGAAATAGGCACTTTACAATGGGTCCACACTTGTCAGTGGTAGAGGACGTAGAAGGATCAACGATCTTTGAAGCATCTGATGACTCAGCGTCAGTGGTAATCTTCACTTTGGTTAATTTCTTAACCTCAGTAGTATTTTCACCTTGGCTTGTTTTTCACCAGGGAAATTCTTCTTTGCCTTAGGGGCAGTAGTCTTCACCATAGCTAATTTCTCAGCTTTGGTGGCTGTGGGGCACTTACTAGAAATATGCTCGGTAAGTTCACAGTGATAACATTTCATATAGCTGAAAGTAGCTTTAGGACCATATGCCAATTTATTTGACAACTTCAAATAGGTGGGGCCTGTACCAAGAATACTTTTGGCATCAGAGATCGGAGGAACCTTTGGTTCTTCATATTTCTTGCCAATAACATCCACTCTGATTCTTGAAGTAGATCACTGAACATGTTCAGGGATCTTGTTCTTTGAACTAGAGGGAAGATTAGCTGAAGGGTTAGAAGTTTTCCGCTTTGGTACTTTGGTACTCTTTTGAGGTTTTTTGAAAACAACTTTTTCTTTACCTTTAAGTTTAGGACTTAAGGTAGATTTATCCTCAGGGATTGTATTATTTGAAGAAGAGCACTGAGATGGTGAAGTGTCAGCGATAGAGGACACGAACATTCCAAACTTAAGCATGGAACCATCAGTGGTTGGTTCTTCAGCGTCAGCTTTGTAACCAAGACCACTTCTGTCATTGAAAGGGATCTGAGCACTGATTATCTCAGTGATCTTTATTGAGGATTTATACCATCCTTCAACAATATATTTTTCTGCTTTCAGTTCAGCGATAGCTTGTTCACGCTCGATGCTGATGACTTGATTTACATAGACCTGATCTTTCAGATTATCTTCGATTTTTGAAAGCTCTTGAATTTTTAAATGACAGTTTTTAAGATGTTCAGTTAGATCAAGATTTTGTTTTTCAGCTTTGGTCTTGCCATTTCTGGTATTATATAAATCGATAGTCAGCATATCGATAGCACGAAGTCTATCAACTTAAGTGAGAGCAGGAGAAGGGGAAGGAGACAGTGATACCTGAGAGGTAGAAGTACAAGTAGAGGGAATTTTAGTAGGTTCTTCCTCATCTTCTTGAATTTCGGCCATTAGAAAGAGATTGGCCTCATCTTCTTCATCAGATTCAGCCCAGTCATGATCTTCAGCGATCAGATATTTACCCTTCTTTCTATAGCTTTTCAGCTTCTCATATTTTTCCTTGATCTTCAGGTATTTGTCATCTCTAGTCTTAGGAGTAGAGGATTTCTAGTAGGATAAAGAAGGTTTAAAGACTTTCTTTGACCTGCATTCACTAGCGAAGTGTCCTACTTTTTCACAATTAAAGCAGGTAGCAGTAGCCTTATCAACATGAGATGATTTTGGTACGTCAATGATGGTGAGAGGTTTATTCCTTCTGTAGTTACTCTTTCTGGCGAATCTCCTGAAAGAATTTCTCAGGAGTGCCAGAGATTCATCAAGCTCTGAAGGATCAGCTTCTGATGAATCATCAGAGTCAGATTCCAACTCAGTGATAGTAAGAGTAGATCGTTGAGTTGGCATTAACTCTGAGGAGAGTAAAGCAACAGGTGTGCTTTTGGAATCTTTGACAAGATTCTTATTAAGAAGACACGACTGCTCATGATTGAGCATAGTGCCAAATAAGGTACTAAGGGTCATAAATTTAAGATCCTTTGAGAGTTTAAGACACTTGGTATAGTTGTCCCAACTTTCAGGAAGACATTCCAAGAACTTTGTCAGGATCTCGGAGTTAGCATAGGTCTTACCAACACATTTTAAATCAATGATTAAACAGTTAAAGCGTTGGTGAACTTCAAAGAGAGTTTCATTCTTACCACAGATGAACCTTTCATACTGTCTTACCAGGTTTATTCACTTGGATTCTTGTACGTCAGTAGTACCTTCATATTGAACACAGCTTGTATCCCACATGGCTTTTGAACTTTTGAGGTTCATGACGGAATGATAGACTTCACCAGGAAGAGCCATAGAAATGATAGATTTGGCCTTTGTATCTATGGCCACCTTCTTCTTGTCTTCATCAGTCCACTAAGATATTTCTTTGATGATTTGCCTTTCAGGACTGGCAGGAGTGGTAGCAGTGGCTGGAACAGTAGCTTGGATCATGTGTGGAATATAGGGTCCATTTTCCACTGTTTGAGCTTTATTTTATGTTGTAATCAGGTAGCTTAGGTTTTAATCAGTATTTTGTATGCTTTATAGTGGAGTCATGGGCTTGTCATGCACTCACTATAAATAGCTTGCTTTTAGTCATTTTGTGACTAACTTTTCATATCTTTCCATTGTAGACAATCTTGTAACTCTTTGAATGATATATGGATGAATAGATTGCTCTCTCTCTAGAATCTTGATTTGCATATTCAATCTCTCACTAGATTTGGGATTAACATTTGGTATCAGAGCACAAACAGAAAATTCAGATAGAAATCAGAGATTTGATTGAAGATTTTTTTGGATTTTTTCTTGGATTTTTCAGAGTTTTCGCAAGTACTGTTCATTCAAAATTTGAATTCTTCATTTTGAACACTTTTGGATCGAATTTCTATTGGACTACCTGCGGATTTCACTCCTGAACACAGTTTATTCTGGAAGATTTGCCTAAGATTTGCCTAATTCGATCAATTTTGGAAGAATTTTGGAATTTTGTGAAATTTTATTCGAAAGTTTCAAGAAACTGTGATTTGATCGAAAGAGCATCATTTTGGACAAATTAAACTTTTGTATAAACAACAAAAGTGTGCGCTTTTTATTTTTGAACTACTCTGTGAAAACCTCGTTCAAATTCATCAAGAATTCAAGAAGATATGGCCAAAATTGGATTTTCTGGATAAGTTTTCGCAAGATCCAAAGTTTTCGCAACATTCATATAGTTTTCCCAAGATTCATCCTTGGTGTTCGCAACAGTTGACTAAGGGAAGTTGGAAGTTTTCGCAACAGGTACATACGAAAAGTGAAGTTTTCACTTTGTGTGTTTCACGAGAAGTGCTGTTTTCGCAGAAGGAAGATACAAAAAGTAAAGTTTTCGTATTGAGTTGTTTACGAAAAGCTTGGTTTTCGCAATAGAAGGCTGCAAAAAGTTCAGTTCTCGGATTTAGCGGTCTGCGAAAAGTTTTGTGTTTTCGTATTAGTTCATTGCAAAAAGTTCACTTTACTCATTCTTTGGTTGTGAGAAGTCCAATTTTCGCAAAGAGTTATCTGCGAAAAGTTGCTCTGCTTATCACGTTGGTTGCGTGAAGTATAGTTTTCGCAAAGTGGTGATTGCGGAAAGCATCTGAAATTTAGTTGATTGCGAAATCTTTCTCTGAGAAGTTTTTCAAAGTGTAATTTTTTACACTGTACTGTCTGACTTTCTGACGATCATCATTTAGTGTTGAGATAACTCATTAATCATGTCTAGAGATCTACTCAGCATGGATTCCAAGTCCAAACCACCAGTTCTTCAAGTGGATGAATATCCTCAGTGGAAAAGGAGGATGATTCAGCTCCTTAATAATCATAACCGAGACTTGATGAAATCAATTATAAATGGACCTCATAGACCGTATACCACAGTTCCTATTGTTGAAGCTACTGCTACATCTCCATATGTTGCTCCAAGAATAGTCTACAAAGAGTATGAGTACTTCAATGAGCAAGACGAGATCTTAATGGCTATTGATGAGCAAGCCTTAACCTTTCTAACAATGGCAATTCCAAATGATATCTACAACCATGTAGATAGTCGAGAATCTGCTAAAGAGATATGGGATGAGTTGGAGAGACAATTAGAAGGTTCTCAAAAGTCTCTCAGAACTAAAAGAAATCAAAGCATCAATGCTTATGAAGGCTTTAAAGCAAAGGATGGTGAAACACTTCAAGAGTCTTACAACAGATTTAACATCATTCTTAATGATCTGAGGAGGAATGGGGTGATCAAGACTGAATCGGAAATCAATTATATGTTTGTGAAAAATTTGTTACCGAAATGGGGCACTTACTCCGTTCAGCTTCAAATGTCCAAAGATATGGATGAGGAGAAATTAAATGACATCTTCAACATCTTAAACCAACATGAGGACAAAGTCAAGGATCTGAAAGATAAGCATAAGAAGATGGAAGAGTCTTTGGCACTGATTACTCAACAAAATAAGAGTGGGGTGGTGAAACAAAAAGCGTTGATTTCTGATATGAGCAAGTATGAAAATAGTTCTGATGAGGAAGAAGAGGGTTCTGGTGATGAACTTACGGAATTTGCTGAAAAGTTAGCTTTATTAACAAATCGTTTCAACAAAAGATTTGGTAAAAAGAAGTTTTATCCAAAGACCAAATCTGATTATTATAAAGCTGACAAATACAAGAAGTTTGAAAAGAAAAGAGAGGAGAAAGAGGAGAAAGATGAAGAGAGAGAAGAAAGGAAAGAAAAAGAAGAGAGGAAAGAGAAAGATGTCCGAAATTGCTTCAATTGTGGAAAGTCGGGTCACTTCGCTAGAGACTATAAAATTAAAAAGGTAAAGAACTATGAGTACTACCAGAAGAAAACTGAGCTTGTTAAAGCAAAAGGCAGTGGAAAAGTTATGTCAGCCGAAGAGGAGATCTGGTTAGGGGGCTCATCGGATGAGAAAGAGGCACACTTCACAGAAGTGAAATACAGTCTGATGGCAAACATTGATGAAGATGACCAGGGTTCTGAGGTACAATCTCTTTCTGATGCTTCTGATAATGATGAACATTTGTTAATGCCAAAAATCGTCCAAAAGAACAACTTAAGGTTGATGTGGACTTTTAACAACTAAATAAACATATCTCAAGAACAAGTAACACAATCGCAAGGAAAAAGTAAACAAGACAAGAGATTTGGTGACGCGGAAAACCCCAAAACGAGGGAAAACACCGCGGTCGACTTGTGAGAGTCGACGGTACACTATAGTCGCCAAACAGGGGCGAAAGTCCTTTTGTAACAGGTGTTTTGTGTACAACAGATTAGAAATAAACGTAGAAATGAACTTATTCGTGTGCAAATGACGTGTGTCGTGTGTTAATCATGCGATATAGGCTGCTGTCGTGCGGTTCGAACTGCTGTCGTGCGAAGGTTGATTTAGCGATATTCGTTCGAATACTCTATAGATTGCTGTGTTTTCGATGTGTAACTGCTTAGAAAATAGATGGAGCAGATGTGGATTTGGTCAGTATCAGTTGTCTTTTTCGGTTGTAGAGCATGTCTTTTTATAGTTTTCGCTGGTTATTAAATGTGCTTTAATGGCTTGTTTTGTAAATGTTGTCGGGCTTTAAATGCCATTGATGACTTGTCCGTTACTGGCCGTTTGCACCATGAATGCTCGTGGACCTGCATTAATGAACAAAAGAAATGGTGTTGACTGTTAACGGTTAGTATAATCGGACGACCGTCTTAAGTCTCATACGTCGGTCGTACGGAACGTACGACTAGCATAAAAACATACGACCAAGCACTCGTCCGTAAATAACCTGTAAGACCTTATCTTAATACAATAGTGATATTATGGAAAAGTTATCTAAGTTTTCTAGTGTCGGTCGTGAGGTGTGATTTTTTACCCAAACAGTTTGCCCCCAAAATTTGAATTTTAGGCGTGAAATTCGAATTTTAAATCTGACGAAGTGTTTCGACACATGTCGTGGAGAGTCTGGTCGGATTTCAACCGTCTTGGTTTGAATCGGATTGGAGGAAATGATAAGGTCGTGACGTCACGACGGCGTGTCAGAGGCGAAAAGACGTTTAGAGGACATGTGTCGAGCATCGACATGATGCATGCGAAAAGGCGATTGACAAGTGTCGACCATCCAGAGGGTTGACCTGACACGATCTTTGCCATAAATAGCTCGATCCTGGGAATCGTTTCCTTTTCACGATCACTTGTGTTTTTAGGAAGGGATTTCAGAGAGATTTGCTTGCCATTTTTCGCACGCCTTGAGTGTTTATAAATTTAGGAGAAAATTTCTCGTATTCTTCAGTTCTTAGAGAAAAATGTCGATCGAACCAGCGAGCACTATTGATAGTCGAGAGGGTTTAGAGGCCTTTAGGACCTTGTCTGGCATCCCTGACGTCGTTCAGATATACTCGCCAGGTCAGTTCCGACCGGCAGATTCTCCGAATAGACACTTCGTTCTATATGAATATCCTTTTAAGGCGGGCTTTAAGTGGCCGTTTTCCCCATTAGTTAAGGAGTTCTTGGCTAGGTTTTCCTTGTCTCCTGCCTAAATGATGCCGCAGTTCTGGCGGATCATTTTCGTGATCGACAAGGTCACCAACGAGTAGGTGTCGCCGTTCAATGTGGACGATCTATTGGTGGCGTACACGATGAAGGTGGATGGTTACCACCGTTATAGTTTATCTTCTAAGCACAGAGGTGCTTTGGTACTTGTGCAGAATACCCAGGTCAGCGACCGCGGGTGGAAGGCGAGGTATGTTTTTGGCAAGATTCAATCGCTAGAGCTTTTGGCGGAGGATACGACGTGGGTCGTATCTGGATGGAACACCGCTTGTAAGTTTTTTATTCTGAATCGCGTGTCTCTATTTAAATCGTACGTTTTAGTTATTGTGTTTGGCATTTGTTTCAGCCATCACGTTTCCTGACGCTGATCTTCTCGAATTTGCGGTGAAGGTTGACATGTTTCGGGACTATTCTCTAGAAGAGAGGTCCTTTCAGCGGATTTCTAGGGACGATGGTGTTGACGACGAGGTCGTCATCCTAGGGGGGATGGAGATCCCTGCCGAGGAAGAGTCGGAGAGAAGAGAAGAGGAAGACGAGGCGACAGGTAATAAATTGCTAGTTTCCTTAGTTTGTCGTATGACTTTCATTGTCTTCTCTTACTCTTGACTTTTATCTTTTTTGTAGGTGGGTCAGGAGATATGCCTACCCATTGTTTATCGAAGAAGGAGTCTCAGCTCCTTTTGGTCCATCAGGCCAAAAAATTGAAACGAAAGGTTGCCCTATCCCCGTCGTTGAGGATAAAGAAACAACAGACGACCGTCTGGAAGGGACCGTCGTCGAATGGTGGCGACTCGTCTGGAGTCGCTACCGTCGAGAAGGCAAAGATGCCACCGGACGCGACACCGGTGAGCGTGGATGCTCCTCTGACGGGAGAGGTCGCCCCTTCCCCTTTTTCAGCCGACAAAAGGAAGGAGAAGGAGACGGAGGAGTCCACTGGCGTCACGACGATGAACTTTACCTTACCGTCGGACTTTATGGTCGAGGAGGAGATGGACAGCGAAAAACTCTTTCCTGACCTAGGGAAGTTCCTCCTTCCTTGCTGTCAAGAGCGGCTGGAGGGGGTTATGGTTGATAACATGGGATCATACGTCGCAGGACTGACCTTTAAGGTATGTACGACCTGCTTATTCGATGTTTTATTTCGTCGTTGTTTTCTGACGTTCTTATGTGTTCGTGCGCTACAGGCATTCCAGACGCCTCTCTGCCTGTATGCCCATATGGAAAAAATCCGTAGGGTCACACCCGCTGCATTAGAGAAGATGCGCGAGGCGCAGGAGGAAACTCGAGTGGCACGGGAGCAGGAGAGGACAACGATGGAGAAGGCGGAGGTCCTTCATGAAAAATTCTGCGAAGTACAGGACTTGTATGCAGAGTCGTCGAGGGAAAAGGAAGACCTTCAGCGTCATCTGAGGGAAGCCTTGGAGAAGTCCTCTGTGGCAGAGGCGGAATTAGGAGCAACTAAGGCTTCCCTAGCCAAGAGCGAAAAATAGGTCAGGGACCTTAGTTTGCTTGTCGAGGCGAAGGAGAAGGAGGTCGTCTTCTTAGAAGAGCGACTCCTATCTTTTGAAGCTTTAACCCGTCTGAGGGTTAAATCGGCAATCATGCGTCACCATTTACGGGGGTTAAACCCTATGGCCGGAGCCGAAGAGAAGGTCAAAACCTTCTTAGAGCAAGTCGGGGACGAGGAGGAACTCGACCAAGAAGACAATCTTGAAGAAGAGGACCCGACAGACGCTGAGGTCGATGTGACTGGCGACGAGGAGGTCGTTGAGGACTCCTCTCTGCCTTGACTTTTTAGTTTATTTTTGATGTGGGGCGACTACAATCGGTCGTGCCCTTTACTTGTATAGTTTTGATCGTATAAATACAAGTGAGATTTTGTTATACTTTCGTCGTATACTTTTTACTTTGCTGCGAATGAACAAAATAAGATGGAAAGATAACAAGACTTAATGAACGGGCGTAATTAGCCATAAAACGTATGTATGACCGAGATACTTGTAACCGTGAAGTAATCAGCGACTGAGGCCAAAGAAGTATTCTAAGTATGGAATTCAAGACACACGACTTTTGTTTCCAATACTTGGTTTAAAGAATACCTGCGATGGTCATAAGACATGTATGATGAATCATAAGATTCCTTTTGTGATATGCAAATCACAGAGATTTTGTCCCTCACGATGAAGATCAGAAGACTTGTATTTAAGTCGTAGAGACTCATAAATAGTAAAAACCTGTGTTACAGAGACTTCATTTGAAAGAAAAGAATGACTTTGGAAGCAATCGGGCGACTGGGCCGAACATACATTCTAAACCATAGAGTCTAAGTCACAAGACTTCGTATTTATGACTCAAAGTTGAATGCACCTGTTATGATCGTAAGATCTGTGTACTGAATCGTAAGATTCGGTTTTCGTCGTATGAGTCTTGAGTTATGGGTCATGACTTTGTCGATCGTGACATATTTATCGTGACCTTGTAGTCCAAAAGACTTTATTTTATCACGACATAGGTCATAAGATTGACGTTCGTGCGATCCTGCGAGCCTGCAATATAAGATCCAGGGGTGGTCGTTGGATTGACCAACGACCCTCCGATGCTTAAGTCAGTAATCGTTTGTCGAAATAAATCGAAAGTAAAAAGGAAATAAAATATAATTTAGTCCACCTACGTGGGGTTGTAGTCGTAGATTTGCCATTACGGTCTCCAGACGTATGATCACTTGTGGATCATTGTCGTTCATGATTTCGGAAGGAATTTCGAACCTACATAGAATGTTAGTCTGGATAGAAGAGATGCTATTTCAGTCCTGAATGTGGGAGTAGGCATCTACTTCTGTCCGTTCAGAGGAATAATTTGAAAAGACTAACAGGAAAATTTCTTTCCCTGGGGGCAGGTTGTCTATTCCCTACCTTATGAAGGGTCGTGGGATTAAGGACATATGTAAAACTTTTTAGAAGGTTAGTATGTCATACCTGGGTGTTGTTGACGGACGTTACGTACCTGGTGACGTTTATCATTGGTTATTGGAGAATTACCTCCGTCGTGGGGTCCGACTGCCCCCAAGTCGTGAGCTATATCTATGCCCACGATCGATAGCTGAAAACTGTAGTGTCGTATGGGGTACAACATTCTGCCCCCTTGTGGTGACTGTAAGATGATACTCGGATTTGCCTTTTTTAGCGTAAGGATAGATTAGATCATATCGTGTACAGCCGCCACAATGTCGGCTTCATTTCTGCGGTTTCATCGTTACTTTGTAGCAATCATGGACGGTCTTCTGCTTGCTTTTGATTTCCTGCACTCCCCATGGCGTCGGAAATTTGATCGTTTGATGATAGGTCGAGGGGACCGCCTTCATGTCGTGGATCCAGGGTCGACCAAGTATAACGTTATATGCTGATGAACAGCCAATAACGTTAAATCTTGTTTGCTTGTTGACCCCTTTAGCATACACCGGGAGGATGATCTCTCCCAGAGTGGTGGTAGAATCGCCATTGAATCCTATCAGAGTCGTCAATCGATGGGTGATCTCTGATTTATCAATTCCCATAGCTTTGATAGTGCTTAGGAAAATGATGTTGGCCGAACTGCCCCCATCGACCAATACTCTTTTGGTCGAGCAGTTGCCAATAGTGAGCTGGATGATCAAGCCATCGTGATGTTTTTGCCAACTATCCTGGAGGTCGTCTTGATCGAACGTTATTGGCATCGCCTCCAGTTCCAATTCTGGTTTCGGTCGGGATGACCGAGGAATGGGATATTCTCCCGACGATTGACTGGCGTGCCGCTTGGCTGCCGAATAGGTTAAACCATAGACTTCTGATCCACCCGTCACACAGTTGACGACTTTTTCATGGACGGGGGATGTCGGTCTTACGTTATCAACTGGCACAGATTCTTTATCAATCAAGCCTTGCAGATGACCCTTGGGGACGATCCAGGCTAACTCCTTCTGTAAAGCAAGGCAGTTATCTTTCGTATGACCATGGTCTCTATGGAAGTCGCACCACTTGGTCTTATCCTTCTTGTCGTCATCTTTATCACTCTTCTTGGGCCATCGGACAGACGACTGAACGTTTCTAAGAGCATCGACTAGCTCTTTCATTGTTACCTTGAATCCATAAGAAGAAATCTTAGGATATTGGGAGAATCGAGGTGCAGGATTGCTCTTTTTCTTGTCGAACCGAACGTTCGATATTTGGCGTGATGGCTCCGACTTGACGCTCGGCTTGGATTTGAAATCTGGCTTCTTGATCCCGAGAAACTTCTTGTCAGCGGAATGCTTACGGAGGAAGACTAAGTTGTCTTCGACCCTCATGTAAGCTAGAGTTCTAGCCCGTACGTCTTCGAAATTCTCAGGTGGATATTTCGTAAGATCGACGTGCAATGTTGTAGTGTTGCCGTCAAGACCATGCTTGTAGGCCTCGATGGCAGTCTTGACGTCACAATTTCGAATGTTGATCATTTTGGCGTTAAAGCGATTGAAATAACTACGGATGGACTCTCCGGAATTTTGGACGACATAGTACAGGTCGCTGGTCTGCTTCTCCATCTTGTGATTATGTACCTATGTAGTACCTACAACAAGCCTGGAAGACTGTCACCTTTGCCATTGAGAACAGAAGGCCGATCTTTGTAATTCAGATAGACGAGTACATTACAAATCTTGACTACCACCGACTTCGTCTAGTTCTGAAGTTACCTGAGCCGAATTCGAGACCCGGAAAGACATCCTTAATCCTTACCGAAGCTGAAGTTCTTGCTGGAATCAAAGATTTGGGATATGTTGGTGAGCTGAATCAAATCAGTGATTTCTATAAAGGAAATCTTCCACTAGCATACTATGCAATCTTCTCAGTTATCAACAGATGTTTGACTTCAAAGCACTCAGGAATGGATAATGCCAATACTGGGATTCTCAAATTATTTCATGTTGTGGTTTATGATCTTCATGTCGACTATGCAGTGATCTTTTGGCATGAACTACAAGAGCGAGTAGAAGACAAGAAGAAGCATAAGGAAAAGCCATATCTGTCGTATATGAGGTTTCTGCAGATTATTGTGCATAGTATGATGAGATCAAACATAGATATCCCAAGATGCTTAAATCATCCAGCAGTTCCGGAAAAGTCGATGAGGTATTTGCAAGAGCAGAAACAGAGTTTCCAGAATGAAATGCCACTCCCTGAAGGGTTCCTACGGTACGCTGATCAGGACGCTGAGTGTATTGTAGAATATAGAGAGTCTATGGTCTGGCCAGAACCGGAGGGACCTTCCCAAGACTCAATGCCTAGGAGGGAGGAGTCTGTGAGGGTTCAGCAAGCACGGGCTTCTGAACGGGGAGAGCAGAGGAAAAATACCGAGAGGGGAATTGGTGGGGTTCGGATATTTGTTTCTGAAGATGCATGGTTATCATTTGCGGACACACATCTAGATAACCGTATAGTCCAATCTGACGAAGCTCTTATTCCACAACATATTGGTAGAGTTTCGGCCAGAGTTCTTAGACCTTCTGATGATGAAATAGAGTCTGATAATGCGTCTGATTCAGCAGAGGAACTAGATGTTGATTATAATGATGGAAATGATGATGTTAGCTCCAAATATTCATAATATTAGAAGTATTGAAAAATAGGCCAAGTAAAGAAGACTTCCACAGAAGCTCTGCGAAATGCCACAGAAGCTCTACCAAAATAAACAAGAAGATCATTCAAGGAACCCCAAGACCAGACTGAACTAAAGAAGTCTTCTATCAGAAGAATCAAGTCACAGAACCTTTGCCACCCTTGACAGAAGCTCTGCGGAAAAGACTGAAGACTTGGAAGATATTTATAATATCTTGCCACTGTTACAGGAATATCTTACCACTGTTACAGAAATATCTTGCTACTGTTCCAGGGTACGTTCGTCAACTTGTACAAGGCATGGTCTGAATCCTACACGTGTCATACTCCGATAGGACCACCTTCCAAGTTGATATTAGCGCATTAAATGCATGCAGTTTTCCAACTGTTCATACCATCCTTTCTTTCCTGTAGCAATAGTCCTTTTGTCTAGAATATATCTTTTGTAGTAGTATAAAAGGAAGACTCATGTTGAGTTCTTCCTTAACAACAATAATATATAATCTTCTACGCAAAAACACTTGCACACAATTAACGTCAAATCTGTTCTTAGTGTTCTTAATCAAATACAGTAATCTTTGAGATATTCATCTGTTCTTCATATACTGTTTATTTGGTATTTTGTGTTGTTTCTATATAAACATATCCATTAGTTCTTCAAATACGCTTCTGCAACACATCTTATTTGAACTAATAGATTAGATAATCTTTGTTAATCAAATACGGGAACCAACAATTGGTATCAGAGCAAAGCTTGGTTTTCAATATCAAGCGATCCTCATTTAACAAGATTATTGGTAGAAACGTGGTTTGTTTCTAACCTGTTATTCATTCCTTCAAATAGATTCTATTTTTTGCCATTTTCGATTTATTCGATATTTGGTAAATCTAGAGAAAATGTTTCTTTAGTTAAAACTCCATAAAAGTGCACTGTTAAGAGCTTCCAAACCCAGAAAATCTTTCCAGATTATTCTTTCGTACTTTTTTCGTGTCGTATCTTATTCTGAAACTTTCTACTCTTAAAATGACAAACGCACAAAATTTCTTCACAGCTGGTTCATTAACCAAACCACCATCTCTTCTACGAAATGAGTATCCTCGGTGGAAAATAAGAATGATCCATTTCTTTGAGGGTACTGATAAAGAGCTCGTACAATACCTTTATAATCCTCCTCATGTCCCTATGTTAACAGTACCTCGTGTACCAGCTACAGCTGACACTCCTGAAATCCCTGATCATCAAAAACCTAAAACCAGGGATGGTTGGTCAGATCAAGATAAGGAAAAAGATGAACTCGCGCAGAAAACAAAAAGAATTCTGATCATGGCAATCCCCAACGATCTCTTCCAGTCCTTAGATGCATGCGAATCTGCGTATGATCTTTGGAAAGAACTGGAGAAACAACTTGAAGGGGCAGCTAAAACTCAGAAAAACCGAAGGGCTCAATACATAAACGAATATTACGCTTTTAAAGCCATGACAACTGAATCTCTGCAGACAACGTATGACAGATTCAACTCTCTGATCAATAATTGCAAGAAGTTCGGCATCCACAGAACTTCTGAAGAGAATAACGTCATGTTTCTCAAAAGTCTGAACGAAGAATGGCTTCAGTTATCTATGTCTTTACAAACCAATCAAGATTTAGATTCCTGGACTCTTTCAGACCTCTACGGAACATTAGCTGGTCAAGAGCCTCAAATAGCACAAGCAAAGACACTAACCATTGTACCTCTTGCTTTGGTTGGCAAATCTACAGAAGACACAGAGAGGCTGAGGAAAGAAAGAGCGACAGAGGAAAAGAAGAAGGAGAAAAAGAAAAAGGTGGTGGTAGTTGACAGCGAAGACGAAGAGATTATGGAAGACGGAGAGATCACTCTGGCATCAATAGCAACATCCTTAGCTCTACTGACAAGAGAATTCAGAGGAAACCAAAAGAGTTCTGGTAATGATAGATATGGCAGAGATAATAGAGAAAGAAGAGATGATCGGAGTAGAAGGGATCAAGGAAGAAGAGAAGAATCAGCTGACCGACAGAGGTCAAACGACAGAAGTAACGACCAACAGAGGTCGAGTGAAAGGTACAACAGAGGAAATGACCGACAGAGGTCAGATGACAAGGCAAGCTACACACCACAAGAATGCTACACGTGTGGTAAGCCTGGTCATTATGATAATGAATGCAGATCAGAAAAAGGTAGTGACCGACTGAAGTCAGACGATCGTACTGGCAATACTTCCCAGAACCAAGGTTGTTACAACTGTGGGAAGCCAGGCCACTTTGCCAATGAATGCAGAAGCAGGCCAAATCGCCCACAGAAGGATTCAGCTTTTTACAAAAAGAAAGCTGAGTATTATGCTCAAAAGTCACTCATGGCGAACAAAGTGGTGAACAAGGAAGATTGGGAGTCAGATACAACCTCTGATGATGAATATACCAACAATGCCTTGTTCTGTGGCATGGCAGAAATCAGCTCCGACTCTGACACTGAGGTATCAACTTCAAACTCCACCTCTAGTACTACAGAAGTTGATTTTCTTATAATTAAAACTGAAAATATTGAACTAAAAAAGACTTGTGATGATATTCAGAAAAAGCTCACTTTTTATGAAAGAGAAGCTAGACTTCTCACTAAAGAAAAAGAAAAAAAAATCAAAGAAAAGGAAGAATTAGAAGCACACTGGAACAAGAATCTATTTCCTTTAAAAGAGAGAATTTCTGAATTAAATACATCTTTAAAATCCAAAACAAAAGAACTTTTAGATTCTGAGAGCGACAAACTAAACATTTTAGCTCTTAAGGAATATTTTCAAAAGGAAAGAGAAGTCCTTTGGCAAGATCTACTTAGAAGAGATGTTTTAATTAAAAATTATCGTGATGCACAAAAGGTGTATGAGAAAATAAATACTCAAATAGGAAGGCGAGGTATTGAGTACAGTGATATTAATCAAGGTACAGAAAACAAAAAGAATAAACCTCTGTCATCTCTATTTGCAGTAGGAAAAATCAACAAACCTAATTTTCCAAACTTAATCTCTGTAAGTAAGAGAGTAAAAGTCTTTGGGGAACCTCACTTAAGGAAACCCAAGAAGATGATAAATGTGTGGTTTGAAAACACAGATTTATCACCTTCAACCTCTGTCAAAAGAGGATCCAAACCAAAGAGATATCTAAAAACTCAAGATCAGATAGGAATCTTCAAGTTTGGTAAACCAGAGACTCAAACTCAAGTTGCTTTTGTCTGCACAATAGATTCTGAAAAGAAATTATCTGCAGAAGCACTTGAGTTCAAACCAATCTTTACAGAAGAAAACTAAGAAATATAATTGAAAAAGAAATAATGGAAATCGGGAAAATATATATTTTGAAAAATCTATGTACACCTTCCACAGATCAAAAACTCTCTAAATAGATCTTATCAGACACCTCTGTTGACTTAGAAAGTAATTTTTCAGATGAAGAAAGCAAGTATGACACATGCTCGGAAAGTCCAGCCTCTGTCGAAAGAAATATTGATGACTCAACCTCTGTATATGAGGACGATTCATCATCTGACGAATCAGAGACTGACAGAATAGAAAAGGTTCCTTGTGACTCAGAGGTCATTAAACAAACCTCTGAAGTTCTTAACAGAACTATTCCTCCAAAGGAGAAAATCACTGGAATTCCAATCTGTCCAGACTTTTTGGATATGTGCATACAAGCTAAAACCTCTATTGAGCTTGAAAATTTCAAACAACAGAAGTTATTGTCCACTCAAAATCCAAATGATTCAAGGTTTTCAAAACCCTTAAAAATTAAAGAGAAACCAACATGGCAACAAAAGGGTAAATGGCCAAAACCTAACAAATCTTTTTCTTTTGTGACAGTGAAATCAACAGAAGTTCACCACAGAAGGGACTCACAGAAGGCTGCTACAAACAAAGATTTTTGCCAACAATCTAATCTACATAAATCTTCTTGTAATAGGAAGCCATATCCTAGAATAGAATGTAATGCCTCTGTGGCCCAGTTTAAAGCTTTCAATAAAAATTTCAAGCAAATCACTTCTGATGTTCTATATTGTCATTGCTTTGATCTAATGTTCAAGTTAAATAATCATTTCTGTAGTTCAAATTGTTTTCTCTCTGCACCTAAATCAAATATTAAAGAGAAACAAACTGATTCTTCGACAAAAGATAAAATGTATTTCAAGAATGCTAAGGCAAACTTGAAAAATTCTAACGAAACTGGACCCATATGGATATGGGTACCTAAAATTTTGTGATTGTCTTGCAGAAGAAGTATGTGCCAATATGGTATCTAGACTCCGGATGCTCAAGGCACATGATTGGCAACAGAGGTCTTCTATCCACGTACCAAGAAAAACAATATGGTGTATCAGTGACTTTTGGAGACAACAAAAAGGGGCATATTAAAGGCTATGGAGTCATAAAGAAAGAAAATATCACAGTACACAAAGTTGCATATGTGGATGGCCTAAAACACAACCTACTCAGTGTCAGCCAACTTTGTGACACAGGATTCGATGTACTATTCAAGAGAACATTTTGCTCTCTACTAAGTGAAGACACCGGAATAGAAATTCTGCGAGCCAAAAGAAAAGGTGATCTGTATCTAATGAACTTCAATGCCAAAAACAAGGACAACATTTGTCTTGTTGCAAGCAAGAGTGAAGAAGCCTGGCTATGGCATAACAGGTTCTGTCATTTAAACTTTAATACTCTAGATAAACTGGTAAAACTTGATCTAGTCAAAGGTTTACCTATTGTTAAATTTAATAAGGATCATTTATGTTCTGCCTGTGAAATGGGAAAACTCAAAAGAGCTTCCCACAGAGGCAAAACTGATGTATCTTGTCCTAGGCCTCTGTACATGCTTCACGTTGACCTCTGCGGTCCAATCGCTATACAGAGCCTAGGTGGCAAGAAATATATACTTGTCTTAATTGATGAGTATTCACGATTTACATGGGTTGAATTTGTCAGATAGAAATAAGATGTTCCATGCATCCTGATTAATCTAATGAAAAGAATCCAAGTTCTTTTATGAGTGCAGAATTCTGAAGTTATGAAGTGATAATGGCACAGAGTTCAAAAACTCTGTCATTGAAGCCTATCTCACAGAAGAAGGAATATCCCAGAACTTCTCTGCCGCTCGCACCCCACAACAGAATGGCATGGTCGAACGAAAGAACCGCACGCTCGTGGAGGCTGCAAGAACCATGCTTTCTACATGCGGATTACCAATGACGTTTTGGGCAGAAGCAATTTCAACTGCTTGCTATACCCAAAATCGTTCAACAATCGTGAAAAGACACATCAAAACTCCTTATGAATGGATCAACAAACGGCGACCAAACATCAAGTTTCTTCATGTGTTTGGATGCAAATGCTTTGTCTTAAACGACAGAGACTCAAGAGGAAAGTTTGAAGAAAAGGTTGACCAAGGCAAGTTCATCGGATACTCTGCCGCTTCCAAAGCCTACAGAGTTTACCTTCGGAAGTCGCGCATGATAGTAGAAAGCATCAATGTGTCCTTTGATGACACATTCCAAAAGACTTCTGAACAACAAGGTTCAGAACTCGGGCTAAACAAGGAATCCTCTGGCATCTCAAAAACAAATAGAGATTTAAGTCTTCTATTTCAAGAAATGTTCAACGACGATGTCGATCCCTCTGCTAGAACCAACAGAACCTCTGCAGAATCACCTTCTGTAAACAACGTAAGTATCTCTCTGTCTGATCCATTTAATACCTCATCCTCTTCTGCAACTACTGCAGGTACTAAAAATCGAACGGAAGATACAACAAAAGATTCTACAACAGAGGTAATCCAAATACTAACAAATCCAACAGAGGAAGCAACACCAGAGGGACGTGAAGATGAAACCACAATTCCTACAGAGAAGGAAATTCCAACTCTAATACACATTCCTACAGAAGCTGAACTAAACACATGGGCAGAACCATCAACCACTTCAACCACAGAAGTTCAACTTGATGACTCAAATGATCATCTTCCACGAACAACTCAATGGACAAAAAGCCATCCTCCAAGCCAAATCATCGGTAATCCCACTGATAAGGTAAAAACAAGATCAGCTTCTACAAATTTTTGTTTCTTTACCAACTTTATTAGTGTGATCGAACCGAAAAAGATCTCTGAGGCCCTGGAAGACCCAAACTGGGTGGATGCTATGCAAGAAGAGCTTCTGCAGTTTGAGCGAAACAAGGTCTGGACTCTAGTACCTCTGCCACGAGGGAAACAGGCCATTGGGACTATGTGGGTCTTCAGGAACAAAAAGGATGAGGAAGGAGTGATCATTAGAAACAAAGCAAGACTGGTGGCCAAGGGATATCGCCAAGAAGAGGGCATAGATTACGATGAAACTTTTGCCCCTGTTGCACGGCTCGAAGCAATAAGAATTTTCTTAGCCTTCGCAGCCCACAAAGGTTTTAAAGTATATCAAATGGATGTAAAATCTGTTTTTCTCAATGGTGACATTCAAGAAGAAGTATACGTCCAACAACCACCAGGGTTTGAAAGCTCAAAGTACCCAAGGTATGTCTATTACCTCGACAAAGCTCTATATGGACTGAAACAGGCTCCAAGAGCATGGTACGAAAGACTTTCTACCTTTCTTCTCGATAACGACTACAAAAGAGGTACCACTGATACAACTCTGTTCTTTAAAGGAGAAGGAAATGAGCTTATTCTTGTACAAATATATGTAGATGACATTATTTTTGGGTCTACAAATACACAAAAATGTAAAGATTTTGAAAAGCTCATGCAGAGTGAATTTGAAATGAGTATGATGGGAGAATTAACCTTTTTCCTCGGACTTCAAGTCAAACAAACATCAGAAGGAATTTTCATAAACCAATCAAAATATGTCTCTGACATACTTGAAAAATATAGCCTCTCTGATGCCTCTGTCATGAAAACCCCAATGGCCACTGGAAATAAACTATTTTCAGATTCAAATGGCATCTCTGTCGAGTGCACGCTTTACAGAGGAATGATTGGGTCTTTATTATACTTAACAGCCAGTAGACCTGACATAATGCATGCCACATGCCTATGTGCAAGATATCAAGCTAATCCTAAGAAGTCACATTATATTGCTGTAAAGAGAATCTTCAGATACCTCAGAGGGACCAAAAATCTTGGCCTCTGGTATCCACAGAACTCTGGTTTTGGACTAAAGGCATACACAGATTCAGATTATGGAGGATGTAAACTCGACAAAAAGAGTACCTCTGGGAGTTGTCAATTCCTAGGTGGGAAATTAGTAAGTTGGACTTCAAAGAAACAGAATTGTGTCTCAACATCTACGGCAGAAGCTGAATACGTTGCTGCTGCTAGCTGTTGCTCTCAAGTTCTGTGGATGAAAACACAACTGAAAGACTTTGGTCACATCATCTGCAAAATTCCCATCTTCTATGATTCCAAAAGTGCAATTGCCATCTCTGCAAATCCAGTACAGCATTCAAAGACAAAGAACATAGATATCCGATATCACTTTCTGAAGTATCATGTTGAAAACCAAACCATCGAGATGCATTTTGTACCAATAGAATTTCAGCTTGCTGATTTATTCACCAAGGCACTTGATGAGAAAAGATTCCTTTACTTGGTGGGTAAATTAGGAATGATAAATATGAGTTAACCTCTGTAAGTATCTTATCTTTATTATAAAAATATATATAATTTTTTTTTAAATTATTAAAATAATAAGTTTTTTTGTTATTTTTTTTGTTTTCAGTAAATAATTTGTTTTGGTATGTAAATTCTAAAATCTCAAATCTGAAAACAACAGAGCTTCTGTAGGACTCCTCAGAAACTCTGACAATCCTTACAGAACCTCTGATACACTTGACCTAGGTTATATACATTACTTCTGATCATTGAACCAAGCATAGGTCAAGGGGGAACAGAAGGAGAACTACTTGATCTACAGAGGTTGATTAGATCAAGGGGGAGCAAAAGGAGACCTTGCTTAATCTACAGAGATTTATAAGTCAAGGGGGAGCAAAGGAAGAAACGACATCAAAAGAAGAAAAGAACTTTGCCGGACAAAGAAGAACAAAAAGGTTGGTATCTCGTACAAATTCTTTTTGAAAATAATTTTCTAGGACACAAATTTCAAAATATGTTCTAGAAACATTATTAAAAACATTCCAAATGAAATTTGATCAAAAAGAATATTGAGTTTTCCATTATTAGAAATTTAAGGTCACAGAGCCTCTGGTGAGTACAACAGAGGTTCTGCAGGCAAAAGCTCTGATCATAAATCAATAATCTTGGAAACTCTGTCAATCACCTTAGGTATCAATTTCAAAAAGAATCATCGCGTACAAATACACTGCAACACAAGTAATTAGTTACAGAGTTCTCTCCACAAGAAAGAACTTCTGTAGACCAACACCTGTTTTAAAAGACTTTCTGTTGCACAAAACCTTTTTCAAAAACAATTTTCTAGGACACCAACTTTCAAACAGGTCCTAAAAACATTGTTAAAACAATCAAAAACTTGGATGATCAAAAATGTTTATAAATTGTTAGATATGAGAAATTTCTTGTCTCAGAGCCTCTGCTGGCTCTGACAGAGGTCCAAAAACCTCTGTAAAGGAGTTTTTATGCTAATAATTTAGCGATCCTCTCCATGGACTTTTCAACCATTTCTTTGTGAAAGTACAACCTACAGAGGCAAGAAAAACAAAGTTTTCAAATCTCAGAGCCTTTGTTAGTTTTTACTTTGGGCATTTCTGTAACAGTAACGATAACGGTAACTTTTCTGCGAGTGAGAATCATGTGGAGGTAAAGAGGCCCACGTGCCTAGCATTTAATAAGGCCACCCACGACGTCTCGTCATAACTGACACAGATGACGTGTCATCTTTTCATTGGACCTACATGGAGTACGTTCCTCTGGAAAGTTGAACCCGCCGTAACCACTCAAGTGCGGACCCCAAATATTATTTACCTCAAAATATTAACCCTTTCAGATTCTACGGTTACATACTCAGTATAAAACCCAAGTTACCTTTCCTCACAAAAACTTTACTTACTTTCTTCTCCGGCGAACCTGCAACTATTCTCAAATCTTCATTCTACTTTGCAAAAACGGCTTCCAGTTCCCACGCTGCTCAGAACTCTCCGGCGAACTCTCCTCAACAATCCCCAGTACATTCAGAGCACTCCCACAACCCTAACATCGCCGTAAATGCAGAAACAGAAAACTACGGCGACTCTGCAAATTTTGCACCAACCACCAACCTTCAACATTTTCTGAACAAAGAACATTTTGAGGATGTTCTTCCATTAAAATCCAACAACTGCTACCTGGTGCCCTCACCAACAGCCTTCGACGAAGCCCATGCCCTTCTCCTAAACATAATGGAAAACCATATCCTATACCCCATCCTTTCCAAAACCCCAACCAAAATCCCTGCTCGATATCTGAATCAATTTTGGCAAAGTTGCCGATTTGATTCAGATGATTCTCTGATAAAAGGCTATATTTCGAAGCCAGACAAATCTGAATACCTCGAACTCATGTTCAACAGAACAATGTTCTCGCTTGAGTTCAACCTGCCAACCAGAGGTCAACTTGGAATAAAGAAATATGCTGAGGTTTCGACGGACGAGGAGCTCTGTCGTTTTGTAGAGATGTTAGGGTATAACACAACCCTAAGGAAATGATATGATTTCCGCAGAGGCAGACTACCACCTCTGTGGAATACCCTCTTCTCCATCCTGAATCGTTGTCTCACAGGAAAAACTGGCAGCCCTGACCAGAGCTCACACCAGATCCTGACCATCATGTATGGAATCTATTACGATCTTCCACTTGATTATGCCACCATCATGATGCAGGAGATAGTAAATACGATCGACAAAAAGCTTGCAACCCAAAAGGCCAAAAAGAACACACCAGGGTATCTGCCACCTCTGCAATATCAGAGAATTCTAGGAGTCATATTCGAGCCTCTACTTCTAATGGAGAAATGGCCAATGGAAGGGCCAACTGTAAAACTTTATCCCATGAACAAAAATACTCCTACAGAGCATGAAGACAACTATCCCCACTGCAGACCTCTGTCGAAGAACCTTCTGACATTTGTAAGCGATGAAGATAGGAAGTTAGACTATATACGCGCACACATGACTCCAGAACCAAGTCCTGTAACACCCCCGCGTCTAGGAGCACCCTTAGATTTAGATATAGTAGAGAGGATGACAGAAGAAGAATGGGCCAGAGCTTTAGAAAAACATCATTCAGTACAAGACCGGTTCAAAGCCCAAAGAGAAAGCATATACCCCTCTTCACCCAAAAGAAAAACCTCTGCAACAACACCCCAAAAGAAGAGCAAGAAAAGGAAAACCACAGAGGAAACTACAACCTCTGGAGCTCAACCCTCTTCTCCACCATATGCTAAAGAAACAAGATCCTCTGCACCTCCCTCCCCTCCAAAACAAAAGAAACGAAAAACCAAATCCACAGAAGAGGGAGCTCCTAAGCCAAAGAAGAGGAAGTCAATGAAGAAGAAACCCACATCACCTTTGCAGGTCATTACAGAGGAAGTCGAACAGGAAGAGGAAGATCAGATTATACCTCTGCAACCTCCCTCCCCAATAACCTATACAGATCAACAGGGAGACTTTAATGCTTTCCTCAACCATCCCGACATAGCTCACACCTTAGATCCATCATGATGGATCGCAGAACCGTTGGATCAAAACATTCAAAGTCAGACTACAGAGGTTCTGCGCACAACAGAAGAAATTTCCCCACCTCATTCCAGTTTTGACACTCAACGTCGAACCCCTCAACATTCAATAGAAGTCATATCTGAGGCTCAAGGTACACTCCCTATGCACCCTCACGTTCGACAACTCATAGGATCTCATTTTACATATGATTCCTTAAGATCAGAAGCAGAAGCGACTATAGTGGAAACTGCAGAATAAGAGGTAGGTATAGAGATTACAATAGAGGAAGAGGTTAGGGTAGAAACCACAAAGGGTTCTACAGAAAAAGATGCCGCAGAAGTAGAAGGCACACATCCCCAACCCCCTCCCAGTGCAACCCACATATCTGATACCGCCGGTCTAGCGGCAGAGGGTATCATTGAAAAAGAGCAGCACAGCTCGATCCAAACCCCACCCAGCCAGCCAGAGGTTACTCTTTCAACCTCTGTGCCCATTATAACCGGGGAAACCATTCCTGGGGAATCCTCTCGAAAGGACTCACCCATTGTTCGTGATTCATCGCCCAGAATCACATCTGACATCCCCGCAGAGGAATTCGTTTCCTCTGCCTCACACACAACAATAGGGTCAAACCTCCTTTCAGAGAGGAGTAGAGAGCACAGAGACAAAGAGACTCTAGACAAGTCTCCAAGTCAACAGAATGACATTCCAATACCCACCTCTGGAGTGGATTTGGACACTGACCTTCACATAACTTCTGTAGAGGTTGAAACACAAGTTTCTCCTTGAGGATCAGAAGGAAATCCTTCCACCCTCAACGTAAAAACAGGGGTGAACGAAGGTGTCCCAGGAACAGGGACTCACTCTGGGGACGAATGTGTTCCCCCAGAGGTTACAACGAGTTCACACGTATCAAGGGATGAGTTCCAAACCCTTGTCACCTCTGTGAACCAAACAATGAAGGAGTTGGTAAGCTCTTTCAAATCTTTTGCAGAAACTACATCAAGAGCCATTACAAGCCTAAATACCAAAATGGACACCTTGTCCACAGAGGTACAACAAGCTCTGTCAAAGATGATGTCTGCTACATAAACTTCTGTCACAACCTCTGCCAGACTACATGCTGAAGAATTCGAAAGATGTGCAACCTCTGCATTCAACGAGTCTGTCAACAACTTCCTGCAAAAAGTCAAAGATCAATCCTCTACTTCTAAGGGCCTTAAACCTGAAGACCTAAAGAAGGCCTTAGAAGAAGTTCAAGAGCAAACACTGCAAAACACTCAAGCCATGAAGCCTTCTGACTACATGACCAGAGTCCAGCTCACAGAACTTGGGCAAGGAATCCTTGATCAAATGACAGAGTTCATCAGAGCCTTCACAGTTGCCAACGCAAACTACGTCAGAGAGTTTCAAGCAAGCGTCGGCAAAATCCGCTTCCAAACAGAAGCAGAGGTTGAAAAACTACTCGGCCTCTGTGATGACTTGTGCTCGAAGATGATTGCTGCAGGGGCTGTTCCACTAAAGAAATAAGACACATCATGCAGGGCAGAGGGTACATCAGATATAAATCAGGATGACACTGATGATGACCATCATGGTCCATCAGATCATCCTGAGGGGGAGAAACAAGGGGAGAAACAAAAGAAAACAGCCACAAGCAGTCCTCCAATATCAGCAGTACCAATTTCCTCTGCACCCCCAACCCAAACCCAAAGTCAGGGAACTCAACAGAGACCCACAGAGGAAACACCAGCCTCTGTGGAAACCACCTCTGTCTTTGAAAAAGATGTCCCTCAAGTTCAAATCCTGACATCTTCATCCTCAGAAGAACTTCCCACTACTACACCAAAACCAACAATCCCTCCACAAACCACAACCGAGCTTACAGAAGAAAAACCCACAGAACCATCCCCACCAAAGTCCTCAGATACTGAAAAGTCAAAAAATACAGAGGCAATCCCCATCATACCCAAAGAAACCTCTACACCCAAACCAACAGAAGCAATCCCAGAAAGTCCAAAACAGGCAACAGGTTATGAGCCTCAAGCCAAAGATAAAGGAAAGGGTATCATGACAGAAGAACCAAAGAAGAAAAAGCCAATACCTCAGACGACAGAGAAGTTGATGAAGAGCTCATTTGATGCCTTTGTCACTCCTAAACCTGAAGAAAACTGGGCATTCAATTTAGATCCTCTGTCAGAAATTGCGGTCCTTGATCCAAAAGCAAAGGTAACAATGGGTAGGGTTGCAAAGATAATACAAGAAATAGATGCTCTGCGAAGACCAATACCACCACCGTCTACACGACATGCAGAAATGGAAGAGGTGGTGTATAGGTATCTTTACAGACAACAATATCAGAACAATCCTCCGCCACACATCGAAGATCCTCAACTCAGAGCTGACCTTGACAACACCTTCACCAGAACAAAGCCAAAAGCAAGGGTAGAAGTCTTCTCAGAATCCAAAATTGAAAAGGTAATTTACTGCAAATTCTCTCAAACAAGAACCTTTCCAAAGATCAGGTACAACATCTACAAAGTCAAAAGGGAGAACAGGTCCAAAAATCAATTTTCAGATGCCGATATAAGGAACTTGAACCCCTACGATCTGCCAGATCTTCTACTATGGACGAAAGAAAACTTCGACAACGATGCTAACAGAAGGGCCTATCAAGTATTCAGGAAAGCGATGAGGGAAAAGCTTCTGCTATATAGCATGATAGACTTTCAACTGGGAAGAGATCTTGGAGTCAGAAATCTAAGTCTGAGACCACCAGAGGATCACTGTCCACCTTCTGCCGTACCCAACTCAATCATAGCAACACCAAGGTACGGGTTAGTATATAAGGATCCTACTGGTCAAGTGAGACTCTTTGTGGAAATGGACTGTCAGAAGTATGCAACCAGTACTCTGAACAAATTCAGATCAATCCTAGAAGAGAACAGAGGTACTGAGCTTATGGATCAAGAATCAGCAGAAAGAATGATCATAGAAATAGATGCTATAATTGGCTTAAGAGAACTCTGCATCAAATTCTATCACGAGCTAAAAGAAGTGGGATTCGACAACAGAAGTTTCAACGACTTCAAAGATGCAAATGTCTGAGTCTCATTTACATATCTCTGTAAACTTTAAAAAGAAATGAAATTAATCTTTTGAGGTATTGTTTAACCTCTGTCTATTTTACTTAGCCTAATTATGCTTAAAAATCAAAATTTCACTTTTCAATACTTAGGGGGAGATTGTTAGCTCCAAATATTCATAATATTAGAAGTATTGAAAAATAGGCCAAGTAAAGAAGACTTCCACAGAAGCTCTGCGAAATGCCACAGAAGCTCTACCAAAATAAACAAGAAGATCATTCAAGGAACCCCAAGACCAGACTGAACTAAAGAAGTCTTCTATCAGAATAATCAAGTCACAGAACCTCTACCACCCTTGACAGAAGCTCTGCGGAAAAGACTGAAGACTTGGAAGATATTTATAATATCTTGCCACTGTTACAGGAATATCTTACCACTGTTACAGGAATATCTTGCTACTGTTCCAGGGTACGTTCGTCAACTTGTACAAGGCATGGTCTGAATCCTACACGTGTCATACTCCGATAGGACCACCTTCCAAGTTGATATTAGTGCATTTAATGCATGCAGTTTTCCAACTGTTCATACCATCCTTTCTTTCCTGTAGCAATAGTCCTTTTGTCTAGAATAGATCTTTTGTAGTAGTATAAAAGGAAGACTCATGTTGAGTTCTTCCTTAACAACAATAATATATAATCTTCTACGCAAAAACACTTGCACACAATTAACGTCAAATCTGTTCTTAGTGTTCTTAATCAAATACATTAATCTTTGAGATATTCATTTGTTCTTCATATACTGTTTATTTGGTATTTTGTGTTGTTTCTATATAAACATATCCATTAGTTCTTCAAATACGCTTCCGCAACACATCTTATTTGAACTAATAGATTAGATAATCTTTGTTAATCAAATACGGGAACCAACAACAACAATGATGATGCCAATGATGCTTCAAATGTTTTTGGAAATGTGGCTGAATTCATGAACTTTCCTGAGATGACAACTTCTGTGAGCACTACCTTTATGGATAAAAACACTGTCATTGATACAGTGATGGGAGATATAAGGAGAACTGAGGGAGCATTAGATGAAAATGAAAGTTAGGCTGTGAGAGAAAATGCAGAAAAAAATGTTGGGAGTGTGAGCGTTATCCAAACTTTCTATTCCAGAAGGGTAGCCAAATCTACCACCAGATCTCATGTGTTGGGATCAGGTGAAAATACGTTAGTAGCCCACTAACGCAACTGCACACCCCATCTAGCCATTCAGATTCCTCTCAACAGGAACCTGTCTCATTTTCACACGGGAATGAAGCACAACGGCTATCTATCTCTCACTTGGAGAGTTTAGGTATTGAAACAGAGAGACCTCTGCCTTGGTCCTCGAACTTCAGTTCTGCACCTGTATCGAGTCTAGAGCCCACTGCTAACATACTTGATTAATTGACTAGGACACTACCTTATTTTTTAACTACTGATGGGAGTCTTAGTGCCTCATCCAGAACACTCGGAGTAATTCCTTCTATAGGATTACGAGGAATGAGTGGAAGTCCTATTAGTGCTAACATCACGGCAACACTGAACGTAGGCCACACGGTTGATTCAACCGTTGTGTCAGCGGGTAACCTAAGTGGTCCCGGAAGTGAATTGCCCGACTTAGTGTCAAGGAATTTTGTCAATGACGCCTTAAAGGCTGTTGAGGATCATTTGCTAAAGGAGATACAAGGGGTGAAGTATTTGTTGAAAGGAAAGGGCCCGATGCCTGAAAGTGAGCCCGAATTGCCTCCACCTCCCCTTGTGATAACACCTCCAATTCAGCATGATCCTAGCATTGATGAGCTAAAGGATATGCTTTATGCCAAGTTACTGTCTATCAGCCCTAATGATCCTCAAAACAAGACACTATTGAGTCTACTTGAAAACTTCCAACCTCAACCTAAACCTGCCCAGCCTACACCGAATATGGTCACTTCGAATGAATTCAATCAGTTCAAGTCTGAAGTTTTGTCAAGATTGAGTGACATGAAAAAATCCATTGATACTTTGTCTAAAGAAGTATCTACCATGAATCAATCTTGCAAGTCCCAAGCTCAAGGAGTTAAAAGGAAGCATGATCAAGATCCCGATGATCATGATCATGAGGGGGAGATGAATAAGAAAAGAAAGAATGATGGTGAGACTTCATGTTTGGGAAGAACATTGACGACTAATGAAGTGGTGCATATGTTTGAATCTAGTGCACAAGGGGAAGAGAGCGGAAAACAGATAGTGCTCTTTATTGATCCAGATACAGAACCGACGGTTGAAAAGCCTGAGGTTAAAGTACTAGAAAAGATCCCTTAAAACAGTAAATGGGACACGCAGTTATGAGTCCTCTTTATCCTTATGTTTTTATACTTAAAAATTTTCTTATGTTGCTTTGTCATCATCAAATAGGGGGAGATTATTGATCCAAACTCTCTCAGTGATTTGATGACGACCCTTAGAATAACTTAATGAAAATTGCATTTAACATCTGTATGTATTAGTGTTTCACCATTAGCGATAGCATACTGAGTCTGTTGAGTATCGCTGATGGATTCTAATGTAATAGTGTTAGATGTAATCCCTGAAGACAAGTTTCACGACAAAGAAGTTCATCGTTGGCATCAAAGACAAAGTTGATGAACAAGTAACAAGTCTACTTATGATCTGATGCGGACATCAGCGAAACTAAGACAACTCCACACGCGCGACAAATTAAGAAGAAAGTTTCAGCGATAGCTGACTTTCATCAGCACTCCCTGATGGAAGACTTCCTCAGTGATCATTGATCATGAAACTTCTACTTCAAGATTTGTTTGTCTAATCCTCTTGCACACAAAATACGGATTCTCAGAAGATACATGTTTTGTCCAAGATCGTACAACCACTCTGCCAACTACAATGTTCACCATGCGGCCCAAGGCATGTCTTGCTAAAAGTCATAAGCATGCGCCCAATAAGATGCTGACACGTGTAAAGTGCTCATGCCATGATTTTATTGCATAGGGTATAAATAGGAGCAATACCCCTTCAGTTTGAAGGATCTCTCCCAAACTACTTAGTGCGTAGAAAAACCCTTGTTTTTCTACATCCTCTCTTCTTTCTAGTTTCATGTGCAAGAACACTTAGTGATTCTCAAGTTTGTTTAGATTAGGTTTACTTAATCTTATTCCGCAACGAACTGTAAACTGTATTTTGATTTATCAATAAACAATTTAGAAACCCAAAACTTTGTGTTTGTATTCAACCCCCGCCCCCCGCCCCCATTCTAAAAACTATTGTACTTGTATAACCCCTTCGGGACCAACATCTTTATTCGGGATTGATCAAGTTGGGAGATCAGCTATGCCATTCTCTTGGATTCTTCAACTTCAGACTTGGGAATGAAAATTTAAGGTCCTAGAGGGCAAGTCTTCAACTTTATTACAGATTCCTTCGTTTATTCATATGTCTCTAAAATGTAGACTGGGATTATTTGTTCTTCATCAGCTGTTGTTGTTGCTGGATTATTTGGTCTTCAACTAGTGATGCTTGAGTTGAAGACTCATGCAATGAAGAGGATGGGTTGGCAGAAGGAGGAGAAATGGGTAAGTCAACATAGTAGAGAAGATTGGGAGAGAGAGAGAGAGAGAGAGAGAGAGGATAGTGGTTGAGCTTGTTAGTCCCAGATGGCTAACCATGTATTGTAGAAGGGGGGGGGGGGGGGGTTGAATACAATACTCAAAATTTTCACAATTTTAATTCTTTATATTGAAAATCTTTCAACAAGAATTACACATAGAAAACTTAAGACTGTTGCGGAAAAGAACGGATAACTATTCTAACAATCTTACACAAAGTATACTAACAAAATAACTAAGAACACTTAGAACAAAGCTATAAAGTTTTTCAAGCAAACTGGAAATTCTTGCACTTAGAGAAATCTTCTAGTTTGCGTGGAATATCAAGAGCACACAGTAATCTTCAAGTCTCTCAAGATGTTGGTCTTTTCTGCATGGAGAGGTCTTCCTTTTATAGTGACAAGGAGTGTGCAAGCATTGAATGCTTGGGACACCTGTCATCTTCACACTTGCTGAGGATGTTGACTTCTGGAGAGTTGTGAAGTCCTTGTCACCTTTTACAAGGTACAGTCAGAAGAGCCCATGCATGAGAAAAGAACTTTATATGGAAATGGATAATAAGACAAAATGTCACTTTATCCATGTAGAAAATATCTTCTCAATTTGTCTTCTAAAGATTGCACCACCGAAGGAAACTTGGGATATGTGACACATCTTTGGAGAAAGCATCTTTGAAACTTCTTTGAGATCCCACCGATGATAGCTCTGGGATATGTGACACATCTTTGAAGAAAGCATATTTGAGACTTCTTTGAGATCCCACCGATGATAGCCTTGGGATATGTGACACATCTTTGAGATATGTGACATCATCTTTGGGATATGTGACATCATCTTTGGAGAAAGCATCTTTGAAACTTCTTTGAGATCCCACCGATGATAGCTTTGAGATATGTGACACATCTTTGAGATATGTGACATCATCTTTGGGATATGTGACATCATCTTTGGAGAAAGCATCTTTGAGACTTCTTTGAGATCCCACCGAAATTGGACTTCCATTGGTGGGATTCTTTGGCCGAAACAGAGGGAGATTTCGGTGGAGATATGTCCACCGATGTGTGAGAACACCATCGGTGGACAATGACTTGTATGTGTTGAGAAAAGATCTTTCACTTCCACAATGAGAGAATCTTTAATCTTGACTTTGGTTGATCTTTGACTTCACCAAACATTTGCTATCTTGTACAAGCCATTACAAAGAACCATGCATCCAAAATTTCTCTAAGTA
Source organism: Saussurea involucrata (assembly GCA_033807775.1). Classification (NCBI taxonomy): domain Eukaryota; kingdom Viridiplantae; phylum Streptophyta; class Magnoliopsida; order Asterales; family Asteraceae; genus Saussurea; species Saussurea involucrata. The sequence continues at coordinate 27,416,479 of CM066316.1, forward strand.
TAAAATGTTTTTCAAAGTATAAAAGGAGATCATGAGGTCATCTTCAAATCTTGATGACCCAAAAATCTCCCCCTATTTGATGATGACATCCATACTTAGAAAAACATGAGTAAGACAATGAATAATGCATGTTGACCCTTCTTTACTCTTTTGGGTTCTTTTTCACACAGTCCAATTTTTTTTTTGTATGTATATATGATATTTACATATAAAAAATAAAAAGGTATAGCTGTACAAATAATCGAAAGGAAAAGGAAAGAAGTATAAACAATATGAACAGAATGAATATTACTTGCATCTTTGGAGGAGCGAGTTGAAACTTGTGTCTGGCTTGAGGATTCTTCATTTTGATCAGCAGCCTTAGGATACTTCTGCCCATCTGTTGCATCTTGGCATCTTCAGCTTTTCCTGTTTAGCATCAGCATCCTTTGTCTTTGTTTTGCTCCCCCTCAGTAGGTTAGTCGGTTTTGTGTTTCTCCCCCTCAGTTAGATCCACCCGGACTGATGTGCTCCCCCTTGACCGGTCCGTCGATTTCCTCATTTTTTCTAGTTGGTCGCTGGATATGAGTACTGAGGGTTGATGTTGCTCCCCCTCAGATGAATTCTCCCCCTCAGCGGCCGACGCAGGAAAAACACCAAGAGAAAATGAAAAATCGGCCGAAAACTGGCAATTTTCGGTAGGAAAATCTGGAGATTTTTTTTTTTTTTTTGCTTTCCCACCGAAAAATAAGGAGATCCACCGAAAATTGGCTATTTTCGGTAGGATTTTCGGTGGAAAATCTGCTGATTTTTTTTTTCTTTTTTTTTTTTTGCTTTCCCACCGAAAATAAGGAGATCCATCGAAAATTGGCTATTTTCGGTAGGATTTTCGGTGGAAAACCTGGAGATTTTTTTTTTTGCTTTCCCACCGAAAATTTGTAAGAAATAGACAAAACTTCGGTAGAATTGCTTGAAGAGATAAGAGAAAAACTTCTAAGGCATCTTCAGAAAAATTTCAAAGTGAAGAAGAGATGAGATGAGAGTAGAGGAATTTCATAGGAGAGAGAAAAGTTGATGGAATTTTATGAGAAGGAGGAAGATGGTGTGGTCGGTGGATGAGGAGAAAACACATAGAAAGTTGGTTCTTTGAGAGAAAAGAGGTTGATGGAAATCTTCTAAGACATCTTCAGCAGAGTGTGGAGAAAGTCTTCTAAGGCAATATGTAGAAAATCTTCAAAGTGACGAAAAGATTGGAATTTCATCTTCCAATTTTTGATGACCCAAAAAGATTGAGATTTGGTGAAGTAGGAGAATCACCATTATGAGAGAGAGAATCTTGAGAAAAAAATCACATAGGAAGTTGGTTCTAGTGAGGAGTAGTTTTGGTGGCCTAGAAATCGGTGGAGAGTTTTCGGTAGGGGTGATGTTCGGTGAGATTTGGTTGTTGGGAGGAACGTGATCTCGATCAAGATGATGTCATCAAAATGGGTTTTCATAAAAGGTTGCCGAAAGGACATGATGCAATTTTGATTTTTATAAAGGTTAAAAATAAAAGGTGGTTGAGATGAAGACAAAAGTGGAGGGATTTTGTGAGATGGGTTTGCATGGTGATTCGGTAGGTTTGCATGGTTAGGAGATAATAGATGATGATGTCATGAGAGTAAAGAATTCTAAGGTTTTGTCAACTTTCTCACTTGTCCACATAGATCCATCTGCCCAGCTCAAAATCTGCAATCACAAAGAATTTATTTTCTAGGTACCCATTTTGAAGGTGGGTCCTTTTGGGTTAGAAGGAAAAGAGTTGGTGTCACTTAGATCAAATCTTTCTTTCGGTCAGTCTTTAGCAAAATGAGAAGTATCACCACAGAAATAACATTTTCTATAAAGAAGGATCCTTTTAGAATTGTGATATTTTTCTTTATTTTTGCTTTTAAAATATGTCCTCAAAGGATTTGATGAGGAATCAAAGATTTGGGGTGCAGCACCTAAAATTCCTTTTTCAAATTTTGGGAGGACCAAAAACTTTTCCTTTGAAAAGGACATTTTGAGACACACAGATCTGTGAATAAAATCGGTAGAAGAAGTCACATAGGTATTATTAAAAAATTGGAGGATTTCTTTTTAATAGAAAATCGACACACAGAAACTTTCCTTTTTTTTCAGAGTTAGAAAATATTTTGCATGAGTTAGAAGAGAAGGATGCATCATCTAAAGACAATAGATAAAGAATTAAATGCTTCAATCTTTTCAGCATCAGAGAGAGATAGAAATGGATGTACCTGTGATGAGGAGGAGAATCACTTAGCTGATACAAGAGCAGTTGAGGAGTCATTCGCTTTCAGATGTGGGTTCATCTGCCAAATCATGAGTTTTAGCAGGCAGACCCTTTCCTCTTCTGACAAGTTTTTCATTTCTTTCCTTTTCTCTCTTGTATTTTTCTTTGTATCTTTCAGCCCGGTCAGAATTTGCAGAAGAGAGAGATTGGCCGAAATTTTTGGAAGATCCTCCAAATTTTGAGGAAAATCGGTAGGAAGCAATTTTGGGTCTTTCAAGGTTTCTACTTCTACACTCAGAAGCAAAATGACCCTTTTTACCACAGTTAAAACATTCCTCATTAGATTTGTCTAAAGAAGAGTGTTTGGAGAGAGAAGAGGATGATTTTCTACCAAACTTAGATTTTCCATAAGAGAGATGAGATTTGGATTTAGAGTGCCCATCCAACATGACCATTTCATCAGATAATTTATCAACAGAAGTTTCCTCACATTCATCCTTAGCATCACTAAGATATGCCTCTGAATGATCATTGGGATCTTCTTGACTATCATGGTCAGAGTCAGATGGGTAGGTGATTTTTGGAAAACACTTAGTCTTTTTGGAAGAGTCACTTAGGAGAGCAAGAGAAGAGTTCTTTATAAACCTATGCAGTTTCGTCTGCTCATAGTTGAAAAGAGTTCCATAAAGAACAGTTAAGGGCATGAACTCAAGGTCTTTGGTAGTTTTGATGCAAGTACATATATTTTCCCAAAAATCTGGAAGACAATCCATGAACTTGCACAAGACTTCCTCATTATCATAGACTCTGCCCAACAACTTAAGATCATTTAAAAGAGAGTTGAAGCGATTGTAGTAGCTAGGAAGAGATTCTCCTTTTTCAAAAGCAAAGAGTTCATAATTTCTAACAAGAGCAATCTTTCTGCTCTTTTTAACTTCATTTGTACCTTCGTACAAAACACACAGAGTGGACCACATCTCTTTGGCAGTAGATAGATTTACCAGAGAGTGGTACACTTCATCAGGAAGAGAAAGAGCAATGATAGTTCTAACTTTAGAATCAAGAGACACAAGTCGTTTTTCCTCATCAGTATATTTCTTAGGATTTTTAAGAATGTAACGACCAGTAGCAGCAAATTTTTCTTCATCATAGGAATCATCAGAATTATCTTTTTCCATGGTTTCTTTACCAGGCCTCTGCGTTTCATAGCGAGCCCAAACTCTGGGGATGATAGGTCCCTCTTTGAGAATGGTTGGATATCTAGTATCCACTCCTTCCATGAATAGCATCATTCGGCTTTTCCACAAAGAAAAGTTGTTAGAATTAAACTTAGGAGGTTTTGAGATAGACCCATTTTCAGAAAAGGTGTTTTGAGAAAAAGCTTCATGTTTTGGAAGAAGAAGCAGCCATTGCAGATAAAGTTTATGAATTAAACTTCCTGCTCTGATACCACTTGTTAGTCCCAGATGGCTAACCAAGTATTGTAGAAGGGGGGGGGGGTTGAATACAATACTCAAAATTTTCACAATTTTAATTCTTTATAATGAAAATCTTTCAACAAGAATTACACATAGAAAACTTAAGATTGTTGCGGAAAAGAACAGATAACTATTCTAACAATCTTACACAAAGTATACTAACAAAATAACTAAGAACACTTAGAACAAAGCTATAAAGTTTTTCAAGCAAACTGGAAATTCTTGCACTTATGATAGCCTTGGGATATGTGACACATCTTTGAAGAAAGCATATTTGAGACTTCTTTGAGATCCCACCGATGATAGCCTTGGGATATGTTACACATCTTTGAGATATGTGACATCATCTTTGGGATATGTGACATCATCTTTGGAGAAAGCATCTTTGAAACTTCTTTGAGATCCCACCGATGATAGCTTTGAGATATGTGACACATCTTTGAGATATGTGACATCATCTTTGGGATATGTGACATCATCTTTGGAGAAAGCATCTTTGAGACTTCTTTGAGATCCCACCGAAATTGGACTTCCATTGGTGGGATTCTTTGGCCGAAACAGAGAGAGATTTCGGTGGAGATATGTCCACCGATGTGTGAGAACACCATCGGTGGACAATGACTTGTATGTGTTGAGAAAAGATCTTTCACTTCCACAATGAGATAATCTTTAATCTTGACTTTGGTTGATCTTTGACTTCACCAAACATTTGCTATCTTGTACAAGCCATTACAAAGAACCATGCATCCAAAATTTCTCTAAGTATAAAATGTTTTTCAAAGTATAAAAGGAGATCATGAGGTCATCTTCAAATCTTGATGACCCAACAGAGCTTAAGAGATGGGAACAATATACAGGTTTAAGGCTGAACTAACCTCTGATGGTGGAATCAGCTCCCCCGTAGATAGGTGCAGGATCTTTAGATTACCATCATTTGAAACATTTTTACCTTTCCCAAAGTGGGAATGCGTCTTTGAGGACTCTGAGACCCTCTCCCGTGGTTCCTTGAAGACTACTCCTTTGGCAGGGTTCTGACTGTAGGAGGAATGAACACCGAAGCATCATCATCACCTCCATCCAGATTTTTGCCTCGATCAGGGATGGGGGGTTCTTCATCATCATCATCATCGTCTTCATCGAGGTCCTCAGCCTCAACGCCAGATATTGGAGCACTGGTGTGAAGTGTTCGGAGTGAGGGAAGGAATGAGAACTTCAGTGTTGTCGTCCTCTTCAGATATAATCTCCCCCTCAACCAATGGATTATCTCCAAAGGTCTTCTTCCCCTCTTTGTCATCATCATTTTGCACGGGGGAGGCATTGTTCATGGCAGAGGCAAAGAGAGCAGCAGCAGCAGCACACCCGAAGCATAATTTCTAGATTGGATATATAAGCAAGTAGAAGATGGGTACAATCTAGGAATTTTGGGGGTGAAAACTGAAGAGGAAGTGGAATTAGCTAGGAAAATGGTGATGGTAAGCTTGTGATGCATCATGTCTGACCCATTGGATCGACCATCTATAAATAAAATGTTGGTGATTTTAGTGAAATCATCACGTTCATTTTGTGTAGTTGGATTCACAAAGATAATAATGGGGTTGTTAGCTAAGCTATAACATGAGTTAGGAGGTGTGGAGTGCACACTCGTGTAAGCAAACTAGAACCCGGGATTGTTGGACGGTTAAAATCGACAAGTTACAAAGTGGTTTCATGAGCTGGGTGTCGGGGCCAGTTCTGGCGCCAGTTGGCTAGCGCCAAGACGGGCGCCAGGCTCTGGAAAGTTGCCCGCGCCCTTTGTGGCGCCAGTTGGCTAGCGCCAAGTCTGGCGCCAAGCTCTGGAATGTTACCCGCGCCCCTTGTGGCGCCAGTTGTCTAGCGCGGAAAGTAGCGTCGACGTCTACACTGGTTTTTCACGTTTGTAACTGTCGTCATTAATTCCACAATCAATCTCATTGAATGAGAGATTATTATCAGTATTCAAAATATGTCGGTTACGATTCTCTAAAGGTGTATAAGTATGAATCGATTACTGCCTTGATCGATAAACCGAAATAAGAGATTATCCTCGAGAGATTTCGTGATACCCGGGCAGATAGGGTCGAAATATCTCTTACGAAAAGCGAGCTCTCACGCGATCTCTGTATTTTATCCAAGTTATAATTGTCTATCCGTTTCTTTCTTTCTCGATATTGCTCTAAATTCCCCCAACAAACGTAAGAGATATTTGTCTTCGTGAAGAGAGATGGCGAGTGAACAGTCCGTGTGAGACATGACGTCCAAGTTCTCAAAATTGGAGAAGTTCGTGGGCGTTGATTTTCGTAGATGGCAGAAGAAGATGCATTTCTTGCTGACGACATTGAAGGTCGTGTACGTGCTGAGCACCTCAATGCCGGAGGTGATGGAGAACGAGACATTGGAGGTGACCTGGCGTCGCGGCAAATGGAAGAACGACGACTACATCTGTCATGGCCACATCTTAAACGGTATGTGTGACTCCCTCTTTGATATCTATCAAAATGTAGAATCCGCCAAAGAGCTATGGGACTCTTTCGAGTCCAAATACATGGCGGAGGATGCTTCTAGTAAGAAGTTCCTGGTTTGTAATTTCAATAATTACAAGATGGTGGACTCAAGGCCGATGATGGAGCAATACAATGAGCTTCTTCGCATTCTCGGCCAATATGCTCAACATGATATGAAGATGGACGAATCCATCTCCGTATCGAGTATTATTGATAAATTGCCCCCCTCTTGGAAAGACTTTAAACACATGTTGAAACACAAGAAGGAAGAGTTGTCCCTTGTACAACTCGGTAGTCACATGCGCATAGAAGAATCTCTTCTGGCGCAAGAGGCTGAGAAACCTAAGATAAAGAAGGTTTATGCACCTTCGGTGAACATGGTTGAAGAGGGAAAGGCTAACAACTTCAAGGGAAAACGGAAGTTCAACGAAGCCAAGAAAGAACCCAATCGAAAGGTTAAATTAACCTGTTGGGCCTGTGGGATGACCGGCCATCTCAAGCGAGATTGTCGGGTTGTCAAGAGTAAGAATAGAGCAAGCACAAGTGGTGTTGGGCAAGGATCCAAGGATCAAAACCCACGGCAAGGTCAGGATTTTGACTTTGGTTTTAATTCAAATGTGAATTATTTACCACTAATATCCGAATCTGTTTATGTGCAGGATGATGATGTTGCTTGGTGGATCGACTCGGGTGTTACAAGTCATGTGTTCAAAGATCGTCGTTGGTTCGCCTCTATGGAACCTGTTGAAGACGGATCAATGCTACACATGGGGAACGAGTCGAGTGCTACCTTTCTTGGATGTGGCTTAGTTAGGCTAGAATTTAGTTCTGGCAAAATAGTTGAATTTTTTGATGTTTTGTTTGTACCACAAATTCGAAAGAATTTGGTTTCCGGTAACATCTTGAATAAGTTAGGATATAAGCAATTTTGTGAGTCGGACAAGTTTATCTTGTCAAAGGATGTCTCTTTTGTAGGATTTGGTTTTATGTTGAATAACATGTTTAAGTTAAATTTGAATGAAAGAATTTTGTTTCAAATTTTGTTTATGATGCAATTGAATTGCTTTATGTTGCTTTATAAATTGTTTTATGTTGTAAATGAATTTTGTTTAAAATTCTGTTTATGTTGCATATGAATTTTGTTTAAAATTCTGTTTATATTGCAAATGAATTTTTGTTTAAAATTCTGTTTATATTGCAAATGAATTTTTGTTTAAAATTCTGTTTATATTACAAATGAATTTTTGTTTAAAATTCTGTTTATGTTGCAAATGAATTTTGTTTAAAAATTCTGCTTATGTTGCAAAAGAAATTGTTTTAAATTCTGTTTATGTTGCAAATGAATTTTGTTTAAATTTTGTTTATGTTGCAAATGAATTCGTTTAAAATTCTGTTTATATTGCAAGTGAATTTTGTTTAAAAATTTTGTTTATGTTACTTTATGAATTGCTTTATGATTGCAAATAAATTGCTTGATGGATTTTAGGGTGAAGCCATGCTAACGGCTTGCTTCTTGATTGAATTGAGTTCCCAATAAAAGGAACAAGATTACCCCATATGAACTTTGGTTCAAGAAAAGGCCGAACTTGAGTTATATTCGAGTTTGGGGTTGTCGAGCGGTTGTTCGACTACCCGAACCCAAAAGGAAGACTTTGGGTGAAAAGGGTATTGATTTCATCTTTGTTGGATATGCCGAGCATTCCAAAGCTTATAGGTTCTATGTTATTGAACCTAATGATTCTATAGCGATTCACACCGTTATAGAATCGAGAGATGTAATTTTGATGAGACTAGATTCTCTTCAATGCCGAGGCCAAAGGACATAGGGGGTGTTTGGGAGTGCTTATATTTTTAACTTATGCTTATTTGCTTATAACTTATCTCCGTTCCAGAAAAGTCACTTTGGATCTACTTCTCAAAAAACTACTTATCTGCTTCCTGGGAACGTGATAAGCATTTTTTTTTTGAAATCCAAACACTCATGTGCTTCCTGGAAACACAATAAGCAGATAAGGATTTTTGAAACGCACTCCCAAACACCCCCATAGTTCCAGTACTAGTGAAACTAGTGAGGTTGAAGAACAAGCAATTGTTCCAACCGAATCTTTGATGCTTCGAAGGAGCAAAAGAGGAAGGATTGAAAATCATTTGGTCTCGATTTCCAAGTATACTTGGTAGAGGGATCAAGAGATGAGATTGGATCCCAATTCCTTTACTGTTATAGTGTTGAGGAGGATCCAAAATCATTTGATGAGGCTATGAAGTCTCAAGATGTTGCTTTCTGGAAAGAAGCAATACATGATGAGATGGACTCCATCATGGGGAATAATACTTGGGTATTATCGGACTTGCCACCGGGTTGCAAACCTTTGGGTTGCAAGTGGATCTTCAAAAGGAAGATGAAAGCGGATGGATCAATCGACAAGTTCAAAGCTCGATTAAGTGATCCAAGGCTCTAGGCAACGGGAAGGCATAGATTATTTTGTTACTTATGCCCTGGTTGCAAGGATCTCCACGATTAGATTGTTGATAGCCTTAGGTGCTATTCACAATTTAGTTATTCACCAAATGGATGTCAAAACGGCATTCTTGAATGGTGATTTGGAGGAGGAAGTTTACATGAAACAACCGGAAGGTTTTGTTATGCCCGGGATGGAGCATAAGGCATGTAAACTTGTAATGTCATATGCCGGGTTTCCTTCAATATTGGAGGGATATTCGGATGCAAGTTGGATCACCAATTTGGAAGATCACTCTTCTACGAGTGGTTGGGTGTAGTTGCTTGGGGGAGGTGCCATCTCTTGGGCTTCCAAGAAGCAAACTTGCATCACGAGTTTGACTATGGAGTCGGAATTTGTGGCATTAGCTGCTGCCGGTAAAGAGGCGGAGTGGCTAAGGAATTTGGTCCATGAAATTCCATTATGGCCGAAACCAATATCACCCATTTCTATCCGTTGCGATAGTGAGGCTACTTTGGCTAAAGCTTATAGCCAAGTGTATAATGGCAAGTCTAGACACTTAGGTGTTAGACATAGCATGATTCGTGAGCTAATCACGAATGGGGTGATTTCGGTTGAGTTTGTTCGGTCGCAACAAAATCTAGCGGACCACTTAACGAAGGGGTTAGCTAGGGACTTGGTTCACAAGTCGGTGATAGGGATGGGATTAAATTCCATCTAAATCTCTAACAGTGAGATACTCAATTCCCTTCTAATACAACGTTAGAAGCTGAATTCAATGGGAAAACTCGCTCTAAGGGATTGGAGCACAAGATGATCATCCCACGGTTTGTGCTCGGTACTGCAAGTGAAGGAGGTAACTGTTCTTTTGTAAAAATGCATGTGCAGGTGCATGAGGAAAAGAACTACCTATATGAGTGGGAAGTGTGGTCGCTTCAAGAAGCTTGGACTTGGCTTGGATGCACTCACGAATGGATAAGGACACATGGCATGTATAGTGTCAAGTTTATACTTTAGAGAGTCATTTAAATTCATATGTATGTTATTTTCTGGTACTCAAATGGGTTGACGGGTTCAATCCATAGGACACCCGGATTCTCGAGTATTTGAAATGTGTAATATACTAAGATGGAAATTCAATCTTTTAGATATTTTCATTTATGCATGAGTTTGTTTACCTGTATTGTACTTTTATTTTGTGAATCAAGGATTGCACTAAAATGGGGGAGGAATGTTGGTGATTTTAGTGAAATCATCATGTTCATTTTGTGTAGTTGGATTCACAAAGATAATAATGGGGTTGTTAGCTAAGCTATAACATGAGTTAGGAGGTGTGGAGTGCACACTCGTGTAAGCTAACTAGAACCCGGGATTGTTGGACGGTTAAAATCGACAAGTTACAAAGTGGTTTCATGAGCTGGGTGTCGGGGCCAGTTCTAGCGCCAGTTGGCTAGCGCCAAGACGGGCGCCAGGCTCTGGAAAGTTGCCCGCGCCCTTTGTGGCGCCAGTTGGCTAGCGCCAAGTCTGGCGCCAAGCTCTGGAATGTTACCCGCGCCCCTTGTGGCGCCAGTTGTCTAGCGCGGAAAGTAGCGTCGGCGTCTACACTGGTTTTTCACGTTTGTAATTGCCGTCATTAATTCCACAATCAATCTCATTGAATGAGAGATTATTATCAGTATTCAAAATATGTCGGTTACGATTCTCTAAAGGTGTATAAGTATGAATCGATGTAACACCCCAAACTTTAGTAAGTTGAAGGTTTAGTGCTTAGAGCAATAAGAGTGAAAGTTAGCAAAGGGACCATATTCCTAAGTATTGTTTTCTCTTGTGGCATTTTAGAATAAAAGGGAATTTGGTGGCTAAGGTGTTAAATTGGAAACTTATGTGGTCTAGAGTGTGAAATTAGAGTTATAAATCAGATGAAGAACCCTCATTCTTCATTTTTGGTGGCGGCTAAGGATTTGAGAAGAAGGATTTTGGAGAAGACCAACTTTTGGGAATTTGGAGTGGGAGAGATTCATCAAAGGCTTTGGAAGATCATCTTCTAGGTATGATTCTCTTCATTTATCTTCTTCTTCTTGTGTGTAATGGGTTTTGGTCAAGAGTGTGTGTTGGAGTTGGAAATCCTTGGGTTCAATGTTTTTGGGATTGAATCCCTATGAGTTGTGATCATTTCAGTAAGGAACTCCATCTTGTTGCTTAGTAACCTCCATTTTCTATGGATTGAGCTTTTTGGGTTTTGAGGTTTATATCCATGAATCAATAGGTGGATTTGATGGGTTTTATGTTGAATAGAATGTTGGAAATTGATTCTTATGGTTTATTATATCTAATGTATCAATTTGAGAGGTTTAGAACCGATTTAGAGAAGTTTGGGGATTGAGAAACCTTTGGGCTTTGGGAAGAAAATCGTGCAGGGAAAACCAGGGATCCGCGCCGATCTCAGCGCCGATGGATCGGCGCCACCATCGGCGCCAGGCTCTGTCCCCTTTTCCCTTTTGTCCGTTTTCGTTGTTCGTTCGGGTCTAGGATCGAGGCAGCGATTGGGGGATTGTCTTGGGGTTATGTTAAGGATGTTTGGGAGTATGGTTAGATGGTTTAACACCATTCTTGTGGTGCCCAATTCAGGTGCTCGGTTCGAACAAGTGTGGGTTTCGGAGCGTGTGTCGAGGTGCTAACGCTAAGGTGAGTTCCCTTATGCATTATTTCTATCTTTTAAAATGAATTGCGAAGAATTGATATGACTGAAAATGAGTTTACTTGATCATCATGAATCTTATGTTTTCTCATGCATGAAAAGTGTTATTTTACAAGTGGAAGGAGGATATTCCTCGAGTAAGTTTTAAAGCATGTTTTAAATGTTTATGTTTGTGGTAGAGTCGGGTTACACAGTGGAGGACCCCCGAGTTGCCGTCCCTGGCTTTGTAAGGTGATGAGTTGCCGTCCCTGGCTTTGTAAGGTGATGAGTTGCCGTCCCTGGCTTTGTAAGGTGATGAGTTGCCGTCCCTGGATTTGTAAGGTGATGAGTTGCCGTGCCTGGCTTTGTAAGGTGTTATTGGTCCATACCACTGTGTATACCCTTGTTTGAGCTCAAACTTGTTAAGTGTTATTTGCAAGGAAACGTGTCAAGTATTATTTGCAAGGAAACGTGTCAAGTATTGTTTGCAAGGAAACTTGTTAAGTGTTATTTGCAAGGAAACGTGTCAAGTATTATTTGCAAGGAAACGTGTCAAGTATTGTTTGCAAGGAAACTTGTTAAGTGTTGTTTGCAAGGAAACGTGTCAAGTATTGTTTGCAAGGAAACGTGTTTTGTAAAATGTTTTGTGGTTACGTTTTTAGGAGGGAATTCACTAGACCTTATGGTCTAACCCTTGCTTTCAAAACTTAAAAACCATTTTCAGGTACTAGTCGTGTATGAAGCTTCATATTATGAGGATGGAAGGTCGGGTCGTGGTAAAAGAGCGAGAGGTAGTGAAGACTTACCGAGTATCGTCGGGCTTCTTGTAGTATCTCAGTTGTGAAGGTGGTTTCCGCTGCGAGCTTAGAGTAAATTTGATGTATTGTAGACTTTGGGACCATTTTCGGTTGTAATGTTTAATCGTTTATTTTATGAGATTTCGGGTCGTTACAAATGGTATCAGAGCCATAGTTTAAGGGATTTAGGTGACCGGATGGGCCTAAACTTAAACTGTGGAGTTGAGTGGGACACAACTGAGATATAGGAAGCCATTAGGAATGACCGTAAACATAGGATATCTTGACAATAGTAGTGAGAACCCTCATGTAAGGTAAATTCAAGTAGCATCTGGCCAATGCTATTATGGATTTACAGGTGCATGGGTGTAATCAATCGCTATTGCCGGGATGGGTGGTGAGAGTGGCAGTATGTAGAAGGTTCTAACCTTGTGCTTGATAGCAAAGAGTTGATGTGTCATGGGAGATCCCTTGTGATGTGGTGTTTGTAACTTCTAGAAGGAGTGTTGTCTAGAATGTTGATGAACTGTCTAGAGGTAAACTCTCTGGGATAGGAAGTGAGAAGTAGGTTGGCATCTTGAAAGCCTTCAATTCAAGATCGAGTGAGGGAATCTAGTCTTGGATTCCTTAGTCAAACGGTTTAGTGGCAAGATTAATGAATGAAGGAGATCAGTGTTGTTTTGAGGTATGCATAAGAGTAGGAAGTGAGATAACTGGTTAGTTTGGTAAACCATGTAGAGTGGTCGATCCGATGGGCTATGAAGTACTTGTACAACAAGTTGTAGCATAAGTAAGAAAGCGGTTGTTGGTCATAGTATGGTGTCAGTGAAGAGTTGAAGTGAGCGCAACGGTTGACTTAGTTAGAGTGAATAGCCTTCCTTTTGCATATTGAATTCAATGCATTTTGTGGTTAAACGTATTATACGAGACTCTTTCATGTTAAAAAGCATGTACGTACATGATATGTTTTCTTGACTTGGGAAATGAGTTGACGCGTGCGAGCGTGTTTTCTTTAAAGTAATAGACAAACTCGTTTTCATTATACGATAAAGCTTTGAACTCAGTGATTTGCGAACTATTTCACGTTTTTTTCTTGTGGAGAGAATCTTCATTACGAAAATATTGAAAAATATTTTATCGCGAGGGTTGTTTTACAAACAAAATGAGTACTGACTCGTTATTTTCATGTAAGCGAGTGTTGGAGTTAACTGACCCACTTTGAGTAAGTGATTTCGTTCTGAATTCTCTAGCCGTATTGGAAAAGGTTTCGTTGGAGATGACCGTTGTGTCGGCATCGAGTTGGATGGACAAGGGTACGAAGTATCGTAAGAGTGCCTGTGAGCGATCCTTGCGATCGTTGTGTTTTACTAATCGTCTTGGGTGGTGTTGGCTCATACATACTCAAGCTTGTTTTATGATTTTGTGTCTACTGTATTTCTAAAGGTGTACAAAATGTTTTCAATCGTTGTGTCATTATGCATGAAGGCTAGGAACTCGCTAGGTCGGGAAGGGTATTACGATTGAGGTTGAGGAAAGGCTTTGGGAGTGGAATTTTCAGTTGAATAAGATGTGGTCGAGTTATGACCTTAGTGTTCCCATTAGGGGAAGTGGGTGAATACCGGGAGTCCCGGGCAGTGAATTTGGAATGTAGGTATGATAGTAGTTTGAGCTATTGCTTAGTTATGCGAGAATGGTTTTATTGCGGTAAGATTCGAAATGACCAAAGCGTGTCTGTTGGTGTGGTGGTAATAAGTAGCGTTACGTTACTTGATGTAATGTTATCAGCTTTGAGTCGGAGTACTAAGATGTTTGGTAATTAAAGTTCTACGCTAAGAAAGGTCTTGTGTTTCCTCAAGTGAGAGCGGTGGGGTATAAGTTGGTTATGATGAGTTGGACGAAGTGGATTCTGTTAGGAATCCTAGGTAGTCTAGAAGGAGTGGAATCTTCACATGTAGTCCATTGATATGGAGGTTTGCGACTGTTTATCATGTCTTAAGTTAGGGGCGTTGTCAGGAAACTGAATCGTGAGAATGAACCCGTTGCGGGCAAACGAAGGAGGTTGTCCGAGATTTGTGTAAATGATATGGAGTAGGAACACCTAGGGAGAGCAATCGGAGAACGGAAGATCACTAAAGTGAATGTGATGTCCATTGAGGTTTTGATGATCCTCTTATGTGTCAGATGTTTAGTATAACGGATTTAGATTGCGGAAAAATTTGGCGAGAAACGAGAATTTGTTCGAGGAGTTAGGAGAGGTAGATCCCAACGGGAAATCCTTGTTTGAATGTTACAAAAGTGAAAGATCGTGGTTGCATAAGTGATTTCTTATAGGGTATGATGATCCATATAAGAACGAAATGTCGGGGTAATCGAAGTGGGTGCGCTTTGGATAGTTGACCTGGACACATGGTTCGTCTAGACCCAGGAAAGGCAAGGTCGGGAAACGTTTTGTTTCGTATGAGATTGTGTTATGGGTGGCATGAAGGAGGTAATATCTCCTGTGTAAGTAAAGGCATCATGTTAGCTTGTTGTGATGCGGTCGCATGGTGCTATGGTGGTGTGAGGAAGCGGTAGCACTTAGTACCGGTGGATTGTGTAAGCCTTAGGTATAATGAAGAATTGCCGTAATAATGGAGTGGTCAAAGGTAGTGAGTATGTTTGAGTTGAGTGGGAACTCGTGAGTTATAGTTCAACAAGTTGGGGAAGGACTAAGTAGCGAGATAGACTCGATTGTGTATTCGGGAGGATGCGAAGGCAAATTCGAATTGTGTGAATGATCATGAGAGATTTGGTCTGCAGTGTGATGTTATGGGCCAAGAGTGCTCGGATGTGTAGTGACCGTAGTTGTCGTGCTAAGTGTGCCAGCTAGTGTTGTAGCAATGTGATGTTGGAGAGAGAGGAAACATCGAATAGAAGCCTTTTGGGGGTTTCAGATGAGGTGTTCGGTTTGTTAACCAGATTGTTGGAGCACGTGGGAGTAAGTTGACGTCGTGGTATGATTATGTTAGGAATAGAATGACGGAGTGGTGGTGGGTGGTTACCCGAAATAGAAACCAAGTGTTTCTAGTTGTAAGAGTCGCTAAGTAAGCATGTTTCTGGGATCAATGGGAGTCGGAAAAAGATGATGAGATGTTAGTCAAAATAGGGTGTAGTAGATGCGAAATCCTTAAGGAATGCGAGTTGTTTCTCATGTGTGAAAGGATTATTCGAGGAAGTAAAGGTTGGAGATCAAGAATGTGTAGTGACGTTGAACACTGGTGTCGTTTCAAGACGACTTGGTTGAATGCCCTAAGTTAGGATCTTGGTGCAACTGTTTGGTTAGGCGAGTAATAAGAAAGTGGTATCAGCATGTGGAAAGGTCGAGAGAGAGAAGGGCAAGTAATGTTTGGTGGGCTGTGCTCCACACCAACGTGGGGAGGTGAAGTTAGTATGTCGGATTAAGTGAGTAAATTTGGAAGTAATAAACTTGACAGCAATGCCAAAAGGTGCAGCGTTGTGTAGGTTGTCTTTCATAAGTGTGCGAACCATTGGGAAGAGTATTGAGGAAGGAAATTGTGCATGAGTTAAGTTAGTGACTCTGTGAGAAATGTTTAAACGAATTGGTCGTGCAGTGATTAATCTAGTGAGAATAGTATGGTGTGACCATGGTTACTCCTCTTGGTTGAGTGAGGGTAATCGAAGTTATATTTTGTGTCTAAACGCTTGTGGCAGGTAGGGATAAATCGATGTGCTTGCAGGATAAGTTGAATTCGGATAAGTGATCGCATCAAGTAGGAAGTATGGAGGTTCCTACTCTTAGTTACGTATAAGTCGGGAGTGGTGTTGTAGTCGACGGACTGTGGTCGAGGTGGTCCAGGAAAGGGAAATGTTTTCTGCTTAGACGATTGTTCGGTGGTGCACGATTCTGAGTGGTCATACGATGAAGGAACTCGAGGCTGTGAGTGGTCGGGATGGACAGGGTTGGTCTTGTGCCAATCTGTCAGGTGTGGGATTGTTTCTTAGTAATTGAATCTTATGTTATAGCGGGGGATTCCGCCAAGTTCCTCCTCAAAGGAAGTATAGGTGCATGAGAAGCCTTAGTTAGTCTTTTGTGGTCAAGATCGATCGAGTAGGGACAGTAGCCTACGAGTTAGAGTACCGTAAGAACCGAAGGGAATGCATCCGATGTTCCAGGTTTCGATGTATGAGGTGGTTGGCTGGGTTAGAAATGGCTACACCTTGGGAGAGTGTCGGTTTAGTGTGGGCATATTACCCGCATCCTTTCCAATAAGGAATTCCGGGGACGGAATTCTTTTAAGGGGGGAGTGTTGTAACAACCCAAACTTTAGTAAGTTGAAGGTTTAGTGCTTAGAGCAATAAGAGTGAAAGTTAGCAAAGGGACCATATTCCTAAGTATTGTTTTCTCTTGTGGCATTTTAGAATAAAAGGGAATTTGGTGGCCAAGGTGTTAAATTGGAAACTTATGTGCTCTAGAGTGTGAAATTAGAGTTATAAATCAGATGAAGAACCCTCATTCTTCATTTTTGGTGGCGGCTAAGGATTTGAGAAGAAGGATTTTGGAGAAGACCAACTTTTGGGAATTTGGAGTGGGAGAGATTCATCAAAGGCTTTGGAAGATCATCTTCTAGGTATGATTCTCTTCATTTATCTTCTTCTTCTTGTGTGTAATGGGTTTTGGTCAAGAGTGTGTGTTGGAGTTGGAAATCCTTGGGTTCAATGTTTTTGGGATTGAATCCCTATGAGTTGTGATCATTTCAGTAAGGAACTCCATCTTGTTGCTTAGTAACCTCCATTTTCTATGGATTGAGCTTTTTGGGTTTTGAGGTTTATATCCATGAATCAATAGGTGGATTTGATGGGTTTTATGTTGAGTAGAATGTTGGAAATTGATTCTTATGGTTTATTATATCTAATGTATCAATTTGAGAGGTTTAGAACCGATTTAGAGAAGTTTGGGGATTGAGAAACCTTTGGGCTTTGGGAAGAAAATCGTGCAGGGCAAACCAGGGATCCGCGCCGATCTCGGCGCCGATGGATCGGCGCCACCATCGGCGCCAGGCTCTGTCCCCTTTTCCCTTTTGTCCGTTTTCGTTGTTCGTTCGGGTCTAGGATCGAGGCAGCGATTGGGGGATTGTCTTGGGGTTATGTTAAGGATTTTTGGGAGTATGGTTAGATGGTTTAACACCATTCTTGTGGTGCCCAATTCAGGTGCTCGGTTCGAACAAGTGTGGGTTTCGGAGCGTGTGTCGAGGTGCTAACGCTAAGGTGAGTTCCCTTATGCATTATTTCTATCTTTTAAAATGAATTGCGAAGAATTGATATGACTGAAAATGAGTTTACTTGATCATCATGAATCTTATGTTTTCTCATGCATGAAAAGTGTTATTTTACAAGTGGAAGGAGGATATTCCTCGAGTAAGTTTTAAAGCATGTTTTAAATGTTTATGTTTGTGGTAGAGTCGGGTTACACAGTGGAGGACCCCCGAGTTGCCGTCCCTGGCTTTGTAAGGTGATGAGTTGCCGTCCCTGGCTTTGTAAGGTGATGAGTTGCCGTCCCTGGCTTTGTAAGGTGATGATTTGCCGTCCCTGGCTTTGTAAGGTGATGAGTTGCCGTGCCTGGCTTTGTAAGGTGTTATTGGTCCATACCACTGTGTATACCCTTGTTTGAGCTCAAACTTGTTAAGTGTTATTTGCAAGGAAACGTGTCAAGTATTATTTGCAAGGAAACGTGTCAAGTATTGTTTGCAAGGAAACTTGTTAAGTGTTATTTGCAAGGAAACGTGTCAAGTATTATTTGCAAGGAAACGTGTCAAGTATTGTTTGCAAGGAAACTTGTTAAGTGTTGTTTGCAAGGAAACGTGTCAAGTATTGTTTGCAAGGAAACGTGTTTCGTAAAATGTTTTGTGGTTACGTTTTTAGGAGGGAATTCACTAGACCTTATGGTCTAACCCTCGCTTTCAAAACTTAAAAACCATTTTCAGGTATTAGTCGTGTATGAAGCTTCATATTATGAGGATGGAAGGTCGGGTCGTGGTAAAAGAGCGAGAGGTAGTGAAGACTTGCCGAGTATCGTCGGGCTTCTTGTAGTATCTCAGTTGTGAAGGTGGTTTCCGCTGCGAGCTTAGAGTAAATTTGATGTATTGTAGACTTTGGGACCATTTTCGGTTGTAATGTTTAATCGTTTATTTTATGAGATTTCGGGTCGTTACAATCGATCACTGCCTTGATCGATAAACCGAAATAAGAGATTATCCTCGAGAGATTTCGTGATACCCGGGCAGATAGGGTCGAAATATCTCTTACGAAAAGCGAGCTCTCACGCGATCTCAGTATTTTATCCAAGTTATAATTGTCTATCCGTTTCTCTCTTTCTCGATATTGCTCTAAATTCCCCCAACAAACGTAAGAGATATTTGTCTTCGTGAAGAGAGATGGCGAGTGAACAGTCCGTGAGAGACATGACGTCCAAGTTCTCAAAATTGGAGAAGTTCGTGGGCGTTGATTTTCGTAGATGGCAGAAGAAGATGCATTTCTTGCTGACGACATTGAAGGTCGTGTACGTGCTGAGCACCTCAATGCCGGAGGTGATGGAGAACGAGACATTGGAGGTGACCTGGCGTCGCGGCAAATGGAAGAACGACGACTACATCTGTCATGGCCACATCTTAAACGGTATGTGTGACTCCCTCTTTGATATCTATCAAAATGTAGAATCCGCCAAAGAGCTATGGGACTCTTTCGAGTCCAAATACATGGCGGAGGATGCTTCTAGTAAGAAGTTCCTGGTTTGTAATTTCAATAATTACAAGATGGTGGACTCAAGGCCGATGATGGAGCAATACAATGAGCTTCTTCGCATTCTCGGCCAATATGCTCAACATGATATGAAGATGGACGAATCCATCTCCGTATCGAGTATTATTGATAAATTGCCCCCCTCTTGGAAAGACTTTAAACACATGTTGAAACACAAGAAGGAAGAGTTGTCCCTTGTACAACTCGGTAGTCACATGCGCATAGAAGAATCTCTTCGGGCGCAAGAGGCTGAGAAACCTAAGATAAAGAAGGTTTATGCACCTTCGGTGAACATGGTTGAAGAGGGAAAGGCTAACAACTTCAAGGGAAAACGGAAGTTCAACGAAGCCAAGAAAGAACCCAATCGAAAGGTTAAATTAACCTGTTGGGCCTGTGGGATGACCGGCCATCTCAAGCGAGATTGTCGGGTTGTCAAGAGTAAGAATAGAGCAAGCACAAGTGGTGTTGGGCAAGGATCCAAGGATCAAAACCCACGGCAAGGTCAGGATTTTGACTTTGGTTTTAATTCAAATGTGAATTATTTACCACTAATATCCGAATCTGTTTATGTGCAGGATGATGATGTTGCTTGGTGGATCGACTCGGGTGTTACAAGTCATGTGTTCAAAGATCGCCGTTGGTTCGCCTCTATGGAACCTGTTGAAGACGGATCAATGCTACACATGGGGAACGAGTCGAGTGCTACCTTTCTTGGATGTGGCTTAGTTAGGCTAGAATTTAGTTCTGGCAAAATAGTTGAATTTTTTGATGTTTTGTTTGTACCACAAATTCGAAAGAATTTGGTTTCCGGTAACATCTTGAATAAGTTAGGATATAAGCAATTTTGTGAGTCGGACAAGTTTATCTTGTCAAAGGATGTCTCTTTTGTAGGATTTGGTTTTATGTTGAATAACATGTTTAAGTTAAATTTGAATGAAAGAATTTTGTTTCAAATTTTGTTTATGATGCAATTGAATTGCTTTATGTTGCTTTATAAATTGTTTTATGTTGTAAATGAATTTTGTTTAAAATTCTGTTTATGTTGCATATGAATTTTTGTTTAAAATTTTGTTTATATTGCAAATGAATTTTTGTTTAAAATTCTGTTTATATTGCAAATGAATTTTTGTTTAAAATTCTGTTTATATTACAAATGAATTTTTGTTTAAAATTCTGTTTATGTTGCAAATGAATTTTGTTTAAAAATTCTACTTATGTTGCAAAAGAAATTGTTTTAAATTCTGTTTATGTTGCAAATGAATTTTGTTTAAATTTTGTTTATGTTGCAAATGAATTCGTTTAAAATTCTGTTTATATTGCAAGTGAATTTTGTTTAAAAATTTTGTTTATGTTACTTTATGAATTGCTTTATGATTGCAAATAAATTGCTTGATGGATTTTGGGGTGAAGCCATGCTAACGGCTTGCTTCTTGATTGAATTGAGTTCCCAATAAAAGGAACAAGATTACCCCATATGAACTTTGGTTCAAGAAAAGGCCGAACTTGAGTTATATTCGAGTTTGGGGCTGTCGAGTGGTTGTTCGACTACCCGAACCCAAAAGGAAGACTTTGGGTGAAAAGGGTATTGATTTCATCTTTGTTGGATATGCCGAGCATTCCAAAGCTTATAGGTTCTATGTTATTGAACCTAATGATTCTATAGCGATTCACACCGTTATAGAATCGAGAGATGTAATTTTGATGAGACTATATTCTCTTCAATGCCGAGGCCAAAGGACATAGGGGGTGTTTGGGAGTGCTTATATTTTTAACTTATGCTTATTTGCTTATAACTTATCTCCGTTCCAGAAAAGTCACTTTGGATCTACTTCTCAAAAAACTCCTTATCTGCTTCCTGGGAACGTGATAAGCAGTTTTTTTTTGAAATTCAAACACTCATGTGCTTCCTGGAAACACAATAAGCAGATAAGGATTTTTGAAACGCACTCCCAAACACCCCCATAGTTCCAGTACTAGTGAAACTAGTGAGGTTGAAGAACAAGCAATTGTTCCAACCGAATCTTTGATGCTTCGAAGGAGCAAAAGAGGAAGGATTGAAAAATCATTTGGTCTCGATTTCCAAGTATACTTGGTAGAGGGATCAAGAGATGAGATTGGATCCCAATTCCTTTACTGTTATAGTGTTGAGGAGGATCCAAAATCATTTGATGAGGCTATGAAGTCTCAAGATGTTGCTTTCTGGAAAGAAGCAATACATGATGAGATGGACTCCATCATGGGGAATAATACTTGGGTATTATTGGACTTGCCACCGGGTTGCAAACCTTTGGGTTGCAAGTGGATCTTCAAAAGGAAGATGAAAGCGGATGGATCAATCGACAAGTTCAAAGCTCGATTAAGTGATCCAAGGCTCTAGGCAACGGGAAGGCATAGATTATTTTGTTACTTATGCCCTGGTTGCAAGGATCTCCACGATTAGATTGTTGATAGCCTTAGGTGTTATTCACAATTTAGTTAGTCACCAAATGGATGTCAAAACGGCATTCTTGAATGGTGATTTGGAGGAGGAAGTTTACATGAAACAACCGGAAGGTTTTGTTATGCCCGGGATGGAGCATAAGGCATGTAAACTTGTAATGTCATATGTCGGGTTTCCTTCAATATTGGAGGGATATTCGGATGCAAGTTGGATCACCAATTTGGAAGATCACTCTTCTACGAGTGGTTGGGTGTAGTTGCTTGGGGGAGGTGCCATCTCTTGGGCTTCCAAGAAGCAAACTTGCATCACGAGTTTGACTATGGAGTCGGAATTTGTGGCATTAGCTGCTGCCGGTAAAGAGGCGGAGTGGCTAAGGAATTTGGTCCATGAAATTCCATTATGGCCGAAACCAATATCACCCATTTCTATCCGTTGCGATAGTGAGGCTACTTTGGCTAAAGCTTATAGCCAAGTGTATAATGGCAAGTCTAGACACTTAGGTGTTAGACATAGCATGATTCGTGAGCTAATCACGAATGGGGTGATTTCGGTTGAGTTTTTCGGTCGCAACAAAATCTAGCGGACCACTTGACGAAGGGGTTAGCTAGGGACTTGGTTCACAAGTCGGTGATAGGGATGGGATTAAAGTCCATCTAAATCTCTAACAGTGAGATACTCAATTCCCTTCTAATACAACGTTAGAAGCTGAATTCAATGGGAAACTCGCTCTAAGGGATTGGAGCACAAGATGATCATCCCACGGTTTGTGCTCGGTACTGCAAGTGAAGGAGGTAACTGTTCTTTTGTAAAAATGCATGTGCAGGTGCATGAGGAAAAGAACTACCTATATGAGTGGGAAGTGTGGTCGCTTCAAGAAGCTTGGACTTGGCTTGGATGCACTCACGAATGGATAAGGACACATGGCATGTATAGTGTCAAGTTTATACTTTAGAGAGTCATTTAAATTCATGTGTATGTTATTTTCTGGTACTCAAATGGGTTGACGGGTTCAATCCATAGGACACCCGGATTCTCGAGTATTTGAAATGTGTAATATACTAAGATGGAAATTCAATCTTTTAGATATTTTCATTTATGCATGAGTTTGTTTACCTGTATTGTACTTTTATTTTGTGAATCAAGGATTGCACTAAAATGGGGGAGGAATGTTGGTGATTTTAGTGAAATCATCATGTTCATTTTGTGTAGTTGGATTCACAAAGATAATAATGGGGTTGTTAGCTAAGCTATAACATGAGTTAGGAGGTGTGGAGTGCACACTCGTGTAAGCTAACTAGAACCCGGGATTGTTGGACGGTTAAAATCGACAAGTTACAAAGTGGTTTCATGAACTGGGTGTCGGGGCCAGTTCTGGCGCCAGTTGGCTAGCGCCAAGACTGGCACCAGGCTCTGGAAAGTTGCCCGCGCCCTTTGTGGCGCCAGTTGGCTAGCGCCAAGTCTGGCGCCAAGCTCTGGAATGTTACCCGCGCCCCTTGTGGCGCCAGTTGTCTAGCGCGGAAAGTAGCGCCGGCGTCTGGACTGGTTTTTCACGTTTGTAACTGCCGTCATTAATTCCACAATCAATCTCATTGAATGAGAGATTATTATCAGTATTCAAAATAGGTCGGTTACGATTCTCTAAAGGTGTATAAGTATGAATCGATCACTGCCTTGATCGATAAACCGAAATAAGAGATTATCCTCGAGAGAATTTCGTGATACCCGGGCAGATAGGGTCGAAATATCTCTTACGAAAAACGAGCTCTCACGCGATCTCTGTATTTTATCCAAGTTATAATTGTCTATCCGTTTCTCTCTTTCTCGATATTGCTCTAAATTCCCCCAACATAAAGTTGTAGAGATGTTGGAAGGATCATCTCTAAATCATTGCAAGTTCCACTTAAACATTTCTGGTTATCTCCCTCTAACGCATGGCATGCCCAAGTAGTCACCTCCCCATTAGCAAGGTAGAGTTCAATCATTGAGGGAGTATTACAGTACACGTTTTAGAGGAAGACAACCTCACCCTTCTTCAAATGTAAGGGGTTAATTCTCAAAATGGGGTTTTAGATCTTTGGTTTTTTTTGTATTAATAAATCGAGAAATGGGGTTTGATTATTTTGTTAATTTTTTGACGATGTCTATTATTGTTTTATATAATTTCATACATATTTTTTGAAATTTGTAAAATGTGACAAATTATTTAAATGACAATTTCTTCATTATCTCCATCCATGTGTTTACTTTAAACATCTTTTGACTTTTTCAAAAACCTCGTCATGGATGATCAAAGATCAATCTAATTAATAATTGATCCATTTTAAATGAATTGACGGATTGAGTTGTTAATTGGATCGGGAATCACATTATTTGTTGATTTTTGTATCACCTTAAATATATCTAACTCAAAATCCAACCTATTGACAACGTCAAATACAATATATACACTTATACTTACTAAGGAGCATACACAACTTCTATAAAATAAAGAAAACAAAGTAATACCTCCTAATAAAAGAGAAAAATAGTCGTTAAAGGTCTGGTTGCTTTAGGTTAAGGCGGACATATTATATGTGGGGCGATGATCCTCGTCTTGGCCAATAAATGACAATGAGATGAAGATTTTGGTGGTATTTATAAATGGAGATCAAAATTTAGTTGATTAACTAAAATTGGGAACAAAAACCCAATACATCCAACATTAGATCAACGCTTGGCTTGTCCCTTCCGTCGTTCTCCATTGCTTTGTGATCATATCCAATAATTAATTTTTGGGGTTTAATTAGGGTGACAAAATTTTGTATTAAAGTTTCATTTTTGGATGAAAGTTTGAAGAATTTATGGTACAAGGAAATATTGCCCTTCTTAAAACATGTGATGTTGTGTTAACGTAATTTGTTAGTTAATGATTCATTGATAAAATTGTCATAATTTGACAATTTACAACTTCCACCAAAACGCAATTAATATTTTAGCTAAATTTGGATATTGAAAAAATACTCAATGATGAAATGTATAAATTTAGGGCCATTATCTGGTAAGCATTTATTAGATCATTTACCTTACCGGATCAACATGGTAAGAGCCGAGAATTTTACCCGATAAGATCAATGATAAAGATGGAGAGTCTTACCGGATAAATTGTTACATACAATATATGTCTAAATAGACTACAGTTTTACCCGATAAAGTAAGTTAGAATGTTGACCTTTAACGATAAACGCTTACCAAGTAAGCGTTTATTTAAACGGTCTCTTAGTCTAAAAGAGTAGGGGTCTGTTTGATTTTAAAAAAAAAGTGTCAGAAAAACTCTTAAATCTGATTCGGTCAGATCATTGGTCATTAAGACCGTTTGATTTTTTACTTCAATAAGAGCTGAAAAAGTCTGACCCTCCTCTTATTTCACAAGAGGTACATAAAACTCTTAAATCCTCTTAAAATCCCTCCATCTCCTCCATCTCGAGATCGACTTTTTTCTTTGTGATCGCAACCATCGCCTCCATCTCCAGATCGTTGCCATCTCCATCTCCTCCATCTCCGTCGCCTTCATCTCCATCGCCATTATCTCAAATGCACCAGCCTAAATCGAAACTTCAATTCTCAAACCATGAAACAAACTCAGATAAATAAATATAAAAGAAATGAAGAGCAGTCAACACTCAACAACTAACAACTAGTAAACCGACACCCGAAAATCAAATTAAAATTCAAGGGAAAACGTAGGCAACCAACTAACAATTATTAGCCATATCAATTATCAAACAATTAGCTCCAGATATCATCTTTGTATACAAGAGCAAGAGTTTTGATTTGGGAAAAGAAACGAGAGAAAATGATTAATAATAATGGGTGTGTATATGACGGAGAATTACGTGTAAAGTTTTTATGGTTTTCAGTGATGATTTGCATGTTGAATTGTTTTTGTGTGGGTTTATGGAGATTGATGTGAGAGTAGAGAAAGGCGGTGTAAAGGAGGAAAGAGACAGAAAGTGGAATTCTAGCGAAGAAGGTGTTGGAAAGGGAACGAAACTGTAATGTACAAGTTTCTATAGTTTCAATTTAAAAAATCAAACAATCTTGTTGATTCAGATTCAGATTTCATACTTTAGACGTTACAAAAGCAAACACTCTTATAATTCAGATTTCAGACTTCGGCACCACCTCTTATAAATCAGAAGTGAAATAAGACTTCAGACTTCAGACCTCTTAAAAAACAAAATACACCTAGGTGTTTTAAATTCATCATACTTAAGTTCACTAAAAATTCCAATAAATGTAATTAAAATAACCTTCCTTTTGAGATTCGGTTAGGTTAGACCAAGTAATTAAACAATAGAGGCTTCTATTTTCTTAATTTTTTTTGCAATATTGTATAAATGTCTTTTCCTTGCTTTATAAGATTTAACAATTAATTAAGCAATCAAAACTTGTTTATGTTATGGTCATTTCCATCAATAAGGTGTCTTTTTATTTTATTGAGCGTTGATCCATCATCCATTCCTTTCTGAACTAGCTCGACGACCATTAAACCCATTCCCACCCAACCCTATCACATTCTTTGCCTTTTATTAGATAATAGCCACTTTCACCTATTTTTCGATCATCTGGTACTACAAAACCCAACCATATATACGATGTTAAGTTTGTGGCTAGCCGATCGGTCGAAAATGGGGACATTTGACTCGACTACTCGTTATGTGGGTTAGGCCACCCATACCTACTACGCCAATCAAGTTTCAAGATTATCCGCCCAACCAATCAAATAGACAATTTAATATATTATATATATATATATATATTGTTCTAAATAATAATATTTTCCTTCCTTTTCACTTAATCCTACGAATGATTATATGAAGAATATAAATTTATATGAGCTAAAGAAAAAAAGATAGTTTCAATCCTTCGACTTGCTTTTGCTACTCATTACATACTCCATATCCCCAAACCCAATTCCTTTCTACTTTCTAGCGTCATGATCAACTTATACAATTTCTTCACATTATTCCTCTCCATTATATGTCAGAACCCTAGTAATTGCGATCCATCATGCCCCAGTGGCCAATTCAATCTCGTCCCATACCCATTCGGCTTCTCCTCTAGCTGTCAAATCGAGTATAATTGCACCTCCTACGGCACTGCTTTAATTGGTGAATTCCCTATCCAACAAATAACCCCAGATGAGTTACACGTTAGTTGTCCCACCTGTTGGAATTTAGTTGAGATGTGAGAAACCTTGTCCCACTTAGGAGCCAAAACAAAGTCTAGAACACTTAATATACCCAAACTATAGAGCATTTAATGAATCATTTAATTGCTTGGGCTTGGAGTGTGATGTTCTCGGTGGGCTCTTTTTGACATATATATATATATATATATATATATATGAGTGTGGTGTTCTCGGTGGGCTCTTTTTGACATATATATATATATATATATATAGGGGTGGTATCGGGTACAAACCAACTAGTTTGTACAAACTCGTACAAACCATACCTAGCTTCATGATTTTGTAAATTTGGCTTCATGAATGTATATATATATATATATTTTGGCTTCATGAATATATAATTTGGCTTCATGAATATATCATTTGACATTTTTAACTAATTTTTTTACAAAAATAAGGGTATTTTAGGGTATTTTTGTAAAAAAATTAGTTAAAAATGCCAAATGATATATTCATGAAGCCAAATTATATATTCATGAAGCCAAAATATATATATATATATATATACATTCATGAAGCCAAATTTACAAAATCATGAAGCTATGTATGGTTTGTACGAGTTTGTACAAACTAGTTGGTTTGTATTTGATACCCAGCCTATATATATATATATATAGCCTTAGGTTCAAATGAGAAGTGCTAAATATTTGAGAAATAGAGAAGTAATCTTGGCCATTTATTCGGTCAAGATCGGTTATAATTCGTCAAATGTTGCGGCTTTGACTGGTTGAAAGTTGCTGTTGTTCCAAAAATAGAAGGGAAATTTCATAACTTTTACAAAAAACACGAGACGAGTTCATATATGAATCTGTGTAATTCACATATGAACTATACGTTCATATATGGACCTTTGTAATTCACATATGAACTCTTTATAACTAATTCATATATGAATCTTGTGATTCATATATAAACCTTTGTGTTTCATATATGAAACTAATTAACTGTAGGTTCATATATGAATCAGTTGAACCAATTAACTGATTCATATATGAACCTTTGTGATTCATATATGAAACTAACTAACTGATTCATATATGAAATGTTTTTAACTAATTCTCATATGAACAAATTAACTGATTCATATATGAATCACAAAGGTTCATATATGAATCACAAAGATGCATATATGAATTAGTTAAAAAGAGTTTATATGTGAATTACAAAGGTTCATATATGAACACAAAGGTACATATATGAATCACACAGATTCATATATGAACTCGTCCCGCGTATTTTTTACGAAACTACTCCTCTATCTTGTGCAGACCACGCGCAGACCACGCGAGGAATTATCTGCTGCTTCTTGGTCAAAGTTGTCGATCTTGACCGAATGAATGGCTAAGATCACTTCTTTATGTAACACCCAAAACATCAGGGCTAATTTGAACCTTAATTTATAACAAGTTATGACAAAGTAACATCCAAACTTTTATATAAGAAGAGAATTAACTATGAGGTTCATATTTACAATTATTGAATTCTCCAAATAACCTATTAATCTAATCATGTCAACTATAATCAGATTAATTGGGTTATCTAAGCAATCCATCAAAAAGCCTCATTGTGTTAGCTAACTCCTCCGCTTATCTCAAAAGTTGAATACTTCAAAAGTTCCCGTCCCACATCCCATTTACTTCCCTGAGCCTGTACCTAGTAAGAAGATTGAATTTGAACAATTAGGCTTACGCCTAGTGAGAACACTCAAATTCAAATTAAAACATTAACAGCTTTGAAACTCAGATATCCAAAGCATATAAATAAACCTGTTCACCATCGTTCTTACCGTATACGTACTCAACTCAAAGACAGGAACATACCCGATTATATGACTATGACTAATATTCAGAAAGTCATATCATCAAAATTCAATAACCTACTACGAATCAAAAGTAGGAGTTACCATTAAGTGCCTGGCCGACCCCTCACCTTTTAACAAAACTAGGAATTAGTGCCCCGCCGATTCCACAATTCCCCATCATAATCTGAAGTAGGATTCACCATTAGATGCCCGGTCTAATCCATATTTCAGGCAACGGGAACACCTTTAAGAGCCCGGTTAATTCCACGTTCATCACATCATAACATAAATGGAAATTACCTTTAGAGCCCGGCCCATTCCACATTTATCGAATTAACGAGAAATACAAATTACTTTACGTATTTTCCACGTTGACAATCACCTCTCGAAATGGGATTAATAATCCACATTATAGGCCAACGGAAATAACGGTTAGTGCCCCGTCTATTCCACGTTTATAAAACAAAAATGGGAATTACCCTTCAGAACCCGGTCTATTCCACATTTATCTACTCAATAGGAATTACCATTAGGAGCCTGGTCTATTCCACATGATCACATACTACTCGTGTCTATGGATCCATTACACTCAATAATGTATATGCATGTAAACATATCCCACTGCATTCCATAACACTTCCAATTTCTAGAAACACCAGATGATCATGCTATGAAATGCATTTGCTTGTTGCTAATCTTAATTCACATGCTAACCCACCAATTAGATTATCTAAGGGGATTGAAAGTGAACTTATATCATCTTGGTATGCAAGCATGACTTGGTTTTCAATCTGGAAGCATGTATTTGATATCATCTGTGATTGAAAAATATGATTATTTTCACTGATTTGAATTTCATTTGTTAAGTGTTCAAACATTTTTATTCAGTAGATATTAAATATAAATCTTTGTATTTCTTTGATCATAGTTGACTCTTTTATTTGAAGTAATTAACTGTCATGTGTGGAGTCTCTGCTTTATTCGAGGGGGAGAACACAGATTGTTTTGATAAGCAAATTTTGAGGGGGAGAGACTTCTTTGCATCTGAAACTGAAAGAAGAAGAGAATAGTTCTTCATTTGAGGGGGAGAGAATCTGGATATCTGATTTATATCTGATAATTTTTTTTTCATCGTCAAATATCAATTCAGGTATAAATCTCTGAGATATCATTCAGGTATGTTTTCTAAATGCAGATGTTAATTGTAAAATTTTTAATGCATTTGTGTAGGGGGAGAAAACAGGTAAAAAGGGATTTTATTGAACATAGTCATTATTTTTATATAAGATTTCAAAATCAAATATATTAATAATTTTTGATATTTTGAAAATTAATAAGTTTTCTTTAAATAAGAAAATTTATTTTTATTTGAAATACTAAAAATTATAAATATAATTGTATTTTGGTATTTTATAAAATAATGATTTTTTTTAGAAAAAGGGTTTAAAAGAAAGTTTGACCAATTTTGACTTTAGTTTCCCGGTTTTGAATTTTCTTACTGTTCATCTTCTCTCATTTTGTGCGAATTCGGTTTCTGATCTTCTTTTCTTCAGTGTGATCCCGTATACGACTCATATCAGGTAAGTTTTCGTACCATTAATCTTTGGTATCACATCCGTTTATGTTCGATTTTGTATTCAATTTCATCCATTAAAATCTGTTTTATCATCTGTTCGCATGATCATTTTTCATTTTCTAGGGTTTAACTCAAATTAGATGCTTAAAAGTGTGTTTTAATGTTCGTTTTAGTGTTTAAAAGCATTTAGAATAGTTTTCGATCTGAGTACTTCTTTAATTTTAGGATAATTTTGAGTTTTTGATCTGTTCGTTTACTTTTCGCATCATTCAACTCAAGAACTCGCAATGATCTATTGCGAAAACTCAACTTTTCGCAATAGGCAGTTACGAAAACCTCACTTTTCGCAATTACCTATTACGAAAACCTCACTTTTCGCAATAGTCCTTTGCGAATTCCTTGTGTGTGTGTTGAAATTTTTCTAAGTCTAAGTTTTCGCAGCAGTTCATTGCGCAAACTTCACTTTTCGCAACAGTTACTTGCGAAAATCTCTATTTTTCGCAACAGTTAATTGCGAAAACTTCTCTTTTCGCCTCAGTGCATTGCGAAAACCTACACTTAGGAAAATTTTCAAGTTTTTTTTCAAATTTTATTTTTAGGCAATTTGTTTTACACTTTGTTTCTTTTATCTGTTTTTACTAATATTTCTTGTCTTAAATGAATATCTTTCACAGATTTGATGGCTTCTGATGATGTTCAAGAACATGAACAGGAGGTTCAGGAAGGAGAGCATGATCCTTCAGAACAAATTTCGAGGGAGAGACCTCTTCCTTCTCAAAGATCTTCTGGTGCTGATCTTTCTTCCATAAGAAGTACTCCGAATGATGTTTTTCCAAGAGATAATTACATCAAATATCTTCCGAACAATCATTATGTGGAACTTGATCGGATAGATATTCATCCGATCATTCGTTCGATTCTTCTAGGGCATCCTCTTTCATATGCTTTATCGGCTCGATGCGACGTACCGGAAGTTTATGTTCAACAGGCATGGAATTCAATTACGAAGATTGTGAATGTCTCGCCTCCCAGATTTAGCATTGAGATTGACCAGTTCACGACATATCTGGATTACGCACGTCTTCGTCTGATACTTAATCTTCCAGAAGCAAATTCCAGAGCAGGAATGACGGGATTTCAAGAGTATCCACCTGAGGAAGAAGTTCTAGCTGGGATTAGAGCATTGGGGTATGACGGAGAGTTATCTATGGTTAGTCATTTCAGGAAGAACAAATTACCACTTCCATGGTACACGCTTTTCTCTGTGATCATTAGATGTTTGACAGCCAAGGCTACGGGTACAGATAATGCAAGCTTGCATTTTCTTCGTTTATTTCATGTTGTCATCTATGATCTTCATGTTGATTACGCCATAATTTTTTGGACCGAGCTCAGTGAGATAGTTCATTGGAAGGTGACTAACAAGTCCAGAAATTTCTTACCAAACATCAGATTCTTGTCCTTAATTGTGAGGAGTATGCTTAGAAGCAACAGAGAGATTCCTCGCAGAAACAATTGGCCCATTGCACCAGACTACAGAATGGCTTATATACAAAAGCTGAAGCGATCGTTTGATGTTTGTATGCCTATTCCTCCTGCACTTATTCAGAATTACGCTGATCCAGAAGATGATGCTGTTGAATCTTATTGTGAAGAGCACGGGATTGTGATTCCATCTAGAGTTGCTCAAGATGTGAATGAAGAAGCAGAGCAAGAGCATCCAGCTGAAGAAGAACATGCTGAGTCTAGTAGCTCTGAGTCAGATAGTGCAGATGAAGAAGACACAGATGATAATGGTGATGGTTCTGAGGGTAATGATGATGATGGTGGTGATGATGATGAAGGACATGGGGGAAATAGGATGGATACTGGAGATTATTCTTTTAGAGAACCTATTGTAGAAGGGATTTCAGTAACTCATACTGCTGAGTCTTCCGAAACGATACCCATAGATTCTCATGTTGGTCACTTAGAAGTGGATGAACTTGATATTCGGGCAGCTCAGGAAACGGGTATTGCTTCTGCACATGTTACTGCTTCTGTGGCTTCTCCAAGGGAAAATATACAGCAAGTGATTGATAATATCGAAGGTACTGATATGATATCTGGGGCAGATATTGTTAGACAAATGGAAGAACAAATGGAAAAGGAAAAGCAGGATCAGTTAGCTAAGGCAAGAGCCTTCTTGAAAGGTAAAGGTAAGCTATCTGAGGCTCAGAACATTCCAGTTGTGCCTCCTTTCAGACGTCCGACAGGGGTTATTATCCGAGAACCATCTGATCAGCCGTCGGGTCGTCCTGTTATTTCCACTCCACCTCCAGTCAGTCAGCCTCCGCCTTCTATGTCTGTTCGCCCTTCTCTCAGAGATCAGTCAGCTCCTCACGGTACTCAAGGTATGTTTCTTGAAGATTCTTCTCTCACAGAGCTATCAGATGCATTTTATGCCAGATTATTATCTGTTTCTCCGCCAGATCAGCAAGATTTAGATCTCATGTCTCTACTGAGAAATTTTCAGCCTCATCAAACTCAGCCTCCGCCTCCACCTCCGCCTCCTTCAGAAACTAGCTTTTCGTGTCTTGAAGCTCGAGTTGATTCTCTTTCTACTGAATTTCATACTTTCACGTCTACTATTCAGCAAAGTCTTTCCAGCATCGAAAAGGGAATTTCTTTAATGACAGACGCGCTATCGTCGCTTTCTGATCGCGTAGCAAAGCATGAAGAAACCTGTCAGACTGCTGCTATTTCGTCTCTTAAACGGCGACATGACCGTGATGACCCGGATCATCAAGGCCATGAGGGGGAGAGCTCAAAGAGACAAAGAGTAGAAAGTGTAACTATTGCTGAAGTTATTGTTGATTCTGCTGTTCAAGCTACTCAAGAAAGAGAAAGAACCGATGCTGAGCAGGCTGATGTTGTTGAATCTGTTGCTGTTGTTGAAGATGATGATATTGATGAATTTGGAGTAGAAGATGATGATGTATTTGAAATTGTAAATGATATGCTTGATATACTTCTGGACTGTGTTGTTAATAGTCAGGACGAAGCTGAAGTAGAAAGACAACGAGAAGCACATCCAGAGCTTATTCTTGAAGAAATGATGAATAGGATTGATCCGGCTATCTTAGCTTCTCAGCTAAACTATACTGAACCAGAAAATGTTAATCATCTTCAGATGGTTATTCATTTAAATCCAGATACTGAGCCAATTTCTATGGAAGTTCCTGAAGCGACAGATAATGAATCTAGAGAAGAAATGCGGAGTTTCTTTGCTAACTTCATAGAGATCAATTCGGATGATGATGACAATACAAAGTTTGAGAAAGCTTGGAAAGTAAAAGAAGAAGATTTAGATGACATTGTGGTCATTTCAGATTCTGAAGATTCTGATCAAAGTGAGTCTTTTGTGGATCAGAAAGATTTAGAGAAATCAGAATTTCTTTATGAAGATCTTCCTGATCTGTCTATTCCTAGATATCCTATTCCTGAATCTACGATACCTGCCTCCTTTGAAGCTCCTGCTTATACAGAAGTTCCTGAAGTGCCTGAAACGGCTACTCCTTCTGTTGATCCTTCTTCTGATGCTCCGACTTCCACTGTTCCTCCGAGTACTTTCGAAAGTGGAGAGTCGTCGAGACCTCGTAGAAAATCTTCTAGATCTGAAGCTTGGGAAAGAGCTAGACAAAGGGCAGCTGCAGAAGTTCTTGATCTTTCTGGTATCGCTCCTCGAATTCTTCATCCTGGTCCTGGTTTGAATCGTGTAGATTGACTTGAACAGTTAGAAGCTAGGCATCAAGCTACAAGAATCCGTTCTGCTTTTCTTGAAGATTCTGAACTCAAATTCTTTGTCAGGAAAAGAAGACACGTGAATCTCTTTGCCATTCTTGGAGTTGAAAAAGAAAAGGAATGGTTTCAATATGAATTCTTTATGTTCATCAGGCATCTTCGTCAAGGTAGACTTGCTACATATTCTAAGCATGGTATTGTTAGAATATTAAGAGTCGAGATGCGTACATTTGTTAGGATATTCTATCCGGTTTTCTTTGTGGAAAGACGTGACTGCAAGACTTATCAATTCAGCGAAGCTGATCTAGATGATCTGGACATTGATGATATTGAAGTCATGTTTCAACAATTTCGGGAGATGCCGATTCGGAACAACGACACACTCAGGGCGATGGATGCACTAAGAAGATTTATTAGGCGTCTTATTCGGTTCTATCGAGTATTTGATTTCCAGATGGCCTTGGAAGGCCATCAACCTGTGGTTAATGTTACTCGTCCAAATCGACGTTTTCCCAACCTCGATGTCATTCCTCTGTTCACGATCGTTGAAGATCCTTATGGGATAGTTTATCAAAATCAGCAAAGAGAACGTCTTTTCTTGAGATTCGATGAGATCGGCAAATATTCGGACGGTACTTTGAAGGTTATTCGGTTGCAAGTAGAACGTCGTCTGAATGATGCCTTGAAGACACTCTCGGATGCTCAACAAAGATACGGAACTGAAACTCCAAGGATCTCTCTTCTTCGAAGAGTTTTTGAGACTCTTGAAACCAGATTGGAGTTCAGAAGAACTCTAAGACGCTTGGAAGTTATAATTGGATTAAATCGTCAAAGAACTCTGTTCCAGCGCCATTGATTACAAAGGGGGAGATTGTTAGAACATTTTATGTTGTAATCAATGTGTATTTAAGTAAGCTTGTAGCTTTCTTTTAGTTAGTTTGACTTTCTAAGTCATGGGTATAAATACCCTTTCCTTCCTTGTTTTGTACAACTTTTGCTAATATCAGAGATATACAATTTCTACATTTTCTCTCTATCAAATTCACTTTCTTCTTCATTGATCTTGTAATCTACAAATATTCTTCAAAAATTATATCTAGAAGATATTCTGAAACCTCGATCCAAAATGAGATAATAAGTTTCAATCAAACTTATACCCTAAATAAAACCATCACGGACCCTAAAACTAATTTTCTAAATTAATTCTAAAACTAATTTTCCCAAAATTAGTTCTAAAAATAATTTCCCAAAATTAGTTCTACCGAATCCATAAAACAAATCCATTACACTTTATTAATAAAAGTCCATACCTCAATTTAATTAAAACTCATACCTTAATTTAATTAATTTACTTATTAACAAATTTAATATAGGAACCAACATCAAAACCAATTTGAA
This sequence comes from Saussurea involucrata, assembly GCA_033807775.1. Taxonomy (NCBI): domain Eukaryota; kingdom Viridiplantae; phylum Streptophyta; class Magnoliopsida; order Asterales; family Asteraceae; genus Saussurea; species Saussurea involucrata. Next base: position 27,451,686 of record CM066316.1, read on the forward strand.
AATGAAATATCGGCCTACAGATCGAGATTTAATTTAATTAAGTTACTTATTAACCAATTTAATATAGGAACCAACATCAAAACCAATTGAAAGATTAAATACACTCCCGGAATTTAATTCCGGATCCCTACCACCGGCCTATTACATACCGGGTCTCAAAATTGTTTTTAAGTCCATTCTGGTACACAACCATTCTGGGCTTTAAGCCCACTTCCGGTACAACAATTTAATTCCGGTCCTTTGAAAATTCTGAATCTCTTTATTCCTATTCTGGTCCATTTAATTCCGGAACACATTTATAATTTCGGAACCCAAAACTGTCCACCCACTTCCGGTATTTTAAAGGATTCCAGATCCTAAACCCAGTTCCAAAACTCACCAGTTCCGGATTCTAAACCAGTTCTGGAACTTCTCTAATACCGGAACCTCGTCCAATTTCGGAACCCAAACCCAGTTCCGGAATTTTCTAATACCGAGACTACGATTCAGTATCCTCAATTTACGTCAAAATTAACTCCAAAATCCATCTAAAATACAGTTTGTAAACCAATTTTCATCTCATACAGATTTACCAATTCATTCAGCCTTTTTATATACCATATCTGATTCAAATTGTAAAGCTTAAAATGAAAAAGGATGAACTCACCTGGATGGAAGTTCGTAACCCAACAACCCACAATCTTCTTCACTGACTCGATCAATCTCTCTGAACAATAATCCCAACTGGTATTACTAATCAGTTTAAGAATTTAAAGAAGAATTTCCAAACCTTACCACAAAATCGATTTCCTGCTTCTTCTTCTTCTAACCTTTTTCTTTCTTTCTCTTCCTGTGTTTTTCTTTCTTCTGGACTGACCTCCCCAAAACTGATTGAGATAAGAAACTATCTCAATCATCTTACCTTCTCCTAAAGTCATCTCATCTTTCACAAATGACCAAACTAGTCCCTCAAGTTAATTTGCAATATTAACTTTAAACATAACTCAAATTATCAAATCAACCCCGGAGTTTATAAATACAAATAGTCCAAACTTAGAATAAATTACAAAACGATCCCAATCACATTAAATTATAACTTAATGAAAATTCGGGGTGTTACAATTTATTTCTCAAATATTTAGCACTTCTCATTTGAACCTCTCCCTATATATATATATACATATATATATATATATATATAGGGTGCGTTTCTTTTGAAAACCAAACAATTTGTACAAACTTTGCAAACCACTATATTAGGCAACAACAAATATATTTATGGTAATTATTATCATTCATTAATAATGATTGTGATATATATGGAAGATGATTAAGTTCATTAATTATGATCATGACTTTAAATTAGGAAACATAATAAAATCAGATATTTATTAGACTTGATGAACGGCTAAGATTGGTTTGTATAGTTTGTACGAATTGCTTGGTTTGCAAATGAAATGCACCATATATATATATATATATATATATATATATATATATATATATATATATATATATATATATATATTAAATGTCAAAGATAGGGACTTGGACCTTGGGGCTCTTGGGGTCTCGATGGGGTCGAGATTCAACGATTGAAGAACGTGTGCGGTTGTGCATACAGAGGCTGGCGCGGATCACGGCGCGACTAGAGCCGCGGGAGTGATCTCGCGGAATACTGGTTTTACATGGAACAGTGCCCGGCGCGGGTTGTGGGGTGACTTGGGCCGCGCCAAGAGTCGCGCGAGACTCTGTTGTCTCGTCAAACAGCGCACGACGCAGATCGCCGCATGGGTCCACTGGCGCCAACACTCGCGCGGACCGTTTGGCAGTTTCTGGCAGTTGGTGACGGAAATATATAAATACCCACACCATTCCTCTTCGATTTAAGACGATCTTTGATCATTTTCTGGGTTTCTTTCATCTTGTCTCCATCTTCAAACATAATATGATTCTCTAGATTCAAGTCTGATACTTGAATACGATTGTTGTATCCTCGGGACAAACGCCAATACCACCGACGAATTTTTGTCTTATGACACTGCTTCCGTGCAGGCCTTAATCGGTTTGATTTCAAGAACAATCTACGAAAGTCAAGTAAGGTTTAAGTTTATTGTTGTATTTGATGTTACGATTCTGATTTGTAAAAGATTGTTTATCAAATTTTATACAAATTTCTACTCATTTCTTTGTTGAGCATGTACAAAATCAATTATATGATTGATAACTCCTAACAATCTAAGACAAATTTTTTGTTAAGAAGCAATGGATTCATTGATGAAGAATCATGTGGAGAAACCCGAGAAGTTCAAGGGTTCAGACTTCCATCGTTGGCAACAAAACATGTTGTTCTACTTGACAACACTTCAGGTTGCCAACGTACTCACGGAAGAAGAACCACCGGAAAATCCACCGATAGGAGCGGACGGGGCTGCACCAACGCAGATACAAGTCTCCGTGCATCAGAACTCTGTCGAGAATTGGAGGTCTAATGAACAGAGTTGTCGAAACTATATTCTCAACGCTCTCGAAGATTCCTTATATGGCATATACTCCTCGTTTAGAATGGCAAGGGAGATATGGGCTTCCTTGGACGCAAAATACAAAACGAAAGTGGCGTGCTCCAAGAGGTTTGCGGTAGGGAAATTTCTAAATTACCGGATGACTGACAATAAATCTGTGTTGAAACAGGTTGAGGGATTGCAAGTGCTTGTCCATGAACTTGATGTGGAAGGCATGGGCTTAAACATTAACTTTGTTGTCGGATTGATGATCGAGAAATTGCCTCCCTCGTGGAAAAACATTAAGTTGTACTTGAAGCATTTGACGGAGGAAATCACTCTCGAACAATTACTCCTCAAGATACGAGTGGAGGAGGACAACAAGATGAATGAAAAGGCCGATGCGAGCACGAGTGAGCCACACGCCAACATGGTTGAAGGAAGCACATCGAAATCAAAATTTTTGAAATTCAAAGGGAAGGCTAGTGCATCTAAGGGGTCTTTCAATTTCGGAAAGGGTCCCTGCCCCACAGAAAAAGTCTTTCAAGCGGATGGTGTGCTGTTGGGTTTGTGGCAAGCCTGGACATAAAGCCAAGGATTGTCGATACAAAAAAGACCACAGTGGTGCCGGGGTTAGTGGAGGTGGTGGTGGTGGTGCATCTACTATCCACGCTGTAACACCCGTAATTTTCGGATAAGCATAATTTCGAATCAGTGAGAAACCGGTCTTTTAAGAAAAATATGAAAGGTAATATTTTGGGTTAAATCTTAGATTTTATGGTCTTGTTAGATGAGGAATTCGAATAAGAGTCCAACGGTACTTTCCGGAGCGAAATCGGAGCTATAACGAAGAAGTTATGGCCAAAACAGTTTCGGTACATCTTGTGCGACTATGACCAGCGATAATGACCGTGTCATTGTCGCGTATCATTGTCGCGCCAAGGGTACAACCTACGGTACACCTTGTGCGACTATGACCAGTGACAATGACCGTATCATTGTCGCGTGTCATTGTCGCGGACGGGTACCTGGTTGCTGTCAAATACGAATTTCATCCCCCAAACTTCATTTCTTCATATCTCTCTCATTTCAACTCCGATTTTGGTGATTCAAGTGGCTATGGTTCCGATTTTGAGAGATCTTCAAGGATATAGAAGGAGTTTGGAAGATCATTGGATGATTCAAGGGTGTTTGGTGATGGTAAGTCTCGAATCTCCTCCCTTTCTCTCCCAAATCGTTTTCCCTTTTCTCCCTCACAAACCCTAACTGATTTTGGGGCTTTTTCATGGAGATTAATGTGTTCCTTCTCCATTTTATGCTAGTGGTTTCATTCATTGATGCAAGAACAAGTCTCATCCACATCACTAGAGATTTTTGGGGTTTTCTAGGTTTTCATCAAAACCTAAGTGGTGAGTTCATCCTCCTAGCTTCTATACTTTTATATGAGTTATAAATGTTCCATTGATGATCTCCTAGTGTTTTGTTTATTCAATTTTGGTTTGGATGATTTTGGAGAAGTTAGGTTAATATTGGGGTTTTGGTCAAAATGGAGATTTTAATATAAGATGTTTGGGGAATAGTTTTGAAGTGGTTGAATATGAATATTCATGGTTGGAAGTTATGAATTTAGGTTTTTGGAAGTTTTGGCTTGAGGATGCAAACTTCATCAAAGGAGCTTACGTTGGAGAAACTCTAGATTTAGCTTAAATCTAGCAAGGGGAGTTCAAGTTACTTTGCGAAAACGTTGTACATGCTAAAATGAGTATTTTACAAATATGTGTGTGTTTTACTTGAAAAGATACGTGGTTGAGTTATTTGGATAATTTAATTCTTTTGAAATGTCTATCTTCATAAATGTGTAAAACGCCCATATTTGGGGCTTTTGAATATTTGGATGGTTAGAAATCATATTTTGTCTTAAAAAGGTTAATTGCTCAAAATGAGGTTTATTTGACGGTTTAATCATGTTAGTGTAAATTGATTTTATAAACCATGTGGGAAATACCCGATTTAGTGTCAAGAGTTATTTTGAGAATTGTAAAGGTGCGAGTCCTTTTGGGAAAACCCTTTTTGCTTAACTGTGTCAGGTTTTGGGTTAATAACGGCTTTGTGGTACTTGTTTACCTAACTGGGGCTTAGATGCATTTTATTGCACATTATTGATATTTGCATGCTTGGGTGTTTTGTCATTCCGGGTTGAGCATGTTTTGGTAGACTGTGTTGCATTGGATCCATAGACAAGTGAGTCAGTCTTTAATTGATGGTCTATCTCTTTGTGCACGAGGAGTGGACTATGGGGACGCATGGTTATATGTGTAGGCCGTGAGGGCCACTAGCGAGTAGGCAATAAGGGACATTGAAGTCCTTGAGGTGTAACTCGTCTAGACTGGATATGCAATAAGGTCGCCTGTAAGTCCTTGAGGTGTAACTCTACGGGGTATGCAATAAAGGCAATCTATTTATGGCTTGAGGTTGTGATGTCTTTATGGCATGGGAACTAAGGTCGGGGCTTGAGGTGTAATCCAGTAACATCACGAGTGACTTAACTTTGTGTGCCCGTCACTTTCGATGGAATCGAGTCTCCCCTGTCACCGAAAGGTGTGGTTTTGGGTATATGTTTTTATCCATATTTTCGGTGACGTACTTTATTTATACGAACTATATTCATGGTTATTGGCAGGGTTCTATGCTTCATACTTATTGGATGTTTTGGAATATTGGAGTTTTGTCCATGTTTATAATTCTTGGGATATTTACGTCTAAACATGTTTTGAGTGAGTTGGAGTTGGAATTCATTTTAGAAAACGCTTTATACACTTTGGGAACTTTTCTCCTAGATTTTGTGTGCGTTGGAAAATGAGTCATTTATGCCCGCTTGGGAAACCCTTTGGAAATAATAATCTTTGTCGCAACTTTCAACGAAAGATTTATCTAAATCGTGACTAAAACCACAACCTTCCGATTTATGATTTTTATGTAGTCATGATAAAATGCTTGAACTCACTAGGCGTAAGCCTAACCCTTTTTATTTGTCGGCATGTGCAACAGGCTCAGGTTGGGGTAACTCTAGCTACATTATGAAGTGGCGGGTGCTAGTAGTGTGCACGAGAGGCAAAGTATTTAGTGAAGTCTTCCGCACTTGTTTGGACTAGCAACTTGTGTTGTGTTAAGTGACACCCGTTTAGGTTGTTTTATTTGGGGAATTATAATGTTTTTAATTCCAAGGTATTTTGAGGAATAAATTGTAGAAATGAATTTATCTATTTTTGTTGATTATTGAATTTTAAAGTTAGTTGCTCGTTCCAAATTTGAGGGTGTTACACACGCCAACCTCACTCAATCTCCTAACCAATTTGTTGGTGTGATTGAGACTCACATGGTCTAAAATGCTATTGGTTGGTGGGTCGACACCGGGGCTACTAGGCACATATGCAATTCAAGGAGCCTGTTTGCTAGCTATCAAAAGGTGGATGATGGAGAACCGATGTTCATGGGAAACGCTTCGATTCTTGGGATTGAAGGTAAAGGGAAAGTCATATGGAAGCTAACTTTCGGGAAGGATTTGATGTTGACGGATGTGTTACATGTACCCTCATTAACTAAAAACATGATTTCTGGCCCTATTCTCAGTAAGAAAGGGTTCAAAGTTGTATTCGAATCGGACAAGTTTGCCATCACCAAGGGTGGTGTGTATGTGCGTAAGGGTTACCTCAATGAGGGGCTCTTTAAATTAAGTGTTGTAACCGACATTGATGCCGCCAATGTAAATAATAATAAGGCAGGCACAAACACTGCTAGTTCTGTGTATATTGTTGATCCTTCTTACCTTTGGCATTCGATTGGGACACGTCAACTTTAGGTCATTACAAAGAATGATCAAACTTGACATGTTGCCCAAGTGTTCCTTTGATAAATTATCTAAGTGTGAGGTATGTGTAGAAGCAAAATACACAAACCATCCACATAAATCGGTTGAAAAATCAAATGAGGTTCTTGGGTTGATTCATAGTGATTAGTGTGATTTCAAGGCAACTCCTACAAGAGGAGGAAAGAACTATTATATTTCTTTCATTGATGATTGCAGTAAGTATTTCTATGTGTATCTAATGCATACAAAGGATGAGGCCTTAAACATGTTTAAAACTTATAAGGCCGAAGTCGAGAATCAACTCAACAAGAAAATCAAGGTAGACTTGCTACATATTCTAAGCATGGTATTGTTAGAATATTAAGAGTCGAGATGCGTACATTTGTTAGGATATTCTATCCGGTTTTCTTTGTGGAAAGACGTGACTGCAAGACTTATCAATTCAGCGAAGCTGATCTAGATGATCTGGACATTGATGATATTGAAGTCATGTTTCAACAATTTCGGGAGATGCCGATTCGGAACAACGACACACTCAGGGCGATGGATGCACTAAGAAGATTTATTAGGCGTCTTATTCGGTTCTATCGAGTATTTGATTTCCAGATGGCCTTGGAAAGCCATCAACCTGTGGTTAATGTTACTCGTCCAAATCGACGTTTTCCCAACCTCGATGTCATTCCTCTGTTCACGATCGTTGAAGATCCTTATGGGATAGTTTATCAAAATCAGCAAAGAGAACGTCTTTTCTTGAGATTCGATGAGATCGGCAAATATTCGGACGGTACTTTGAAGGTTATTCGGTTGCAAGTAGAACGTCGTCTGAATGATGCCTTGAAGACACTCTCGGATGCTCAACAAAGATACGGAACTGAAACTCCAAGGATCTCTCTTCTTCGAAGAGTTTTTGAGACTCTTGAAACCAGATTGGAGTTCAGAAGAACTCTAAGACGCTTGGAAGTTATAATTGGATTAAATCGTCAAAGAACTCTGTTCCAGCGCCATTGATTACAAAGGGGGAGATTGTTAGAACATTTTATGTTGTAATCAATGTGTATTTAAGTAAGCTTGTAGCTTTCTTTTAGTTAGTTTGACTTTCTAAGTCATGGGTATAAATACCCTTTCCTTCCTTGTTTTGTACAACTTTTGCTAATATCAGAGATATACAATTTCTACATTTTCTCTCTATCAAATTCACTTTCTTCTTCATTGATCTTGTAATCTACAAATATTCTTCAAAAATTATATCTAGAAGATATTCTGAAACCTCGATCCAAAATGAGATAATAAGTTTCAATCAAACTTATACCCTAAATAAAACCATCACGGACCCTAAAACTAATTTTCTAAATTAATTCTAAAACTAATTTTCCCAAAATTAGTTCTAAAAATAATTTCCCAAAATTAGTTCTACCGAATCCATAAAACAAATCCATTACACTTTATTAATAAAAGTCCATACCTCAATTTAATTAAAACTCATACCTTAATTTAATTAATTTACTTATTAACAAATTTAATATAGGAACCAACATCAAAACCAATTTGAAAATGAAATATCGGCCTACAGATCGAGATTTAATTTAATTAAGTTACTTATTAACCAATTTAATATAGGAACCAACATCAAAACCAATTGAAAGATTAAATACACTCCCGGAATTTAATTCCGGATCCCTACCACCGGCCTATTACATACCGGGTCTCAAAATTGTTTTTAAGTCCATTCTGGTACACAACCATTCTGGGCTTTAAGCCCACTTCCGGTACAACAATTTAATTCCGGTCCTTTGAAAATTCTGAATCTCTTTATTCCTATTCTGGTCCATTTAATTCCGGAACACATTTATAATTTCGGAACCCAAAACTGTCCACCCACTTCCGGTATTTTAAAGGATTCCAGATCCTAAACCCAGTTCCAAAACTCACCAGTTCCGGATTCTAAACCAGTTCTGGAACTTCTCTAATACCGGAACCTCGTCCAATTTCGGAACCCAAACCCAGTTCCGGAATTTTCTAATACCGAGACTACGATTCAGTATCCTCAATTTACGTCAAAATTAACTCCAAAATCCATCTAAAATACAGTTTGTAAACCAATTTTCATCTCATACAGATTTACCAATTCATTCAGCCTTTTTATATACCATATCTGATTCAAATTGTAAAGCTTAAAATGAAAAAGGATGAACTCACCTGGATGGAAGTTCGTAACCCAACAACCCACAATCTTCTTCACTGACTCGATCAATCTCTCTGAACAATAATCCCAACTGGTATTACTAATCAGTTTAAGAATTTAAAGAAGAATTTCCAAACCTTACCACAAAATCGATTTCCTGCTTCTTCTTCTTCTAACCTTTTTCTTTCTTTCTCTTCCTGTGTTTTTCTTTCTTCTGGACTGACCTCCCCAAAACTGATTGAGATAAGAAACTATCTCAATCATCTTACCTTCTCCTAAAGTCATCTCATCTTTCACAAATGACCAAACTAGTCCCTCAAGTTAATTTGCAATATTAACTTTAAACATAACTCAAATTATCAAATCAACCCCGGAGTTTATAAATACAAATAGTCCAAACTTAGAATAAATTACAAAACGATCCCAATCACATTAAATTATAACTTAATGAAAATTCGGGGTGTTACAATTTATTTCTCAAATATTTAGCACTTCTCATTTGAACCTCTCCCTATATATATATATACATATATATATATATATATATATATATAGGGTGCGTTTCTTTTGAAAACCAAACAATTTGTACAAACTTTGCAAACCACTATATTAGGCAACAACAAATATATTTATGGTAATTATTATCATTCATTAATAATGATTGTGATATATATGGAAGATGATTAAGTTCATTAATTATGATCATGACTTTAAATTAGGAAACATAATAAAATCAGATATTTATTAGACTTGATGAACGGCTAAGATTGGTTTGTATAGTTTGTACGAATTGCTTGGTTTGCAAATGAAATGCACCATATATATATATATATATATATATATATATATATATATATATATATATTAAATGTCAAAGATAGGGACTTGGACCTTGGGGCTCTTGGGGTCTCGATGGGGTCGAGATTCAACGATTGAAGAACGTGTGCGGTTGTGCATACAGAGGCTGGCGCGGATCACGGCGCGACTAGAGCCGCGGGAGTGATCTCGCGGAATACTGGTTTTACATGGAACAGTGCCCGGCGCGGGTTGTGGGGTGACTTGGGCCGCGCCAAGAGTCGCGCGAGACTCTGTTGTCTCGTCAAACAGCGCACGACGCAGATCGCCGCATGGGTCCACTGGCGCCAACACTCGCGCGGACCGTTTGGCAGTTTCTGGCAGTTGGTGACGGAAATATATAAATACCCACACCATTCCTCTTCGATTTAAGACGATCTTTGATCATTTTCTGGGTTTCTTTCATCTTGTCTCCATCTTCAAACATAATATGATTCTCTAGATTCAAGTCTGATACTTGAATACGATTGTTGTATCCTCGGGACAAACGCCAATACCACCGGCGAATTTTTGTCTTATGACACTGCTTCCGTGCAGGCCTTAATCGGTTTGATTTCAAGAACAATCTACGAAAGTCAAGTAAGGTTTAAGTTTATTGTTGTATTTGATGTTACGATTCTGATTTGTAAAAGATTGTTTATCAAATTTTATACAAATTTCTACTCATTTCTTTGTTGAGCATGTACAAAATCAATTATATGATTGATAACTCCTAACAATCTAAGACAAATTTTTTGTTAAGAAGCAATGGATTCATTGATGAAGAATCATGTGGAGAAACCCGAGAAGTTCAAGGGTTCAGACTTCCATCGTTGGCAACAAAACATGTTGTTCTACTTGACAACACTTCAGGTTGCCAACGTACTCACGGAAGAAGAACCACCGGAAAATCCACCGATAGGAGCGGACGGGGCTGCACCAACGCAGATACAAGTCTCCGTGCATCAGAACTCTGTCGAGAATTGGAGGTCTAATGAACAGAGTTGTCGAAACTATATTCTCAACGCTCTCGAAGATTCCTTATATGGCATATACTCCTCGTTTAGAATGGCAAGGGAGATATGGGCTTCCTTGGACGCAAAATACAAAACGAAAGTGGCGTGCTCCAAGAGGTTTGCGGTAGGGAAATTTCTAAATTACCGGATGACTGACAATAAATCTGTGTTGAAACAGGTTGAGGGATTGCAAGTGCTTGTCCATGAACTTGATGTGGAAGGCATGGGCTTAAACATTAACTTTGTTGTCGGATTGATGATCGAGAAATTGCCTCCCTCGTGGAAAAACATTAAGTTGTACTTGAAGCATTTGACGGAGGAAATCACTCTCGAACAATTACTCCTCAAGATACGAGTGGAGGAGGACAACAAGATGAATGAAAAGGCCGATGCGAGCACGAGTGAGCCACACGCCAACATGGTTGAAGGAAGCACATCGAAATCAAAATTTTTGAAATTCAAAGGGAAGGCTAGTGCATCTAAGGGGTCTTTCAATTTCGGAAAGGGTCCCTGCCCCACAGAAAAAGTCTTTCAAGCGGATGGTGTGTTGTTGGGTTTGTGGCAAGCCTGGACATAAAGCCAAGGATTGTCGATACAAAAAAGACCACAGTGGTGCCGGGGTTAGTGGAGGTGGTGGTGGTGGTGCATCTACTATCCACGCTGTAACACCCGTAATTTTCGGATAAGCATAATTTCGAATCAGTGAGAAACCGGTCTTTTAAGAAAAATATGAAAGGTAATATTTTGGGTTAAATCTTAGATTTTATGGTCTTGTTAGATGAGGAATTCGAATAAGAGTCCAACGGTACTTTCCGGAGCGAAATCGGAGCTATAACGAAGAAGTTATGGCCAAAACAGTTTCGGTACATCTTGTGCGACTATGACCAGCGATAATGACCGTGTCATTGTCGCGTATCATTGTCGCGCCAAGGGTACAACCTACGGTACACCTTGTGCGACTATGACCAGTGACAATGACCGTATCATTGTCGCGTGTCATTGTCGCGGACGGGTACCTGGTTGCTGTCAAATACGAATTTCATCCCCCAAACTTCATTTCTTCATATCTCTCTCATTTCAACTCCGATTTTGGTGATTCAAGTGGCTATGGTTCCGATTTTGAGAGATCTTCAAGGATCTAGAAGGAGTTTGGAAGATCATTGGATGATTCAAGGGTGTTTGGTGATGGTAAGTCTCGAATCTCCTCCCTTTCTCTCCCAAATCGTTTTCCCTTTTCTCCCTCACAAACCCTAACTGATTTTGGGGCTTTTTCATGGAGATTAATGTGTTCCTTCTCCATTTTATGCTAGTGGTTTCATTCATTGATGCAAGAACAAGTCTCATCCACATCACTAGAGATTTTTGGGGTTTTCTAGGTTTTCATCAAAACCTAAGTGGTGAGTTCATCCTCCTAGCTTCTATACTTTTATATGAGTTATAAATGTTCCATTGATGATCTCCTAGTGTTTTGTTTATTCAATTTTGGTTTGGATGATTTTGGAGAAGTTAGGTTAATATTGGGGTTTTGGTCAAAATGGAGATTTTAATATAAGATGTTTGGGGAATAGTTTTGAAGTGGTTGAATATGAATATTCATGGTTGGAAGTTATGAATTTAGGTTTTTGGAAGTTTTGGCTTGAGGATGCAAACTTCATCAAAGGAGCTTACGTTGGAGAAACTCTAGATTTAGCTTAAATCTAGCAAGGGGAGTTCAAGTTACTTTGCGAAAACGTTGTACATGCTAAAATGAGTATTTTACAAATATGTGTGTGTTTTACTTGAAAAGATACGTGGTTGAGTTATTTGGATAATTTAATTCTTTTGAAATGTCTATCTTCATAAATGTGTAAAACGCCCATATTTGGGGCTTTTGAATATTTGGATGGTTAGAAATCATATTTTGTCTTAAAAAGGTTAATTGCTCAAAATGAGGTTTATTTGACGGTTTAATCATGTTAGTGTAAATTGATTTTATAAACCATGTAGGAAATACCCGATTTAGTGTCAAGAGTTATTTTGAGAATTGTAAAGGTGTGAGTCCTTTTGGGAAAACCCTTTTTGCTTAACTGTGTCAGGTTTTGGGTTAATAACGGCTTTGTGGTACTTGTTTACCTAACTGGGGCTTAGATGCATTTTATTGCACATTATTGATATTTGCATGCTTGGGTGTTTTGTCATTCCGGGTTGAGCATGTTTTGGTAGACTGTGTTGCATTGGATCCATAGACAAGTGAGTCAGTCTTTAATTGATGGTCTATCTCTTTGTGCACGAGGAGTGGACTATGGGGACGCATGGTTATATGCGTAGGCCGTGAGGGCCACTAGCGAGTAGGCAATAAGGGACATTGAAGTCCTTGAGGTGTAACTCGTCTAGACTGGATATGCAATAAGGTCGCCTGTAAGTCCTTGAGGTGTAACTCTACGGGGTATGCAATAAAGGCAATCTATTTATGGCTTGAGGTTGTGATGTCTTTATGGCATGGGAACTAAGGTCGGGGCTTGAGGTGTAATCCAGTAACATCACGAGTGACTTAACTTTGTGTGCCCGTCACTTTCGATGGAATCGAGTCTCCCCTGTCACCGAAAGGTGTGGTTTTGGGTATATGTTTTTATCCATATTTTCGGTGACGTACTTTATTTATACGAACTATATTCATGGTTATTGGCAGGGTTCTATGCTTCATACTTATTGGATGTTTTGGAATATTGGAGTTTTGTCCATGTTTATAATTCTTGGGATATTTACGTCTAAACATGTTTTGAGTGAGTTGGAGTTGGAATTCATTTTAGAAAACGCTTTATACACTTTGGGAACTTTTCTCCTAGATTTTGTGTGCGTTGGAAAATGAGTCATTTATGCCCGCTTGGGAAACCCTTTGGAAATAATAATCTTTGTCGCAACTTTCAACGAAAGATTTATCTAAATCATGACTAAAACCACAACCTTCCGATTTATGATTTTTATGTAGTCATGATAAAATGCTTGAACTCACTAGGCGTAAGCCTAACCCTTTTTATTTGTCGGCATGTGCAACAGGCTCAGGTTGGGGTAACTCTAGCTACATTATGAAGTGGCGGGTGCTAGTAGTGTGCACGAGAGGCAAAGTATTTAGTGAAGTCTTCCGCACTTGTTTGGACTAGCAACTTGTGTTGTGTTAAGTGACACCCGTTTAGGTTGTTTTATTTGGGGAATTATAATGTTTTTAATTCCAAGGTATTTTGAGGAATAAATTGTAGAAATGAATTTATCTATTTTTGTTGATTATTGAATTTTAAAGTTAGTTGCTCGTTCCAAATTTGAGGGTGTTACACACGCCAACCTCACTCAATCTCCTAACCAATTTGTTGGTGTGATTGAGATCACATGGTCTAAAATGCTATTGGTTGGTGGGTCGACACCGGGGCTACTAGGCACATATGCAATTCAAGGAGCCTGTTTGCTAGCTATCAAAAGGTGGATGATGGAGAACCGATGTTCATGGGAAACGCTTCGATTCTTGGGATTGAAGGTAAAGGGAAAGTCATATGGAAGCTAACTTTCGGGAAGGATTTGATGTTGACGGATGTGTTACATGTACCCTCATTAACTAAAAACATGATTTCTGGCCCTATTCTCAGTAAGAAAGGGTTCAAAGTTGTATTCGAATCGGACAAGTTTGCCATCACCAAGGGTGGTGTGTATGTGCGTAAGGGTTACCTCAATGAGGGGCTCTTTAAATTAAGTGTTGTAACCGACATTGATGCCGCCAATGTAAATAATAATAAGGCAGGCACAAACACTGCTAGTTCTGTGTATATTGTTGATCCTTCTTACCTTTGGCATTCGATTGGGACACGTCAACTTTAGGTCATTACAAAGAATGATCAAACTTGACATGTTGCCCAAGTGTTCCTTTGATAAATTATCTAAGTGTGAGGTATGTGTAGAAGCAAAATACACAAACCATCCACATAAATCGGTTGAAAAATCAAATGAGGTTCTTGGGTTGATTCATAGTGATTAGTGTGATTTCAAGGCAACTCCTACAAGAGGAGGAAAGAACTATTATATTTCTTTCATTGATGATTGCAGTAAGTATTTCTATGTGTATCTAATGCATACAAAGGATGAGGCCTTAAACATGTTTAAAACTTATAAGGCCGAAGTCGAGAATCAACTCAACAAGAAAATCAAAATTCTAAGGTCAGATCGGGGAGGAGAATACGAATCCCATGACTTTGCAGAATTTTGTGCTACACATGGCATTGTGCATCAAACAACCGCCCCATACACTCCTCAACAAAATGGAGTGGCCGAGCGAAAGAATAGAACATTGAAGAACATGATGAATTCAATGTCGATCACGTCCGGAGCTCCACATTATTTATGGGGTGAGGCGTGTCTTACTGCAAATATGATCCTAAACAGGACCCCCCACAAGAAAAGTGATAAATCTCCTTATGAGCTTTGGAAATGGAGATTACCGTCTACAAAAGGATGAAAGTGTGGGGTTGCCTTGCCAAGGTTCAAGTCCCTTTACCAAAAAGGACTAAACTTGGACCTAAAACCGTTGATTGTGTATATATAGGACCTGCTTATAATAGTGCTGCATATAGATTTTAAGTTTATAAATCGAATGTGGATGACATAAGCAACAATACAATTATAGAATCTGTTGAGGCAGAGTTCTTTGAGACAATTTTCCCATACAAAGAAAAAGAGGGCAATACCTCTAATCGAGGTAAACAACCGATTGATGATACACACTCTCACGTGAACATTGATTCAACTAAGAGTGATCAATCGAGGCATGATGAAACCTCTAAGGTTCAAGAAGAAATGGAACCTAGAAGATGCAAAAGGGGAAGAATCACCAAAAACTTTGGATCGAACTTTATAGACTTTAATGTTGAAGGAGAACCTCTCTCTTATAAGGCTGTCATGGAATCATCCGAGGCACCTTATTGGGAATAGGCCATCCACAGTGAAACTAAAATTGCAAGAATTATATGGTTAGATGGAAAGTTTGTTAAACATAATAAGTGATGGTTTAACTAGAACGAAAATTGAAGGACCAATTTTGTAAATGGAGAATGTTGCTTGTTAGACATAAAAGCAAAAGTACAATCATTTTGGAAAGTACAACACTCCACCCTCTCCTCCCTTTTGAAAAAAGTGACGACCTCTCATCTGTCCTATTCACCTTTTTCGGCCAAAAAACACACACAAGTGTGTGTTTTTGTTGCATGAAGAAAATATCTATTCTCTCTTTCAATAGGTTTTGGTGAAAAGATCTCTTCCAAGCATTTGGAGCTTTGGGTGTGCACTTGATAGATGAATTCTCCTTTGAATCCTCCAAAGTCTTCAAAGGTATGATTTTACCTCTATCTTCATCCATTTTTCTAGTTGCTATATTACTTGTACAATGGATCCTCTTTTGAAGTAGAAGAAGTTTTTTTTAGTTATAAGCTTCCGTTGCATGTTTTTGTTTGGTATCTCTTCTTCTTCCAACAGAACCAATAGCCGTTGAACCTCTAGCTAATATATTAATCTCAAGTTTCGCATCTTTGTAGTTTTCCTATGTTTTTGGTCTAAATTTACGCCAACTTTCGATCAAATATAATTAACTGCCAATAAATATAATTGAAAATCTTGTAAAATGCAAGCAATAACATTGACTTCTATGTTTTGAATGTTTTTTACACGTCAAATGTATTTTATGAAGTCAAAGAAATGTATATGGTCCCAAATAATAACATCATAAATTTCATAACTGACAATAAATAAAACTGTAACCGAAAAAAAAGACAGTTATTAACTTTTTGAATAGTAAAAAAAATAAAATCAATAAATCTTAGTTGAATTGAGAAGAGATCAGCAGGCACAACTTCTTTCTTGCTCGGGTTCTGAAATTGTTGTTGGAATTCTTTGAAAATACCTATCATAAACAAACTCAAGGTTATATTATTAAAAAAAAAACATAACATCCCTTTAGGTTTAGTGGTATCCACAGTTTGGTTTAAGAGGTCTAACCCCCTTTTAACAAAAGATTTGGTATGATGACGTGATCAAACCAGTCAGACCGGATTATAAATATGTGGTTAGGTTAGACTAGTCTGCAGGGGTTTGGGATTATTGTGGGTTTTTTGAACTATGAACTAATAAATTTAAGACTTGTAAGAAATGGGATAAAATTTAGAGCATGACCGAAAATAGTTTGATAAAATTTGATTAAAGTGATATCATAGTAGCTGCTGTAAACTGCACCAAACCATTTTTGGCTATTTTCAATCCAAAATCCAAAAACGTTCGGGTTTTGTCTTGTTCAACGATTTTCGTGGTGAATGATTTTCCATAATAGCACTATGAATGTTTTATATTTTGTAAAGAAATTGCATTCTAGACCGAAACAAGTAACCTTAAGTTTGATCATTAACTGGTATCTAGTTGTTTTCAAGACTCGTCCTTCTCGATTTCCACAAAAATGCAAAAAAAATGCTTAAGAAGATGTACTAACATTTCATTTACATCTTGATGTTCATGTTCATTGGCGAGTGCGGTTTTCGCAACACAAAGGAAAGCATCATCGACGTTGTAATTCTCTTTTGCGGATGTCCCGAAGTAAGGTATGTTTCCCTTCAAAGCACACCACTCTCTGGCTGTCTTCTCAGAAACCTTCACATAATAAATACTCACCCAATATAGCTTATTAACATTTAACCTTTACATCTTTTTGAAAAACTACTTCAAAAGGCTATTTAGGACTTTTTCACTTATTTTAATCATGTACCTTAATTGTGCAAAGTTGATTACCGACAACCCTAACCGTCTCCGTCTCCAGAAACACCAATGTGAAGGGCATTTTTTTTTGTTTCACTTAGCAGCTCAGAGAGAGGCTAGGGGGAGGGCTGACATTGAACCAATTTGGGCAAAATATACCTCACCCCCTTGCCTACTGAATTATGTACCATATATTTTTGACATATATGATATATACCCTAAACTTTTTATGCCAATTCATTTTATGTTATCATCTAGCTTATTAGCTACTTTTACAAAACAATGTTACTTTATCATCTTCTTTAGAGCATCTCCAACAGATGTTCTACAATTGTTTTAAAAATAGAATTTCAGCCGTTAAAATCTCTAAAGTAAATACATTGAACTCTATTATGTATCTTATATAGAGATTCCAACATTAGTTATACCATTAAAATATTCTATAAATTAATCATCTCAATCTCAATGCATTTAAAAAAATTACAAAAGATTAGGGGACATTCAATCTCATTTGTAAAAATAATAAAAAAAACATATTTCTTTTTTCGATATTAAAATAATCTATTTTTCTTACCAAATAGCCGAGCTAGGCTTTCACATATATAATAGGTAACTTAGTAGCCGACAACTAGTTTATTAAATAACAACTAGTTTACAAACATAACCATATTAATATCTGTAAATACTTACAGCTCGACTGCTACCTCCATCTGTATCCACCTTGTTTCCCAGCAAGACAAATGGGAAACTCTCGGGTTCACTTGGATCGGCCTAGAGATAAGTAAACGAGATTTTCAGTCATATTATTATTTTTTTAATTATTTTGTCTGAATAAAATTAATGATGAAAAAATAGTATATAAAAACCTGTTTTAGAAACTCTTCATGCCAAGTTTGTAGGGTCTCAAAAGTTTTCTGAATGTTGACATCATAAACAAGAATGCAACAATCAGCCCCTCTATAAAAAGCAACTCCAAGGCTATGAAACCTTTCTTGTCCAGCTGTGTCCCATATCTATTCATACATCAACGATATTAATTTCATAATTTATTGTTTATTTTCTAGGCATGTTTTAAGAGTCATGAAGTTAATGACATAACATTTTTTAAAACTTAACTTATAGCGACAAAAATGTGTATTATATGTATAGTTGAATTCTGCTAAGAAGTTAAAGTTAACGTGATAAGTTGAAGTACGTTAACGTGAGAAATATAAGAAGTGTTTATCAACCATTGGATAAGAAATAGATACACATTAGGATAGACCCCTGACACGACCAGTTTGTTCCCGAGAGACATAATGTACCTCTTTCGTGATAGTTATTCAGTGGGGACATACTGAAAGTGGTGACATACTGTTTTTTTGCAATACTTCTCATTTTGGGGGGATAAAAATAAAACTGACTTAACTACTTTAAGAAATTTATACCAAGTCACTCAGAATACACCTCCAAAAAACATTCGATAACACGGAATTTCTTCAAAAATTGTTATATAAAAAGAATAGTCTCTAAAGAATTACTTCTCAAGTCATTTTATCATTTAATTTAAATACTTTAAAGGATTTTTTGGTTCATGGATTTTGAAGGAATTGGAATAGATAATTTTTTTGACCAAATTCTAAATTATATGTTTAAGGAATCCATCGTTCATTTGCTTAAGTGAATAATTGAATTCCTACTAACCACACACGTTTGGAGAAAATTCCATCAAATTTCATTCAAGTTTTTTAAAGTAAAATTCATTTGATGAATTTCAGTTCCATTTTGCGAACCAAATACCTCCTAAGTTTTTACTTTTAATCCCATTATTTTTTTGTCGTCAAACTTTCTTTAAACAATATTGTAACCTTTTTTATAAGATGTAGCTAGTACTATAAATTAGAAGTCTTATCAACTATTTTATAAAACTAGGTTGCGGGTATCCTATGAGGTCCATGATATAAAACCGGAGAAAACGAGCTATGTGGCCGTCCTAACACGTCCATACGATAAATTGGAAAAAAAAACGAAAACTAAATTGCTATGATCAATCACTTACTTGCAACGTCACGAGCTTGTCGTCTATATGCAATTCTTTTGTCACAAAATCAGCACCGATCGTCGCCTTATATTGTTTGTTGAATTTATTATAAACGTATCTAGAATCGGGGTTAATTTAAGCAAGAGAAAGACTTAAAAATTGTCATGATTGTAACGACAAACACCAACACCCTGAAATTTGTGTAACAATCCATTTCAAAATCAATCAGTTTTGTTACACTCGATCGCTACACTCATTATGTAATATTTGTATATACCATGACAAAACTGTTGGAGGATACTGATTCATCAAAGATGTCTTTCCAACCCTGCAAGAAATGAAAACCAAAATAATAATTTAACACCGAAAATTAACCTTAAAATTTGGTCGGCCTAATCCCTCTATTCTGATTTTAACAAAATATACCTTAAATTGATTAAGGGGGTGTTTGGGATTGCTTATATTTTTGACTTATTTGTTTATAGCTTATCCTCACTACAAATAAGCTATTTGGAGTCTTTGGATAGGAAAAAATCAAAAGTGCTTATAGCTTCTCCTCACCACAAATAAGTTGTTTTTGATAAGTCATTTCATACCTACTTATTTGCTTCTCCTTATTTTCCTGTTTATCCAAATTACCTTTTTACCCTCAATTTTTAACAAACCCTATTTGCTTAATATAGAAGAATGTCCTTTTTGGTCATTTTACATAAATAAGCAAACTTTTGCCAAACACTAAAAACTCCTTATTTGCTTATCATGTTTCCACAGTCCACACTACAGAAAGCTAATCCAAACACTTTTTAAAAAACTCTTTTTGCTCACCACATAAGTTGATAAACACTTTTGAAAAATAAGCATAAGTTAAAAATATAAGCAATCCCAAACACCCCCTAAATGGGTAAAATCAGTAAATGAGATGATGAATAAGTTATATATATATATATAGAGAGAGAGAGAGAGAGAGAGGGGGGTTCAACGGGAACAATTACGAAAACGTGAGAACATTTGAATAGGCAACCATCATAAGTGATACTGTATGGGGATGAAAAAGTGTGTGGGCGACTACCACCAAGGTCGCCACTCGGCAGTGCCTTTTCATACGTATATCATCAGTTTATCAATGGTCGTATGTTTCAGTTGTTCTCACGTTCTTGTAAAATAGTATGGTTCTCATTTGAACCTTTCCACATGCAGAGTTGGGTTCGAGTGATTATGAAAGTTATGGTGAGAATGGTAAGAATAGATCTTCATGCTGGATCAATCCTAATTGAAGATCAACACTCATGAGATACACCAAGATGCACCTGGTCAATTCTCGTCCTCAGCGTAATTCATGAAGTGTTTTGAGATTAAAAATGATCCAAGTGTCTAAATCAATTTTTACATTTCTCACCTTAACTTTTTTTCTCACGATCCTTGGTTTCCACGTACATTCATATGTGTGTGTAAATATATATATATATATATATATATATATATATAGGTGAGGTATCCGTTGCAAACCAGTCAGTTTGTGCAAACCCCGTGCAAACCAATCTACAATCATGAATCTGCAATTTTTTTATGTTGATGCTTCATGAATCTATATTTTGGCTTCATGAATATAAAATTTGGATTCATTAATATATAATTTGGCTTCATGAATCTATATTTTCCGATAGAGCCCTAAAATGCCCTTATGGATATAAAAAAGAAGTTATGGATATAAAAAAATAAGTTACGTGATTAGTGGAGATGAAACAATATGCTAAAAGCCCTAAAATACCCTTATGGATAAAAAAACAAAGTTACGTAATTGGTAGATTGGTTTGTACGAGGTTTGCACAAACTGACTGGTTTGCAACGGATACCTCCCCTATATATATATATATACACACACGTACATACATATATATATATATATATGTGTGTGTGTATGCAGTCAAGTCGGTTAAACGAAAATTAATATATTGAAACTGCATATAAGAATGAACTGAGCGGTTTGGTCATTTTCAAACTAAACCGAACCGTAAAACCCAAAAAAGAGGTCCGTTATGATTTGGTCCGACCGGTTTTTGCGATCCGTATCGGTGTTTTGTAACACACTTAGGAATTAGGATCCGACATTAAATCCACATTATGTGAGGCCGTAGGAACTCAGTCGAGTTAAACCATTTCCCAAACCTATGCATTTTGTCACGAGCTGGTCAAACTGTAAACATGAAGAATCTTTGATTAACTCTAATCGTAAAGGAAAAAACGAGACATACCCACTGTCTCCGAGAACAATGACCTTGAGCAACATCCGATCCGACATCAACATGGCCGGAGAAGTAAATTCCGGCAGATGAGGTGCTTGTGAGAGCTGCCGGAGATATATGTAAGCCGCCGGAGGAGGAACCAATAGGTTTGCTTCTTGCTTTCTAAATCATTTGTTTCTTACTTTATATACTCTTTTATGACATTTGACTTTTAAGTTTGTTTTAATTTCAAAATTCTTAAACTTATATTTAAAAACATGCTATGTTATGTTTTATAAGAAGAAATGAAAGAAAAAATGTTAATATAAGGAAAAAATAAAAGTTTGTCTTTATACTAGAATTAAATAATGCATATATTGTTAATAACTTTTTAACTAATGGTAATTTTATAGTTTTGTACAAATTAATAATTTTGAAATTGTTGCTCTTTTTTGGATAACGATGGATGTTTTGTTGGATTTACATGCATTTCAATTGAATTTATTAAAGCTTAAAATTGTCGTTGAGATTTCATTGAACTACATCTAAAAGCTACAATTTAGCAACTAGTATGATTAATTTATAACCAAATTTCACGAATGATAAAAAGACGCATTGTAATTTTTGGTTAGTTTGGTTCTTTTCCGGGTTTAGGGCATGTTCTTTACTTGGGAATGAGTTCTTTTTCTATAGGAGAAGTCTCTCGTCATTTAGGTGTATTTTTTTTATATTTATATATTGTCAGAAGTGTCGTCTCCTTTCAAAAAAATTTGCATACTTGATACAATACTACCAGTCAACTGTAATTAATACCAATTTAATTGGTACGATTAATATATATTTCAATTGCTTTGGTTTGATATAAAATTATCACCTCTAAACTATATATTTGCCATATTTATTTATTTTTGTCGATAAGACAAGGAATTAAAATATATATAGGGAAATTAATTAAAATACCCTAAGTTTGACCATTTCTTACCAAAATACCCAAAATCTCTCCCAGTTTACAAAAGTACCCAAAAAATCCGCGATGGGCCCCGCGATCGCCGGCCCAGGCCCACGTGGCAAACTGTTTCGGGCAAAAGCCCCGCGAAGCCCCCCAACTTTACCCGCGTTGGCAAGTTTCGTCCCTGCCCGCGATCGCAGCCCTCGATGGGCCCGCGATAGGCCAAAAAAAATTTACATTTTTGGTCCCTGTTTTTTGTGTCTTTGTTCAGTTAAAAAAAAATACAAACTGTTAAAAAGAAATTTTAGCAAAACCGAGCTGCGTAAGCACGAGATTTTGGAAAGCCACTGAAAAGCCACTCTGCAGTTTTCCATTTGTTTGATGAAATACAATACAAAAAGATTAACATTTAACAATCAAATAATTAACAATTAACCATCAACTAGTATTTAAATTGTATCCCTAGAATAAAGAAAGCTAATTAAATACACATATATTTAAATGTGTCTAAAGTTCTTATATTTAATGGTTTTTAGGGAACTTTAGACACATTTAAATATATATATATATGTGTAGTATATATAATTAACTTATAGTGGGTTTATGTTCTCCTATATGAGAGCTTCGAAACGATATATAATGCGTCGAAAACGGAGTATGTGTGAATGAGATATCGATGCTCAAAGTTGAGTAAAAACCATGAAATTAACAAAAACCAATTTGGGTGTGGGAAGTTGTCCCACATAGGAAGGAGGAAGGAACATTATTTGGTTTATAAGGAAAGAAGTGTGAGGAGTTGACAAGCTCCTTGCATGGTTTTACTCCAACACCTACCCGCGCGCAGGGGGGGGTGCCGATTGACGATTTCGCAAGCTAAAATCGTCGAACTTGTGTGCGAGCGCGACCTGCGGACACGAATGCAGCTCCAAAATCTCGTGCTCACGCAGCTCGGTTTTGCTAAAATTTCTTTTTGACAGTTTGTATTTTTTTTAACTGAACAAAGACACAAAAAACAGGGACCAAAAATGTAAATTTTTTTTGGCCTATCGCGGGCAGGGACGAAACTTGCCAACGCGGGCAAAGTTGGGGGGCTTCGCGGGGCTTTTGCCCGAAACAGTTTGCCACGTGGGCCTGGGCCCGCGATCGCGGGGCCCATCGCGGATTTTTTGGGTACTTTTGTAAACTGGGAGAGATTTTGGGTATTTTGGTAACACGAAGTTGGACTTAGGGTATTTTAATTAATTTCCCATATATATATATATATATATATATATATATAGAGGTGGGTTCAAACGCTTAAATACTTTTTCACCCATGTTCGAACCATATTTGATTTCTAATTTGAAACTTACACTTTCAACCCCTATAATTAGTTACTAATTTTACTTTATACTTTATACTTTTTTAATTTTAATTTTACATCTTCATCATATTAACACATATAATCGTTTATTAACTAAAATACGTTAAAAAAATACGTTTTAATTTTAACAAGTTACACAATTGTAATCGTCTCTTCGATACATTCGAAATGAACCTAATATTGAATATTTTTTGATTTAATTATTTTATTATATATCATATATACTACATAAAAATATTTGCATTATTTAATTTCTTCGCTCTAATCATCCATCCATATAATCAAATTTGGTGTTGATCGAAATTCTTTTGCATTTACGCAATTAACAACTTTAAAATAGTTTGCTAAAAATTATCCTTTTATTTACAATTTCTTAGATTTTTTTAACTATTTAAAATCGTCGTTTTATATAAATTTTGATTGATATTTAGTTGACAAGAGGTGAGTTCAAATGAGAACGCTAACTATTTAAGAAATCAAGAAAACAACCGCTATGTATAAAATCATATATGATTCATGTACAAAATCATATATGATTACGCGACTTTTCCCTCCACTTTAAGTCGCAACCAAAGTCGCGACTTAAAACAAAATCATATATGATTAATAACTAAGTGATATCAGATTGTAAAACAATATCATATATGATCACATATGATTTACTAAAACAAAATCACATATGATTAATAACTAAGTGATATCATATTGTAAAACAAGATATGATCACACATGATTTACTAAAACAAAATCACATATGATTAATAACTAAGTGATATCAGATTGTAAAACAAGATCATCTATGATCACATATGATTTACTAAAACAAAATCACATATGATTAATAATTAAGTGATATCAGATTGTAAAACAAGATCATATATGATTAATAACTAGTGATATCAGATATCAGTCTTATAGATCACATATGATTTACCAACTAAAATAAAATCACATATGATTAATAACTAAGTGATATCAGAATGTAAAACAAGATCATATATGATTAATAACTTGTGATATCAGATAACAATCTTATAGATCACATATGATTTACTATTTTTTGCTAATCATATATGATTTGATAGGTGTTCCTAACAAAAATCTCATCAAAACTATAAGGGTATGAATTGTAAATATTAAAAATATTTTTATGTAGTATACATGATATATATTAAAATAAATAAATCAAAAAATATTCAATATTGAGCTCATTTCGAACGTATCGAAGAGACGAGTACAATGGTGTAACTTGTTAAAATTAAAACGTATTTTTTAACGTATTTTAGTTAATAAACGATTATATGTGTTAAATGTAAAATTAAAATTAGGAAAGTAAAAGATATAAAGTAAAGTTAGTAAATAAGTATAAGGGTTGAAAGTGTAAATTTCAAATTATAAATCAATATTGAAGAGAAATGTGGCGCAGTGAAATGTGGCGGCAAGTGGTGGAAAACTATTAGTGGTTGAGAATGCTCCTCGCGTTCTCTTAAATAGGTAAGCTCCTCGTTTGAACCCACCTCTATTTATATATATATATATATATATTTAATGTTTAATCTTATAAATTAAATAATTAAATAACAAATACCGAATATAAAATAAAAGTAAACCACTTAATAAAAGGTTGAATTGATGGTCGTGCGAGGCTTGAACTTCATTGTCTTGTGATCTCAATCAATACAGGTAGATGACAGTTAACTTTCTCAAATTAAATCAGGTTGGTGCACTCAAAACTCAATAATTTATGTTTAAAAATGTATTTATTTCAATTTGTTTTCCTTGTTAAATTCTATTAAAAGTATATACAATTTTGTTTTATATAAATATCTAATCTAAAAACGAACATGTTAGGTAACGGGTTAAAAAATGCGATTTTTTGTATGAGTTGACTGGGCTGGATTGGATTGGATTCAATATCAGGGTTAAAAAAACTGCAAAAACTAGTTGAATTGTGTCAAACTGCATCGCTTTCTGCAATTTGGGTGGTTTCCCACGGTGGTAAATAGAGGGGACATTGGCTTCCCACACCCTCACATGCTATCTCCTTTCTTATATTAAAAATATTTTTTTTATCATTTATTGCTTATAAATAATTAACTGCTTAGGTATTGGCCCTCCTTCGACAATTAGCACTACATTTTTATGCCAAATGTGTTTTTTCAAGTTAAATTTATAATAATTGTTGTTAATGTTAAAAATGACTCTTCAGGATAATTTAAGGTCGATGTGGAGCTTTAACAAATAAGACCAGATTTTTGATTAACACACGAGAAAAGATAAAAAGTAAATGAACACAGAGAATTGGTGACGCGAAAAACCCCAATCGTGGGTAAAAACTGCGGACGATAGGTTATGTCATCAATGCACTATGGACGTCAAACAGGGGCATCGTCCTTTTGTAACAAGTGTCGGATGTACCGGTGATTACAATAAGAATAAAGACTAAATAAATTGTGAGATCAACAGCAGCGGTCGTGAATATCACGAGTTACTTTGAGAGGATATATTCTTCTTGCTCTAATGTTTTCTTCGTAAGACTCTGGGCCTTCTGAATGATCCCACGCTTCGTTTATATAGGTTCTTCATCATTGAATGATTCCGTTATGAACTTTAATGCAGACAACGCTCCTGACTTGAATGATCTTGATGATTGTCTTCAATTATATCCATTGGATCATTGATGAGCATTAACCTACATTGAAGAGACAATGAAAACGCGGTTCCGTCATGAGTTTAAGTAACGGTTAGTACATGTCGCTAGACACTAACGACTTTTGTTGATGTACGATGATACCGGTGTCTATAGTCACTGGGCATGTGTTAGTGGCAACTTACGACTGTCGAATGAAAGTGACGATCGATGCCTTTGTGATTCTTGGTCGCCAGGTCATGTTCTTACGGAGGGTTTGGTTGAGAGAATGTTACGTCGGCCGTGACTTGAGAATTTTTACCAATACAGTTTGCCCTCAAAATTTGGAATGTGAGAGGCAAATATAAATTTCAAACTTTGTTCTTTACAAACGCCACATGTCGACTGGGAGAATGAGTCAAGTTTATTTGGAACTGAACCGGTTACCTCGATAACCGAAAAGGCGATAAAATTTGTGACGTCGTGACGAGTGTGTAACAACTGTAATGGACACGTGTCGTCCATACGTCAAAGGATTTCAAAAGGTGGGGGGACACATGTCGATCATGGGTCGAGCGATCTGACACGAAGGTCCGTATAAATGGCGATACTTTAAGACACAAATTCCTTTAATGCGATCGAATTTTAGAGAGAGATATATCCCCGACAAATCATTCCAAACCCCGCAAGGATCTTTCTTAAATCCGTTCTTGGGTTTTAGAGTTATATAAGGTACGATCTCCCGCTTCTTTTCATATGCGTAAGAAGTCCATATCTCACAATCCTAGGAAGAACTGGGAGATATACATATTTCTATGGATTTCTGGTACCGTTCCTATGTTTCCGATGGCTGGTGACCCTAGGAGTCATGTCGAGCATACAGGAAGTGGAACCCTTCGGTCCCTGGAGGGGATCCCAGATTCTGTTACCCTGCATATCACTCGCGATATGCAACCTGAAAATTGTTCTTCGGGACATTTCGTGATATACGAGTACCTCTTTAAAAAAATTAAGATGATTAAAATACCCCTAACCTAGCTGGGCTTAACAACAAAAGTTAATGACCGTTAGGACGAGGGACCAAAACCATTACCAAATGACACTATTTCATACGGCTTTTGGCCACTCCTCCTAACAACAGATAACTTTTTCGTTAAGTCTAGTTAGGTCAGGGGCATTTTAGTCAATTTAAATATAATTTGATAAATTAATAATTTATTTAATAATTTTAATAATAAATATTATTTATTAATCTAGTAATTTATTTAATAAATTGATCGGTTCCATCGGTGATACCTTCGCCCACGACTTTTATTACGCCCACCTTTCATCGATGGATTACCGACGGTTTCACCCTTTTACAGACGGATTTTCGATGGCCTAATCCGTCAGTGATTCCCTTCTGTTTTGTAGTGTAGACAACTGTTGGTCCAGAAGGGTTATACAAGTTTGTAGAAGGGGGGGAGGGTTGAATACAAACACAATTTTTTATTTTTCTAAATTGTTTATTGATGCAATCAAACAATTTACAGTTTGTTGCGGAATAAGATCAAGTTAAAAACCTAATCTAAACAAACTATGAGAACACACAGATTTCTTACACTAGAAAATAGAGTGAAAGAAAATAAGAAAACTAAGGAGAGTTTTCTAATCACACATTATTTCAGAGAGAAGGAGATGGCCGAGCACTTCACGAATAAAGTAGGGTTCTCTATTTATATTGCATGCATTTAATGCACAATCAGTACACCTTTACACGTGGCAGCCTCTGGTTGGTTGCATGATTTGACTTCAGCAGACATCCTAGTGGCCGCATGATGAACAATGTAGTTGCAGAGTTGGTTGTACGATTCCAGATAAAAGGGATGCCCGTTCTGACAAAATCGTACGGAGACGCGCAAGGGGATAAGACAAAAGTTGCTTGTAGAATAGGCTTCATGATCAGCGTTCGCTGAATGAATCTTTATCATCGAATGATAAAGTTCAGCGTTCGCTGAAGTCTTCTACTTGAAACTTCACATGGAATGGACAACTCTTTTCTTCGCTAATATCCGCATCAGGTCACTAGTAGACTTAGTCACTTGTTCTTCAACTTGGTCTTATATTTCAGCTTTGAACTTGGCTGACACGAATCTTGTCTTTAGGGATCATAAGTAAACAATTACATGATGAACATTCAGCGATCATCAGTGAGACCGAACAGGCTCAGGGCTCACTGATGTATAATGTTCGCTGAAGTATAAATTAAAGCATGTTTTTCATCAGCGATACTAAACTGACTTAGTATATTTTCTTTGATGACAAAACATTAATACATATTGTCTACTTATAATTTTCACTAAGAGTTTCTCAGGGTCATTATCAAATCACTGAGGGGTTGGATCAACAATCTCCTCCCATTTGATGATGACATATCAATAAAAGAAAATTGCTAAGTTAAAAAACATAAGGATAAAAAGAACTCATAAAATAGTTGTCCCATTTACTGTTTTCAGGGATCTTTTCTTAGTACTGATGGAGTAAAGTACTTTCATTGAAAATTTTCATTAACTTCGTATAAGATTATAAGGGAAGTGGAAAAATTACAAGTACAATGAAAAATAATTACAAGTACAAAAAGATATAAGCTGATAAGATTGAAGATTACAACAAGATGATCCTATCAGCTACTCAGGTTCTTTCTTGACGAGAAGTTCATCAAGAGTGTTAGTCTCTGAAATCATCCAATCAGGGACTGTGATTCCCTGATCCCTTCTAACTTTTGCTTCGCGATAGATTGAAGGCTTCAGGAATGATCCAAGAACGTCACCTCTGTAGTCGAACCAATAGAGTAGATATATGAGTTGTTCGATTGGAGTTTTGTATAACTCAGAGATGCGTTGAAAGCATTGGCGACCAGTGAAGTCATAGAAAAATATACCGTAGGGATCACTGATAACTTTACCAGGGACGAAGTCTTCAGCTGGAGGTAAGGAGATGTCGAGGTTGGATAGATCAGGATTGGGGCCAAGAACTGCTTCACGAGAGAAATCAATCCCTGTCTCGTTTCTGATTGTCGGCCCTGAAGAGGAAGGAGTCTTATTCTTCTTTGGAGCAGCTCGTTTCTTCTGAATAAGAGGAGGAGGTGGAATATCAACCGCTGAGGTTACCAAGTCGATCATCCTGTTAATGGCCTTTTCAACACAAGTCTAGAAAGTTGAGCGGGGTCGCTGAATTGCGATTCTCATTTCCAACCATTCAGGGAAACCAAGTTTGTCTAGGTCTGACATGTAGCAAGTTATGTGGTAGCCATTTTCTCTGACTATCTGGACATCAACAATCGGTACATTGTTGACTGTTCTCCCTCGTATGTTCACAGCGCTTATCCATGATCCATGGCTTCTGTGGTGGCATTTTTTCTTGCACCAGGTCAATATGGAGTCGCTGACCTTGGTTTTCTCTTGACTGATCTTCTGCGCATCTTTCAGCAGCTTGTGTTGAACTTCCAGGGGAAACTTCTTCAGCTGCGGATCCTTCACTGAGTTTTGGGCTAGTTCAAGAGCATAGTTCTTATCACTAAGCTCAACCTTCTTTTTCTTAGCGAGGATTTCTTCAGCTTTCAAGGCTTCAACAATCTCCCTGGGAGTTAAGCAGAGAAGATGAGGAGGAACCAAACGCTGACTTTCTAGCTTCTTGATCATCGTTGCTCTCTTTTGTTGTTCATCTTCACTTGGCCTTTGAGGAAGCAAGGAAGGTCTTATAGGATGTGAGAGCAGTTCTTCTTCTTCAGCTTGAACATCAGTTTCTTCCAGAGCAGAAACTAGGATCATTTGTTCTTCAGCGTTGAGCGTTGGGATTATTTGCTGTTGAGGAGCTTCATCGATATCCTCAAGCAAAAGAGAGAACTAGCTGAAACAAAATGATCGATAGAGTTAAATCATTTGAGGAAAAAGGATAGAGAAAGGATAGAGCTAAGTGTTTAGAGGTTTGAGAATGAGAAGGGTTGAGATTGAGAAGGGGTAGAGGAGGGATGCAGTGTATAGGAATAAAAAATAACATACCTGACAAACTGGCTTCTTAAGGAGAATAGCCAAGTTGTCAGCAGCGAGACCCTTTTGTTTTTCTTTTTTAGCAGTCTTCGGTGGAGATTTCTCCTTGGTCCTCTTCCCTGGTTCGTTTATAGAAACCCCTTTAAGCGCAAGGGCTTTGGTCGCTGCAAGAGATTTGATCGCTGCACGCTTGAAGAAGAATCTGTCGTCGTCTTCATCATCATCATTATGATCTTTTGGAGATGATGATGGTTCTTTGTCAGCAATGTCGACGTCTTCATCTTCCTCGTCTTCTTCTTCTTCCTCACCCTTAGAAGAGAGATTCACAGTGTCGTTCACTAAGGTATGAGGAGGGTTTTCGCCTCGCTCCCCCTCAGATGGAGAGGGACTTTCAGCGTTTCTCTCTGGATGATAATATTCCTGAGGGTCTTCATTCTTTTCCTCCCCCCCAATATTTAGGGGAAGCCCTTGGTTGTCGATCTTCTCCCCTCTTCCGCTAAATGGGTGGGGGAGGGAATGGTAGTAGCAGCAGTAGCGGTATCAGGATCCCTGTCTTCTTGGCCAGAGATCCCAACTTCTTGTTCCACCATTGCCGTTCTGTCTTCTAGGCCATAAATAGCAGGGGTAGTTTGAAGGATAAACTCTACTGCCATCTCCAACTTGTCCCAGTCAGCCTGGGAGAAGTGAGACGTAGGAAGAGTGGGAGCGTCCATCTTTTCGAGGATCTTGGTGAGCAGGGTTTTAACGTCAGCGACTTATTTGGTAAGGCTGCTCACCTCACCTTGTAGACCGATGTAGTTGGTCTTTAGAGAACTTACCTCACCACTGAGAGATGAAAACCCAGTGGAGAGATCAGTGATGTTGGTATTGAGTTTGGTGATGAAGGCGGTGTTGCTGATGATGGCGGTCTTCACTGTTGTCAGTCCTCCATCAACTTTGGTGAAGTCAGCGGAGGAGGCTTTGTCTTTGACAGCAGAGGAGAGCTGCTTCAGCGTCTGTCCAGCGTTTGTAACCGCTGAAGAGTTGTTGGAGATGGTGGTGGTGAGATTCGTCACTTTATCAAAGATTTCCTTGAGGGAAGTGCTGATGGTGCCCAAGTTTGGACCTGAAAAAGTAAATAACTTGTGAGCTAAGGAAAGCTCAGAAGTTAGGGGTACATAGAGAGATGTGGTTTGTATTGGGATACCTGTAAGAGGGTTGGAGAAGGAGTCTATGTCTCGAAACCCGAATTGACGTTCCAAGTCGTCTTCAAAGGACGACCCTACAGGTCCAGTGTTCTGCTGCATCATTTGTTGAAGGGTTGCAGCGGCTGAGTCCGTCAGCGTGATCGATGACATTGTAGATGCCATGGTATAGAGAAAAGGAGTAGAGGTAGAAGCGAAGGTTGAGAAAGGGTTGGTGGTAGCAGTTTCAGCGTTGGATCCATTGAGAAAATCTTCTGCAGCACTTTGAGGTGCTGAGGAGTTGGGGTTCTCATCCATGTAAACTTCAGTTAACTGAGCCACCGAAGTGGTTTGAATTGGGGTGGTTTCAGCGAGTGTGGCGGAGTGGACCACGATATCATCCATCGTTGTCTGTTGAGAGAGCAACGTGGGATCTTGAGCCTGGGAAGGCTGGGGCTTCTCCTTGGAAGACTTCTTGGACTTACGACTGCCAAGTTGGGTGTCAGATGGTTTCCTCTTTTTCAGGGAGGAGGTTATAGTGGCCTGGGTATCAGCGGTTGTGATTACCACTGCTGTAGTAGTAGCCACTGAAAATAAAGAAAAAAGGCGAAGAAGAGAGAGTAAAGTAGAGAGACATACCTCGTTTGCTTTAGGTCTCCCTGTTTGGGGTAGTCTTTGTGTAGGCCATAAGCGAAGATGGCGCTGAGGAACCGGGTATAGGGAACAACGGCTGGGCGGTCAGGCATTTCCACCCTTTCCATCATATCACCGAAGATTACACGAGCGTAATCAGCATGAAGACTTTTCAGCAGTGCGTAGGCCATAGCAGTCTGGGTCTTTGACGCTTGGTCACTGGAACCCGTCTTCGCTGTCATGCAGCTTATCACGTGTGCAAAGATGAACTTGAGTTCTAAGGGCATCTTGTTCTTGAGCACAGTTGTAACATCCCGAATTTTCGTTGTATAATTTTGTGAATTACAAATTAACTTGGGGTTAAGTTTTTAATGGTTTAAAAGTGTTGGTTGAAGTAGATTTGAATATTAAGGGTTGGTTGTGTAATTCTTTAAAAGTTGGAGGTCCATTGGGAAAGAGTCTTATGACTCATGTTGAATTAAGTGAGGTGTCACTTAGTTGGTAATATTAGACTAATTGTGAGAGTGTGTGAGGGGTGAGTATGTGTGTGTATTCGGTTTGAGGGAGAGAAAGCCGAGAGAGAGAGAGAAATCGAGAAAAGAGAAAGAAGAAAAGAATTGCTGGAAATTCATTTAATCTGAAGTTGGTTTGAAGAATCATAAGGTAATTATCTCATTGGGTTCTTCATCTTCTTAGTTAGATTGTTCTATGGAGTTTTAGTTTGAGTTTTGGTAAAATTTGATAATAATGAGAATCTGATTTTTAGGATATGTTAAGATAAGTGTATTAATCATTTCTGCAAGTTTGTATAATCAAACATAGAGTAAAACTGCAAAATTCTGGGTTTAAGAATGTTTTAGTGGACTGAGATTTGGATGAATATCATCGAAGTCGCAACTTTGAGTTGCGACATTCATGATTGTCGCAATGGGCAATTGCGACTTGGAGTTGGAGTCGCAGTAGACCATTGCGACTTGGCTTTGGAATCGCAACAGTTGGTTGCGACTTGGGTTGAAATCGCAATGGGCAGTTGCGACTTGGTACTGTAGTCGCAACAGTTGGTTGCGACTTGGAATTGGAATCGCAATAGAGGACTGCGACTCCAGTTCACTGCGATTTGGATTTGGGATCGCAACAGTGGACTGCGACTTCAGTCTATTGCCACTTGAGATGTAATTTTTAGAAATTAAGGATTTTCAGTTGTAGAGGGTTCTGTTTTGGAAAATTAATATCAGTATATGTAAACTGAATAATACAGTAAGCTGTGGTAGTGAAGAAAGGAGCCTTACGAGTTAAAAAGGACTAAAAGGAGTGATAACGCATCAGGTGAGTTTATTCAACTCTCTTTAAAATTCAGTAATTAATCTTGAATTAGATGCTTTATATATATATGCATGAATATGTTTTATGTGGATTGGACTAAATTAGAGATAAGCCAAGAGGGCGATTAAAAGTTGTGTTATGTGGATTTCCATGCTAAAACTTCTAAGATGAGTTATCTATGAAGTTGATGAACTAGTATTTATTGTTAATCTTGTATGCTAAGTTTGATTAGCTACTACATGAAATTACTATGTGGTTATGAACTCTAAATATGATTTGAAGCTTTATTGAGATAAACTATAAAGATCCATCCCTGAGTTCAAAGATATAGATTAACAACTGATATATACTAACTCTCGTGTTAAATTACTATGAGGGGATAGTTAAGAAGTTGATGAATAGGAATTATTCATATTCCTTATAATGAGCATGATTATTTGCTATATGCAATATGTTAGATGATTATGAACTCTAAATGTGATTGAGAAGCCAAATTAAAATATATTATAAAGGCCTATCTATGAGTTCGAAAATATAGATAACTATTGAGATGGTGATCCCCGTATCAGATTTCAGAGAAGGGATAATAAAGAGATTGAGATGAGGAGATAATAATATTCTTTATTTTTATATATAGAATATGTTCGGAGAAATGATATATTGTATGCTGGACGTATATAGTAGTAT
This sequence comes from Saussurea involucrata, assembly GCA_033807775.1. Classification (NCBI taxonomy): domain Eukaryota; kingdom Viridiplantae; phylum Streptophyta; class Magnoliopsida; order Asterales; family Asteraceae; genus Saussurea; species Saussurea involucrata. The sequence continues at coordinate 27,485,842 of CM066316.1, forward strand.
CGATTATTTCATATATTATATTATGTGATTATGTGCTTTTGCTAAAATAGGCATCCGGTCACCGAGGGCACTTGGGTACGGTATGATGGGAACCAATTACTCGCCATAGACCAAAGGGGTGTAATTTTAGTAATTGGGTGAACCTCGAACCATCGTGAGTCCCGATTGAGTATCGCGATATTATAACCCCATTGGGACCATTGATGCAGAGGTGGAATGTGGAATAGGCAGATTTTGATTTGTAATTCCCATTTCGATTTATGGAAGATCAGAGATTTCCATTATTATCGGGAAGATCGGAGATTTCCCAGTGATGAGAGGAAGATTAGAGATAGGCATAAAGTAATTTGTAATCTCTCCTTCCTGATTAAGAAATAGGCAAGTTTTGACTTGTAATTTCTTGTGTGTAAATTTTTATTGTGAATCTGGAGTGATTCAGAGTTAACTCTTATTTTGTTGTTACAATTAAATGAGTTAGTCGTAGGAATGGGAGTGAGGTAGATTCCCCGATTTGGAAAGGAGTTGTCGTACGGTAAGATGGGTGAGAACAGGTTTGAGTTATCTGTTCATGTTTTAATTATTAAATTTTATTTTGATTTGAGTATTCTCATTAGGCGAAAGCCTAATGTTTCAAGTTGAATCTTCTTACCAGGTACAAGCCCCGGGAAGTAGCGGGAACGAGAGAAGAGAACTTTTGGAGAGATTCAGACTTAGAGATAACAGAGGATCTAGTTATTCTTTGAAGTCCTTGGGACAGTTGTTTAGATAATTCGATTAATCTGATTGTTATGAGGTGATTAGATCAATAAGTTATTTAAGTAATGTCAGTTGTATATAAAAACCTTACATTTGATCCTCAGGTTATATAAGTTTGAAAGTTTTGATCATAACTGGTGGAAATTTCAAGGTTTAAATTGACTCCGTTTTTAGGGTGTTTCAGTATGGTATCAGAGCACTAGTTTAAGCGAACTAAGTATGCTGATGAGATACTTAGACTTAAGCTGAGACGTAGTAGGTTTTGATATGTGAGATATGGGTAGAAGTGTTAAGACGGGATAGTCTTAGAGTTAACGGAAATACGTGAAATTAGTTCTATGACAATGATAATGGGGATTCTCCTGTATGATATGTTCACAATTACAATTAGCTACTGTTATTATGAATATATTGTTACACGAGCATGTCTATTTCTGAATTGTTACAGTGACTAACGATCGGTAAAGTACGTTTTGTATGTATGTAAGTGCATAACCATTTCTCGTGGTTATCTCTTTAAGTTATAGTAAAGTAATGGTGAATTCGTCACCAAGGTCCTTTAGAGGACAGAGCAGTATATGATTGGAGGTTTGAAGGACAACCTGGAATTGGTAGGACTCATGAAAGTCTGCCAAGGCAACCTTTAATAGGTGATTTGATAGGTGCAGAGATAGAGTATGAGATGATTGATTAATACAGAATTAGTATGGCATGGTTGAGTATGGGAGCCATGTAATGCAGATGTAGCAATTATTATAAGGCCGAGAGGGCGATTTCGGTTCGGAAGTAAAGTGTCAATGATAAGTTATGTAAGTAAAGCGATTGACCTTGTTTGAGTAAAATAGCCTTCATTGCGAGTAAATTCTGGGCACGATGTTTTAATGTGTGTTACATGAGTTTTCTTGATTGCAAATCAAATGCATAAATAACAGTTTTATTCAAAGATGAATTAGTATGTGCAAGTATTTATTTAAAGAAAAAGGGCAATTTCAATTACGCTACCTAACGAAATTTTGGGGCTTAGCAACTTGCAAAATACTTCTTATTTTATATAAAAAGTTGTATGATAGTAAATAGGTCAAGAAAGTGTTGATCAGTAAACTTTTTATAACCAACAAAGGTATTGATTTGATGAGATCATATAAATGAGTGTGAGAAACGATTAGTTTGTTCTGTGACAATAAATTTTAAACTTTTGTCGTATGAAAAGATTTTCATTTAAGATATTACTGTTGTAACAATATTTTTGGGTTGAGAAAGATTGAGTTTTACGGAAATTTGTAGACAAACGGTTTTGAGATCGTTGTGTAGTACATGGGAGTTATGAAAATGATTGGGGCGTGTGTGCTCACGTTGTTTCGAATGTTATTTATTTAAATGAGAAAAGTGTGGATTGAGTTATTTATTATATTATCATGCATGAAGGCTATGAACTCGCTAGATCGTAGAGTATTACGCTTTAAGCTAAGAAAGAACTCCAAGATTGGAGAGGTGTGGGATAAACCTTGGGAGAAAGTTTGTGGTTTTGGTAATTATATTCAAATGAGAGATGAACAATAAGGAAGTCGAAAGTAAACTTTAGTAACATCAATACGAGGGTCTGTATCTTTGTTCGGTGATTAGAAATACAATTGCCGAGTGTCGGGCATGTCTGGAGGAAGAATTAGGTTCAGGGTTAAGGAAGTATTGAGATGTCAAGTTTTGACTCTGAAGGCGAGAGTTGTAAGGTGTACGAGGCCTTTTGTGTGTCACTGGGTGCGGTCTGAATGCGTTCCGCGTATGCCGTGCGGGTAGTAGCAAAAACCGTGAGCGATACCGGTATGTTGTTATGCAGAAGGTATGCGCAAAGTGGGTATTAGTGTGTGTGACACAATTGGGGGAATTTTGAGTTTGATTAATTATAACCTAAGTGAAAGTTATGTGGTCGAAGCATGTTTTTGGTATTTTGTGGTTGTATAATAAATTTTGTCGTGTTACATTTTGAAAATGTGAAGGTTTTGAGAGTGATAAACTTTTCTTTTGAAATCAATGGCCAAATTAAAGGATTAATAAGGTTAAGATCTTGAGTAAAGAGGAATTTTGGTTTACGTAACCGTGTGAGTGACATGTGTTTAATCAAGTGTTTGTTTGGGCCTTAAAGGCCTGGTTTATATTCAAATGAGTCTTTTGAATATTTGGCAGATTAATGATTCGAGATGGAGTATTAGATGTGTTGTATACTTAACTGCATTGTATTTGAACCGGTGACAGTTTAAGTGTTGGTCTTAGGTGAAAAGACTGTTTGATATTTTACTTAGTATCCTTGAAACTAATGAACCTGGGTAGATTATATACATTGTGGAGTATGAAAAGAGTTGCGTGTACTTGCAAATGATTTGATTTCATTGGGAAAGTAGCAATGAAGGGGTCGTAAGATTATCACATCTCGGAGCATATGTTGCATAATGTGAGTTAGATGTATTTATTTGCATGAGTTGATATTGATAAATAATCTTTTAATCCTTTGAGTAGATGACTCGGTTTTGGATTCAGTTAAGTCTTAAGAACTTTGAATCGATTTGATAAGCTTGGCGTAGGCTTGGGGTTGAACTTGCATAATCGGTATTGAAAATTTAAGTTTATATAACGTGAATGCATTGGTTATCCTTTTGGGATCATGTATGAATGTTAAGTTTAAATCAGAAGTTTAAAAGTTGAAGGATCACCTTGTGGGATTGTTAGTACAATGAAGGACTGTTGCTTTCAGATAAGTGTTTACTTACGATGTGGAAGTTTTATAAAAGACGAAATACTAGAGATGAACAAAGGGGGGTATAGATTGTGTTGATCTGTGAGGAATTGTACCCTGTCTATGCAACATATTGGAATCACAAAGAGCTAGTAAGAACGATTAAGTTCAAGATTTATTAGAAAATTGTGAGTGGTAGTTCAACTAAAGTTGGGGAGGAGATATTTAGTGGTATAGACCCGTGTATTTAGACGAGAAAATGGGATTGTAAAATTAAATATGTACGAATGACTATGAGAGACACGGTCTGTGGTAAATGTTATGGGTGGAGAATGTATGAACGAGTAGTGGCATTAATTGCCAAGATACATGTGTCATCTAGTATGAGACGTGATATTAGAAAGAGGAAGTATCCGAATGGAAGTTTTGGGAATTCCGGTTGGAAAGTATTAATTGTTAATAAAAGTTGATAAAACATGTGGTTTGTAAGATAACTGGGTAATATGGCTTATATTGAAATAGAATGTCGGAGCAGTGGTGAGTGTTTATCCAAAGAAATTTGATGGTATGAGTTGCCAGTTAAGTTGTAATTTGAATCACTAGAAGTTTAATAAAGATGATGAGTATGTAGGTCAATATGGTGTAACGAAGGCAAGATTGTTAAGTAATATAAATTTCTCCTTATGTGTGAAAGAATTGTACGAGAAATTATTAGTTAAAGATCTAAGAATGGTAATAACTTCGATCGGTAATGTCATTTCAAAATAACTTGGTTGAATATTTGAAGTTAGAGATCTTGGTGAAATTGTTTAATTGGGTTTTGTAAGGAGAAAATACTATCGGTATGTGGAAAGTTGGGGGAAAGAGACAGTTAAAACTTGAAAAATAGTATTCCATACTAACATGGGGAAACAAGGATAGAGAGATTGGATTTAAAAATGTAATTACATTGCAAAGTTCAATAAGAGTTATTACTTCTGATGTTCAATACTTTGGTGTGTGGTTGTATTGGGGTTGTACGATGAGATAGTGATGTAAGGAAGTAATAGCATTCTATATTGAAGAAATGTGTAAGTCATGGAAATAATAATGGACTGTCGTGGTTGTTGAAGTATTTAATAGTAACATGTATGCTTAATTTATAGTGTACGTATTTAGGTAATACATGTTAATGTTATTTTGAGGCCTGGAGAGTGAGTTGTGATGATGATGCGGTGTGGAAGAACTAGAGGAAAATTTTCGGAAAGATCAGTTAGAAAGCTACGTAGTGGTAATGAGACAGCTATGTTGAAAGTACAGTGGAAACACCATAGAGGTACTAATGTAACTCTAGAGTCCAAAGAGAGTATGAGAAGTAGGTAGCATCATTTGTTTACCTAGCTTTGATTTCGGGGACGAAATCATTTTCAAGTTGGGGAGTATTGTAACATCCCGAATTTTCGTTGTATAATTTTGTGAATTACAAATTAACTTGGGGTTAAGTTTTTAATGGTTTAAAAGTGTTGGTTGAAGTAGATTTGAATATTAAGGGTTGGTTGTGTAATTCTTTAAAAGTTGGAGGTCCATTGGGAAAGAGTCTTATGACTCATGTTGAATTAAGTGAGGTGTCACTTAGTTGGTAATATTAGACTAATTGTGAGAGTGTGTGAGGGGTGAGTATGTGTGTGTATTCGGTTTGAGGGAGAGAAAGCCGAGAGAGAGAGAGAAATCGAGAAAAGAGAAAGAAGAAAAGAATTGCTGGAAATTCATTTAATCTGAAGTTGGTTTGAAGAATCATAAGGTAATTATCTCATTGAGTTCTTCATCTTCTTAGTTAGATTGTTCTATGGAGTTTTAGTTTGAGTTTTGGTAAAATTTGATAATAATGAGAATCTGATTTTTAGGATATGTTAAGATAAGTGTATTAATCATTTCTGCAAGTTTGTATAATCAAACATAGAGTAAAACTGCAAAATTCTGGGTTTAAGAATGTTTTAGTGGACTGAGATTTGGATGAATATCATCGAAGTCGCAACTTTGAGTTGCGACATTCATGATTGTCGCAATGGGCAATTGCGACTTGGAGTTGGAGTCGCAGTAGACCATTGCGACTTGGCTTTGGAATCGCAACAGTTGGTTGCGACTTGGGTTGAAATCGCAATGGGCAGTTGCGACTTGGTACTGTAGTCGCAACAGTTGGTTGCGACTTGGAATTGGAATCGCAATAGAGGACTGCGACTCCAGTTCACTGCGATTTGGATTTGGGATCGCAACAGTGGACTGCGACTTCAGTCTATTGCCACTTGAGATGTAATTTTTAGAAATTAAGGATTTTCAGTTGTAGAGGGTTCTGTTTTGGAAAATTAATATCAGTATATGTAAACTGAATAATACAGTAAGCTGTGGTAGTGAAGAAAGGAGCCTTACGAGTTAAAAAGGACTAAAAGGAGTGATAACGCATCAGGTGAGTTTATTCAACTCTCTTTAAAATTCAGTAATTAATCTTGAATTATATGCTTTATATATATATGCATGAATATGTTTTATGTGGATTGGACTAAATTAGAGATAAGCCAAGAGGGCGATTAAAAGTTGTGTTATGTGGATTTCCATGCTAAAACTTCTAAGATGAGTTATCTATGAAGTTGATGAACTAGTATTTATTGTTAATCTTGCATGCTAAGTTTGATTAGCTACTACATGAAATTACTATGTGGTTATGAACTCTAAATATGATTTGAAGCTTTATTGAGATAAATTATAAAGATCCATCCCTGAGTTCAAAGATATAGATTAACAACTGATATATACTAACTCTCGTGTTAAATTACTATGAGGGGATAGTTAAGAAGTTGATGAATAGGAATTATTCATATTCCTTATAATGAGCATGATTATTTGCTATATGCAATATGTTAGATGATTATGAACTCTAAATGTGATTGAGAAGCCAAATTAAAATATATTATAAAGGCCTATCTATGAGTTCGAAAATATAGATAACTATTGAGATGGTGATCGCCGTATCAGATTTCAGAGAAGGGATAATAAAGAGATTGAGATGAGGAGATAATAATATTCTTTATTTTTATATATAGAATATGTTCGGAGAAATGATATATTGTATGATGGACGCATATAGTAGTATCGATTATTTCATATATTATATTATGTGATTATGTGCTTTTGCTAAAATAGGCATCCGGTCACCGAGGGCACTTGGGTACGGTATGATGGGAACCGATTACTCGCCATAGACCAAAGGGGTGTAATTTTAGTAATTGGGTGAACCTCGAACCATCGTGAGTCCCGATTGAGTATCGCGATATTATAATCCCATTGGGACCATTGATGCAGAGGTGGAATGTGGAATAGGCAGATTTTGATTTGTAATTCCCATTTCGATTTATGGAAGATCAGAGATTTCCATTATTATCGGGAAGATCGGAGATTTCCCAGTGATGAGAGGAAGATTAGAGATAGGCATAAAGTAATTTGTAATCTCTCCTTCCTGATTAAGAAATAGGCAAGTTTTGACTTGTAATTTCTTGTGTGTAAATTTTTATTGTGAATCTGGAGTGATTCAGAGTTAACTCTTATTTTGTTGTTACGATTAAATGAGTTAGTCGTAGGAATGGGAGTGGGGTAGATTCCCCGATTTAGAAAGGAGTTGTCGTACGGTAAGATGGGTGAGAACATGTTTGAGTTATCTGTTCATGTTTTAATTATTAAATTTTATTTTGATTTGAGTATTCTCACTAGGCGAAAGCCTAATGTTTCAAGTTGAATCTTCTTACCAGGTACAAGCCCCGGGAAGTAGCGGGAACGAGAGAAGAGAACTTTTGGAGAGATTCAGACTTAGAGATAACAAAGGATCTAGTTATTCTTTGAAGTCCTTGGGACAGTTGTTTAGATAATTCGATTAATCTGATTGTTATGAGGTGATTAGATCAATAAGTTATTTAAGTAATGTCAGTTGTATATAAAAACCTTACATTTGATCCTCAGGTTATATAAGTTTGAAAGTTTTGATCATAACTGGTGGAAATTTCAAGGTTTAAATTGACTCCATTTTTAGGGTGTTTCAACAGTGGTGATCTTCTTCTCAGGGCCTTCGCGGCCGGTGTTCCAGATGTACTTCATTTTATCAAGGAAGGATATGATTTCCTCCTTTCCTTTAGGGTTGTTAGGGTCAGGGAATGAAACGAAAGGATGGTTCTTCAGTCTAGCAGGTAGGTTCAGGGCTGCCGGAATAGCTGCAGGTGTTATGTATCCTTCACCCAGCTCGGTCTCAAAACCGATGACAAAGTATTCCTTCTTGGATTTTGCAGAGATAACAGTGGTACGATGAGCAGTGTACCAGAACTGCTGTAGAAGTCTTTTGTGGGCAGTGTAATAACCAGGTCCTTTTGTGAATAAATAATAAAGTTTGGTGGCCAAAGTGTGAAAGAGGTAAAGTTTGGTGTGCATTTGTGAGGGTTATAAATAAGAGTAAAAACCCTAATAACCCTAAATTCTTACCAAATCAATGTGTGCGGCTAGGAGGATGATTAGTGTGTGTGTGAAATTCATCCAGGAGCCAAGAAGTTGAGATCTATCCAAGTGGTGAGTGGAATCATCATCCCAAGGTAATCTAATTCTCTTTCTCCTTTGCTTTTGATGGGAAGAATTGGAATTTGGTGGAGGCTAATAACTCTTGTTCTTCACTGATAAGAATATGGGGTTTGTGTGTCTTTCTAATTTAGTCATGTAGAAATCGGATGAATAACTTGATATATTGATTAGATATGGCATCTCTTTGTTTATAGCGGCTTAGCATCGAGTGTGAAATCCTATTGCGAATTAATCGATGGGTTTTGAGTTTAAAACGTTCGTTAAGGAAAACCCTAGAGTCTGGAAGGGACCGGATACCAGAATCGTATGGGAAATCCGGAAGGGACCGGATACCGGAATCGAATGGGAATCCGGGAGTGTGTACCGGAGTCCGGAAGATATCCAGAACCGGGGGTAGTCCGGACCAGTTTTCATACCGGAATCTGGATGGACCCGGAAGCGTACCGGAATCCGGAAAGGGGATCCGGAACCCGGGTATTCTTAGTCTGGGACTTTCAATTACGAGTGGGATTCAGAGTTCCAATGACTTACTACTCTTGTATGTTTGGGATGAAATGTAGGCCCGAGTGGGGGATAAGCAGTTGCAAGTATGAACACTTAGCTGGACGACAGGTGAGTCTTTCTAAACTGAAGTTTCAGCGATACTTGAATTTATTACTTGTATCGGTATATTGAATTGCATGTTTTACGTCGTTTTAAATATGCACGATGAAGGCTTCTTAAATATATTAAGAGTTTGTCTTGTGAAGGATATGCGATGACTTGATGTGAATATATGGGGAGTGAGTCCCATGTAGAATATATGAATTCGTTTCATATGTTACTAAGGGTGGGTGTGTGTCCTAATACGTAATCACAAGTGTGTACGTGACCAAAGCGTGACCCATCTATATGTGTTGTCTATGTACTTGAACTGATGAATGTGTGACTGTTTATGAATGCTTATAAACTCTTTTTAGTTGATAATTCTGGTGTGATGTTGGTAACTAGAGGGATCTCACTAGACCTCATGGTCTAACCCTCGATTTTCAAAACTAAAACCTTTTTAGGTAAGCAGGTAGTCGAGAGCGCGTTTAGAGGAAATGGCAGGACGTGAGCTGGAGCTCGCGTGTAGAAGGATTTGAAGACTTTCCCTTTTTATTTTATAGTTATGTTCTCAGCTGTAGTTAGGGTATTTCCGCAAACCCAGTTTTGTAATCTTGATAGTGTTGGGCCATTTTTGGCGTTTTGATTTAATGTGGTAGCTTTTGGCATGCTTTTTTGGTGTGGGTTGTTACAGTTGGTATCAGAGCGCTAGTTTAAGAGATTTAGGTGACCGGATGGGCCTAAACTTAAACTATGGAGTAGGAGGACACAACTGAGATATAGGAAGCCTTTAGGGAAGACCTTAATCACTGAGAATTTAGAACGATGGTAGTGAGGACTCTCATGTAAGGTAAATTCAAATCACATCTGGCCAATGTCATTTTGAATTTACAGGTGCATGGGTGTGCTTGATTACTGTTGTTCTGATGGTCGATGGAGGTGTTAGTGTGTAGAGAGTGGTGATTAGTGTGTGGAGAGTAATGGTAGTGTGTGCAGTGTGGTGGTCAATGTGCGGAGAGCGGTGGTAGTGTAGGGATTGGCGGTAGTGTGTAGAGTTCTAACCTTGTCATGATGGCAACGGTTTAGTGTGTTGTGAGAGATTATTCATGGTGTGATTGATGACACTATCTAGAAGGGTATTGTTTGAATGGTGGGTGTCCGTGTGAGGTAGAATCTTTAAGGGTTCTTAAGGGAAAAATAATTGGTTGGAGGTGAACACCTAATTTATGATGATTCTTCATTCTGGGAGTTTCCGATGTCGGTGAGTTGGGATCTTGAGAGTTTCTGTAACAACCCAAACATACTTAACATAAAGCAATAGCCAAAAAGCCCATAAGGGTCCCAAGTACATCATAAACTCCAATATGGATTACATTGTTTACGGTCCTCAAACAAATACAACCGAGATGCTAGCTAACCAAAAACTGAAACATGACGGTCTCTAATCTCACGTCGCCGCTTCAAACCTTCTCTTTTCCCTTTGATGTTGCGCCTACACGATCCTTACCTGAAAATGGTTTTTAAGTTTTGAAAGCGAGGGTTAGACCACAAGGTCTAGTGAATTCCCTCCTAAAAACGCGACCACAAAACATTTTAAGAAAACACGTTTCCTTGCAAACAATACTTGACAAGTTTGAGCTCAAACAAGGGTGTACACAGTGGCATGGACCAATAACACCTAACAAAGCCAGGCACGGCAACTCAACACCTTACAAAGCCAGGCACGGCAACTCGACACCTTACAAAGCCAGGCACGACAACTCAACACCTTACAAAGCCAGGCACGGCAACTCGAAGGGTCCTCCACTGTGCAACCCGACTCTACCACAGGCATAAACGTTTAAAACATGCTTTAAAACTTACTCGAGGATAATCCTCCTTCCACTTGTAAAATAACACTTTTCATGCATGAGAAAACATAAGGTCATGATGATCAAGTAAACTCATTTTCAGTCATATCAATTCCTCGCAATTCATTTTAAAAGATAGAAGTAATGCATAAGGGAACTCACCTGATGCTCGGCTAAACGATACCCTACTCGGAGCTTACTTAACACCAAATGATCACCTGAATTGGGGTTAACAAAGGAGGTATTAGACTCCCCAATTATACTTTAAAACATCCCCCATAACGTCCTAAGACAATCCCCTATACCAAGCCTCGAACCCAAGCCCGAACGACCAACGGAGCAGAAAACGAGAATCGCCCAACAGAGACTTACGCGGTTTGCCACGCGGCTTGCAAACCGCGTGAAAAGCCGCGTAACTCTCTGGTCGAGCATTCTCAGCTCTGCTCACCAGGGTCAGCTCGTAAAACCACTTTGATCCTCCAAAACTGATTCCAAAAGATTGGTAACTTCCCAAAACAAAAGCTAAAACTATTTATACATTAAGGAGACAATTCCCAAAACTTAAATCCATCAATTCCTCATTCAAATCAACATGTAAAACTCTTTTGAAACACAAACCCCCAAAATAAATGAATCAAACTTAAGAACTTCCATTGGAAGGGTGGAATATCGCCAAGAGTACACTAACTCCTCAAGGGATTCATCCAACACACCCTTCCACTTGGTTTTGATTCAAAATACTTAAAGAAGAAGATTGCAACAGTTTCATACCTCAAGGCCCCATTTCCAAGACAAAACTAAGAGATTAAGATGAATGCATACCTTAGCAGCCAATTCCTTCAATCTCTATCTCAATCACTTTCCCAAGCCTTCAATGGTGGAACCTTGAGCTCCTTCTCCTCTCTTCAATTCCTCCAGCCGACATGTGAGGAAACAAATAGGGTTTTAGGAGGTTTTTATCTAGTTCAGCCTTTTCCTTTTTACCATCTAGCCACAGAACTTTGAGATTTTTGCCAAAAGAGCCCCAGAATTTCTTATTTATGCACTTAAGCCACAAGAGTTGAAATATGGGGTGTTACATCACCTCCCCCTTAACAGGATTCCGTCCCCGGAATCTCATCACTGAAAAGGTGCGGGTACCTTGCTCTCATATCGGTCTCAGTTTCCCATGTCGCCTCACTCCCCTTGTGGAAACGCCACAACACTTTCACTAGGCTAATCTCTTTGTTCCTTGTTCTCCGAACCTTACGGTCGGTGATAGATTCGGGCTCCTCCACAAAGTTCAATTTCTCATCAATCTGGACTTCGTGCAGGGGTATTGCCATATCGGCTTCCGCTAAGCATTTCCTCAGATTCGACACGTGAAAGGTATTATGAATTCGTTGCAGTTCCACCGGCAACTCCAACTTATACGCTACTTCTCCGACGCGCTCAATGATCTTGAACGACCCTATGTAGCGAGGGCTCAACTTTCCCCTCTTCCCGAACCTGATTACCCCTTTCCAAGGGGATACCTTTAGCATCACCTTATCCCCAACCTGGAACTCGATATCCTTACGCCTCTTGTCGGCATAACTCTTTTGTCGGTCACGAGCAACTTTTAGCCTTTCCCTCACTTGGTCGATCTTGTCGGCAGTCAACTGCACTATTTCGGGTCCAGTCAGCTGTTTCTCCCCGACCTCGTTCCAACAAAGAGGTGTCTGACACTTCCTACCGTAGAGTATCTCATAAGGTGCAGCCTTTATGCTTGCGTGGTAACTGTTGTTATACGCAAACTCAATCAACGGTAAGTGGTTCTCCCATGAACCCTGAAAATCTAACGCGCAAGCTCTCAACATGTCTTCCAGGGTCTGGATGGTTCGCTCGCTCTGACCATCAGTCTGAGGATGGTATGCGGTGCTCATCTTGATTTGAGACCCCATTTCTCGCTGAAAGCTTCTCCAAAAAGTCGACGTAAATCGACTATCGCGATCCGAGACTATTGACGACGGCACCCCATGACGGGTCACTATCTCGTCAATGTACAACTTTGCCAACTTCTCCATCGGGTAGGATTCCTTTATTGGAAGGAAGTGCGCCGATTTGGTGAGTCGATCTACAATCACCCAAATGGCATCGAAACCCTTTGGAGTTCTAGGCAGTTTTGTCACGAAATCCATCGCAATTTGATCCCACTTCCAAACCGGAATATCCAAGGGTTGGAGTTTCCGTACGGTCGTTGGTGCTCCACTTTCACCCTCAGACAAGTATCACACCGCTCAACAAAATAAGCTATATCCTTTTTCATACCTGGCCACCAATAGTCTTGTCGCAAATCACCAAACATCTTGTTCGTTCCCGGATGGATGGAGTACTTTGATTTGTGAGCCTCCTCTAGTATCAACTTCCGCACATTCCCCAACTTCGGAACCCATATTCTACCATTGAGGCATTTCAGTCCTCGGCTATCTTCTACTAGGGAGTCCACGTTCCCCACCATCCGCTCCTTCTTGAGATTCTCAATCGCGGACGCTTCCACTTGCCATTTCTTTATTTCACCCAGCAGATTAAACGTGACCTCAGCCCTCAAGGCTATGATCTTCGAAGCTTCTCCCCTTTCTTTACGGCTCAAGGCGTCAGCCACTACATTAGCTTTCCCGGGATGGTACTCAATCTCACAGTCGTAGTCTGATAACAGTTCCATCCACCTGCGTTGTCTCATGTTCAACTCCTTTTGATCGAAGATGCGACGAAGGCTTTTGTGATCGGTGAAGATCTTACACTTCGTCCCATACAAATAGTGCCTCCAAATCTTTAAGGCGAAAACAACGGCCGCCAGCTCTAAATCGTGGGTGGGGTATCGCTTCTAATGCTCCTTCAATTGACGGGACGCATAAGCGATCACTTTACCACGCTGCATCAAGACACACCCCAAGCCCAATTTAGAGGCGTCGCTGTATACTACAAAGTCTTCCGTTCCCTCGGGTAAGGTTAGAATTGGAGCCTCACTCAACATTTCCTTTAACTTCTGGAAAGCTTCCTCTTGCCCTTCGGTCCAATTGAACTTAACGTTCTTCTTGGTCAAAGAAGTCAACGGAGTAGCAATCTTCGAGAAGTCCTTGATGAACTTCCGATAATACCCCGCTAACCCGAGGAAACTACGGACTTCGGACGGCGTTCTAGGCGGTTCCCAGTTCTTAATAGCTTCCACTTTTGCCGGGTCAACCTTGATTCCACTCTGGGTTACTACATGTCCCAAAAACTGCACCTCGCGAAGCCAAAATTCGCATTTTGAAAATTTGGCATAAAGTCTCTCCCGCTTCAACAATTCCAACACTGCTCTCAAATGCTCCCTATGCTCTTCCTCCGACTTTGAGTAGATGAGAATGTCGTCTATGAAGACGATCACGAATTTATCTAAATAGGGTTGACATACCCTATTCATCAAATCCATGAACGCGGCGGGAGCATTCGTTAATCCGAACGGCATTACTAAAAACTCGTAATGACCGTATCGGGTTCGAAAAGTTGTCTTTGGAATATCTTCTCCTCGTACCTTGAGTTGATGGTACCCCGATCTCAGATCTACCTTTGAAAAGTAGCTAGCCCCTTGCAACTGATCGAACAAGTCGTCAATCCTGGGAAGGGGATACTTGTTCTTGACAGTGACTTTGTTGAGTTCGCGATAATCGATGCACATCCTCATAGTCCCATCCTTCTTCTTCACAAAGAGCACCGGCGCACCCCACGGCGAGGTACTCGGTCTCACGAACCCCTTGTCTAGCAACTCTTGGAGTTGAGTCATCATCTCCTTCATCTCGGAAGGTGCCAACCGATATGGTGCACGAGCTATTGGCGTGGCTCCTGGCACCAAGTCGATTCGGAACTCAATCTGGCGATCCGGTGGTAGATCGCACAAATCATCCGGAAACACCTCCGGGTATTCCCCCACTACCGGTACATCACCTACCCCGCGCTTTTCTTTCTTTGCATCCACCACATAGGCTAGAAAACTCTGACATCCCTTCCTTAGACATTTAGTAGCCTTAATCAAGGAAATAAGACTAGACTTCCTATCCCGACGGTTCCCATAAATCACTACCATTCCCTTATCTGGCAATTGCACACGGATCAACTTCTTGTTGCAGACGATGGTAGCATTATTTTTCGCTAACCAATTCATCCCCAACACTACATCAAACTCTCCCATCGGCATAGGGTATAAACGAATCGGTATCAAACTCCCCTCTATGTCTATACAACATCCCTCCACCACACTACTAACAAGTACTACGTTATCATCGGCGGTCTCCACTTCTAAAACACTACCCAAACGCTTAGGCCTCACCCCCAAACGTTTCACGAAAACAGGAGATACAAAGGAGCGATTCGCCCCCGAATCAAATAACACACTGGCACAAAGAGAGTTCACCAAAAAGGTACCTGTCACGACATCCGGAGTTTCCTCCGCCTCGTCCGCTGTCATACGAAATGCACGTCCCTTCGCGCGTGCCGGTTCTTCCTTTTTCTCAACTCCTTGCACCCCTTGACGATTCCCATACTGACCCGGTCCTCCTCTCCTAAACATGGGACGGTCATACCGCTTATGGTCCATCGACCCACACTGGAAACAACCCTGCTTCTGCGGGCAATCCCTTGACATATGCCCCGGCAGCCCACAATGAAAACACGTCCCCGAGTCCGCCTTACACTCTCCTCTATGCATCCGACGACACTTCCCACACGGCTTGTTACCATATCCACGATTTCCACGCGGCTCCGGCCTCGAAACTTTCCCCTTTCGAGCATCATTTCCCGGTCCATCCCATTTTCTCTTCTCCCCGGCCCTCTTCGATTGCTGACGATCTTTTTCCTTTTCTACCAACTCGGCCGCATTTATAGCCGCTTGGAAAGTGTTAGGATTTCTTGCCATTACCAACTCTTGCACGCTACTCTTCAATCCATAGAGATACCTCTCTACTCGGCGCTCCTCGGTTGGGACATACGTTTCCGCAAAACGAGCTTTCTCAATAAACTTGGAAGTGTACTCCCTCACGGTCATGTCTCCTTGTGCTAAGTTCAAAAACTCCTCTTCCAATTTATTAATTGCCGCTAGAGGGCAAAACCGAGCCTTGAACCTCCTCACAAATTCTTCCCATCTCATAGTCTTAGCCACCGACGATCCCAATCCTCCAGTCTCAGCATCCCACCAAAAGATGGCTTCCGACTTCAACATAGACAGGGCATAAATCACTTTATCCTCTTCGGCACACTTACAAATGTCGAACACCAACTCCATTTCTCGAATCCACCTGATGGCCAACACCGGGTCGCATTCTCCTTGGAAGGTAGGAGGTTTGCAGGATGTGAATGCTTTGTGGCTGCATCCTCTAGCTGCCGACTCATTCGCCACAAGCGTCGTGGATTGCTTGTGGCTACCAACTTCTGTCGGAGGCGGGCTAGACAATTCGGTGGCCGCTTTACTTCCACTGTTCTCCTTACTCCCCGACGCAGAAACATCATGATGGTTCATCCATCGGTCCAACTTTTCCTGCAACTTCACCATTTCGGTGGCGAAGGCCTCTTGAGTCATAAAGGCATGATTCCCCGTTGCCGAGCCCTCTCGGTGAGATCTTTCCCGATCGGACGGGGCCTCAACACTTTTAGTTCGGCGAACAGCCGGAGTTTTCTTCTTTGGACGAGCACCTTCCACATTGGTAGTAGCCTTACGTGGAATGGTCTCACGTCCCCTTCCACGACATCTTCCTCTACCCCGGGCAGCCGGCGCCCTTGGAGGGACCACAGGTTCGTCCACTTGAACCTCCTCAGACGTGGCCATTCTTACACTGGGCACCGACCTGCTCCTTGACGCTCTTCCAGTCATGACGAAACTGATACAAAACACATAAAACAAACGTTTAATACCAATACCACCCCCACGAGGTAATTTAAGCACCCTCACGTGCCTGTAAATTCGAAATTATATTGGCCAGGTATAATTCCCAATTTACCTCACATGATGATCCTCGACACCCCATTCCACTCATTCCTCTTAGGTCTCTTCCTATGGTCGTCCTATATCTCGGTTGTGTCCCTACCCCAAAGTTTAAGTCTAGGCCCATCCGGTCACCTAAATCCCTTAAACTATGGCTCTGATACCATTTGTAACAACCCAAACATACTTAACATAAAGCAATAGCCAAAAAGCCATAAGGGTCCCAAGTACATCATAAACTCCAATATGGATTACATTGTTTACGGTCCTCAAACAAATACAACCGAGATGCTAGCTAACCAAAAACTGAAACATGACGGTCTCTAATCTCACGTCGCCGCTTCAAACCTTCTCTTTTCCCTTTGATGTTGCGCCTACACGATCCTTACCTGAAAATGGTTTTTAAGTTTTGAAAGCGAGGGTTAGACCACAAGGTCTAGTGAATTCCCTCCTAAAAACGCGACCACAAAACATTTTAAGAAAACACGTTTCCTTGCAAACAATACTTGACAAGTTTGAGCTCAAACAAGGGTGTACACAGTGGCATGGACCAATAACACCTAACAAAGCCAGGCACGGCAACTCAACACCTTACAAAGCCAGGCACGGCAACTCGACACCTTACAAAGCCAGGCACGGCAACTCGACACCTTACAAAGCCAGGCACGACAACTCAACACCTTACAAAGCCAGGCACGGCAACTCGAAGGGTCCTCCACTGTGCAACCCGACTCTACCACAGGCATAAACATTTAAAACATGCTTTAAAACTTACTCGAGGATAATCCTCCTTCCACTTGTAAAATAACACTTTTCATGCATGAGAAAACATAAGGTCATGATGATCAAGTAAACTCATTTTCAGTCATATCAATTCCTCGCAATTCATTTTAAAAGATAGAAGTAATGCATAATGGAACTCACCTGATGCTCGGCTAAACGATACCCTACTCGGAGCTTACTTAACACCAAATGATCACCTGAATTGGGGTTAACAAAGGAGGTATTAGACTCCCCAATTATACTTTAAAACATCCCCCATAACGTCCTAAGACAATCCCCTATACCAAGCCTCGAACCCAAGCCCGAACGACCAACGGAGCAGAAAACGAGAATCGCCCAACAGAGACTTACGCGGTTTGCCACGCGGCTTGCAAACCGCGTGAAAAGCCGCGTAACTCTCTGGTCGAGCATTCTCAGCTCTGCTCACCAGGGTCAGCTCGTAAAACCATTTAGATCCTCCAAAACTGATTCCAAAAGATTGGTAACTTCCCAAAACAAAAGCTAAAACTATTTATACATTAAGGAGACAATTCCCAAAACTTAAATCCATCAATTCCTCATTCAAATCAACATGTAAAACTCTTTTGAAACACAAACCCCCAAAATAAATGAATCAAACTTAAGAACTTCCATTGGAAGGGTGGAATATCGCCAAGAGTACACTAACTCCTCAAGGGATTCATCCAACACACCCTTCCACTTGGTTTTGATTCAAAATACTTAAAGAAGAAGATTGCAACAGATTCATACCTCAAGGCCCCATTTCCAAGACAAAACTAAGAGATTAAGATGAATGCATACCTTAGCAGCCAATTCCTTCAATCTCTATCTCAATCACTTTCCCAAGCCTTCAATGGTGGAACCTTGAGCTCCTTCTCCTCTCTTCAATTCCTCCAGCCGACATGTGAGGAAACAAATAGGGTTTTAGGAGGTTTTTATCTAGTTCAGCCTTTTCCTTTTTACCATCTAGCCACAGAACTTTGAGATTTTTGCCAAAAGAGCCCCAGAATTTCTTATTTATGCACTTAAGCCACAAGAGTTTAAATATGGGGTGTTACAGTTTCAACTCAAGGATCGGGTAGTAGAGATGTGCCTTCTTACTCTCTAGTCAGTGGAAGAGTGGCAAGGGCTGGTTGAGAAATGATAGATGCGTTGGTTGGAAGTCGGCGGCAAGGTTAAATGGAAAAGGGCTATTGTTAGTTAACCTATTTGGGGTCGAGGTGAAGCCGCATATTTGCAAATCAGTCGTCTAGTGGTAACTGTGAAGTTGGAGCATACGAGTGTATGGGGGAGACACCGGTACCAAAGGTTGTTGCAAATGTGAGAAACTTGATGGTTTGGTAGGAAGTAGAGCACCGCTGTTGAATTTTTGTGAATGTCAATAGTTGACCTTGCTTGAGCGAATGACCTTCAATGTAAAGTGAGGCTTGCATTGTATTTTCAAACATGTTACATGAGTCCTTCATGTCATATATATGTGTGTGTGCGTGTGTGTGTGCCTTGTACGTTTCTGGATTTGAAAATGAGTTGGCGCGTGCAAGCGTGTGCATGAAGGAAAAGACACTTTTATTTACATTGTGTGATAAATTTCGAACTTGGAGAAATAGCGACTTATTTCACCTCTTTTACGAGTGAGTTAACCTTTGTTGTGGGAATCATAAAAACATTTGATCACATGGTTTTATAAGCGGAGTCAGTGTGGACACGTTGTTGTCATATCAACGAGTGTGAGAGTCGACCGACTCTCCCAGTGTTGGTGATTTTGCCGTATTTTACAAATTTGCACGAAAAGAGTTTTAGTGAATGCACTTTTGATTAATGGACAAGGTTGTGAGATATCATGGGTTGCGTGTGAGCGATCCTCGAGATCGATGTGTGTGTGGCTATTCTTTTTGGAGGTGTCGTCTCATGCATGTCAAACCGTGTTTTATGAAGTATTTCAAGTGTGTAAAACGATCTAGATCATTGGGTCGTCATGCATGAAGGATATGAACTTGCGAGGTAGTGAGGAATATCGCACTTAAGGATGTGGAAAGTTCGAGAGTGGAAAGATGTGGCTGAGTCGTCGATGGTCGATTCATGACCTTAGTGTTTTCTTTTAGGGATGGAGGCGAATAACTACAGTCTCAGTCTTTGACTTTAAAGATTCTTGTATTATGGTGGTCTTTGCTCTTGTTTGGTAATTTGACATGTGGCTGACGGCGGGGGGGGGGGGGGGGTGTCCCGGGTGATTTCAAAGTAGGCAAGATACTTCGAAAGGTAGCGTTGTAGTATATTGATGAAATGGTATCGGCGTGGAGCCGGAGCTTGAGGTAGCCTAGTATTTAGGCTATTTGTCGGTCATTGGTGTTGAAGTCAACAATGGTTGTTGAGATCATTGTCGGGAGATTGGAGTTAGAAAAGGGTAAAGGGTAACCCTGGTGTGATTATTTCGTCGGGTTTACACGTGGAGATAACAGGTCGGTTGGGAAAGGTGTGTATCTGTCAAGAGGTTGGACCGCCTTTTGTGTGTGTTCTGAAAGTGGAGAATTGATGGTTGGATAGGTGATCTTTCCTTTGTGATTGATGTTTCGTTTGTGGATGAGGTAGTTAGCCCAACTCATGGGGGACACGTGGATTATGTTGATCTGCAAGGGAGCGTCTCATCGTCTGATTTATTTGAGCATGTCTAGTGTGGATTTCGAAGAGTCGACTGGGGATAAAGACCCAATCGAGTGAAGTAGACGGTCATAATTTGTGGTTCATCTAGATTGGAGAAAGGCAAAGTCGTAAGATAATATTATTTCAAATTTAAGATGTGATTGGCATGGAGAAGGCATGGCCTAGTGTGCGTACAAGTAATCGAGGGGTTTGTACCTCTAGTGTGTAGTGGTTGTGTAGATAAGTTGGTGGTAACTTACACAAAGTGGGCATGCGAGTCGTTGGTGGTAAGGAGTTGCTGTGAGGTTAAGTGGTGGGCTGGTGTCGTTATGGGATGAGCGTAAGTGGAAGTCTTTGCTCGGGATTTGCTAATAAGTTATTCAAATGTGGTAAATTATGAATGTTGAGATGCATAGATGTTTGAGTGGCGTGTAGTATTGTCATCTAAGAATAAAGAATGAGGTGGAAGTTGGTGGCTAGCTAAGAAGGAAATTGTGTACTCTTTGGTTGCGATGAGTTGATGAGTGAGTTTGCCTTGTGTCATTGAAATATTTGTGAAGATGTTGGATTGGTTAGTTTATGATGTTTCGTGGTAGATACGAAATCTTTGGGAATGTTAAGCTAATACTTGTATGCAAAGGAAATTCAAAGGAGTGGGTTAATCTCGTTCGGGGAAACGAGAAGTGTGTGGTGGCTTCGAGCATTGGGCGCTATTTCTGAATGACTTGGTTGAAATTCTTGTATGGGATGTGGTGAAACTGTTGGTTAGGCATAGTCACCGTTGAATTACGTGTGTGGAGTGGTCAATGTTGGACGCGAAATGTTCCACACTAGCCTGAGGGAATGGGAATGGTGTGTTGAATTAAGTGAGTAAACTAGAAGTAGAAAGTGTGGCAAGCGACGCAGGAGATGGGAAGCAACGTTTTCAGAGCGTTATTGTCGAATACATGAACTCCAAATGGGAGTGTAGGAAAGAGGACATGCGTGTATGTGATGATTCAAGGGTCGAGGGAAGCTAGCTTGCGTGGTAGGTCTAAAGTGTGCACCTTCTAGTGAGTTGTTCTTTGGAAACGTGTTTTATGACTTGAGAAGGAAGTAGTAGAAGGAAGTTGAAAGTAGTACGTGGAATGAAGGACCATTGGGTGAGACTTGGTAGTAGTGAGGGAAATATTCCAATCGAGCTTGTCGCCCAGCGTTAAGCTAATGGGAATAGTTTTGTGTGAGCATGGTTGCTCCTTCCTGTTGAGTGGGTGAAACTTGAATAATTTCGCATATGGATGGACAACTGTTGGATGCAATGAGAATTTGAATGTGTGTCCACAGGATTGGTTTTTTTTGGATTGGTGGGTACTTCAGATGTTAGAGTATGAAGGTTTCTTACTTTTAGCTCTGTATAGTGTGGGGGTGATGTTGTGGTGAAAGCGTGTAAATTGTGATTATCGATGGATCGTAGTCAACGTAATTCAGGTGATAAGGTGTTATCTGCCTTAGGCGTATATTGTGTTGGGGAAAGTGATTGTAGAATTGTGCGCTATCTGTTGAAGAAAATCATAACTGTGAGGTAACGTGATACTCGAGGTTGATCTTGTGCTAAGTTTGTGGATTGAACGTTCGTTATCCTAATAAGGGATTCATGTTGTC
This sequence comes from Saussurea involucrata, assembly GCA_033807775.1. Taxonomy (NCBI): domain Eukaryota; kingdom Viridiplantae; phylum Streptophyta; class Magnoliopsida; order Asterales; family Asteraceae; genus Saussurea; species Saussurea involucrata. Next base: position 27,507,392 of record CM066316.1, read on the forward strand.
GTGGCGTTAACCTTTGTAAATCTGTTTTGTCGCGGAGGTGAAGTTGTGAGTGAAAATCTTAATTCGTTTCAAAATCGTGCGTCCAAGTGTGTAGACGGTATTGTGTACAGTTGGCTTGAGGCGCCATAGTTGTGGTACAAGAAGTGTCTGGAGTACGCGTTATAGTTGACCGAAAGTGTGAAAATTGTTGGGATACGACATGTTGTTGAGGGGTTATGCAGCGTGGGAGCAAGAGAATCCGTAGAAAAGCAAAGAGGTTGGCATGAGCGGTTATTTGTGAATCTTCCAAAGATAAAGCTATATCATGGGGAAGAAGCATTTGAGGTCGTAGGTCGCGCGGTTGACCACTGATAGGTCAAACGGATTCGCGAGAAGTTAAGGGTGGCCCAAGACTAACACAGGGTTATGTGAGTAAAAGGAGGAGATTGATCGAATTCCAAGTAGGAGACAGTGTGATGCTTAAAGTTTCGTCGTGGAAAGACGTGCGTTTGGAAAGAAAGGGGAACTAAGACCCGGGTAAGTCGGGTCGTTCGCCATCATCGAACGTGTAGGTGAGGTGGCGTATAAACTGAAGTTGCCCGATGGGCTTCAGGGAGTTCATTCGACAGTTCACGTGTCGAATCTTTGGAAGTGCTTGGCCGGGGAAAGCATGGTCGTACCGTTAGAAGACACTCGTGTGGACGAAAAGTTGGATTATGCGAAGGAACCGTTGGCGATTGTAGATCGCAAGGTTAGAAAGTTGAGGAACCGTTTTCCTCATCTGGAATTACGGGGACGGAATTCTTTTGAGGAGAGAATGATGTAATAACCGGGTCCTTTTGCGAATAAATAATAAAGTTTGGTGGCCAAAGTGTGAAAGAGGTAAAGTTTGGTGTGCATTTGTGAGGGTTATAAATAAGAGTAAAAACCCTAATAACCCTAAATTCTTACCAAATCAATGTGTGCGGCTAGGAGGACGATTAGTGTGTGTGAAATTCATCTAGGAGCCAAGCAGTTGAGATCTATCCAAGTGGTGAGTGGAATCATCATCCCAAGGTAATCTAATTCTCTTTCTCCTTTGCTTTTGATGGGAAGAATTGGAATTTGGTGCAGGCTAATAACTCTTGTTCTTCACTGATAAGAATATGGGGTTTGTGTGTCTTTCTAATTTAATCATGTAGAAATCGGATGAATAAGTTGCTATATTGATTAGATATGGCATCTCTTTGTTTATAGCGGCTTAGCATCGAGTGTGAAATCCTATTGCGAATTAATCGATGGGTTTTGAGTTTAAAACATTCGTTAAGGAAAACCCTACAGTCCGGAAGGGACCGGATATCGGAATCGTATGGGGAATCCGAAAGGGACCGGATACCAGAATCGAATGGGAATCCGGGAGTGTGTACCGGAGTCCGGAAGATATCCGGAACCGGGGGGAGTGCGGACCAGTTTTCATACCGGAATCCTGATGGACCCGGAAGCATACCGGAATCCAGAAAGGGGATCCGGAACCCGGGTATTCTTAGTCCGGGACTTTCAATTGCGAGTGGAATTCAGAGTGCCAAGGACTTACTACTCTTGTGTGTTTGGGATGAAATGTAGGCACGAGTGGGGGATAAGCAGTTGCAAGTATGAACACTTAGCTGGACGTCAGGTGAGTCTTTCTAAACCGAAGTTTCGGCGATACTTGAATTTATTACATGTATCGGTATATTGAATTGCATGTTTTACGTCGTTTTAAATATGCATGATGAAGGCGTGTTAAATATATTTTGAGTATGTGTTGTGAAGGATATGCGATGACTTGATGTGAATATATGGGGAGTGAGTCCCATGCAGAATATATGAATTCGTTTCATATGTTACTAAGGGTGGGTGTGTGCCCTAATACGTAATCACAAGTGTGTACGTGACCAAAGAGTGACCCATCTATATGTGTTGTCTATGTACTTGAACTGATGAATGTGTGACTGTTTATGAATGCTTATAAACTCTTTTTAGTTGATAATTGTGGTGTGATGTTGGTAACTAGAGGGATCTCACCAGACCTCATGGTCTAACCCTCGCTTTTCAAAACTAAAACCTTTTCAGGTAAGCAGATAGTTGAGAGCGCGTTTAGAGGATGGCAGGACGTGAGCTGGAGCTTGCATGTAGAAGGATTAGAAGACTTTACCTTTTTATTTTATAGTTATGTTCTCAGTTGTAGTTAGGGTATTTCCGCAAACCCAGTTTTGTAATCTTGATAGTGTTGGGCCATTTTTGGCGTTTTGATTTAATGAGGTAGCTTTTGGCATGCTGGTTTGCTATGGGTTGTTACAGGCAGGGGGTGTGATAGTCATCGCTGTGGAAAGCGGGCATGACTTGATGAAGTGTACAACGTCATCAAGATGGGTTACAACTTTCTTCTTGGGGAACTCAAGAAGAGCATAGTGGTTGTTGGAGACGAAGGTGATCTGATGTAGGTCGTGTTTCATGTTCTCAGCCCTTTTCTAGGTGGAGGAGATACCAGTGTGGGTAGCAGTAGTATCAGCGGTAGCAGCCATTTCTGTTTGGAACACAAGATTATTGAGAAGAATGTAAGAAAATCTTATAATGGAAATGATTTTTCGAAAATGAGAGTTTTGAGGTTTAAGGGTTTTACAGAAAAAGAGGGTTTTCTAGTTTTAGAATGCGGTTCAAAAACAAGTGAAATTTCTTGTTTTCCAGTTTCCTTTTAAGGAAATGATTCTGAAAAAAATGTATGTAGTTTAAGTTTAAGATTTTGAGTTTAAACTTAATGGAAAAACTTTTAACAGTTTTTATTCATAAAATCATGAAGAATATGATTTCATTGTTTAAAAAACACATTTGTTTGATCTTGTATTAACAAGAAGAAGATCAAAACAAGTAAAAGATTGGATTAAACAGAAGAAATAAGAACCTGATTATTGAATGTTTGAAGATATGAATACGAGTTCTTAAAATCCAAATGCTTAGGAATACAGGAGTCTTTCTGCTTTAGGAGAGTTTGAGAGCGTAAAAGGTAAAAATATAAACGAGGGTTGTTTATATAGTGAGAGTAGAGAAAGAAAGTGATGAGCTGGAAAAAGTTACTCATCATGACACAAACACGTCCCACGAAGCGTATTGGTCAAGAATTTCAACAGACGAACGTGTTAGAGAAAAAGCGTGCCATAGGTTATCCGTTTTGATGACGTCATAAATGTCCTTTCACATTTCTAAGTTGTCTCTGAGGGTTTTGAAAAATCTCAGGGATAATTTAAAAGAAATCACTGATGAGAAATATCAGTGAGCATAGTTATTTCAACAAGAATCACTGAAGGAAGAGATATTCAGCGATACAAATTATTTTGAAATTCAGCATGCTGAAGTAAACTTCAGCGTTTGGATAGAGAGAACATATCTGATATCAGCGAATCATTTTTGTTCAGAGATTAGATGAGGAATGAGTGAATAAAATTTTTCTTTATCACTGATCAAATGCCTTACCGCTGAAGAGTTAATATTCAAGGTTCAACATTCCAAGCTCGCTGATGAGAAAGTCGAACCTTGTCTCATCAAGAGGTTTGGTGAAAAGATCAGCTAACTGAAATTCAGTTGGGATAAAGTGAAGTTCTATGTCACCATTCATCACATGATCTCTGATAAAGTGATACCTGATCTCGATGTGTTTGGTCTTTAAATGTAGCACTGGATTATTGGCTATAGCGATGGCACTAGTGCCGTCGCAATAGATTGGAATTTTGGAGAGCTGAAGATCATAGTCCAATAGTTGATTTCTCATCCATAGGACTTGAGCACAACAGCTTCCAGCGGCTACATACTCAGCTTCAGCTGTAGAGGTGGACACTGAACTTTGCTTCTTAGTTGTCCAACTCACCAGTTTTCCACCCAGGAGCTGACAGCCTCCTGTGGTGCTTTTCCTATCCAGCTTGCAGCCTGCAAAATCACTATCTGAATAGGCAGTTAGGTCGAACCCTGAGTCTTTGGGATACCAAAGACCTAGATTGGGAGTACCCTTCAGATATCTGAAAATTCGCTTTACAGTGATCAGATGTGATTCTTTGGGTTCAGATTGATATCGTGCACACAAACAAGCAACATACATAATATCAGGACGACTAGCTTTAAGATAAAGGAGAGAGCCGATTATCCCACGGTACACAGTGACATTAACAGTTTTCCCTAAAGGATCTTTGTTAAGTGTCAGCGGTGGTGCCATAGGGCTTTTCATAGCTGAGCTTTGAGTAAGATCAAACTTTTTCAGCATATCTTTGACATACTTACCTTGGTAGATAAACGTACCCTTATCATTTTGCTTGATTTGGAGTCTAAGGAAGTAGTTCAGCTCACCCATCATACTCATTTTATATTCAGATTTCATTCTTTCAGCGAAACGAGTACAAAGAGATGGGTTAGTAGAACCAAATATAATGTCATCAACATATATTTAAACAAGAATAATATGACCTTTAACTTTCCTGATAAATAGAGTGTTATCAATTTTACCACGCTCAAATTTTTCGATGAGAAGAAAAGAGGATAGAGTGTCATACCATGCACGTGGAGCTTGTTTCAGTCCATAAAGTTCCTTATTCAGCTTATAAACATAACCTGGATGCTTAGGATCAGTGAATCCTGGAGGTTGTTCAACGTAGACTTCTTTATTCAGCCATCCATTTAGGAATGCTGATTTTACATCCGTTTGATATACCTTGAAGTCTCTATGAACAACGTAAACAAGAAATAGGTGAATAGCTTCGAGTCTTGCCACTGGGGCAAAGGTTTCGTCATAATCTATACCTTCCTCTTTTCTGTATCCCTGAGCAACTAAGCGAGCTTTGTTGCGGGTTACACTTCCATTTTCATCCAACTTATTTCGATAGACCCACTTGGTGCATATCACTGATTTTTCAGATGGTATTGTAACGCGATTCCAACCCTTGTTTCTTTCGAATTCAGTCAGCTCTTCTTGCTTAGCGCTGACCCAGTTCGGATCTCTGAGGGCGTCATCAACTTTCTTTAGTGAAATAAAATTTACATAAAGACAAATGTTACCTGCACTGCGTTTGGATCACCAAGAATTTGATCAATAGGGTGATTTATGGTCCATCGCTGAGCAGGAGCATGAGCCACTGACTCAGAATGGAAATCTGGAATCACTAAGGAGGAAGCTTCAGCGACATCAGGTAGTAGAGGCACGATTGGCAGCGCAGATGAAATTTCATTCACTGACTGTTGAGAGGTTGATGGAATATCAGATGTTGGTTCAGAAACATGCATATTGTTGATGGGAACAGCTGAAACCCAAGATGATTCAGCTTGACTTGATAAGAACATTTAAAGGAAAAGACACAAAAAGAATCTGAAAAACAGAATAAATGGATCGGTGATTTTATGAGTTCAAAAGAAGGGGCTACATATATATAAAGGGATGGGTTCCGGTGATAAGTGCTAAATTCGGTGAGAAGCGTGAGATGTGGTTATCAACCGTTGGATGAGAAATGGATGAATATTAGGATGAGATGCACCGAGATAAGATGCACCAGATCAATTTCTTTTTAAGCCACAATTCATGGGAGGATATTTGATTAAAAGTGATCAATAATTTAAAAGTATTTCTCACACTTCTCACCAAAAATAACACTTATCACATGATTTCATACCTATATAAAAAAGACATATTTATTGAAATGAAATCGTACTTTGTTCGGTTACTATTTGAGAATCTAGTTTATAGAACTTAATTTTAGACTCTACAACAAAACATCTCACACAATCAGTTAAATATTTTCTTTTCATAATCTTTTTAGAAAGTTATAATATGTTCCTGTAAATGTATTAAAAACATGATAATTTTTCTAATCACATAAAAGAAATTTGAGATTTTATAAAATAGACTATTTAGGGGTGTTTGAGATTGATTATTTAAAGTATTTATTAACTTATTTTGTTGTGATATTGATATAAGTAGTTTTAAGCGTTTGAGTGGAAAAAAAAAAGTACATGCTTATATCGGTTTGTCACCGGTAATAACAAGTTTTTTATAAGTCACCCCGTTCTAACTTTTTAATTTATTTGAATCAATTTATCAACTTTATGATGATTTTACATGTATAAGCAATCCCAATCACCTCCTAAAAAACAACTTGTTAGTTAATTAAACTTTGGTATCGTCATAAGTAAGTTAATTCAAGCACTTTTATAAAACTTTTGTCTAACATCATATAAGTTGATATACTCTTTTATAGAAAAAAACTTAAGTTTTTCTAAATATGCAATCTCAAACATCTTCTTAATTTTTCAGATAGAAAACAAAACAAATTACTTTCTGATGCAATTTAACCAACTCTAAAATAAAAGAGTTGTACATGACACGTTTAATTATATAGAATTATTCGAGTTTTTTATTATCTTTACAACGATGTTTAATTGTTTTATAAAAATAAAATTGAACTTTTCAACAACAAAAAGATGCGTCACATGAAAATTTTACTTTCATGTGAGATCTTCAACATAGGATTGTGTTACTAATACTTTCTTGTGACCTCATCACCCACCCCCTAACAGAAAATTAATTGTTTATGTTTCTGTATGTTTCCAATTTTCTTATGCCCTTTTCTATAAATCTAGTTACTAGGTACTAAAATGACTATTAGATTAATATATATATATATATATACATACTTTTTGACAGGATTGAAATTAAACATATATACATTTAAAGAAAATATCCCAAAAAAATGATGTATGTAAAATTTTCTTCTATTTCATGTAGAGACGCGTAAGACTAGGAATCTGGGAATTTTTCATGTTGGAGAAAGGTCTTCCAGGGCTATTTTTTATAAGCAAAGAAAAGAAGTTTGGGCCTTCAAAAGCCTCGGATAGGGTGTTTTCAAATCCGGATTCAACTGGTTTAGATTTAACTGGATGTTGAAAAAGAAGATAATAACTGATAAGGTGTTTTTAAACCGGATTTAACTGGTTTAGATTTAACTTGACCTTAAAAAGAAAATTAATTGGTTTAATCGGTCTCTTTATCGTCAAAGTGTAAGCCTAGGCCCAGACTTACTAGTAATGAGTTTTTTTGGACCAAACCTTTTATGTGCAATACAAATATATGTTGACAACTTGCAATCTCTATTCGTGGAAACCTCCTACTTGCGAAAATGTCATGGGAAAAAATGAAATTGACAAGTCTCTTAATGAAATTATATATTTGAAACCATATTAAGTGATTATATTAAATTACGAATCATATGAATACAAAATACATATTTATGCAAAGTATAAATAAGAAGTGAAAATGACATGACCAGGAGACGTGACATGCATTCTTTATGTTGTATTTGGTACATGGAAATGGACACAACAGGAAATAAATGAACTCACTATCTTCAGTTTGGCATAACATTGAACAAGACAAAAACTCAATGTAATTTGGCATAACATTGAACAAGACAAAAACTCAATGTTTCATATTTGGCGTGAGATGGGACACTAAAAGAGGTGGAATAAGATTAGTCAAGGATGAACCTGAACCTAAAAACTTACTAATCTATCCTCATTTGATATAACCCTAATAGGATATTTGTTTTAATGGTAACCGCGCCCATCGCCGTCACTACCACCACCACACCGACAACCATCAACTCACTACAAAAATCTCCTTTACCACCTTCATAAGCACCGTCGGCTAATGGCTACTGTTAATCCCAAAAATTACCATTCGGGATAACTTAAGGTCGGTGTGGATATTTAACAACTAAACAAATGTTTCTTTGAGAGAACACACGACAAACAGAGTAAAATGAACAAGACACAGAATTCTGGTGATGCGTAAAACCCCATCGCAGATAAAAACCGTGGACTATTAGTTAGGTCGTCAGTGTACTATGAACGTCAAATAGGGACATCGTTCTTTTGTAATAGTGATCGAAGATCAAAGTACATATGGTTACAATATGACTAAAAAGTAAACAAATTGTACGATTGATTGAGCGTCGTGGGATTGACTGATGTCTTTGAATGTGTGGTGAGATTCATCGAGATCGAGATCGAGATCGAGATCGAGAGAGAGAGAGAGAGAGAGAGTATTGCTTACTGCTTCTGAATTCACTTGTATGTTTGGATGTTCTTGTTCTTTGTCTATATAACCTTCTTCGTCATAAATGAGTCTCTTTCCGGTCATTGATGTGGATAACAGTTCTTATCTTTAATAATACTGATTATAGTCTTCAGCTATATCTGTTGGAGCATTGATAGAAAGAGCCCGAATTTAAGAAATCAAAAGGAATCCGCTTGTGGTACGTTAGTAAATAAGAGTCGTGAAGAAATTTATGACTATCGCCTAATATCGACAAACGACGGGTTGGACATCCTTGGTCGTTAGTCGTTAGTTAAGGTTAGCTTACGACCACCACTTAAAAAGTTACGAAGTAGATTTTATGATCTTTGTTCGTTAGAATCTAATACATAGATATTTGATCGAAAGAATCTTACATCGGTCAAGACTTCAACGTTTTTTACCCAAAGAGTTCACCCCTGAATTTTGGAATCAGGTGGGAAATTCAAATTTCAAATTTCGCTCCAAATTTGTGACACGTGTCGATTATGGAAACTGAATCAGATTATTTGGAACTGAATCGGTTTTCCAGTAAGTGAATAGTAGATAGAATTTATGACGTCATGATGACACAAGGTGTGCGCAACAAATGTCAGGGCGTTCATCTGGCGAGGGATACGAAAAGGTGGTGGACAAGTGTGTCGACCATCAGTCGATCGACCTGACACCCTAGATCGTATAAATAGCGATCCATTTGATTTTACTTCCTTTTCACGCCTTTGAGTTTCTAGAGAGAGAAAGAGCTTCCAGGAATCATTTCCGTAATCCTACAAGAATCCTTACCAAAACGTGTTTGAGGTTTAGAAGTCTATATAAGGTATGATCCTCCTTCCTATTATATGCGCCTTAAATCAATTGCTTACAAGCCTAGGGGGAATTGGGATATTCTAGATTGACCTTCATTGATTTTTCGATGGCATTAGACATATTGAGTTCGATAGTCAATGGGGAGGAACTAGAGGCCCTTATGGCGTTAGCATGAATTCTGACCGACATCAGGCTGAACTCTCTTGGCGATCTTAGACTGGAGCAATGATATCCCAATTTTGGAGGATCGTCAACGTGGTAAAGGGTTTGATGAGTGACTGGGTGTTGCCCTTCACTGTACACGAGTTATTCATCGCTTATTTGGTTAATCGTGAGATTAATAACGGTTACAGTCTCTTTTCACGATACAGAGGTGATCGCACTCTAGTCCAAGGCATTGCTGTCAATGATCGCAAGTGGAAAACTAGATATGTCTTCGGCCGACTAGCATCGTTGGGGGATGACAGTCAATGGTTGATCTCTGGCTGGAACATCTAGGGTAAGGCATCTCATTAGTTCTTGTTTGTATCCTGCATGTTTTTCGTTAGTTTATAGTTCTAGTATTTTAATTTCGACATGTATCAACTTCAGGAGGATCACTTCCTTTCCTGACTCCTAGGAGAAGATCGAGAAATTCTTGGAGATCAGCATCGACGATCGTGCCTTCTACTATAGTCGTTAGTCGATGAGGAGGAGGACAACGTGACGTTCTTGGGGACCACAGGCCTCAGTCGTGAGAGAAAAGGGAGAAGAAGCGAGAGAAGAAGAAGGAGAATAGAAAGAGGAAGAGATGACCGGTAAGTGGTCGTACTATTTTGTCGTACGTCTTGTAAGTTCTTTAATGTCGTAAGTCGTCATTGACTTGTGTATTTTCATCTTTTCTGGCAAAGAATTGAAGAGGAAAGCTCTGAAAAGGCAAAGAATTGAAGAGGAAAGCTCTGATTGCTGGGACGGGGGTAAAAAAAATGCTAAAGTAGTTCCCCCGAGGGAACCATCTTCAAAGACTGACGACCCTCTAATGGTCGCCAGTTTTGAGACGGTGATGACGCCTCCGAGCATTACTATCGTGACCCCTCTCCACTGGATATCGTTGCAGAAGGAGAAGAGCCCCGTTGTCGAAGGACAAGGGGATGGGAGTCGAGACCAGTGAGGAATGGGCCTCACGTCGATCAACTTCCAACTGTCGGCCAACTTTATGTCGACCGACTTTAGAGAGGAATAAGATGGTCCCACATCTCAACAACTTCCTCATCTGACCCTTAGAGACCGTTACAAGGATGTCTCGGTCGATGACAAGGGTGCCCACGTCACAGGGCTTTCTTTTATGGTAAGACTTGCATTTTTTGCCGAATATTTCTTTATTTTAACCGTGTGTCTAATATTTCGTCATGTATCTCTACGCTTCAAGCCTTCCTTTACCTCCACGCCAAACTGAATGTGTTAGGGTCAAATTTGGTTGAATAGAAGTTCAAGGTCTAATATGTTATTTTTTATTCTTGTGCCTTAATTGTGTAAATGGGCCATGGGCTTACATGCCATGGGCCCATAGTATATAATGTTGATTAGCTTAGAAAAAATAAGCTAGTTGTCTATTTCCACTTTCTGAACTCTATTGTAATTCTCTCTATATTGAAAGTGAATTGGATGACCATTGGAAATCATACTGTTTGTGTTAATATCTATTGATTTCTATTGCTCGTTGCACTGATCTGGAACTCACAATTGGTATCAGAGCAAGCAGACGAATCGATTCAAAGTGTTCTTTGGATTTCTGGTAAGAGTTCTATTCAAAAATAAAATCGACTGTGTTCTTGATTTTTGAAACTCATATTTTGATTTGCTTAAAATTGATTGTTTTCGTTTATCACATTCTGTTCGTATCATCTTAGTAAACGAATCTGAAACTTTTCATCGTCTAATTCGATCATCTTAGTTGGTTTTAAGCAAAATCAAAGTTTAAAGTTTTTGGTCTCTGTTCTTGCAAAAATCCAATCTTTTCTATCAAAAACTTGTTATTTGGCTTCAAAATCGATTTGGGTATTGTTATTATTGTGTTTGGTCGAGTTCCTAACCTTTCAGGAACGATTTTGAGCAACCCTAATCGATTTCCAATTGAATTGGAAACCATAGCCGTAGTTACCGGACACCACAACCGTGGTTACCGGGTTCATAACAGAGATACCGGGTAAGTTTCCTAATCCATCACTTGATACCGGGTAACTCAAAGTTATCGGGTAACCTTACACCTTATCGGGTATTTCGCTACTTACCGGACATCACTCCCGGTAAGTCCCAGATACCGGTCAGTCACATCCGGTAAGCACATCTATCCGGACAAGTTCCCGGTAAGTGCTCTCTCACTCGGTAAGTTATCTTATCCGGTAAGCCTTTCATCTGTTTCATTTTGTTATCAGTAACCTCTGTACTTAGTTGCTTCATCCGGTAAGTAACTACATCCGGTAACTGCATCTACACCCGGTAAGCACTTCATCCGGTAAGCTCTTCCACCAAGTAAGTTTCACTTTTGCTTATTTTTTAATTCATCCGGTAAACTTGTCTCACCTGGTAACCTTCAGTTACCCGGTAACTCAAGCTTATCCGGTAACTTCTGCAAATTTACCTGTTTTTCACAATCTGATCCGGACACTTCCAGATTAGATATATTTCATCCGGATTCCTATCCGGTAAGTTTAGTCTAGTCGATTTCTTACCTGATTTAGCATAATCAACTCTTAGAACCTGCGTTAGGATATAACTCTTAGTGCCTTGCGTTAGGTTATCAGTTTGAATCGAATCAATCGTCTGATGATCACTCTAGTGAAACTTAAGATGTCTTCGCGCGACGCTCTCGCTATCGGCACCGACTCCAAGCCGCCTTGTCTCTACCAAGGTGAATATAGCCAATGGCAGGACAAATTTATGATCTTCATTGAGTCAAAGGATAACTTCGAGTATATCTGGCGAGCTCTATCTAACGGGCCAATTCCTCAACCTATGAAGACGATACCAGCAACGGAAGAAGATGGTGACGTTCGTTACGAGGTTAAGACACTCTCTGACATGACTGCCGACGAAAGAGGCATGCTTGAGGGAGGAAAGCATGCTAAGAGGTATCTTGTTCAGGCTCTACCCAACATGATCTACACAGCTATCGACAGTTACAAAGACACGGCAAAGGAAATGTGGGATCAGGTGGAGAAAATGATGCACGGGAGCAAAGTCAGGAACCAACTGAAGATTAACAGCTGTATAACCAAGTTTGATGGGTTCAAGCAGCGCACCGATGAATCTCTGTCCCAAACCTATGAACGTTTTTGTCTCCTCCTCAACGAGCTTCACAAAAACCACATCACTCGGTCTAACACGGAGAACGCGCTCAAGTTTCTCAACAACCTGTTGCCTGAATGGAAGGTATTTGCATCTCACGTCAAGTACAACCTGCTGATCCACTTGCTCTTATGTCCTCCAAACGAGGGAAATCTTCCAGTCGTCATTCTAAACGTGCAAAAGAGCCAAGTGAATCTGAGCCTGAGTCTGAAGAAAAGGAGGACAGTGATTCTGATCCTGAAGTATCTGCCATTAAGAAAGCAATGGCCCTGCTCTCCAAATCCTTCCAACAACAGAAGTTCTACAAGAAGTCGACGTCCAATAATCAGCGCTACTCCACCTCCTCCAACAAGCGCCATGATTATCAGGACAAATATGAAGGAAAGAAGAAAGCAGATGAGCCCAACCAGTCTGACAAGAAGGATAAGACAGAGAAAGATGACCGCAAGTCTGAATCCAAGAAGAAAGACGAAC